>OX421466.1:26955000-27675000 GCA_949126895.1 Eilema caniola | reverse complement strand
GTATAAAGTAACAATTTACTAATCGAACAATGTATCAGTATTCTATTCTGCTTGTGGCGAGGAAATAAACGAATTTTTATTTATTTAAATTTAAACTGTTTCTACGCTGACCAGACGGGTTGGTACAGGGTTTTATTTCGAGTATGCCTTCTCTCGCAGTGATATCTTCCGCGTATTTTCCCGTTACATGTCTAATTGTATTGTAGTTTTTTCATTGAACTCCTTATTGACCAAAATTTTTGCCTACTAGGCAACACTAGGTAAGAGTCGACTTCGAGTCTAATTTCTTCGAAATGTTACTTGGAGCAATCATCTGCGATGTATTAAACTAACGCTTACGCTGTAATAGCTGGCTGTTCATACACTCTCCGAAGGGTGAGTACCTACATGCTGGGTAAATCAACTGTCTGGTTACTGGCGTCTACGTTGAAAATGAAATGAAATCAGCAAATGGTTGAATGGATCCCAAGAAACTTTTCAATCCATCTTGGATGGACTCGGGATATGTAGGAAGCCAGGATATAGAAAACGGTTTTGCTCGACCATGCCCGATTACTCCGACGGTTCTTCTGCCATTCGCTGTAATGCCCTCGCCGACAGTTGTCCATCTCACCAGGGCTACCTTACTTACTTGGGCCAGCACAGGACACCGTTGACCAGATGGGTGATCTGCCTCTCGGCGTAGACCATTTCACTCAGCCGTGGCTACCTTGCCGCCACTTCTCAGTTGGAGGAAGTCATAGATATGCTAATGTATTGTTGTTCTGGGTGCGGCAGATCTGCACGGTGGACCGGCTGCAGGCGGGGCACACGACGCAGTACGCGCCCATGGCGCGGCTGCTGGCGGAGCGCTGCCGGCGCGTGGTGCTGGTGCTGTCGCCCGCCTTCCTCGACAGCCCCGCCATGAAGTACTACACCAACTTCGCCGCCGCCGACGGCATCGGTGAGCTCACACGACTATTGCTAGCCTTATGTCGTATGGTCTGATGCTGTGGGGCTCAGCTGCTGATATTGAGACTATTTTCATATTACAGAAACGAGCGATACGAGCAATCTATAGCCTCAGACCCCGTGACTCGCTGAGAGAACTATTTAAAGAAATTAATATTTTAACAGTTGCTTGCCAATACATTTTCGATAATGTTTTATTTATGTACGTAAGAACTTAGATCTCTTCAAAAAACTCTGACGTACACAATTATAATACTAGAAATAAAAATAAACTTGTAGTGCCTAAACTCAGACTTCAAAAGGTTGGTAATTCATTTGTAGGTATCAGTATTAAAATTTTTAATAAAATTCCTTAAGATTTGGTTGACATGCCACTAAATAAGTTTAAAATCGAAGTTAAAAAGTCTTTAATGAAAAAAGGATATTACAAAGTAAACGAATACCTCAATGATAAAAATGCATGGTCATCCTAATCTTTTTGCTTGCTCGCACAATATAAATCTATTAAAAAAGAAAATAACAAATGGTTTAAAAAAAGAAAAGAAACTAATATTGTTCACTGAGTTTCTTGCTGGTCTTCTCAGTAGAACCAACTTACCGAACCAGCGAAAGAATCATTTTCAAATGATTTATTTACTTAATTTAATATTATATTGGTAATTTCTTGACATAACTGTAAAAATTTTGACGTTCATATGTGCTCTTTATGTGCCTAAACTGAATAAACGAAATTGATTCTTTGATTGATTCTTTGATTCTTTGAATTGATTGTACCGTACTGTATAGTACTGAATTGTATAGTACTGTACTGTATAGTACCGTCCTGTACCATACTGTACCGTACCGTACTCTACCGTCCGTTAGTTCGTGCGTACTAATCCGTGCATATACACGCACTAGCGTATGCATTTGTACGAAACAGCACACAGGTCGGGCGCCCATAATATGGGCTAATTTATACAAATACATGGAGTTCAGTTTTTAGATTTTCACAACAGAAAACCCAAAATTATTCAGAATAAATGCATTTTTCTTTCTTTCTTTCTTTCAAAATTTATGTAGCATATTGGTGTTTGGAAAAACATCCGTGTGTCGATTATGTACCACCTATGCCATGTCCAACGACGCAGCAGCACAAATTGCCTAACATAGAGTACTTTCATTCCAGAAACGGAGCAACGCAAGATCCTCCCAATAATGTACCGCAGTTGCGAGCTGCCGCGCCACCTGTCCTACTACCACAAACTATTCTACGAGTCCAACAAGCCGCCGCTCTATGACTTCTGGAAGAAATTATTCCAATGTCTGGAAGTGGCACGCATGTCCATGGCCGACGCACAAGCAAGGTAAGTACCGTACGTTCTTTAGCTGTTTGTACCTGACTATTACGGCCAGTGGGAGACGCTGTTGACAGGACGGTCGATCAGCCCTTCTGTGTGGGGCCATTTCACTCATTTCCCTATAACGACTGCAATAGATTTTCGTATGACAACCGGGATCGCCGCCCTAACATGCTCTCCGTGGGACAGAAACACTCAGATCAATTCAAATCGACATTCATGCATAAAAATATTTGCATTGAACGGCGATCGAACGAACGCCTCCTACCTAGAAGTCCAATGCATGCAATGCTGCTCCATTGGACTCCTGCTGCTCTCTTTGTACAAATAAAGCTACTTACACTGACTGGTCTATACATCCTCGAAACTGGGCTGTTTGTCAGAAAACATCCTCATCTGTTCGAGAGGGTTGATGCCGACAGTCCTTTTAGTTAAAGAGATCCTACTAGACTGGTCATGAAAAGATGTCGGACAACATTGTGTCACAAAAAGTTATCAAACTTGTATTGTGTGTAAAGATATATTATAAAATACACCAGACGCTGCGAGAACTACCGCAACGCCAGTACATTATAAATTTGAAGAAATGCCTTTTCGAGAAATGTTTCTATGGTATGAAGATTTTTTCAACTGTAAGGTTGACTGGTTTTGACGACTGAAATTCTAATAATCTATTGACATTTTAATTGTTTATTAATTCATTTCATGTTTAAAATATTTTTATGATTCATATAATCATTGCAATTATGATAATTTATGTTTAATAATCATTGTAATGAACTAATAAATATTTTTTTGTAATAATCACAATTTGCATGCCACATAATGCGGCTAAACATGTTGTGATGTTATAATACCCACCGATTAAGGTCTTTGTAACCATGTTTATGAGCAAATAAATTCAATTTCTTTTTCTGCACTATTGCCACGCTACCGAGGTTGTCTTGAGCGTGACTAAACCATTCTCATACTTTCGTCCGAGCCTCAATCCTGGCGTAGGTAGACTTTACTAAGTTTATTTTTACTTTTGTGGGAGTCACCACCGTCTGAACCTTAACGTCGAGAGAAAACAGTCCCCGTTTTTTTTATACCGCTGAGGTGGAAGACAAGTTTGACGTCCCTGATGTTGCACACATCCATAGGCCACAGCAACCACTTTCCATCAGGTGAGCCGTGTGCTTGTCTGCCATCTAAGTAGTATAAAGAAAATGAACAAATATAAGTCTTCAGGCTTTCACGGCCGGCGTTGCATGTAGAATATACTGCTTCCGGGCTGTTTGGCCGTGGTCTATGTGAAACTTGCGTTCCAGACGTTTCGTCGATCACTGCGGTCGACATCTTCAGTCAAACAGCCCGGAAGCAGTATATTCTACAAAATGAACAAAATTTGTATTCGCCCTTGAATAAACGAATATTTTTCTTTTCAGAAGTGTCCCCTCAATTCAAAGAACTCCACCACCTCAAATAGACGAATACTCATCAAGCAAGGTCCTAACCGATTACATGGAGTCACACCTCTTTCTCCCAAGGACCGACCTCAGCATATCTATGCCTCGTTTAGACGCCCCAGCTCTGGCGCCCATCACTAGAACAGAGAACTGTCATTCGTTGAACAACGTCAGTGAAGGAAAGAAAAAGAAAAAGAAGAATTATCTGCTCAAGTTCTTCAGCACACTCAAAGGGAAGAAGACTAAGATAATGGTCGCAGAATAGTGGAGATAGACTTGTGGCAATATTCTCGTCCAATACTGTAGCAAATACGTCAAGATATTTGTCTATTTGGAGTGCGATTCTGTAAAGTTGCGTTTAAAAATAAAATTGTGCGCATTAAATTCGATTGAAAAGAAACAAGTATGAAAAACGCGCACACAATCCCAAAATGACCACTATTGATTTTTGTAATCAATTTATGTTTTACCTAAATTGACCACTCGGTGTCTGTGAGTACACGAAATTTGAAATCACTGTCTAGCTATTCATAATCACACGTTGGATGGTTAATGGGTCCCTAAAACAAAAAAACAAGCAAAAGCAAAACCTACGTTTTTATGATGTTTTCAATTAGATTTTAAAATAGAATTATGTACGTTTTCGTGTGTTTTGAAATCAAGTTTTAAAAAGTACGTAGTTTAACGGTATAGGGGCCATAGTTTTGAATCACAACTCGTAGAGGAATACGTTTGTGTGGCTTAACTTACGAATGCAGCATTTTGCTCTGTATTGATATTGTGTGAGAGGGTATTTCTAAAAGAAAAAAATAAGATTTATTAATATGTAGCTGCCACACAGTAGACCGTGCCGTACATTAGTGCCCCGAGCACGAATAATATTTAAATTCCTAACATAAAGGTAACCAGACAATGGAGCAATGCGATTGGTCGGCCTGTCTACTGTGAACCAATCGCAATGCTCCATTCTTTCGATACGTCTACGTCACGAATTCGAATGTTATTCGTGCTCGGGGCACTGTCCTTTAATTTTTCTACTGGTAATAACGTATTCCTCTCCATAAATGTCTGTAAATAAAAGCATTTATTATTATTAGGCTTATTTGCACCAACAAATATAACTATTAGTTTTTCAACCTTTTACAGACCACAGAGAATCAATATATTACAGTATTTCCGTCCAAGTCTGGGCTGTTTAGACTCCCGATTCGGCCACGTTTAGGCTGTTTAACTATATTTTTTTACCACTAAGGTGGCAGAAAAGCACACGTCCCGTCTAATGGGACGTAGCTACGGCCTATTTAACGGTATTTGTATAAGCACTAGTATATTATAGTTATATTGCACTAGTTTCAAATCACAATCACTAGTTTTAGAGGACTCGACCAGTCCGTGTTAAAGCGTCTTACATGATAAACTGCTTATCCACACATCTGTACTTGGTGATTTCGTAGATGTTTCGGAAGAAAAAAATTTACACACAGTTCCGACAGCAAAATCGTCTGAGAGCTATTAATTTGGAAAAAGAATATTTTAATGAACCTTTCAGATGTACAATATAATAAAAATAAATCCCTACTTCCCTTGGGCACGCCATCTCGCGCGAACGGCTAAACCGATTTCGCTAATTCTTTTTTTAGAGTATTCCTTGCAGTACGGGGATGGTTCTTGCGCAGAGAAAATTTTTAAAAAGGGTTAAGAGGTCACGGGAATGATAACAGAATTCCACGCGGGCGAAGCCGCGGGCATCAGATATGGCCAGCCCATACATTATTAAAAAACAAAAATGGCCATTATCTGTGCACACATTTTTAGTTTATTAATTGTACACCGTCTTTACTACACAATAATGAGTCTTAAAACGAAAGTGCTATTATTTAGTTCCTTTTATAACTTTTGCGGGAATTATACGTCTATATGGCATAAAGGATTTCTGTGGCAAATTGATAATTAATATTCTATTACTACATATTTTAAGATTTCAACTATGTCGTGTAATGTTTATTGCAAGTATGGGTTTTCAAACTTCTTGAACAAAATGTTAGAAAGTTCACGCATGTGCACTATACGGATCAATTATATTATAATAAATAGTCTTATCAATAAATGACGCGAGCCGTGTGACCTGGTGATTAGTTTAATAAATGAATGATTGGTTACCCCGCCCCGCCCGCCGTACCGCCGGGGACCCAAAAAAACTTGTTCTTCGCAATTAAAGTATATTTTCACGAAGTGCGTCGGTCATTATAAGACACGCAAGCTAGCTTGTATTTAGGGAAGCGAGCTTGCATAGCTTGTAAGTACGGTTCGCAAGCTCGCTTCCCTAAATACAAGCTTTCATAAATGTGGAAATTGTTGATTATGAAATCAATTTACAGAGATTATACTCGTAATTTACAATAATTATCGCCGTCTAAGATTAAAAATATTTTACTATAAGTAGGACTGCAATACATATATATATATTTTTTATAAAAATATGTTTGAAAATAATTTTATAGTCAGTGTTACCGTTTAGGATTGTATGATAAAAAATGTATACTGTTATTTTGTATGATAAAATTGTACACACAAAAATCGAAATTATATATTTATGTTTGTGTTATATTATTAATATAATGAAATGAGTCTTCAGAATTATCGCGTTTTAAACGCTATGTTAAGTTAGTTATATATTTTTTATGCTGAAATAGCGAGTTGCAAAACATCACAAGGTTGTCGTCACAATGTATGATGAAATTAGTCTTTTTAAATAATTAAGCATTTATCAAATAAGGATAATAAAGAATGCAGGTACAGTCGCCAACAAAAGTTGCTAAATAGTATCAAATCAGTAAAATCAATTCATTATGTATTTTTATAATCCTGAGAGGAAAAAAGCTTTTAGGTAAAGTTAAAATTTAAATGTGTTAAATAGGTTCTGCAGTCGACTATACCTCCAAGCTTTTTTTATTTCCTTTATACAATACGTAATTATTTTACAATGGATTGCCGCTGTGTAACACCTAATTCGATATATTTTATGTTGTTTGTAGAAAACTATTCAATGTTATTTAGACTTAAGTTGTCCGTTGTGCCTTTATATAAATGTAAATATATTATATACTTAGTTAATTGGCTGTTTTTACTTTCTTAACTTGGCAAACCAAACACGATTTTCTTAATTCTTTATTGTACACACACATAACATTGTACAGTAACAGACATAAATACATTTCGATATACAAATGCGAGCTTAATTCAGTATTGAATTTTCTCCCAGCAAACCTTTGAGGGAATAAGGGTAAACAGCAACAAAAGGTAAAAAACAAGTGTGCAGTGCAGAGGACATACATAGATATGTAAAACAGAATTACAAACATACAACAACTATTTTGAGATATTTCCAAATAATCAGATGCTAGCTGTTGCCCGCGGCTCCGCCTGCTTGGAATTTTGTTCCCGCTACCACAACCAATGGGAACCTGTTCCCGGAATAAAAAACCTTTGTGTTGCTGTAAACCATTCCTGTACTGAAATTCAGCAATATCCTTTCAACTGTTAAAGCGTGATTAAATAACAATCTAGGTACACAAACTTTTATCACCATCCTACATTATCGCAAGTTTATTAATGGTCGGCGCAACATGTGTTCTTTTCCATTCATCTCTGGTTGCAGTCATCTCAACATTCACTCCTTTCCTAATCATATCATCTTTCACACAGTCTATCTACCATCTGTAGGAGGTCGGATGGTATTTCCGTCCAATTGAGCAATCCAACTGGGGAAGTACCTCCGCCCTACAGAATACCGCGGTCATAATAACCTCGTGTTGTGTTGCCGGCGGTGAGTAGGGTAGCCAGAGTTCACTGGAGAGATTTTAGTCTGTCAGAGGAAAAACTTAAGGCTTGCCCTGCTTTATTTTTTACACTGATGGCACAGAAACTCTTTTCTAACAAGGTTGGCAGCGCGAGTGTGTCACTTTCTATCAGGTGGGCCGTGTGCTTGTCTGCCACCTAAGTGGTATAAAAAAAAGCTTTTAGGTCTTCTCCCCTTGTAGACATTCACCAGAAGGAAGTAGAATTAAAACCATGGGACATGTAACATAATATGTATTATTGTTATCGCTACGCTACTGCCACGCGGTATATCCTGACGAGGTGGTCTGCTCCGCAGCTCGCCAACAACATGGGGTCTTCGTCTCTCGGCCTGAACGTGAGTCTCTTCACTGGGAGGTGGTGTGCAGCACTGGAAGAATAATTTAAAATTTAATTTAATTAGCAAAAGAAAATATATTTAAAGCACACATTTTACAGTTAATATTTAGCTTTTATTTGATTTGGTATTTTGGACCCCACCAAGATATCCCAACTTCGAGTAATTTGTTATAATTTTGAGTTTTGTTTTATACCACTTTGGTGGTTTAAAAGTTTAGCCAGTGTCATTCCTCTGACAATGTAAAAAATATAATTTAATTTTAAACTTTGTGCTATGCCTTTAAAGTCTAAAATGAAATGACATTTGTTGCATTGTAAGTGGAGTGACAGGTTTGATATGACACAAAATAGCAAAATCGGGGACGTGTGGTCTTAATGGGAAGCGGGTACCGCAACGCAGGCCATATGCAACACCAGTGACGTAACATTCTCGTTGCCGGTAAAGGCCGTCCCACCCCGTGGTCCACCTCATTAGTTCACCTGGGTGGATTCTTTACCGTTGGTTCATCCAGGTGGACTAAGGTGGACTACAAGGCAAATTTATTTACCCTTGGCCAACCTTGTTATTCGATCTCTCGTCTATCAGCACTTTATTCCAATTATAAGCCTTAAAGATGTTAGTGAGGCTACAAAAACATCCAAAAGAAAGATATCATAAATCTCACTTACTTATTATTCAGTTCCTTCATCAAGCTCCACCCGCTATCATACCGGTAAAGCCTCACAAATCCGGTCTCCAGACCTGTGGCAACCAGTAGCCCGGCCTGGCTGCGAGGCGCGAAGGCCAGAGCCGTGACTGCCGCGGTCTCTTCCAGGGGTTTACCGAGAAGACCGTAGTCTTTTAGGGATGTGTTTGTCGGATTGCACTTTGTCCAGAGACATACCTAGAAAGGTAATATTTTTATAGTGTATACTTCCATTTTGCTCGGGGACGGTTAAGTAGGATTATGTGCAAAATTTTTACTTGTGGATTCATACATACATACATAAAGTCACGCTCTTTCCTAATGAGGTAGGTAAAGATCTGTGCCCCGAGCACGAAAAACATTCGAATTCGTAACGTAACCGTATCTTCAGAACGGAGCAATGCTATTGGTCGCCTGCCTACTGTACCAACCAATCGCATTGCTCCGTTCTCTCGATACGTTTACGTTACGAATTCGAATGATTGTCATGCTCGGGGCACTGCTAGAAGAGATTTTTAACAGAAATAAGCAGAGCCTGTGTACTTTTATCTCCCCTAACATTATATTTCTATGATTGTTCTTGTGTACAGTCAACAAACGCCATACGTACAATTTTATATACAAAAGTGCAAAAAGTACATAAATAATAAAATGATAAAAAAAGTAAAAATGATTTGAGATTGACATGGTCATTTACATTGATAGTAAAACGCTCGCCGGTATATTTACCATGTTTTTTAGTTTTGTCGAGTATCCGATATTGCGGCACTGTTGCAAGCGCCATGATCACGGTCATCAGAGACCATGGCGCTTGCCGAAATAAATTTTACTCAGCGGGAGGATATCAGCAAGTGTTTCAATATCAAAACAAAAATGTTTCCACTTGCCACAAAATCTATCGCTTCTACTTTCATTATCGAATCCAATAGCAGATTTATAAATAGCTTGATTAGGCCGTGTTAGTGGTCAGTGGAGTAGAATAAGTCGCCTCATGTCTTCCCTTTGGTATCGTGGAAGGCGACTTAAGAGATAGGGCTGTTCTCAACTGTACAGTAAACATACAGAGCATGATTAAGTGCTCTGAACGGCACCAGGCTCTCTCCCTATTACGTCGGACCGAACGTTATAGTTCATGAAATGTGGAAGTTGGGCAAATGGTCCCTGTAATGACGGCATGTAGGTAGATGGATCACCGGAGATGGGCACCGCAGGAGTGCGCGCCCTACCTTTATGCAAGTCAGTCTCGCTTTGATCTTAGCAACTCGCCGCGCTCACAAGCATTTACTACTAATCTCTCACGGACTCTGACGGATCCGGATCCTCGAGCGATTGGTACACACTCCACGTATTCATCGTTATAGCACAGTATTACTACTACATACAGTATCGCGACGAATGTACTTACACAGAGCAACGGAGGGGAACATGCGACGCGTCGGGGGGCGCGGACGCGCTGTCCGCCAAATCGCGTCGTTTGCGGGAAAGTTCGCTGAGGGTTACCGTAGCCGCATATTGGTATCGCTCGCGTGACAATTATTAAGATTTTTTTTCATTTCATATCATAATGGAGCACTATTGTTCCGTGTACGGATGTCTTTCGACATCCAGTGCCAATAAACACATACGATTTCATAGATTTCCTCGTGACGCGAGGTAAGTTTATATTTCTATAATTTCAAAGTAACGTCTAGAATCTATCGATAGAAGTTACGAAAAATGTAGTTAAATAAACACCAACGTCGATTTTTTATACAAATAATAGTTAGGTATTATGAATCAAAAATCAATAATTATTCAGTACCTACCTACAACTATTTTCTTTCGTCGACAATCGTCGCATTTCCGACTGTAAACGAATGCTGATTTACATAAGTACCTATCCATCAATTATTAGATTTATCGTGTATAATAATTAATCTGAAACGTCTAAAAATAAAGTGTCACGAAAGTATCTTGCAGTACAACACAGTATTTCAAATAAATGATTGCGTAATAATTACATTTTTTTCTTTTTTTCTTTTCTTTTCAGCCCCTCTAGACAAGTGGAAATTCGCTTGCCAGCGTTTGATGGAATAGAATGACGAATGTATAGGATTTGACGTATTTGACAGTCGTTCATCTCATAAACGTCAAATCAAATCAGGGGCTGACAACCCTTGCACATTTGCGACGAACATCGTAGGTACTTACGCGAGCGGCGGCATCGTTCGACATCAAAGGCATTTCTCCACTGTATGTAATAGCTGTAACACTGTGGTTATAGTTCTCAACCTGCATCGGGAGCTCAGCTACTTACAAGCTGGCCTCCCCAGTGGATGGAGTGAATATATGTATGTATGTATGAGTAGACTGAAGTCTAGGGCAACAAAATTCAAACAGCCTACTGGCGGCAATCAGACAAATCTAACCTTTCCATCCCTGGAGCCCGTACCAAAAGCTTTTCCATCAAAACTCCACGCGCAACACCAAATAATTCTACTATGAACACCATTTGTCTTATCAGTAGCAGCCGCTATGTCGAACGAGTTTGAGTCTTGTGCCCTTTGGTATAAGGTCCACCGCCGGTCGCGCGACACCGACAGCAGCTGTTGGCTGTCCGGTGAGAAGGCTAGTTGGGTTACCGTCAACTGGTGTGATATTAGCTTTTGGGTTTGTTGCCAGTTTTGGGTTTCCCTGTAAGAAATAAGAAATAGTTTAAACAATAAATACAAGTTATTTTATATGGGTAGAAGCACAGATAATATAATATAATTCTTATACAGATACACAATCAGGAATAAAAAATGGTTACACTCGTAACTTTGACAAGCAGGCAGGCAGGTTTTGTTAGCAAAAGTTGTAACTAGATGGCGACATTGTGTTGGCAAACTTTTAAAATTTTTACTACTAAAAATTTACTTATATAAATTAAACATACACAAAACACATTATTGAATATGACTGAATAAAACTATAAATAATCTAATCTATATTGATTCTGCCAGATTCTGCAGTGATTGTAAAAGTTACAGACTTAATTCACCATGCCGCTAGATGGCGGCTTTCTAAACAGCACTATTTTCACGAAATCTTTATTTAATACATTACCCAACGAGTTTTATATGCTGACATGCTTACATTAACATGTGATTATGTTCTGAAATAATTTACGTTATTCTAAATATGGAAATACGCATTTTAACATATTTTATTTCTTTAAATGAGTCTATTAGTGCCATCTACTGATTTTTGAGTATTACTATAATATAGATGTAAGTAAAGATGTTTTCTTAGTATCGGTATCCCATGATAGAAGTGTCTCAACAGTCTAGATGACATCTACAGCTGGACTTTCTGAGTCATAACTGAGTCTGGACTCAGAAAGGTCAACTGGACTTATTACCGAACTATTGATGGGAAGCAATTTTCATCCACATTCTTTCAGCCATGTTTGCATGTAACGGTAACAAATGTCGTATTCATTCATTTTTAGCAACTTTCATAATATATTAATAGTAGTGTTATATGCGTGAATATAAAAACATATTTGCAATCAGCGGGAGTCAGTTGGACTGGTAAAAAGCGGACCCCGGACTCCAAGTTGATAGCTTCGAATGCGACTGGGATTAACGCTAGGATGAAGAAGATGCGTGAAAATGTATATTTGTATTGTTCTAAGTGACATACATGTTTTAAAAAATATGTTTATCCATAGGTATACAGCATGTCTCAAAATTCAAGTATAAGTCAGCATCAGAGGCTTGACCTGCTAATGGCTTCTCGACAAAAAAAGGACAAAAATAGTCATTTTTTTTTTATAGAATTTAAATTCAAATTAATTAAGCAAGTTTCGTCTAGATAGCGCTGTGTAGTCAATTATGCTTTTTTTTTTACGTGCGGGAAATCCCCGCGGATACCCCCCTTCGGAGCCGAAAGGGGAAGTTAAGTCGGACTCGAACCGACTAAACCGCAGGCCGTCTGTGGGTCGATGTACTAGGCCGAAGGTGAGGTTGTCTCATGACATATCCCTCGCACCCCGGCTGACCCAGGGCCATTCCTCTCGGTCTGGCCCTCCTCTCTCGGTCTGGCCCTCCTCTCTCGGTCTGGCCCTCCTCTCTCGGTCTGGCCCTCCTCATTCAATTATGCTAGAATATTTATGTATTATTATGTGTCATCCAATGTAGCCGCTACCTACCATATCAGAACCGCGGCGTGTTCGGCCGTGGTGGCCTTACAAGCGGAGGCGATTAGCGATCCGTCCGCACTAGCGTCTAGAGCGAACACCTCGTAGCCGTGGCCGTACAGCTTGTGTATCTCGGGCCACAGAGTGTTCTGCATCAGGGTCTCCTCTGTCGGCGGCTCTGAGGAAAGTCACAGGTACATTTTTATTAAAGAAACGATTTTAAAGTAAATAATTCGATGGGGAAATGAGTGAAAACGCAATCAAATCGCCAAAATCAAATCAAGAGATAAAACGCAATAATTTTACTTCACTTCACCTAATGGTAAATTATAGAGGGAACTAGAGAGAGCCGAGAGAGAGAGAGAGAGAGAGAGAGAGAGAGAGAGAGAGAGAGAGAGAGAGAGAGAGAGAGAGAGAGAGAGGAGAGAGAGAGAGAGAGAGAGAGAGAGAGAGAGAGAGGGAGAGAGAGAGAGAGAGAGAGAGAGAGAGAGAGAGAGAGAGAGAGAGAAAGTGTGTGTTTGAAAATTGAAATTGACCCAAAAATGTGATTATGAAAATGTTTGTCTTTCTGTCTGTCTGTTTGTTCAGACATTACGCAAAAACTACTAATTACATTACAATGAAACTTGGTATGATTATTATTTAATATCCTGGGCACCACACTGGGTAAGATATCATACCGGAAAAAGTATATACAATAAAAACAAACTTAATTTTGCGGTTCGATCCCTAGACCCGATTCCTGTACCAATAGCAATAATAACTTTGTCGTAGGTTACGTCACCCACAGTGGAGTTCACTTAGGGGCGCTGCACACGGCTAAGATACTATAATATTTTATCTTAAGATATAATATCGCTCGCCATACAATCAAATGGACTATCACACATGACGAAGATCATACTGATATTATCAATACGTAAGTTCGTGAGCATGGATGGATGTATGAAGGTATGTATGGATGGATGAATGTTTGTAACTCTTTCACGTAAAAACTACTGAATGGATTTTAATGAAACTTTACAATAATATAGCTTATACATCTCTTAAGGGAGCGGAGCAGTGATCGTTAATGTCAACAATTCCGGCTGGTATATACAGAGAAGTTACAGTGTAGTTATTTCTGTTATTAAGCTACGGCGCAGTGCATCGCACAAGCGCGCAGATTTAGCGGTTGGCGGTCAAGCAGGCCGCCACAAATTATCTGAATGAATTTGAACGGACATAGACATAAATGAAGAATGTGGGATGAATTTTTGTATATTTTGAAGATATCTTGATGGTACAGAGGTGAATTAGAGCTTGGGAACACTACGCGATAAGCGAAATCCACGCGGGCGTAGCCGTGGGCAACAGCTAGCCCAAAATAATATTAACAAATCAATCTTCTCTCATTTTACATGAATAATAATTTTATCTATTTACATGGGTTGTAAGTAGTACACATTACTATTTAACGCATTGATTGTTATCATATATCGAATTTTATCTCTTACCCCCCAATCTTACCCCCCTCTATCTTAAGCAACCCTACGATACTAAAACCTATTTAGGGCTGAACCTGAATGAAGTTGCAGTTACCTGTCAAGTCGACGGGCACGAAAAAACCATTATTTTCGTCGTCGGCGTCGGGTTGTTCCTCGTCGCTCAAGAACACGGCCTTGTTGGACAGCCCTAGGGACGGCACCGAGGCTCCTTCGGGACCTAAAGGTAAATATAATGTCTCTTGATTATTAATCCTGATTCAATTTAGAATCCATTATTTTTGCTTTTAATTTAATTTACTTGACTCTTCATCCCTCATTCGCATTTCATCTGACTCACTCTTGGTTATTACTTTTGACTCAATATTGACCCTATTATTGGCGTTTAATGCATTTTCTATTTAATATGTATGCAATGTCATATCCAATTTATTTATTTATAGTTTTAATTTGTTGTAATTATATTATATCAATTTTTATTGTATGAACGTCGTAGGCTGCAACTGAAAACCAGCGTTGGGTGCAACCCAACATTATGCTGAGTTGTAACCCTTGAACAATCTATTGTTACTATCTGAAATGTATGTTTAAAACATCGATTGTATAAAAATGAAGGATGTCAATAAGAAATTTCTTTCTTTCTTTCTTTCTATAAAAATGTAATCTTGTTACAACGAATAAACACGATTTTATTTTACTTATTTCGTTAGTCTTGCTAGCGTTTAGTATCTTTTTTTAATAACGCCAACTAATAAAGTTTAGAACTTAAAAAAAATTGACTGCACTGCATCCCACCTTTTGGTAAGCTAGAGTTCGACGTGGGAAAAAAGCGCCTGAATTATTTTAACTTCATAATGGTACAAACTAATATACATACATGTACGCTGGACAACACTTAAAACTTAATTTATTTTTTACAACTTAATCGTAGCAATATTACCAGCCCATCTAGACAAGTGGCAATTCTTAGGCCGGCGTTTGGTAGATGACATGAATGACAAATGAATGGGGTTTGACATTTATGATATACGCTAACGACTGTCAAATACGTGAAATCCCTTTTTTTTTACGTGTGGGAAATCTCCACGGATATGCCCCCCCCCCCACCTCCGGAGCTTGAGAGGGAGGTAATTTCGGACTTCAACCGACTAAACTGCACGTCGTCTGTGGGTCGTAGTGCTAGGCCGAAGGTGAGGTTGTCATGTGACATATTCCTCGCACCCCGGCTGACCCAGAGCCATCGCTCAGGCCTGCGCTCATGGGGGGGCGGAGGTCGGTCTGCGCCTTCCGACACCCGAGCCGCCTACGAACGCGGGCAGCGATGTCCGCGAGTCTCTCTCACTCATCGCGCCGCGCCCGCTCTGCTGTCTCCTTCACGAGCATGACCTGCTCGCAGAAGGAGGCGCTGGTCGCCCACGCCATCGCCGCGAGCAGGGTGCAGAGCGCGAGCACTCTCACCCCCAGGGCCGTCACAAGCTTCCGCCTCGGCGGCGTCTCAAACGCCGGACACTAGGCGAGAGTACGTCAAATCCCATACATTTGTCAATTCCATCAAACGCCGACCAAAGAATTGCCACTTTTTTAGAGGGGCAGTTACTCACCCTTCCCATCCCCCTCTATCACCTCCCCCACGATATTGAGGAAGTTGTGCACAAAGTTGTGTGGAGCGCGGAACACTCGTATGATCTTCTCCTCGGCCGAGGACGCGAAGGTCGCGCTGGAGATAAGAGCTAGAGACGACAGGTCGTAGCCGTGCACTTGCGGACGGGCCAGCTCGTGCCACTCGGGACCTGGGGATAATAAACATGGGAAATATAATTTTTGTCAGTCAGGTTTATTGTGCTCAAATATAGTAGATCTGCTGCCAAATATGACCGTATGCCTGTCCGCACAGTATAACACCGCGTGCCGCGACACGAATACTCGGTAAATAGAGAAGAGATGTATATGTGTGTGTGTGTGTGTGTGTGTGTGTGTGTGTGTGTGTGTGTGCGTGTGTGTGTGCGTGTGTGTGCGTGTGTGCGTGTGTGGCGTGTGTGCGTGTGCGTGTGCGTGTGTGTGTGTATGATATGCGAGACCTCCGTTGATCTCTTCTTGTTCGTCGAGTTTGGCACGTATATTTACTATTTTGCTGATAAACCCTATTATTTTGGCAATAGATTAATCACATTTATTATAAATCAATGATAGTTTGAAACAATTAGTATGCTTCTAAAACTTAATTAATTCCGCACAGATTGACAAATATGACAATCAAATTATATATGAACTTAACATATTTTGTTTTAAGGTTTTAAGTAGATAGTTATACAATCTGGTTTTAGAATATTTGAACGAATTTATTCCAGTGTGAAGCCGGGACCCGGATCATTAGTTTTCTACGGACAAATACTAATATACCTATTCATACATATAAATATTTACACTGAGCGGGTATCGAACCCGCGACCTATAACTCAGTAAACGAAAGCTCTTGATTCATCTGTCTACCCCTTGAGGTGTAAACCTTCAACTACCATGTGGTGTCTTCCAAGGCGCGTGTACCCTGGTGGTCTGATCAGCGGACACGCTCATGAGGTACCGGCCATGGTGCGGCTCCCATCGGATATCCTCGACAGCACTGAAGTGGCCTCCGCATACCACAGAAGGATGCCATTGGTTCGTTTCCTGCAAAATAACAGTGAGAATGAATGAATGAATGAAAATCTCGTTATTGTGTGGTACACAAAGAAAGAAAGAACACATTACAATATATATAGTAGGTACAGTTTTGTAACATATGCGCCGGGCAATCTCTTCCACGCAACCATGGGATGGAGTTAAGGAGAATAATTAACCATTAAATTTTAAGTCAAATTAGAGATAAAAATAAGGGGGCAGTTCCGTAATAATTATTTTGTATTGTGGTTCATACTAGATTTATAATTATATATAGGTAATAGATATTATAATACTATATAAATATGACTTATTATATATAATATATATTACATAGATAAATTATAGTGGAACAGTACCTATCATTAGGTTCATGATGTATATCGACAGAGATAGACAGATTTCATCCTTATGATTGACACTATCGATTGATGCCATAAAATGTTACTTTTTCCGATTTTAGTCGGTTCGATTACCGGGTGTGACAAGCGAGTTTTCAAAAAATTTTGAATGCAGTTTTATTTCTTTTTAAAAATAAAGGAATGTTTGGTTTGAGCGAAATTCGCTATCTCCAGTATTTAGAGTACTTCCCCTCCAGGTAAGGTTAAAATCTTCCAAACCCTGTATATTAGACCTAAAATATGCTCAAAATGTGTTCTATTCGTGCAGTAAACGTTTCTTAGAAGTCCTTGAGTATAGCGGGGTGCTCAGACCGTGGACGAGCTCAAATTCACCAAGCATAGATTTCATAGATTAGGTACAGCCTCTGTGGCGTGGCGGTAGAGAACGCAGCCGCTACGCAGGAGGCGCGGGTACGATCCCCGTTCAGTGCAAATATTTTTATGCATGAATATGTATATTTGCAGTGGTCTGGGTGATAATATGTATGTATGTACAAAAAAAAACATCTAAATATGTTTATCCGCATTCTAGATGCCATAACACAAGCTAGTTAAGCTATGCATACCATGGATCTAGATAGCCTTGTGTGAAATGTTGTGGAATATTTATCTATTTATTACAAATCGCGTGCGTCAGGGCCTAGAAAGGTAACATTTTTCCTGGGGTCAGGGCCTAGAAAGGTAACATTTTCCTGGGGTCAAGGACTAGAAAGGTAACATTTTTTCCTGGGATCAGGGCCTAGAAAGGTAACATTTTTCCTGGGGTCAGGGCCTAGAAAGGTAACATTTTTTCCTGGGGTACATCAAGATCTTTGCTTCTTTCTGATAGTCAGACGAGGTTTTG
This sequence comes from Eilema caniola, assembly GCA_949126895.1. Lineage (NCBI taxonomy): Eukaryota > Metazoa > Arthropoda > Insecta > Lepidoptera > Erebidae > Eilema > Eilema caniola. Next base: position 27,656,829 of record OX421466.1, on the reverse strand, counting down.
ACGTAAAGCTTTCTCTCAAGGATAGGAGGCAGATGATAGTAGTTCCCATAAAAGCCGTGTTAGCTAGAAAAGGGCATTTGAAATTAATGAAATTGTGAAGGAATCAGTATGCTAACTTTGTCTATAAATTTAAATCGATTAAAATAGGAAAAATATTGAATGGGTCTATAGTCCGTTTTTTAATTTCAAATAGTAAATTGACAACTGCAAATGTCAAATTGTGAAATAATGAAATCAGCTTTTAGTGCTTAGTGACGTGCGCGAAACTATCGACAATGTTTGTAGCCTAGATACAAGTGGTTTATCTTTATTATATTTTAAGAAAAAAGTTAAAATTAAAGTGTTTTAGTTTCGTCCACTATCCATATAAGCTGACTATAAAATAACCAACAAATATCTATACAAAATTTAATTTACCGACAACTTTCGATACTGGTGGCACATCACTATTTTTGAATTGCAATTAACCGGTAACACAGGTAATACCATTTTACTATCTGAAATTAAAAAACGGACTAAAGGCGGGGTTTGAACCCGCGGTCTCTGCCTTACAGCGGCAATGGTTGCACCACTAAAATACCAGACCTTGCCCGAAACATTAATCGATTTGAATACTTAGCATGCATAATGATTTAAAAAATTCGGGAATGGTTAATTTCAAAACAGCAGTTGGCCAGTTTCTTTTACCAAGAGGTAAGACTTGACGGTATTTCCGCCCAATTGAACAGTCTGATTGAGGAAGTACCTCCGCCCTACATAATACCGTGGCCATAATAACCTCGTGTTGTGTTCCCGGCGGTGAGTAGAGTAGCCAGAGTTCACTGGAGATTTTTTGTGCTGTCAGTGGGAAGACCAAAGGCTTGTCCTGCTTTATCTTCTACACTAAAGGCACAGAACAAACTCGACAGAACAGAACGAACTCTGTTCTAACAGGGTCGGCAACGCGAGTGTGACGTCCCTGGTGTTGCACACGTCCATAGGCCACGGTAGCCACTTTCCATCGGGTGGGCCGTGTGCTTGTCTGCCACCTAAGTGGTATACTCTCTGATCAACTGAGCTACAACCCCAAGATATTATGTTGGTAGTGGTAGTCGTGTGTTCATGTCACGTCCTGAATATAAAGATTTTTTTCTTTAGGCCTATTTAATTTTAGGACCCTTCCCACGCATGTAAAATTACCTTATCATACTTCCAAATGTGAAACGATCCATTATACCCATGCCCCATGAACATCTTGCCCTCAGGTCCAAACTTGCTCCCGTAGAAGCCCAGCCCATTGCCCCCCACTTCCCCCACCCTCACCCGCTCCACCCAGGCACCTTCCCCCTCCCCCTCCCCCCGCTGTGGGGACGACTCCGGCTCCCAGATGATGAGGGTCTTGTCGAGTGAGGACGAGAGGAGTCGGTAGATTGGGGATTTGTTTGACTCTGCAAGGATATAATTATAATTACATATAATATTTTCCTCACTTTTCAGAAATTGGTTGAAAATGTTAAATATTTGTAATTTTATTATATAATCTAACGTTCCAAACTAATGTCTGACATAACTTATTTTTTATAAAATATTTTTAATTCTAATTATTTTTTGTAACTCTTATGAGCATCATGGTTATTACTTTTACATTTAGTCAGATTTGCAAGGCAGTAGGTAGGCAGGTGGCCCTTTTTTAATCGCCGAACTGGCGATTAAAAAAGGGCCACCGTCTGATCAGTCAATGAATTAACCACTTGAAGTCCACTGTTGGACATAGGCCTGTCGCTATGTGCACCATTGCTCCCGATTCTCCGTCAAACGCTCGCTAGTAATTACAATAAATTACTTAGGAATTACCTAGTAGTTTAGGAAAGTAAAGTATTTACATCTGTGATTTTATCATCATAATCGATCACTCTTGCTTTAGGCACTAAAAAACACCAGTCGTAATATTTAGTTTGTTCCTATAGACAGGTCTGTCAACTGTCTTTTCTCCACTCTAGAGGATAAGTAGTTACCTCCTATCCCACATGGCTGCCACTGGATACCATACACCCATCCCTCGTGGCCCGCCAGCACTGCATCGAGTTTTGCTGTCCACTGCTGGTCGTAAGCGGTGAAGACTTTTTGTTCTACTTTGATGCCTGTAGAAGGGGCTTCTTCGACATGCCGTTGGATCCTCCATAGGCGGATATAGGTGTCTTGAGAAGCTGAAGCTAGGATGATTGTGGAGTCATCTGTAATAATAAGAGATCAAGCATCTGTTTACAATACGTGTGACGGACAGCCCCCTATGCAGAGGCTGCATGGGGGCAGAAGAAACGCCACGGCATGTGCTTACAGAGTGCATGAGCGTGGCCGCACAACAGGCGAAATTCCTTCAGTCACCAGCGTCACTCCGGGAATAATGTGGAAACCTGAAAAGGCTGCTGGCTTTTTGGGAGGATCTGGGTTGGTTAAACTAACTGGTGGAACTAAACTAAACTAATAATAAGAGATATTTGATCAGCTGGCTTAGTCTAGAATATGGCATTGAAGTATAATAGAGAATATGTCTATGATTCAAATACCGCGCATTTGTTTTACATGTGGTCTTTTCCCTTAGATATATGTACATATTAATTTTTTTAAATATAATTACGATTTGATTAAGAAAATATTTTAGAAAAGTGCGTAAAAGGAGAGGGAAATTCAAACGATTAAAATGTAAGGAAGGAAGTTCCGACCAATAGCATTTCGACTAGGAGCTCACTCTAACGTCTTCGTTTTGTAACTGTAGTTGTCTGGTGTCATATACTTACATTGAGGTCACTACAAGCGCGCCAACATGGCGGTCCTTTGCTGACATCAGCCTACTGCGAGGGATATGTCGCATGACAACCTCACCTTCGGCCTAGCACTACGACCCAGAGACGGCGTGCGGTTTAGTCGGTTCGAGTCCGACATAACCTGCCCCTCCGGCTCCGGAGAGGTGGGTATCCGTGGAGATTTCACGCACGTAAAAAAAAAAAAAAACATCGGCTGATGTCTTTTTTTTTACTATTTTAAAACTTCAAAAAACAATAAGTTTCTTTTTAAAAATTATACAATGATATAAATAATCATAAAAAGTATAAAAACAAAACATGCATATTTTCTATTGAATCTGCGGGCTGAGTTGGCTATCACTACCAGATTTTTTTGTTGCTTGACTCTATCTTACTATTCAGTAACACAGTCTGTGGATGTAGTTAACTCCTATAGGCCCCATAAAGGGTCTATAGAGGCCAACTGAGCCCGCAGGCTGTGTTTATTGCTTTGGTTGGGTTATTAGTCTTGTATCATATCCTATGGAATGATTGACCACACCGGTTAATTTGGCCACTAAACACCTGCAAGTAAAACTGGGCCATGAAATTGTCATGTGGTAAAGAGGTCTAACCCAATATTCAAACCTTGGCATGATGTAGCAGTTGCACTTACCTGAGTTTCATACAGATTACAGGTACTGTGCTGTTTTGCAAAATAGTCAATCAAACCATGCTTGGTAACCCATTGGTTTACTATTGCTTTTTTTTACACCATTTAGGTGACAGACAAGGACACGGCCCACCTGATGGTAAATGGTGTCCATGGCCTATGGATGTATGCAATACTACGAGTATCACACTCCTGCTGCCTATCTTGTAGAAACTTCTAACGCCCTTCTTGAAGAACCTCGTATTGTATTAGCTTATAACAAAAAGCTAATTAAAAATACAAAATAAACTCACCAACATCTAACACATCAAGTCCGCGCACCCAATCTTCATGACCAACTAACGTATGCACTTTGTGGTAATCGTCCCCAACAAACACATGTATCTTGAAGTCATCTAACGCACAGAATAATATCGGACTATCAGTTGTGGGTAGTAAATGTGCGTGAAGAGTGAGACAGAGACCCGAGTTAAGGCCTATGGTTTGTTTAAGTGCTGTGACGCCTGAAACAAAAAGAAATTATCATGCTTGTTTTAGTGAGAAGTATATAGTAATATATAAGTATATAGTATAGTAGAAGTATAGTATACTAACATTGTGGGCACCTGCCATTCACTTTTATCTACAAATTCATTGTTTTGCTATGTAAATGTTATATAATATATTAGTATAAGCTACAAAAATAATTTCAGGATGAGTAGTATCTCTGTGGCATGACAATACAGTGTTCATCTGCTATGTCGGAGGTTTCAGGTACACTTCAAGTTCTACATTCTACAACTTATGTAAGAAGTTATAAGTGTTTAATTTGGGTCTAGATAGTGCTATGTAGCATTTTCAACAATTTTATGATTATTAATTTCATTATACAGGGTGTATTTTTGAAATGGGGCAGTAAGGGCAAGTACCTTAACCGTTGCAGTTACAGCAAAACGTTCTTAGAAGACCTTCCCTAACTTTTTGACATATTTTGAACTGCATTCACAGATTTTGTAAAAAACTTACAGTTGGCAAAAAAAAATGCAAAAAGTCCAAAAAAAATTTTTTATGCCAATCGATTCTATTTCATGTGGGGATCAAAAAACTCTATGAGACCATTTTAGCTTTCAGTACTAGGAAAGACAGAAATCGCCAAAAACGTTTCCCATACATTTCAGCAACAGAAACAAATTTCTACGATGGTCTAACTTTTTGTTATGGCCAGGAAGTGGGTAGAATTGACTGTAAAGTAAATAAAAACAATTTTTACCCTCAAATTTCGAATTTGATTCGAAAATCTGTGTGTTATTCTTAGTTTCAGCTGAGAAACTTCGTATGAGTTATTAATTAAGGATTTTCGCTAAAATGTCTTCTATAGTCCATCAAATCTAAGAGGTACCGTTTGACGTTTCATATTTTTCAAACCGAAACAACTTCGTATGAGTTATTAATTAAGGATTTTCGCTAAAATGTCTTCTAATCGTGAAAAAATTGACTTATTAGAAGCGTATTTTGTCAATAATCGAAATGCTGGAGCTGCATTAGTGTGGTACCGCAATAAGTATCCGTTGCGGCATGTGCCAACAAGAAAGGTTATTACAAATCTTTTGAAAAACCTGGAATTGCAGGGTTCTTTCAAAAGAAAGCGGCAGCCTCGTGTGGACATGGACACGGAGATTGCGGTTCTAACTTATGTCGAAGCATATCCAGAGGTATCGTCCAGGCAAGTCGCCCTTGAAGTAGGTGTATCCCACTCCCTTGTGATAAAGATATGGAAGAAATACGGCTACAAGTGCTATCGATATGGGCGCATAGTTCAAGTGTTACATCCGGGTGATGATGTTCGAAGGCTTACTTTTTGCAGATGGCTAAGAGGAAAAATAAGCAGAGATCATGAATTTTTAAATTACATACTGTGGTCAGACGAAACGAATTTTTCCAATAACGGTATGTACAACAGAAAAAATCACCACTATTGGTCCAAAGAAAATCCACTAAGAGTTACGGCAAGTCATAATCAGGTTCGCTTCTCATTCAACTGTTGGTGTGGTATAATGTCCAATCGAGTCATAATGGTGGAATTTTATGAAGGGAAACTGAATTCTGCCATGTATAATGAAGTCATTTTACACCATCTTGAAAACGAGATGGACGAAAGGCCCCTGTCGGAATTGCGAAAAGTTCATTTTCAACAAGATGGTGCTCCGCCACATAACAGTCACCTTTCACGTTCCAATTTGAGCCGCCTATTCGGTACACAGTGGATAGGTACACATGGTCCAACACAGTGGCCACCTCGTAGCCCCGATCTAACACCACTTGATTTTTTTTTATGGGGCTTCGTGAAAAACGAGGTGTATAAGACGACGGGTTAGACGCAGTCGGTGCACTTCGCAACTTGTACACCATGCTCAAATGGTGCACTTCGCAATTGGTGCACTTCTCAATTGGTGCATTTCGCAACTGGTGCACTTCTCAATTGGTGCACTTCGCAAAAGCAGCACTTTTTAAGATGAGTGGAGATTTGGCAAATTGTCTAAAAATGAAAGAATCTTTGGTTTAGCGCAGGTAATTTTCTTAAAAATATAATCAACTAACACCCTTTCAAGTAGGCACACACTTACTTACAACTTAAATAATGTTCAATATTAATACAAAAAGTCACTCGAAAGTTATAAACAAATATGACAGAAAATTATTTTAATTAAACGTAACTTAATCACAATAACATTTTTATTATTTAAAAAAATATCACACTCGGAAGTCATAAAAATACAATTATGTTGGAAAAAATATGTAGATTTACAGCAATAAAGTTATCATAATAAAGTCATGATATAATATCATATTGTATAAATAACCTTTTTTTTTAATAACTGTACTTTTTTAGTTGTAGTTATTATTGTTAATTAAATATAAGCTTTAAATTAATTCATAGCCTGTTTCTCAATAATTTTCTGTCATATTTGTTTATAACTTTCGAGTGACTTTTTGTATTAATATTGAAAATTATTTAAGTTGTAAGTGTGTGCCTACTTGAAAGGGTGTTAGTTGATTATATTTTTAAGAAAATTACCTGCGCTGAACCAAGATTCTTTTATTTTTAGACAATTTGCCAAATCTCCACTCATCTTAAAAAGTGCTGCTTTTGCGAAGTGCACCAATTGAGAAGTGCACCAGTTGCGAAATGCACCAATTGAGAAGTGCACCAATTGCGAAGTGCACCATTTGAGCATGGTGTACAAGTTGCGAAGTGCACCGACTGCGTCTAACCCAAGACGACGTACGCCAGTGTTCAAGAGCTCAAGGATGCATTAATGACCATTTTACGTAATATTCATCCCAGAACATTATTAGCCGCCATTCGTTCAGTGCAAAAAAGGATAGACTTATGTATTCGTGAAAATGGAAATCATTTTGAGCAATTTATTTCATAAACCAATTTCTTAAATGTTTAAATGATTTTTTTTATTTAAAAATGTTCAAAATTTTACCTGACCTATGAGTTTCGAGTTGGTTTATCATATTTCCGTACGAAATGTATGGGAAAGGTCTTTGGCGATTTCTGTCTTTTCTAGTACTGAAAGCTAAAATGGTCCCATAGTTTTTTGATCCCCACATGAAATAGAATCGATTGGCATAAAAAAACAATTTTTGAACTTTTTGCATTTTTTTTGCTAACTGTAAGTTTTTTACAAAATCTGTGAATGCAGTTCAAAATGTCCCAAAAAGTTAGGGAAGGTCTTTTAAGAACGTTTTGCTGTAACTGCAACGGTTAAGGTACTTGCTCTTACTGCCCCGTTTCAAAAATACACCCTGTATAATGATACAAACTTACCATTTATTCTCTCCCAAACTTTAACCGTGGCATCAATGGATCCCGTATAGACTAACAGATCATCTCCATTATAAATACCATGTATACAAGTAATGCCATCTTTATGACCTATCAATGTGCTTGTCACCTTCCACTCTCCGTTCTCTAGGGTCCATATAGCAGCAGTTTTGTCTGCTGAGCCCGATATGAATTCGGTGCACGTTCCATCTGGTTTACGGAGCCATCTCACCGTGTTAACCAGTGACTTGTGGTGACTGAGAACTGTTAGGGGATCTTTACCTTTTAGTGCCTGGAAATTGGGTGAAATATTATATTTTTCAGTACCAACACTTATATTTGATATACTTTCTAAATATTAAAAAAAAATGCATATCACCAGAAATAATTATTTTATCGTTGATGTATGACTTTAACAAAAACGTTATTTTAAAACAGCAAAACCATTTTTGTCAAAAATTTGTATCACTATAATGTACACATTGAAATTATTAACTTTATTGAAGTGATAGATTGTAGAGCTTATTGCTGGCTATTTATAATTATTGTTGTTAATTAGTTGAATGAATGAATTCATAAACTTAAATTAAAATACTAAATACTAATGCGAAAGTAACTCTGTTACGTTTTCACGCCTAAACCACTGAGTGGGTTTTGTTGAAATTTGGTACAGGGGTAGATTAGACCTTAGGAAAGGACAAAGGCTATGTTTGGTCGCATTAACCCAAATTCAAGCGGTGTTAAAGAAGAATAACATTTACCGTATCATAAACAACAACAGAGTTGCTGGCACCAAAACAAATAATCCCTTCGCTATTCCAGTCAGTTATTTCTGTAGTCCGATTGCATGCAACAGATGTATACACTTGTTCTACATTAACTTTCATTGTATTGTCTTTAATTACATTAATATGAGGCATAAAACATGAATTCAATAATCCATATCACAAAATATGAGGTTATAATAAACATATGGTTGACACACTTGACACTGACATTTAACACATTAATAATAATAATGCGTTCTCTCTCGACGAAATCTTTGTTTTTAAAATACATTTTGATATTTCATGTTTGTTGTATTTAATATATTCTCTCTTCTGTGGTCTATTAATGTGCTGCTAATACTATTATTTTTTCAAAAGGAAGCTTTTATGTGTTCAAAAGGATTTAATTATCGTAAGTCGTAAGGCAAAGAAAGCGAACGCTTTTTAATTTTGTCATTTTTGGCGGCAAATATATCAAATGTCAATTGTGATTGTCAATCAAACGTAAATTTTAATATTTATTTTGCTATGATAGAATGTTGTGTGAAATGTGATTTGTTATAAATCGAATTGAATGTTATATTTTGTAAATAATCGTCAAAATGCCCGAAGTAATGATATGTGGAATTCCTGTCAACTTTCCTTTTGAGCCCTACGATGTACAAAAGGCCTACATGGAGCGAGTCATTGAAAGTTTACAAAACAATACGAATGCTCTATTAGAGTCTCCTACGGGAACGGGGAAGACTTTGAGTCTACTCTGTTCTTCCTTGGCCTGGCTTTTGGTCAAAAAGGCTCAATTGCAGATGAACGCACAAGTAGGCAATTTTTCTGAACACAGTAACACATTACGAGATAGTTTAAAAGCCGGTGCAGGCAAATCGAAAGACAGCACATCGTGGGGGATGCCAAAAATAATATACTCATCAAGAACTCATTCACAGCTAACACAAGCAATGCAAGAATTAAAAAGATCTAGTTATAAACATGTCAAAGCTACCGTTTTGGGTTCCAGAGATCAGATGTGTATTCACCCTGAAGTTTCTAAAGAAACAAACAACATGAACAAAGTTCATATGTGCCAACTAAGAGTAAAGTCTAGAACATGTTATTTTTACAACAATGTTGAGTCTAAGAAAGACGACCGATCAGTAAAAGGTGATGAAATATTAGATATAGAAGATTTAGTGACTGTAGGGAAAAAACTTAAATGCTGTCCTTATTATCTATCTAAAGAGCTGAAACAGGATGCTGATATAATATTCATGCCTTATAATTACATCTTAGACCCAAAATCAAGAAAAGCTAATGGAGTAGAACTTATGAATAACATAATCATTTTAGATGAAGCACACAATGTGGAGAAAATGTGTGAAGAGTCTGCATCCCTGCAGATAAGAACAACAGATGTTGCACTTTGTATTGATGAAATAACTCATGTTATGAAGTCTTTTGGAGAGCAAACCGACGAGCAAATGGACATGACTGTTGATAACAGTCAGCCAAAAGACTTTACTTGTGATGACTTATGTGTGCTGAAAGAAATGATGCTGGCACTTGAGAAAGCCATTGATGAAATAAATGTGGGAGGTGAGGGTAGTACATTCCCAGGAGGATTTATATTCGAGCTGCTTTCTAAGGCTGAGATCAGGGATCATAATCAGATGGCAGTCATTGGCATGATAGAGAATCTCATACAATACCTATCAACAGCTAGCGCTTCTCCTTTTCAAAAAAAGGGGGTTGGATTACAGAAAATTGTAGACTTACTGAATGTTGTCTTTAGTGGCACAACACATGCCTATAAGGAAAGAGTGAAAATGTGTTATAAGGTTCATGTTCAAATTGAAGATAAAAAGAATAAGAAGACAGACAGTTGGGGAGCTCTAAAGACAGCTACTACTAAAACAGCAGAAAGAGTTCTTAGTTACTGGTGTTTCAGTCCAGGGTTTGGGATGAAACAGCTTGTAGAACAAAATGTTAGAAGTATAATTTTAACCAGTGGCACTCTGGCTCCTTTGAAACCCTTGATATCTGAACTAGGCATACCCATAGGATCCCAACTAGAAAATCCACATATAGTCAAATCTAATCAAATTTGTGTCAAAATCATTGGACAAGGTCCTGATGGTGTACAACTAAATTCAAGTTATCAGAACAGGGACAACCCCAAATATATTTCATCTTTAGGTAGAACAATACTTAGTTTTAGCCGAGTAGTTCCTGATGGACTGCTAGTATTTTTCCCATCATATCCTATTATGAGTAAATGTCAAGAAATGTGGCAAAGTGAGGGTATTTGGTCAAGTATTAATAACATCAAGCCAATTTTTGTTGAACCACAAAGAAAAGATACTTTTAATGCCATCATTAATGATTTTTATAGTAAAATCAGGGATCCAAACACTAAAGGAGCTTGTTTCATGGCTGTTTGCAGAGGAAAAGTGTCTGAGGGTCTAGATTTTGCAGACATTAATGGCAGAGCTGTAATCATTACTGGACTACCATTTCCACCTTTGAAGGATCCAAGAATCATTTTAAAAAAGAAATATCTTGAAGAGCTAAGGGTCAAAGATAAACAGTTCTTGTCTGGTGATGAATGGTACTCTTTAGAAGCAACTAGAGCAGTGAATCAGGCTATAGGAAGAGTTATTAGACATCAAAATGACTATGGGGCAATTTTACTGTGTGATAGCAGGTTTAATAGTCCAAAATTGAAGAACCAGTTATCTGCTTGGTTAAGAGATTTGATTAATGTTTCAAATAAGTTTGGCGAGAGTGTAAGTGAAATATGCAGATTCTTCAAAAATGCTGAAGTAACTCTACCAGCTCCAAGATTAAAACCATTGCTTCCAAACGAATCTAATGACCACAGCAAAGCTGGTGGACCAATACATGTTTCTGGTGTATCCTTCCCTATAACAAACACCAGATCAGTCTCCAACCCTGCTAAAAAGTCTGTCAGTCAGTATCCTAATTCCAATGAGGTGTATGCAGACTTTTCAATGGACTTCTACAAAAATGCCAAAGCTTCTGCATATGTGAATGAATTTAAGCCCAAAACAACAAAAGATCTATTCAGCTCCATAGATAGTGTTGATTCTCAACAGTCTAATTCTCAGTCTCTGGTTACAATACACAAGAGAGAGGCAGACGTAAGTTTGTGTAACAATGTGATTAAAAAGAAAAAATTTAAAATTAAGCCTTTTGGCTTTGAAGACAACTTAAATGGAGAAAGTAAGGAGGTTGAACCAATTGTGGAGAAAGTACCTCCAGCTTCGCTCATAGACTTTGTGAAAGAAATAAAAGTGCTTTTGCAGGCAGATCAGTATAAGGAATTCCAGCTGTCAATTTCTGCTTATAAGAAAGGTGGTGTTTATGAAGAATTTTTAAAGATTTTATGTAATTTATTTGAAAATAGAAAACTGTTTTATTTATTTAAAGGCATGAAGAGATTTTTAAAAGAAGAACACAAAGCGAGTTTCCAGGATTACTGTGATAGTGTAACATTAAGTTGATGACTGTTTTTATCGTCAGTGATAGTATCTTTGCAATAGCAAAGTGAAAGTGCATGTTGTGATAATCACTCATTATAAACTGTAGTATAACTTATTAACCTTTAGCCATTTAATTATGAATCATAATAAATTAAGAATAAAAATTGAGATTGTCTTTTTTTTCCATCACAAGGTTGTAGTTTGTTTAATGGTAGGTACTTACTGAGGTGTCTACTGAGTTTTCACTGTTTAATATTTTTTTGTTTTATGTGATGCTGAAGTACTTGCACTTTACTTGTGCCACCCATACAGGTAAAAGAAAAGGTAGGAATGTTAGATCTCCAGCAGTTTGAAAAGCTAAAATCCAGCCTGGAGTGCTACTCAATGTCAGGTGAGAACAGGTCAGGTATATTAATCTTAGGTCTTGCGGATTTCCCTCTATTATATTCAGCATTAAATGATGCTAGGCAAATCATTATTAACTAAGATAGAGTATAAAAAAATAGCCCCCAATTCAGGAGCTGTGAAATGCCGAGCACATGAAATAAGTAGGCACATATATTTATATTCTAATTTTTTATTAACTATTGAAATTTCAAATTAACACTCATTACTTTTACTCTCATTGATCTTGCTGGCAATCTCTACCGAGTTTATTCTAAGCACTGTTTGGTGAATCCTCGCAAAGTTGATTCTCATGTACTGCTTCCTCCTTTTCTTCTTGAAGTTCGTTCTGGTGTGAGAAAGGCCTTTAGATATAACTGTAGCAGTGACGTCAACGAGACCAGGTTGAACGAGAGGCCTCCCGATGAGGGAAAAGTCTTTGGTGCCAGCTAAAAGTACTTTCTCTAGCCTTATTTGTTCGCCGATGTTAGGTGGCCACAATCCTTCGATAACTAAGATATCCCCGTCTGTAACCCTCCATTGCTTCCCCAATAGATGAACGATAGCGAAGTTTCGTGAAGCATTCTTTTCTATAAGTTGGTTGCACTCAGCTATAACATCTTTTGTGGTTTCCGTAACGGATTTGTTCTCTTTAGGTGCTAGGTTGGTTGCGAATCGTGAGAGTATTCCAGCTGCAAATAGGTTAACATTATTATAAGAATATTGAAATACTATACGAATTAAACATTTGAATAAAGATACCACCTTGTGCTCCATTAAATGCATTAGCCAGTCTTTGCAGACCAGCTCTAATCATAGCCATAATAGCGCGATATAGAGTTCTCTAGCTAAAAAGAATATGTCTTCAACCAAACATTATAATGGCATTTATAACCTCAAAGCGAAATAAGCGAATAGTCAAATGTCAAAATCAAAACAACTCTACTACAGATTATGCAACGGAAAACATTTCAAGCGACAACAATATTCTTGTGATGGTAATGGTAACATTGGCAACAATATAACGATGACATTCTTGGTGCAAGCACAGACATGTAATCTTGATAGTAGAATATTCTTGGCTCATGGTCGCGGATTCCAGTGCCCTCTTGAGGAGCACTAGATTTGGATAATTAGCATACAAATTGCTTTAAAATGTCATTTATAAATATTACTTTATATTATTAGTAATTCTTATGTACGTTTGTTTGTCATCCTAATTCCTAAACGGCTGGACCAATTTGTAATTTAATAATATTTCAAAAGATTTCTGGATGGCTTAAATGATGGCTGCTGCCGTCGGCGTCGTCTACCGAGTCTAATTATAGTAGCTAATAAAATAACATTAAGATATATGGTACTTGATGTTATGTTGCATTTAGAAGAAGTGGTATAAACTAAGGTGGAGGCTCGTGGAGGTATTATTCCAAATAAGTATATGGTGAGAAAGAAAAAGTATTATTTTTTTATATATGAAGCGGTAACATAGTGGCGTATCGGATATCTGTGGTGGAATTAGTGGTTAAAGAGTTCACCTTGCGATCGAGAGGTTCCGCGTTCGGAACCTAGCCATTACATAACGAAGTATATCCACTCCTAAGCCAATAATTTGAATACTAATAATTTCACTCACTACCATCATCTTAAGAAAAACTTGAGAATGTTCGGGTGAACTTTTTATTTTTTTATTACCATGATGCCTACAAGCACATCCTCTTTCTGTCCAAACTCACCGACAGATGACGTCAGTAAATAATAGCATATTCTATTCTGTGATAATGGCTTCCAGGGTGCTATTTTTACAGTGGTCCGCGTCACTCCAATTCATTTAGTAGTGTAAGCTAGCGTTCATAGATGGCACTGTTCTCAATTCTTTACAGTGAAGTCTCATAATGTTGACGATTAATGTGATTTATTACAACCACTTATCTTCGTGGTCTAATCCAACCTCAAGCGGTAGACGGTACTCCTACTGATTAACGTTTAAGGCTCTACTGCAGGCGTGTCCTCGTGTGGGCCCGGCCGCAGTCGCTCTCGTAAAAGCTAAGACTAGCCAAATCAAGAGAAAGCGTCCGTATTTTCCCTAATAACCCATTTATTTCAGAACGAGGATAAATTTAATTGTACACTTAATTTTTTGTGTATTTATATATACCTACAGTTAATGCTTACACCACAACACCTACGCTACTATTGTAAATCTACACCTACACTCTACACTACTATATTATATTACTATTATAAAGTGGAAAGATTTATATTGTTTTGTTTGAGTCAAAGTCAACTACTGTGGCGATTTCAAAAATTCTTTCACCATTAGAAAGCTTCATTCACCCTGAGTAACATAGGCTATATTAAATTTCCTCGGGAACGTTTTTACCACCCGTGCGAAGCCGAAGCGGATCGCTAGTATTGTATAAAGAATCATCCAGAAGAAAGCGAAATTCTCTAAGAATACCACCTTAGACTTAAAAGGTCTTTGGATTACTTACTTACTGTCAGCAGGGGACGCCGCTACCGGATGGGTGATCTGCCCTTCATTGTGGGCCATTTCACCCATTTCCCCTATTATTCCTGTAAGGGATAGGAGTGTCTGGCAATCACGGCGCTTCGCCGAACCTACCTGTTTCCTTGCAAAAACTTACAATCTGTTCCGCCATCAAATTGGGGAAGTCTTCCAGATCTAATTCATCCGTTTCCATGATTTCCCATCTTTTCAGCGCGTACATGGGGCATTCGGCCAACAGGTGGATGCTGGTTTCCTCGGCATCCATGCACTCCGGGCATCTGGGATCAGTCTTCACTCCTATTAGTGTCAGGTGCCTGTTCAATTGGGTATTTGACTGACTAGTCAAATTAGTTACTTTTTATTAAACGTCAAAACGGAAAGTTATAAGGAAAATTGCATGAAAAATTAATTTGTGACGTCATAATATTTAATAGTCAAATCATATGCTATTAAAGGTTGGGTGGATGATTAAAAATAAATAAGAAAGATAAAATAAGAACCGACGCAATTGTTTTCACTCTTTTGCTATTCTTAATTTAATAAGTTCAGCTAAATCATTTATTTTAACTACAGGAAAATACCCAATTGGCAGTGTCTTGTTATCACTTCTACGACAAGCCTCATGTTTCTCCTGGATAGTTTCATAAGTTGGCTTGTTCTTTTTGTGTCTAAACTTTTTATGAACATTTTTGACTGTCTCATGACAGGCGATGATTTCCATCTTCGGTTGGTCTCTGCCACTATGCTCCGGCGGATGACTCCTTTGGTGAGTTTGTGGGCTATTGGCAACCTGGGTTCAGGGCCCACCTGGTTTACATCAGCTCCTTTCCTGGCCAGCTCGTCAGCTACCTCGTTGCCACTGTTACCCTCGTGTCCGAGTACCCAAGCAACCGTTACGTCGGTTGCTGTGGCCAGTCTTCAATGCGTTTTTACATTCCTTTACCATTGCCGCGGTGGTCTCTATTTTGTCCAGTGCTTTCAGCGCAGCTTGGCTATCACTGTAGAGTGTGATAGGATAGAAAGGTCTATGGATACCACGCCCTGTAACCATCGGGGTTGTTTATGTCGGATTCGGAACTATTTAAACCGCATGCCGCATGGGTGACCGCTTAGTTGTGTTACTAAGGTTCTTCACACGTCGGTAAGCTTCTGTGCTTCGGAGGGTTAATTAAAAGCCCATCCCTGTTGTCAATAATCGTTAGGTCAAGACGGACGCCTAATAATGTTGACCTGAACATTGAACAACTCCGTCAGTGGTTGACCACTAACCATAACTCAGGCTGGTAGGTCAAGTGGCAGTCGCTCTCAATTTAGGCGAAAAAACCAAGCCACATACTATTTATGAGAACTCCGGACTCCAAGGCTTCAAAGGCGACCAAGACTAGCACAACGATGGTGTTGATGATAACCAATCTTGCCCCTCTAGACAAGTGGCAATTCGTTAGCCGGCGTTTGATGGGATAGAATGACGAATGTATGGGATTTGACGTATTTGACATGCGTTAACGAATGTCATATACATCAAATTCCATACGTTCGCATTTCTATTCCACCAAACGACGGCTAGCGAATTACCACGTGTGTAGAGGGGCTGGCAGTCGAACGCAAGACCTCACTTTTAAATAACATGTCACCATTTTATAAAACAAATCTGTCTCTAAATACCAAAACTCGAAATCGGCCAATAATATTTATACCGTTTTAGCTGATTTATTATTCCAAATGAAACGACGCCGCCGAACATTCTGTGACGGATTACAGTAAGTCTCATGCACATTCAAAAATCTAGCTCCATTCGTACGCGGCGAGTACTTGAGCGCTCGGCCATGCTCGGCGCCGCTCGGGGGGCTCCGTCGGCGTCTGGGGCGCGTTGCCATGGCGACAGCGCTCTCGGCAGCGGCCGCAGCCGAAAATAAACACGGGAGCGACGCCTCGCGGACTTGTTGTGAGCGAGGGGCCGCGCCACCAGCCCGGGGGTGTGAGCGCCGCGCGCCGTGACGTATGTAATTATCGTTTCAGGTTTCACAGGAGACGTATTGGATTCCAATGGGCTTATTTGTATCTGCGAAATTGTTTGTTAATAGAATGTTGGCCTAGAAATCATACAAATCAAAGAAATCATTATTTAGTTAAGAGATTTAATTCATTATACTTAGGTATGTGAAGGTTGTAGTTGGAATAGATATTTGTGGTGAGCTAGTTGGGAGGTAGAGAAAGCTGAACGCGGGCTTTCCGAGAATCGCACACAAAACTTGCCGGGTTCGGAGGCGTGCGGCTCCCGTGTACGACCGCTGGCCCCGGGGAGGGCGGCCGGGGGCAGGGGCGCGGGCGCGGGACGGCGAGGCTAGTGCGCGCGCAAGGCCCTCGCGTCAGTCGCTGGGCGGCGCGCGGCCGGCTCGCGGTCGATAGCTGCACGCTGACAGCTGCACGGGCACGGCCATGTTGCGCGACGCGTGCACGCGCGAGCGGCTCGACGTGCAGTGTGAGTGAAGTGCTGTGTGGACCACCGGCCCCTTTCTCCCCTTACCGCCACGCGGCCGCCTCGAGCTTTCGGTCAGTATCACCAGCACTATCAGCACCTGTGAGGTGCGTCTACCACACATGCGCTACAAAACGCGTGAATCGCAGATCCAGCTACGAATCTACGTACTCGGATTTGCGATTCGATTCGTAGATATTTACGGGTGAATGCGCGTGACGGTTTGCTGCGACCGTGTACACACGTCCTAATTGAGCGTAGGTTTCATCATACGATGTATATACGTCATAGGAAAGGTAACTAATAATTTTAGGTTTGGTTGGTAACTGGCGCGAAGGTAACATGTGGTGCGTAGGTGGGAGGGAATTATGCCTATAGGGGGATATAATAAATATCTGTTCAATTTCGCATGAGTATTGGGCGAGTTCTATAGTGGTGATTTGTATATCGAATACTAATATCTCAGTGATGATTAAAGATACTTTACCGTAGGTTAGATTCGTAGGCCTCCGTAGCGCGCGTAGGCCTTTGTAGCACATAGAGAGGTAGCGGTATCTTTATCAAGTTCTTTGAACTCTTGTGAAGGCTTATTATAAAACAATAAGGGTCTACTCCAATTGGTGTATCATGTATAAAATTATTGAGATCCAATTCCATTTACTACATGTGAGCTAAAACACTAATAGAATATCGAACATAGTGTGTGTGTTTGTGTGTATTACGTTTTGATTTATGAAATTGGTACAAACTGACAAAAAAAAAAACACTAACTGACTTGCAATCCAAACTAGAAGATTCTCAATACATTAAAAGATATTTTTTATGTGTGAAAATTCGCTACCACATGAGCCTTTTGGCCTTTTCAATGAGTACTGTAGCCTTTTTTAAAGGGCATGATTTATAAGGCAATGTTTCTGAGGATGGTCCCGTTACAAATATATAATGATCTGATGACGCAAATGATAAAATTAAGGGATAATAAGGTAGCCCGTATTGCTTTTCCAGGAATATCTGATATTATAACCTACATTACTAAGAGATGAGGTTTGCCTACTGCAAATTAGAAATTACCCATCTATGCGGTTACCTTAATGGTTGCAAGCATACATAGGCAATGCTTGTTATTTATCATCAGGTAAACTTCATTATGTTTCCTACCGCAGTATTATAAAAACACTACCTTTTGCCCGCGGCTCCGCCCGCGTGGACGTCGGTTATCACGACCAAACATAGCTTATGTCCTTTCTCAAGGTCTAATCTATCTCTATACCCAATTTAATCAAAATCGGTTCAGTGGTTTAACCGTGAAAGATGGACAAGCAGACACACACTCACACTTTACCATTTATAATATAAGTATGGATCCAAAAGTTAAGTTAGCGAAAAAAATTGCTGTACACTAGGACATTTACGAACAATCATTACATTGAAATCAATAAATAATAATTGATTTGTAGGTATTTCTGTCAATGGGGCTCCACTAAGGGCTTCAAAATTCGAACAATAACTTTACATGCTAGTCGGAACACGCGCTAATGGAAGAACAAGGCATTCATGCTGATTTTTTTCTCGGGGTTAGAGGACAGAAAGTAGTCGCTTCCACCAATGCCAAGATATACGAGTACACATCGGTTTCCAAAGAGCTTGTTATTGAGATGTCTTAAAGAATTAAAAAACTGCTGGAGAAATACTTTAGATTCGTAGACTTGCAAAGAAGGCGTAGGTCATCGTAGCACGTGCGTAGCGCTACGATTTATTAAGTGTCACAAAACTGAAGATCAGCCCTATAAGATATAGTATAATATAAGGCAGTATTGTAAGGTTTACTGATTTATCTAAATACAGTCGTCATCATTGTAAGACTAATCGTATCATCAATTGACTATCGATTATACAGTAATATCTTAGTATATATGTGTTTAAAAATACTTTACTATAAGTCAGATTCGTAGACCCTCGTAGCATGTACGTTTTCATTGAGTTACGTCACAAAATTGAAAATCAGCTCTAGAAGAGATAGAACGAGGCAACATTGTTAAGGTTTATCGACTTATCTGGATGCAATCGTCGTCATTACGAGGCAGTACGCGTCATAAACAGGCGGGCTTTACTGTTGGATGGCGACGAAAGCCTTATCAAAGAAAGTGTGTTCTATAAACACGCCTTCTATTTAGAAGAGGAATGGTTGAGAAAAACAAGGAGGTAATTTATAGGTTTTGTGAGATAATTGGATCAGACAGAATGAAGTAGCAAGGAAAGTTGTTTATCTTAGAATGTAGTATAAAAGTTAAATTGATTAACCGGTTTTTGGTGTTTGTACTTAAAAAATCAAACTGTCTCTCCTGCATCTGAGCACCCTGGAGCTTTATATAAGTTGTTTTGACTTGTACGGGAGACTTTCTTCTTCTTCTTCGAGTCAATGGCTCATAAAATTTATTAAATTTTGTGTGCCCAATATTTGGCCACGACTAGAGGATTGTCCGTTGCTATATGTCGAAGGGTATAGTGGGTAAGAGATCAAATGCAGCGTAGATTGGGATGGGGACCCGCATAGACGGGCGAACTAAGAGGTTACTTTTCGAATGCAATTGTACCAGCAAGCAGGTGATGTTATCCTAGGTCAAAATAAAATATATTGAGATCGAACAAAAACACTGATTAAACTTTCTCATAGTCGAGAATTGAACTCAAAACCTCTTACTTAGTAGTCATATTCAGCTAGTAATTAATAGACAATTAAGTAAACAGACAATTCTATATGTAACCAAGTACAATCGGATAGACAGTACATGTTTAATTATTCCGCGAACATTTCCCAACGGTTCAAATATCATGGAACTTCGGAAGCTATTGGAACTTCAACGTTAACAACCTTCGAACCACACACAACATCTAAAACATAAATGTCATTTGATACGAGTGCTACGAATCTATGAAATAGCTACGAAGTGCTACAACGGTATTTACCGTAGCTGTTTATGAGATTGCGTATTGATATACTGTTTTGGTGACGTGGATTCTGACATTTTTAATAGAGAATATCATATAATGAATGTTAACCAGTTTTTACTACAAAAGTAGCAAATAAACACGGCTACGCTTTTTTGCCTTGATGTGACTTATCTTAGCTTTAATGAGAGCAATTGCCGTATGAACCATCAACCTCGACAGAAAAGCCTACGCTAAAGCCTCGTCTCTTAATTAGCAGGTGTATTTTCTCATAGTGAAGGTTAAGTTAGGTCATGTACATATTACCACTTGTTACAATCCTGGGAAACACATTTCACTTCTATGTAGTATACACTGGACCTGTGCTACTGAAAATGTCGACCGCAGTGATCGACGAAACGTCTGGAACGCAAGTTTCATATAAGCCACGGCCAAAAATCCCGGAAGCAGTATATTCTACATGCAACGCCGGCCGTGAAAGCCTAAAGACTACACTTCACTTCTATTTTCATATTTTGTTTCCAGATACCGAAACGCATTAAAAATCACTATCCAACAATTACAGTTAGTACAAAACTTATTCGTATGAACCGATAACCTCTTTTATGAAGTCGGCTTAAAATACATTCTCACGTTGACATTACCTATAAAAAAGTCATAATAACGGACATATAAACATCAACACACCCGTTGCATAATATGGTCAGCACAGATCCGCGCGTGAAGATGCGCGAACACTTTACAACACACCCTTCAGATATTTTATCTCGGACCACGTCAGGGATATATTTTATGTCCCAGATCCGGATTGCCCCCTATTTGCATGACTTACCATCGCAACACAAGATTTTAGATTGCAAACTTGATTCATATATGGAATTGACATTTTGGATGTGCGACTGTTGTAATATTTAGTTTGATTTCTTTGGCGCAACATGAAGACTGTAAAAGGGAGTATGGGACTTCAAGAAGACTTCTAAAGCTTTGCTTAACTCACCCGCAAGCTGTTACACTTGCTGAGTGAAGGTCAAAAGTTCTGTATCTTAGCTGCTCTTCTTCATTTTATTCAAGGTTCACAAGAAACCTCATGATAAATGGACGGTGGATGTAATCGGGGCGAAGTAAATGCATCAGATGCAATGGGGTATTTGACTGACTAGTCAAATTAGTTACTTTTTACTAAATGTCAAAACAGTAAGTTATAATGTGATGAATATAATGTAATGAAACTTGTATGAAATATTTTTTGTGACGTCATAATATTTAGTAGTCAAATCATTTACTATTATAGATTGAGTGAATGATTAAAAATAAATAAAAGCGATACAATAAGAACCGAATCAACTGTTATTACTCTTTTGCCATTCTTAATTTAATAAGTTTGGCTAAGTAATTTATTTTATCTACTCTGATACTATAATACAAAGATTATAAAATTGAAATCAAAACTCTTATGACCATATATGACCATATGAGACCTGTATTATATATAGACAATATATAATACAGGTCTTGTATGGACACCTATATCATTAAATAACTTTTTAATCATAACGATACACCTATATAACCTTCATCTGGACCAAGAAGGTTGAACCTCTACTTTAAAAAAAGAAACCGCCGATTCGGAAGAATAAAAAAAGAAACACGCATGCGCAATCGATGTATGGCGCCAACATTTAACATGTAAATTAAAAAAAGTTTGGTTTTGTTTGTAAAATAAATAAGTTTATGTATAAATATAGTATGAGAGTAGATAAAGTAGTGTATGACACTGTACATAACTTGGTCTTATAACACTCGTGTGATACTATAAAAAAACTCGCCTGCCGGCTCGTTTTTTTAAAACACACTCGTCTTATAAGAACCCTTATTATGCAACAGTATCATAAACTACTATTAATTACAGGAGAAAACCCAATTGAGAACAACCTTAAGATGCTGATTAAATAATACATTGGAAAACTAAGATGTGTATTAGCAAAATATTTTTTTTTTATTATTCGTTACTGAAAGGACCAATTTTCTCCCAATTGCATCAGCTAAGCTAATTAGCTTGTATTAGGAGTGGGTGTGTGGTGGTGGAGTGGGCATATACATTTTCTCAATCTTAAGGCCGACTTCTTAACCACTAAACTATCCACGTCTCTATGATATGATTTGAATACAAATGTTTACACTCACCACGACAAGACAGAGTCCCATTTTATTTTTGATTTACTACTGCAGAATCTTACTGCACTAGTAGTAAAATAGTATAATAGTAATAATTATAGTAATAAAATAGTAGTAGCACTAATCGGGTAATTTTATAAATTACCCGACAAGTGCATATAAGTCTGCACGCTCCAGCCAAATTTTACACCTAGAACGAGTACAGTACTCAATACTGCAGTCGTTTGCACATTCGGTCTTGATTTTGCAAATCTAGCGAAATCAGCACCGATCGTGCACACAGGTCTCAGCAAAGAGGTGGTAAATTTTAGGTGTGTACTCAATTTAGTGAATTCGTTCCAGCTTAAGATTGTGGTAATAATTTCGCCAGTTTTGGGGTGTTGGGTTTGATTACCTGGTCCAGCAAAGCGTTTTGAGGTTTATGTTAAGAATTTCAGCAGTGGTGTGGTGGTAATGTATCCCGTACACGACAATTAGCTCAGTACTATATGGATGATTTAAGTAAAAGTGATAAAAATTCTGTGCAGGAAAATATATGTAGGACTTAAAAAAAAAAGAAAGTATGTGATGCGCTGAATATCTAATTAAAAGCAATAAAAACTTAACGTAGTGAAAGAAAAGAAACGGTTTTAGTCTTGTGGTTACTTGGTTTCATTGCTTTTTTTATATATGACACTTTAATTTGGCTTCACCTCGCCTGATGGTAAACAGAAGGGAAAGTCTCAGGAAAGAGGGTCACCATTACATAAACGTACCATGTTAACAAAGGATGTGTTACTTGTCTAGTTTATACTTTTCATAATGGTTCGTTGGTTATTTTATAAAAGTGCCTATATAGTCGCCTTAGTGTCAGGGTGTAGACTAGTTAATTTCACTTACTAGTCAGTATTTTTTTCCTTTTGGGTTTGGGAGATAAGACAGCAGTTGTTCTCGGAAAGAATAATAAAAGTGGACTATGAAGTCCGCAGTGAAAACTTTAGACAGACCCATTGTTTAGGAAGATGTTTGATTAAACTATGTATCTCACGATAATTTCAAAATAGCAAAATGGCCAACCAAGCTTCGAGCGGTTTTCCGTTCTCAACGCCATCTTGTACAGTTTTGAGGTAAAAATTTGTAAATAATATCTAATACCAACCATGTGAGTACTGACAGATTTATGAGATGGCGTTATTCTAACGTAATGCAAATTTTAATATTACCACAGAATATAAAAATAATACAACTATTATTATTCATATAGTTGTTTATACTTAAATGTAGGTACATAGAACAACCACACACCCGAAGTCTATATCTTTGGCATGAAGTCCGCCTATGCAATCTATATATATATATATATATATATATAAAAAAATGCCACTTTTCGTTGTAATTTTATAACTCAAGAACGGGCTTACCTATCCAAACCAAATGTTTAGGCTTTGTTCGGACTATTTGGTAGATGGTTTTGTGAAGTTTTTGCACAGAATCGGTATTTGAAAGAATATTTTCATCCAAATAGTTACATACTCTTTTAATATATGAAGATATACATATATATACATAAAATCATTGCTTATTCGGTACTTGTAAATAAGATTAAGTAAAATATAAGTGAGTCCATGCAAGAAAGGTGAAATAAAATGTCATGAAAAGAAAAACAACAAATTGTACAATTCAAAGTTTTGCTGGAAGATAACTCATATTGCGTTTAGTTCGCCTTTGTACATGTTTCTGTGTATGACCACTGTCTTAACTCTTTGTGTGCATTAGGAATTAAGAATTGGGTATTTGACTGACTAGTCAAAGTAATTACTTTTTACTAAACGTCAAAAAGGTAAGTTATAAGGAATATTGTATAAGAAAATATTTGTGACTAGCTGGTACCCGCGGCTTCACCCTCGTGGATGTCCGTTATCGCTTAGTGTTGTATCAAAGCTATTTAAAAACAAAATATGTATGTACCGTATTGCATGTAGTAAAAAACGGTTATTTCAATATTACAAACAGACACGCCGATTTTATTTATATGTATAGAGTATAGATAAAAGTAGCCTAAGTTACTCCTTATTACAACAGCTACCTGCCAATAAAAGTCCCGTCAAAATCGGTCCAGCCATTTCAGAGATTAGCCGGAACAAACATACAGACAGACAGACAAAAATTGAAAAAAATGTTTTTTAGGTGTATGTACCGTATTATATTCATTTGCATGTAGTAAAAAATTCGAATTACAAACATATACTCCAATTTTATTCCTATGTATGTAGTATGTATATGTATGTATGTATGTAGTATGTATGTAGTATGTATAGAGTATAGATGTCATAACATTTAATAGTCAAATCATTTACTATTAAAGGTTGGGTAGATGATTAAAAATAAATTACAATGATAAAATAAGGACCGACGCAACCGTTTTCACTGTTTTACTATATTTTTAATTTAATGAGTTCAGCTAAATAATTTATTTTAAACTACAGGAAAAAATACCCAATTCTTAAAATCCAACCCACAAACAGCCGTTAAATTCAAACATCGGCAATGATCGGCTCTCGTCGGGCAACATCGGGGCTCTAAATAAACCATTACATTTGTTAAGTGAACCTTTTATGTTTAGTTAATTTGTTAAAAGGGATAATGTCACATATGGGACGGTGTTCATGTTGCCAGAGGTTGTAAATGGAATCAAATCAGAACGGCATCTCTTATTCACTTAGGACACAAAGTAACACTTATGATTTTAACACAATTTAATTATTTGTTTTTTTTTAATAGATTTTATTTCTTTTTTAATAATTTTGTTTATAATTTTAAATTCTGGAATCAGATGTCTAATTCTCGTAATGAAAATTAGTCTCAATTTGATGAAAATCAGGCCCCTAACTACTCAGTCCTAAATCTCGATTCATGTGACGACAGATTGTATAGACAGATTGGACAGATTGCCCAAGAATCTGTCCTTAGATAAATCGAGGATCAGAACTAAGTATTTTTCAATTTAGAATACGGGTCTTAGGCTCGCTTAGATACTCATTCCTGAATGTCAATTTATCTGAGGACAGGTTGTATGGACAATCTGTCCAATCTGTCTAACAATCTGTCCTCAGATAAATTGAGGTTCGGGACAGAGTTTCGTTCTAGAATACAAGTATTAATCTCCCAAATGTTAAAAACAAAATATCTAGAAGCGTCGGTAGCTTAGTGGTTAAGAAGGGGACCTTACGATCGCGAGATCCCGGGTTCGAATCCTGGCCATTACTCTACCGACGAGAACCCACTCCTAGCACAAGCAATTCAGCTTAGTTGGAGGGGTTAGAGGGAATATTAGTAATTTGGATAATTTTGGTTGCTAAAATTTATTATATATATAAAAAAAAAAAATAATCACGATGTCAATATTTGATTTTGATAAATGTCAATATGCAATTGACTCGAATAAAAAATTGTTTTCTTATCAATTCATTTTCATAATTATCACTTCACATATCACATCGACACCAACTGGTGAGACTTTTGAAAGAAAGATAGAAATTAAAACTTAAAAAGTACGCACTGGTTGTTTTTAATATTAAGAAGATTGAGATATAATCGATATTGAATTTTGAAGAGGTTTTTTGTCACGAGAATTAGTCCACTGTGCAATCGTCATCTACTTTTGACACTGACTGTACCTACTCACCCTCGCCTCATAAATCTTTTTCGTCAATCTTCCTCACTATTCTCATTTTACTGGGAAAATAATAATAATACTGCATAATGTCCATACAGTATGAAATACGAGGGAGGGGTATTATCCACTCTATGTGGTGTCGACTGCATAATGTGAGTACGTGAATGCCATGAAGTCACGTGCTCGTAAGATGTGATTTCTCTTTGTGAAATATCTCTCGTTCATACAAAGTTCATTCAGTAGCATATATTTCGTTGAGAAATGATTTTATTTAAATAATAACTAGTTGTTTATTGTGGTTTTATTTGAGAGAATTACTAATCCTATTCCAGAAACTTACAGTAAACTGTAGGATGAAAATTAGCCTATGTGCTATTTCGGACTAAAAGAAGGTTGATTTAAATAGAATAAATTAAATCGGTCTAGGCGGGGTTTGAACCCGCGATCTTTGCCTTACAGGAGCAATGCCTTGACCACTAAGCCACCAGACCTGAGAGCCAAATTCCTCCTTCTATATCTGTCTTTGAGGCGACAATAGAGCCATCTGCCAATATTCTTACGAACTATCGGAATCATATTTGAATATTTAGCACGAAAAAAGCTTAAAAAAAGAACGGGTTGCACTCCGGGAGTGCCGGCAGAAGTGAAAACTTTTTCTTTCTTTCTTTCTTCGTTATATACATAGAAAAATATAAAAAGAACATACCATACCATACCTATAATATAGCGCCAATCATAGAACCTATCACTAATTTTCTGGCAAAAGAAATTAATAAATTACAAAAAGAAAAAATAATCATAAAAAATAATAAATTACAAAAAGAAAAAATAATCACAAAATGTGTCAGAAGCCCAGGTTCGAACCCGGTACTATCTGAAAGCATAAGAACTTACAGTCGAAGCGCTTACCGCTAAGCTACGAAGCTTCTTAGCGCACCTAGCAAAATAAACACTCTGTAGCTAGGAATGCTGTATGACGTCATGTCGTCCTACTAAGTCGTCGGTTACGGGTCAAAGGTCGCGTGATCCTGACGCGAGTTTAACACACTTACCCATCCAACGCCGCTAAAGAAGTTTTTACTTCAAAAATTAATTCAAATAATAGAAGGTTTCTAAATTGCCAGCAGGACGAGTGTGACGCCTTTGGTGTTGCACATATCCATAGGCAACGGTAACCGCTTTCCATCAGTCTACTATCTAAGTGGTATAAAACATATATTCTTATGTATTTACACATTTTCAAATAAAAATGTAACTATGTACATCATTATTCTAAAACTCATAGTGCAGCCTAAATTCAGTTTCTGTCTACATACCGCTATGTAACAGGTCGTATATAAAAACAAACTACGTATATAAAAGTCATAAGCACAAAACGTCCTACATTTACTAGTTCATATTACTTCATATTAAACTGGGCGAGCGATGCAGAAACAATGGTACATTCAGTTGGAGGCTACCATGAAGCCATCCGAAACTTCGGGCTTGCACGAAACATGGCCAACAATCGTAACATTTTAGCCAAGTTAGTTAGATTTCCTTACGATAGGTAAGGTTAAACCCAAATCAAACGGTCATGTACCGACTTTGGATTCGATATTGGGATAAATGTGTTCCATGCCGCTTGAAAAATCAAAAATCATATTTGACGAAACATGAGTGTTAATAAGTTATAAACAGTTCTGCCTACCCTTTTGATTTATAGATATACGGGGTTGATAGACCATAAGGTCTTCCTTAGAACCATGTATGTACGATTTTGAGTTGCCGAAATAAACTTTGAACATAGATCGACCAATGCAGGGACGACCGATCAGGCCCCCGATTCTGCTAATTTTAAAACATAACAACACCACTATCATACCGCTGACATTGCATAAAATGTCATAAAATTTTGGACTTTATTTCTAAAGTTTTAAAGTCCAAAATGAAAAGAGAAAGAGTTTGTAACATTTTTCATTCACTCTACACGATTGCCATTTAATTTAAGACTTTAACTGTAAAATAGTAAAGTCTAAAGTTTAATGGCAGTGGTTACAGTGTCTGCGGTACCGCCGTGGTTTTGTCATGAGAAAAATAATAGCAGAATCAGGGCCCAGATGGGTTCTTGAATAACGCGAACGTACAGTGTGAATACGAAGTTGCTCCACAGACCATGGCTCGCCTTCTAACGTGTACTGCATGTGCATACACTTGTACACCGGCGAATCTCATGAGCACCTTCGAGAACACAAACCATTCCTTAGCATGTTGGCAAAACAGATTTAAAAAATAGAAGTGCCATGGATTCGAGAAGATAGAACCGATTGCCCGAATTTTCGATCCGCAACTAGTGTTCAATGGTAGGTCTGCAGGTTATAGCTATATTACCAAAGTCTACTAACCTCTCATGTTCCAAGTAAAAGTGTAGTAGCCAGAATGCCTTTAAGTATCTCTATGTGTAGCCGATGGGAATCTGAGTGCTTTCGCCCATAGCTCCGCCCCGTGGTTAAACAAAACGATTATTTTTGTATAGGCTAATGGCTGCACGTATAGTCCAATGTATGTAGATAAACACATTTTGGGAGAGTACCTATTACATGAAGTAAGATATTTGTGTTGTATTCTTACGGGTTAAGACCAGGACGGGGTAAGCAGAGACCTGTGCCACCTTCTTTTGCGTATTATTGGAGTTGCATCAACACTGTGTGGTTTTAATAGATTCGATTTTAATATAACCATCTCAGCTAGCCCGTTAACTTCGAGAAACATATAGCTGTGAAAAACTCGGCTCGCACTTGGCTGGTTTTATTAGTATTTTAAGTTCGTGAAATAGTTCCATTTTACTCCACCGGGAACAGCACATGTCTAACAACTATCTTCTTTTTTTAAGCAATACTCCTTTGACCAGCCAACCTTAAAATAGCCTCTCCCTATTTTATTAAGCAATTGGAAACATTCCAATAAACCGAACTAACAAACAATCCTACAGCTGTCCGCCAATCTATACTCGCAAGCTCAAATGGTAATAACCATTAACAGAATTAAGTCTAATCCTGGATATCGAACCGACGGCCCCCGTGTGGAACATTATGTCTTTAAACAAATTAGACGCTCATAAAAGGCTCGCTTTCATTGTGAAAGGT
This sequence comes from Eilema caniola, assembly GCA_949126895.1. Classification (NCBI taxonomy): domain Eukaryota; kingdom Metazoa; phylum Arthropoda; class Insecta; order Lepidoptera; family Erebidae; genus Eilema; species Eilema caniola. The sequence goes on along the minus strand of OX421466.1, from coordinate 27,628,040 downwards.
GTAACTATGAGTTAGGGGATTTTCCCAGCTCGAATGGGCTGGTTTGACAGTGGTACCACGCAGTGGTAAGTACTTGATCACTCTCTTTAGACAAGCGGCAATTCTTTAACCAGCGTATTGTAGAATTAAATGACGTATGTGATTAACACGTAATTTGACGGTTATGATCATAGGCGGCTCGTGGCTATTTCGGTTGGAGGGTCACTAACGCAATTTCGCGCTCAAATATTCGGTGACAATAATATCACCTGAGGTTCGTTTTGTTTACTTTAAAATAATAATTTTACACGAGCGAGTCCTGCATGCAACAACGCGTGGACGATCGGGAAGAATCGGTTGTTTACGTGTCGTTTTCGTGTTCGTAGCGTAGGAGCACCCGCTCAAGTTCTACCTAATTTTTCATAACTATACATATAAAGCGTGCTGCGGTTTAAGGGTGTATCAATGAATGTTACGGTGGTAAGGTTAGGTTAGGTTATAAGTCTGTAATATCTTTATAACTTATATAACTCTTTATCAAGGGAGTGCAATGCTCCGGCGCTCCTAAGGACGTGCCGCCAAACACATCAAAATAAGTGTCAATCCCATACATTCATCATCCTATTCTATTGGCACATCTGCTCGTTTGGTATAGTTACCAGCATATATTTTGACCCTAATTACGTCATGAAATGTACTATATGCGCCTACACGTTTTTTGGGTGTATTTTAAGGATTGCACAGGGCGCTACGGCAGTTTAGGACCTTAAATCCACCGATGATTAATCAAATCAATCAGTGCTTGAACGCTCGCCACCATAATAGTGCTGATATGTGTTTCTTTTCTTCTATTTCCATTTATTATTTGTAAAATGCGGCCCCAACATGATCAATAAATCGCCAGTTTATCTACATTTATGACCAAATAAATAACATTGGTGAAATTTATGTGTTAAAATACCTCTGCCTCCCTCTCCGGGGATAAAGAGGCATCACAGTATCTCAAATCTGGCAACATGTACTGTATATTTTAACTTCTATCAATTAAAACTAATCGTACCTAAAACTTTTACTACAGGACCTCGATTCAGTTATTTTATGTTAAAGTAGCCCACTGTCATACCAAAAACACCATTTAATTTTAGACCATAACGTCATACAAATAAAGTTCAAAATTAAATGGCATTTTTTAAACTGTGAATGGAATATCAGAGGCTTATTTTAACACAAAACAGCATAATCGGAGCCTTCCTGACACATCACAGACCCATCTTAATCGAAACTCGACTACAGCTGTCAGCATGTAGGTTACGTACCAGCGACCTCGCGACCGCACGCCAATGCCAGACGCGTTTGAAAAAAAAAAAAAATTTAAAAAGTTTCAGCTGGCTTGCGTCACTGGGGGCGTGGGAAGTGACGTCAGAGGCGGAAATAGACCGCGGGAGGCCGTTGTGCTTGCCCTGCTTCTATTCCAGTTACTTGCGTTCATGTTTTGAATGCAATACGTTAGTTGCGGATAGCGTAACGAACGTGTTACGGTATAACTGTTATATAATGAGTTAGTATATTAGTTAGTTATCTAATAAGTTAGTACAAGGTGTGTTAGTTAGATACTGTTAAACTTTTTTTATTGACTGTGTGTACAATCATTTTTGTAATAGTATTGTCAGTATTATATATGTATTATGTGCTACCGCCGAAGATCATAATTAGGGGACACACAGACAACAGTAATACCCTTGATTAGTTAGCCCAATTTTTGGTTTTCCAAGTACTGTGTTATTCAATGTTAACATTGTTTTTTTTCAAATAGTACAGATATCGCTAAAAATAAACGTATTCAATAAACAAACAAAAAAAAATTGCAGCGTCATTCTAAGTATACAACGGTAGATTAGGCAAGGGTGCTGCAACGCACCCGAAACGGCAGAGTAAGTTTCCAAAATTCCCGAACTGTAATATAAAACTAAAAGATAGATAACACTCCAATTCATATCCTAGACCTGAATCAGCTGATTCATAAATAGCACACGTTAGGTCACGGCTACTCTGTGCAACAGAATTAGTGCTGCGATTGGAAGCAGCTATATTTAGATGATGCGGTTGCTATTTGCGACAGTTAGTGAATCGAGAGTGGTTGCTGAATGAAAGGTTATTTTTAGTTCTGTTTGTTTTGTTGGATATCGGCGTTTGGTACAGTTTTGTGGGCTATATGTTGATGTAAAGGTGGAGAAGGAATGTTGCCATTGCTATTTGCAAATAAATGAATTTGAATTTGAAGTGGTAAGCTTTTTGTAGTGTGGTGTGTAGGTCTGAAGTTTGATACGATATGATGAGAGATGATCTTTTTTATACAACTAAGGTGGCAGAAAAGCACGCGGTCTATCTAATGGCAAGTGGCTACCGTGGCCTATAGACGCGTGCAACACCAGGGGAGTCGCACTCGCGCTGCCGACCCCGTAAACACAGAGAGTTTCTGTGCCGTCTGTGTAGAAGACAAAGCAGGAATAGCCTTTAGTCTTCCCACTGACAACAAAAAAACTCTCCAGCGAGCTCTAAACCGCCGGGAACACAACACGAGGTTATTCTGGCCGCGGTATTCTATAGGGCGGAGGCACCTCCCCAGTCGTATTGCCCAATTGGACGGAAATACGGTCGTGTCCTACCTCTTAATACATTGCGGAGGTTAATGTATTTCAAGGTAAAGTAATACTATTCATTTCAGTCTTAGGATCTATGGATTCTTAAAACATTGGGACCCCTTCTTGCCTTGGTAAGCACGGTAAGTTGTCGAACTCGATTCCCATACGTACAGCAGTTACGGGTAGTTAAATACATATTTCACAACATTTCACACAACGTTATCTGATAGTAAGCATAGCTTAATTAGCTTGTGTTATGGAATATAGAATGCAAATATACATACTTAGATACTTTTTTGTTGTAATTACTAGATATACATATCTACTATATAAAAATAAGTCGGGGTTTCCTTCCTGACGCTATAACTCCAGAACGCACGAACCGATTTCCACGGTTTTGCATTCGTTGGAAAGGTCTCGGGCTCCGTGAGGTTTATAGCAAAGAAAATTCAGGAATACCGACATCCACGCGGGCGGAGCCGCGGGCAACAGCTAGTTATACATAGAAACACCCAGACCAATGCAAATATACATATTTATGCATTCAAATATTTGCGCTGTCGCGAATCGAACCTGCGCCTCCTGCACAGCGGCCGCGTTCTCTACCTCTACGTCACGGAGGCTGTCATAATATATAATGTCATAGTTGGAGTCCAAGCTCACAAGCTCGTCTTACTATAGAAACTCGATATGGCCAATAGGTTCTGGAGTTCAAATGGCAGTCGCTTCTCGGATAATATTGAAGTTTAACCGTATCACAGTTATTCCTAGATGAAGTATTCGGATGCTCTCGTTCCTTCACCATATTTAGTTTTAAGTTGATATTACAATGATCTCAATTATCAGAATTATCCATTCAACCCGCGTATACCTCCATAGTTAGATACTACATCACAATAAAACTCACCATTACAATTCAGCTCATTCTCCGGCCATTACCTTATTATCGTGTAAATTAAGCCATGAATAATGATTATTCAAATTGACTAAACTACGGCATAATTTCTGCAATAAACAATCTTATTTGTCTATAAAATATTCCACAGTAGCGCCACAGTTCCTGGGGTGCGGGACGACCCCGGGACGTCGTAAAACAGGGATTTTGTCTAATAAAGCTGTTGTGTATCTTAATTTGTATGGCTTTTCGTACGCATGTTTTTAATTTCGTTTTGTACGGAGGTATTTGTGACAAGGAATTAATAAGATATGGATACGGTAAAATATTGTTGGTGTAATTATTTCGTATAAGTATGACACCAATGTTATTTATATACCTTTGTGACGAGATGGTAGAACATTCGACTGTAATGTCAAACGTCTCAGCTCGATTCCCGTTCAGTGTAAATATCTGTGTGTATGATATCATTTGAATTGATAAACGTGCGACCAAAGTAAATAGATATTATCATGCACACTAATATTCGAAATGAACGGGAGTTGAACCCGCGATCTCCGTCAAGTCGTCGAGCGTTCTACTGCCAAAAGTGGTCATTGAATAAATAAACATTTAAACTGGCCATAACTACAATATCAAGGTCCTAATAAAATATAAAAGGTCCTATAAAGGTAAAAATAACCTAATAACATATGAACTATTCGTGTTGAGTATAAAACATTAATTTCGAAATATTTTAATGACGCGTAGGCAAATTGTCGTGGCGTGCTACGGTCGCGTGCTACGAACCTCTACGAATCTAATCGTTAGACCGCATGACTTCGAATTATGAACTTGAGTTACACTCATTCATGGATTCAATTCTATTAATCGACTTCTAAAGAGGAGGAGATTATGAATTAATTTTTTAATATTTATATTACTTAAGGTGGGTTAAGTTGAGGATGTATTTATTGGTGGTTTTACACAATTCTAATGGCAGTACTAAGACAAAATTACTCAAATGACGGCCACACGCTCGCCTTTTATAACGTGAACTAAAAATAGGAGGTAACATTATAAATTTGAAAGTTTATGAAGATGAGATCTTGTTACTTATTATCGCATAAACGGCTTAACGAATCCAGTCATCTAGATTTACAGATAGATTTATAGAGTAGAATAATACATAAGCTTCTATTTATTTCGGGGGTACTACAGTATTAAACATGAAAAGAATTACAAACAACCGCTAGGATATATATAGACATTGCTTTCAAATCAAAACTAGCAAGTTAGATATAAAATGTATTAAGAAATAAAACTCAGCAGATTCAAGATTGAGGTATCGTGACCGATGCAATATTTCTCATGCGCTGATTCGTTGCATATTCGTGAATCGTGATGCTCCCCGGTATTGGTCGTGAAAGTAACGATCCACCGAGATTGTTTTTGGGATCAGTGACCATTGAAGACGAGGATTGTTCTTAGATTTCGATTTATATGGTTATTGTTAGAAATTTATGATATTTTGTGCATTATTTGTGCTTATATATGTTTATGTTGAGAGCCGTGTAGTTATGGTGAGTATTAATACGGATTTTGAAGTATATTTGTGAGTCATAATATATGTTATGATTGTGTATTATGACGAAAATTATATCTGCTGTTATACAATCGAAATGTTAGGAATAGCGTGAATATAGAAAGAAGCTGAAGTGGCAGTGGGCTAGCCATATCTCATGAAGAACTGACAACCGTCGGGGTAAACGTGTTCTTGAGTGGAGACCGCGACTCGGCAAGCGTAGTGTAGGACGCCCTCCGATCAGGTGGGATGACGATCTAAGAAAGACTGCAGGCAGATGTTGGATGCGGCAAGCTGAAGTCAGGGCGCTATGGCGCTCATTAGGGGAGCGCTATGTCCAGCAGTGGACTAATATAGCCTGATGATGATGATGATGATGATGATAGAAGTAAAATTTTATATGTCGCCACACAACTCCATTAAAATAGACATATTGATGGCCATGCTCTACTACTTCCCATAATTTGCCTTTATTTTGACTATTTTGGATGAGACTACCCTCTGAACACCCAACTTTGATAGACTATACACCCATAATAATGTATGTAGTATTTTTGTGTAAATTTACGACAATCCTGAGCATAATAATATAAAGACAGTATACATTTTATAACATAAAGGCATATATCCTTTTTTTGTCTGTTTAAGACTAGCTTACCATCAGGAAAGGTGAAGTCAAATTGACCTGTGCTATAAAAAAATAGAGTAACACTAGAAATGTTCATAAACATCAATGTAAACCTCTGGAGATGCCGACAGGTGTATTTACAGTATTTATTATTGAGCTTCAATAATAAATACTGTGGAAAAAGTACAAGTGTTCTCAATATGCATATGCCCTTCCTTCCTTTGGGTCAGGCAGAAAAAACAGCAAATAATAATAACAATTAACCATCAATTATCCCTTTCTATATCTTAATCACTAAAGCTTCAACCACGCCACACCGTTCAATCATCACTCAAATGAAACGATATTAAATACAACCAACACGATACATCGAAAGAAGATCTAACACAGACATGGTACTCACAACAGTCCCGATACCCATCAACTACTCCTTTATATCGCAGCAGTGCATCGAAGCAATCTGTTTACGAACACATCGATTCCGAAGCGTCGCCGTCGGTACCCAAACGTAGTCACGCTTCGATCGCAGCGAACATAAAAAGCTCACGAGCCAGATTCAATCACGAACTACGGGAATTCCTACATTATATATCCGAATTCTTTTCAGACAAGTCGTTCTGCATTTGAACTAGGAATCACATCGTTTGAAACGGAGCAAACGCTTCAGGGTTTAGATAGAAAAAAGAATTGCCTTTTTATTCTTTTACACTAGCGACTCGGGTCCAGGCTTTGCCTGGGTATAAATTCTGGAAAGAATACTGTACGAACTTTCCATATAATCGTTCGTTGCCTATTTTAATCATTCGGCAGTGACGCCTGTGGTCACACACGCTAACCACTTTCCATCAGGTGGGTCGTGCGCTGGTCTGCCACCTAAATGATTAAAAAAAATCGAAAATGCTTTCTTAGCATGCACACAGTATTTCGGTATTCGTGACGGGAGATCGGAAAAAATTAATGCTCAAGATGGGATTCGAACACCAGCCCCTAACAGGGAGAATGCTCTGACTAACTGAGCTAAATGAACACGTCGTAAGTATTTGAAATATTCCTATACAGCCATTTATGTTTTCATGTACATATATTATGAGCAAATAACAGCCTCCGTGGCGTAGCGGTACTGAACGCGGCCGCTACGCAGCAGGCGTGGGTTCGATTCCCGCTCATTGCAAATATTTGTATGCATGAATATGGATATTTGCATTGGTCTGATCGTCGACCGTCGGTCCCGGTTGCTATACGAATATCTATGGCAGTCGTTACGGGTAGTAAAAACCCTCAAAAATACAAAAACTGGTCGAATTGTAATGCTTCGATATCGCCTTTGGGTTGTGGACTTAAAATGGCAGTCACTTCACGGAAAATGTCGAAGTTCAGCCATATCCACAGTTAAACTGATAAAAGCAGACCCCAGACTCCAAGTTGAAAGCCTCGGATGCGACTGATATTAACGCTAGAATGACGAAGAAGAAGACATTATTAGCAAATAATCTAATTTTATATTTCTACTAGCTTTTGCCCACGGCTCCGCCCGCGTGGATATCGGTTATCGCGACCAAATATAGCCTATGTCCTTTCCTAAGGTCTAATCTACGCCTATACCAAATTTCATCAAAATTGGTTCAGTGATTTAGGCGTGAAAGCGTAACATACAAACAGACAGACAGTTACTTTCGCATTTATAATATTAGTATGGATTTCACACAAATCATCTCAGTGTGATCACTTTTTCCAATGTACTTAAATAGTTAAGACACTCGTACTAAGTGCCTCAAAATTTTATTAAAATGTCTTCTAATTATATTAAGGACACATTCTTAAATTTGATAAATTAAGTTAACTTTACATTACTAAAAATAATTAAACTAATAATTATGAAGTGAGTCCAGGTCCATTGATCTTTTCTAATTCAAATTTACAGTATAAAGTCAGCATATATATAATTGCTTCTGAATTTCATTGATTGCTAAGTTTGTTTTAACAAGCTTCATTTTAACTTTGATGTTTGTATGTTAGTTTGTGAAAGTCAAATCATGCAAGCTGTATTAGAACCAATTCCTATTATGTTATGTGTTGAATTTCTATGTCGGTTCAGTGCCTTTGATGGCAATAGAACTATTTATTCTTCAATGAAACAATTTTACTTTGCTAATTAGTATTATTGCATTTCTATGGCAAAAGTGATCTCAATCAAATTCATGGATTAGCTCGGGGTACAGAACTTTTCAATGATTTACAACACGGACACATACATTTTAAAACTTGTATAAAATATAATTATCCCTACTAATATTATAAATGGCATTCGCTAGAGGGCGTTGTTAAGTAAACACGTTTCTGTCACAGTCCTTTTTTTTAATGGGAAAGTATGTGTGTTTCTGTTTGTCCGTCTTTCACACCTAAACCACAAAACCGAGTTTTTATTTGGTATAGGGTACATTAGACCTTGAGAAAGGGCATAGGCTATGTTTGGTCGCAGTTACCGACATCCACGTGGGCGGAACCGCGAGTTAAAGCTAGTAGTAGATATTCTTTCTGTATATTTTGTAATATGCGTTCTTTGTTACTTTGTAAACAAACAGATCTAGTAAGAAGAATTATTTAAAATACTTTATATAAAGAAGATTATAGTCACTTCCATAAAGACGTATAAGTCGAACCAAAGCATCCTATGAGATCGTTAAGCAGAGGGCCAGCATTGTAACCGTCTTGATGTCTGTAATGGTGACCCTCAATCCTGAGACTTTGCCTTCATGCGAGGTAAAGTCATATTGACATCTCCTATATAATAAAAAGATTATATAAATGAAGTGGAACCCGGGCTCCGAAATGAAAGCCTGGCATGCAACCGGGACCAACGCTAAGAAGTTGATGAATAAGTAAGATGTCTTTGTATGGTCGAACCCTAGGTACCTACGTCAACAGCCTATAAAGACTCAGTGTGAGTCCAGCCTAACTCGATCGCATCACAACCTTTTGCGATCCATTATCTAAGACAGTACGTTACAGCTCCAAGGCGAGCATCGCTCGAGGGCCGCCTTATCAGACAGTCTCCCAGACGTAGCCACAATCAATTGAACTCCAGATACTCTCCGCGCAGAGATAAAATAAAAAATATGAGGGAAAGATAGAAAGTTACGGGGACCATTTTATAGTGGACGTCTGTTGAGTAGATTCGACGACGCATCGTGGGTCTATCTTGGCCAACGGGTTTGAAAAAAGTGTCTCTAAAAGGCAGAGTTAAGGTAGTAGAGGTCTAGTTATGTCGGGACTCTTATCAAGTTTGGAGTTAGGAAAAAAATAATGTGTTTCGTTTCTCGTTGGAAGACAATTTGAATGTCATAAAGCCGCGTTTTAATGAAATATTTAAGTTGGGAATAATAATAAAATAATATTACATCAGGTAATCAATCGCATGCTTACTTTGTACGAAAATTGTTATTGGATTTTAGGGGGCCGTTTAGACCAAACGAGCTCTGCTCGTGTTATCCGCTATACATCAAATTCCTTTACTTTAAACAGTGACAGAACATTGACAAATTATTCTTTCTCTGAAAAGAAGGTTTCGTTTGCAGTAAAATATTAAGAAAGATGTTTGTTCTAGCTCTATGTTCGTTTGGTCTAAACGCAACAGTATAGGAGCATAAACAACACAAACATCCTAAATATTGATGTGTGATCTAAACCCAAGATTAAAGTAACCCATATGCCATTCTAGACTAAAATCTCCGATTCAAATTACGTTCGAATCCTTTCGGCAGTTTTGCGTGAACAAACATTTTCTTATTCATTCCAGCATTAATCCCAGTTGCATACGAAGCTTTCAATTTGGAGTCTGGGGTCTGCTTTACTAGTCTAACTACGTATTTGGCAAGGGCTTCGATATTTTCCATGAAGCGATTGCCATCTGACCTCCAAGTGTAACAAACTTCTACAATATCACAATGATAGCATAAGTAGGACTAGTGTGAAGTAGGTATCATTAAGTGAGATACTAAGATTAGTACATTTTTCAATCAATAGTATCTAAAGCTTAGTGTTTAAAGAACCGGCCTTAACATCGAGAGGTGTTGAGAACGAAATCTAACTATTGCACTACCGTAATAAACCCACTAACACAAGTAATTTAACTCAGTTGAATGGGTCCACGGATATACTAGGAATTTCAGTTATTGCTCATTAAATAAATAAAACAGGATTAATATAATCCACTCCTAGATATAGATTGTTACAAGTTATACTACTTATATTGAATTTTAACTAGTTATATTATATACATCTAAATTTCCGCGTGAATACCATCACAGATTCTCAAAGCAATCGTGGCTTAATTCTCAAAAACAATACGCGTTATTGTGCGCGCGGGGACTCGGTAGAGGCAATCAGAGCAGCATTCTGATCCCATCCAAGACTTCAATTAATTATGGACTGAGGAGTCGTGCCTTGCGTCGCATATTTAATCAACGGTCGTCGATAGAAATGTTTAAGTTTGAGGTATCATTTTGTTGTTGTTTTTGTTTGTTGCGTTCAGTAACTCTCGTTCTTCTTTTGAATGTTCAGTTTTACCTAAGTCTAAAAATGGAACTGTATTTCTAAGACTCCTCTCTCCGTCAGTCTGCCACCACACTGTATCTCATGAATCGTGATTGCTTGACCGTTGGAATTTTCACAGATGATGTACTTCTGTTGCCGCTAGTTGATAAAACAGAATAAAATAAATATCCATTTAGTAAATGTGATATCCGTAAAGATAATGGGTACTCAACCCTTCGTATGTGAGTTCAACACGCACTTGTGTGTGTGTATAAAGCTTGTGTTATTATGACTTCAAATTCAAATTCAAATTCAAATTCAAATTATTTTTATTTGCATAAAACAGGTATACAAAGAGTTGGACAAATACATAATAGAGTGCAAGTGCTCTGCTTATTACCTTTGACAGGTGTGCAAATTTATAAATACATTACACGCAAAATTAGAATGTCTAAAAAAAAAAAGAGAGAAGGTTATCACAAAAAATCAATAATAATAGGTATCACATAATTCTGAATGTCATAGTTATAATTCATAATATCGTAGTAATAATTAATAATGTCATAGTAATATTTAATAATGTCAAATATGAGGTCAACAATGTCAAAATTATTATGTTTCGCAAGATTTATCCTCTAAGTATTCGTGCAATGAGTAATAGCATTTATTGACCAGGAATTTTTGCAGTCTTTTTTTAAAGAGGTTTATATTCGGAAGATCTTTTAGCTCCTTAGGCAATTTATTATAAATATGAGGAGCGATACAAAAAAAACTTCTATGCATTAAGGCCGTTTTACAAGGTACGACACATAGCTTTTCAACGTGGCGTATCCTTGTTCTTCTCTCAAACAGTTCCAAATGTTTTTTTGTGAATATGGCACATTCTAATATATAAATACAGGGCACAGTTAATAATTTATAATCTTGAAAGTATGGCCTACATGAATCTGTACGTTCGAGGCTGAATATGGCTCTGATACAACGTTTCTGGGCTATGAAGACACGTAGCCAGTCAGTGGCATTCCCCCAGAATATAATTCCGTATCGTAGTGTTGAGGAGACCATTCCATGATATGCTGTTATTATTGTCGGCGTAGTCGCTATATTTCTTAATCTATAGAGCCCAAAAGCATGCTGATGTACCTTGTTACAAACATAGTCTATGTGGGCGCTCCAATTCAATTGATTATCAATTTTTATTCCTAAGAAATTAGTTACATTGTCTTCTGTAATTTTTTGATTTTTACAATTAATATCTATATGAGATTCAATCTTTCTCTGTCTGAAATTTAATATTTTAGTTTTCTTAACATTACTGTTTAAATTATTCACCTGTAGCCATTGCATAATTGAGTTAATTGAATTATTGATGTCAGTTTGGAGTGATGTCATATTTTTATTTGTATAAAGAATAGTGGTATCGTCAGCAAATAAGGTCATATTGTATGTCGTAGTTGTAGGTAGGTCATTAATATAGGTAATAAAAAGCAAAGGCCCAAGCGCCTTATACATAGCTATAGGTAAAGTCTCATGAGAGTCACTATTGCATGCACTACACCCCACTTTATCACATTTTCTGGTACCCTTATCTGGTATGAAAAGAAAAACGATACGCATCTTATTTTAAACAGCCCTGGATCTTTCATCAAAAATAATGACGATCCGTTCTTAGAAAAACTCCACACAAAGCAAACTTTTCCTCTTTTCCTCATCTGTTATTTTTTATAACGAAGTTCACATTTACGAGTCAGGAACTATGTCCTTTGTGTTTCAGCCAAAAATGATCAAGATCCGTTCATAAATAAGGCGACAGAAAACTTAACCCCTTTTCTCCCCCATTTTCCCTCCTATCAAAAATAGCTCTTGACAAAAGTATTGTTTTAAATCACAGAACATGTGTGCTAAGTTTGGTGAAAATCGGTTAAGAAATGAACCCTCTAGACCGGAACTGACAAACCAACATAGATACGAGAAAAAGCAAAATCCACTACCTTGTTGATACAGAGACTCTCGCTCGCTTCACTCGCTCGGTCAAACACATGTTTTTTCACGTAGTGATACGTAAAAAATAACTAAAGCTACGTGTAGCATAATAGTCACATCTTTCCTTATTAGGATGGGCAGACATCAGTGGGTCCCACTTGTTACCTTAGCACATAATTTTTACTTCTTCTACTTCCATAACAGTAGAATACAAATGCTTGTACTGACACAGAACCGAAAATGCACCTCAATACACCAATTGAAAGCGCTTTCGCCACATCAAAGTCCCTGCCCCACATCAGACTCCTAATTGCTGCCCGTTTAAATGCAAGATACCAAAGACAAAAACAAAACATCTTTACGACTTATATATAATTATAACAGATTCGCAATACGGCCCGTAATACAAAGCAAGCTACGACATAAGCCTTTACAGATACAATGCCTCCCTGCCCCCCTCCCAATAACTCAACGAAACAACTCAAATCTGTACGACAAGCGCCTTTTATACCACTCCTGTTTAACGATAACGACGATAGTAAAATTCACGACAAGGCTTACGATACGTACGGGTGAATTACGACTCTGTTGCTTACAAATCAAAGTGCAAATTTTAATGTGTTGGTTGGAGAGGACATTTTTGAACTATGGGAAAGAATTTTTATGTTCGATGATTGTTATGAAAGTTTTTTAGTTATGATAATTGCTGTGGTTTCAAAACTAAATAATGTAAGCTAACGGAGTGGTTCGGAGGTTTAGCAGTAGTTATTGAAGTGGTCCACTATATACATAATCTCTTCTACCAAAACATTGTCTGTTGGTACACATCATTCGCAACATTGTATGTTCGTACATACAATGTTACAATGATTTCATGAGAGTTTGCCTTTAACTTATCATCAGGCGAGGAGAAGTCATATTGGCGTGTATTATGTACGAAAACAACTCACCTTGCCTGAGCACCAATCGCATTTGCACACTGGGAGCCAGGGATGATACTCCTACTTCATCTTTCCATGGTTTACGAGTATTTTGTCTTTTACGCTAGCAACTGTCATTTGACTTTCAAGTATCGTGAGGTAAATCTGCGTGAGAGTCTCGTTTATCAGTCAACAGGTGTATCGATATGCAGATGAGCTTGGCTTGAGCTCTGAAGGTCTTGGCTTGCGTATATTATTTTTTCAGTAAAATTGTTTAAGCGGTTTGGGCAGAGATCATTATATTCCCCTTTTAATAATATTATAAGCATTAACTAATCAATAAGGCTTTCAAAGTCTACTGCTAGTCGAAAACAGAGGTCTACAGAGATCTGCCCCTCTAGACAAGTGGCAATTCGCTAGCCGGCGCTTGGTGGAATAGAATGACGAATGTATAGGATTTGACGTAAATGACAGTCGTTAACGTATGTCAAATACGTCAAATCCTATACATTCGTCATTCTATTCCATCAAACGCCTGCTAGCGAATTGCCACTTGTCTAGAGGGGCAGGTGCTATAGCGTGCATCGGGAGAGCCTAATGCACGCTACCCTCCGCCTTACACATTCAGTCTATCAGTCAATTATTGTTTTTTTTGATAGACCACTTAGGTGGCAGACAAGCACACGGCCCACCTGACGGAAAGTTGTTACCGTGGCCTATGGACGTGTGCAACACCAGGGGCGTCACACTCGCGCTGCCGACCCTGTTAGAACAGAGAGTTTCTGTGCCATCAGTGTAGAAGATAAAGCAGGACAAACCTTAGGTCTTCCCACTGATAGCACTAAACCTCTCCAGTGAGCTCTGGCTACCCTACTCACCGCCAGGAACACAACACGAGGTTATTATAACCGCGGTATTCTGTAGGGCGGAGGTACTTACTCAGTCGGACTGCTTAACTGGACGGAAATACCGTCGTGTCCTACCTCTTGTATGTACAAGGTTTCTTTTTTAAATTTTCTTTGCAAATGAACATTCATTAACACATCTTAAGAGAAATGGTTATGATATAGTATTATTCAGAAGGAGCTTGTTTTGATGACAATAGCTTAAGCAGAAATTATGTAAACTTAGAACTAAGACACCGCCATCGCTCCGGACACTATGCATCAGCAGAATTAGCATTTCTAATGAGAAGGGCTACGTTGCCCACTGTGAGGTGTAAACAAAACAGCAGCTAGGAAACGTTCCTGATGGATTGTGCACACAGTTTCTCGTTAAAGAATTCAAAATTAACGTATTTATTCTTGGGCCCCTTCTTCAGAGTTCAACCCATCGCTTTAGTTCTACTAAGATAGGATCCATAAGCATAGTATCCGCTTTCCATCAGGTGTACTGCGTGCGTATCTGCCACCTATTTGAGAAGAGGCTTAGCGTATGATAAAGCGATATATGATAAGAATAATTTTACTAACAAATTGGGCCCTGTTGCCATCAATAAAGTGATATTTAATTTAATCCTACTTATAATATTATGAATGTGAAAGTTTGTAAGTATGTATGGACGTATGGATGATTGTTTATCTTTCACGTAAAAACTACTTAATGGTTTTCAATGAAACTTTATAATAATACAGCTCGTATATCAGAATAACAGATAGGCTACAATACGATAACCGATATTATACCGATAACAGACTTTCACGCGGGCGGAGCCGCGGGCAAAAAGTAGTTAATAATATGTGAAAGTTTGGGAAGATTTTTCGGTGTTTGTTACTCAATTACGCTCAAAAAACTGAACGGATCTAGCTGAAATGCGACTTGACACGAGGGCCCGACACCTAAAAAAGGTCTAAAGACAAGATAAAGTTCTTGAGAAGTGACACGATTATTAGCAAACAATAATTACAAAGGTAGGATGCCATTCAGTGTGTACTTACATATTAGCAATAGTGCAGACTAATCAAAGTTTGGTCATTTTTGTGTCAGGAGTTTTCGGTTATATAGAACTTTGTTATTACAGTTTACATTGTATTTAATACAAACTTAGATTGTGCCCAACTTGTCTGAAAGATATTTAGCATTGAGTGAAACAGTGAAGAGGGTCCCTCGGGAGGGGAGGCTTCAGCGATGTGACCCATCCGTATTCATCAGCTCAAGTGTGAATCGTGGATTTCTTATATAAAACTATCTGTTCATGGTTATACAAACTAAGCGATGCATTATTAATATTTATTATACACATGAGTATTTTTAAATTATATGCATTAATGGAAAGACACGTGCTATAGACTTAATGTATTCAAAGTTAGCCTTAACTAGGTAGGTAGCTAGGTAGGACACGACGGTATTTCCGCTCAATTGAGAAGTCCGACTAGGGAAGTACCTCTTCAGTACAGAATACCGCGGCCATAATAAATAACCTCGTGTTGTGTTCCCGGCAGTTTGCCAGAGCTCACTGGAGAGTTTTTGTACTGTCAGTGGGAATACCAAAGGCTATTCCTGCTTCGTCATCTACACTGATGGCACAAAAACGCAGGCAGCACGAGTGTCACTCCCCTGGTGTTGCACACGTCTATAGGCAACGGTAACTACTTTTCATCAGGTGGACCGTTTGCTTGTCTGCCATCTCAGTGGTATAAAAAAATCATCACCTTAGCGTTTCATTTTTGGTGGCATTCGAGGATTTCACTTCGGAGTTTACTTCTCTTTCGTTTTGGCTAAGGCTTTTAAGGGAGCGAGTGCTGGCCGACCCCCCAACCCCATTCAGTACATGTGTGCTTTCCTTTTCTAAATATTATAATTTGTCAAATCTTTCATTGTAACGATTACTTGAGATCGAAGATCAAAGATCTTATCTTAGAAGGGCTTATGAAGCCTTACTTAGATAAGATCTTCGAGACTGCGCCAATCTCATGGATTGAGAGTGCTGCGTGGCCTGCTAACTGATAGCCACGGCTCTGAAGCAGGTTCTCCTCTCGGGTTGGGGAGTCACACAGCAGTCACGTCTGTATAAGTCAAGTAAATTATGAAGGAGTAGAACACCGGCACCCTGCACCATGGCGTTTGTATCGAATGAAACCGGAATGATGCTCGGATAATGAGTCTAAGAAAACCATTTTATATAAAACATGTTGAGGCTTTTTTTTTACGTGCGGGAAATCCCCACGCATACCCCCCCCCCCCCCCCCCCCTTCGGAGCCGAAGGGGGAGGTTATGTCGGACTCGAAGCGACTAAACCGCACGCCGTCTGTGGGTCGATGTGCTAGGCCGAAGGTGAGGTTGTCTCGTGACATATCCCTCGCACCCCGGCTGACCCAGGGCCATTCCTCTCGGTCTGGCCCTCCTCGGGAACATGTTGAGGCTCATAACGTAACTAAAACGGTTGTTACAGTTTGGAATGCAACTTGTACAGAATAGTTTAAAGTTATTCAGATTCATAACAACGTATGAGCTCACGAGAGCGCTCATTACTTAAACGAATAATTCATAACATGTTTCACCTCCGTTGAAGCACTTTGTATAGGTAATATATTGAGTCTATAGTTTAATGTTGGTGTAGGTGGCATAACACGAACAAAGCCTTGGGTATACAAGGTCCCACTAACTACTTTGAGGCCCAGTAGATAGTCTTCGATCGCCAGTGAGGTCACCCAGCCCGGCCAATGACGATCACTATCAAGGCTGTCGCACTGCTGTGCTCGATGCTGTATACAGTATACCGAATAGGTAGACTTGCTGTGCAGTTCGCTAAGCATACATGTTTAGCGAATTGCACAGCAAGTCTACCTATTCGGTATACTTTTCTTTAAAGGGCGAAAATCTATTCGGATACTCCCCTGCTAGAACCAGATGGGATGGTTATAACAGCTTGAAGCGACCAAAATCGCACGGCCGTCTTGGGCTATCACTTGTCCGCGGTGAGGTAACCTCTGTCATATATTTATACGACGGTATTTCCGTCCAATTATTCAGTCCGACTGGGGAAGTACCTCCGCCCTAAAGAATACTGCAGCCGTAATAACCTCGTGTTGTGTTCATGGCAGTGAGTAGGGTAGCCAGAGCTTACTAGAGAGTTTTTGTGCTGTCAGTAGCAAGACCAAAGGCTGTTCCTGGTTTGTCTTCTACACTGACGGCACAGATTTACGAAAGGTTACGAAAACGGCATCGAATTACATGCATGCGGAGCGGCGTGCAACAGTTACTTCTGAACAAAAAGTGAAGAGACTAAACCATAAAACATGAGACCTACTATTTCTACCTGAGCTTAGACAAAATAGTAAGACAATAATATATGACTTAACATAAAATGATGTATTCTGAACTTGTTCAAACGTGATTTAGCTGGATGTTATCGTGTGTGATTGGAGTGCGGGTCTAAATCATTCGATGTATCGTTCGAGATTGCGACAGATCGCAGCGATTTGTCGCACGCTTTACATAAAATTCGCCGGCGCCCTCTCTCTCCAAGGATACAATTTTGTACGAAAAATTGATTCAATTTGGTTATATGCAAAACGATTTCAGTTTCGTTCGCTCAACCCGATAGTGTACGTTTATTTTGATTTTTTTGAAGCTCACTGCTAGAGGAGTAGAGATTTTTGTTAAAAGTTTATGTTAAGCATTTTGCATGTTAAATATGGAAATCGATATCTTAATCGATAAAAGATGGATTTGGTGTAAAGGGGCATGCAGTAGACCGTTTGAAATTTAGAATAGAAAACTAAGAGGTACCGTCCTTAAAACTAGTTACTACAAAACTCATACAATTGCTATTATCCTAGTAATATTATAAATGCGAAAGCTTGTAAGTATGAATGGATGGATGTTTGGATGTTTGTTACTCTTTCACGTAAAAATTATTGAATGGATTTTAATGAAACTTTACAATAATATAGCTTATACAACCTAATAACGCATATGCTACAATTTATAAGGATAACCGATTTTATAGCGATAACCGACCTCCACGCGGGCAGCTCCGCGGGCAAAAGCTAGTAATTACTAATGGGTTACTTATTGCAATAGTAATCTATATGCTTGTGTCAATTTTAAATCGAACACTTTAAAAAATAATTAAGGCGTGTGAATATACCTTAATGTCGTCGTATAGATAGCAATACTGTGCCTTAACTAAGCACACTTTGTAATATCTTTTATGGGATGCGTATAAAAATAACCGCCGCGTGGTTCCCGGCAGAGTAGAATTTGGGCCACCCCTTCTCTTCCCATGTGGTGTCGTACAGGGCGACTAAGAGATAGGGCTGAATAACTTCAACATCAGACAGATATGTACAGCCCAGACTCAGCCTCAGATGAATGGCTCAAATCAACAATAGTGCCCGGAATACGGCAATAGGCTCACCCCCTATTACGTGGGACCGAATACAGATTGGTGAAATGTGGGTGTTAATTCACCTCTGCTTAACCCTCTGGGGATAAAGGCGTGATTATATGTATGTATGTATAAAAATATATTTAGATTGTGTTTAAACATACTTTATTTGAAATTTATTCGAAAAAATTGTGGCAAATACAAACAGCTCAGATATGATAGATATTATTACTTTTGAATATAAATTAATAAAGGTAAACACCAAACGAAAGCTTCAGCGGAAACCCTCACATTAAAGATTGAAAGATAAAAAAGGAAATATTATCTTTACTTAAGGAATCGGGAGATAGGGGATGAAGAGAAAGATAAATATTGCGTTAAATTTAATGTATGGTAATGTGGCATCGAGTTATTCTTAAAACGTTGTAGCAGTACCGAAGTGTCTATAAAATACGATTCTTGGCAGCTTCCTTTCTCATAAATAATAATTAAGGATGCTTTTAACTATGTTATGATGATGATGATGCTTTTAACCTCATTTTGAACATTCTCCAAATACAGTACGGTGTAAATATATAAATATTCTATCCGACTTTCCTACGCGTCTCAATATCACATATGATTTCAATGTTTCTGGCATCAAACAATGTTGCCTTTCATTTAAAAATCGGTTTAAAAAACTACCCAAATCGCCAAATAAACCTACAAAAGCCTATTTCAGGTACAGACCTTTTCCCCGATACAAATTTCGTGTTCAACACTCAAGCAGTTTGTAGCGAACGAGAGTGTTGACAGCAAAAAACTGTCCCCTTCATTTGTTCCTAACTGACTCCGAAATATACCCCTACCATTTGTTACAATATACGTTACGGGATGTAGCAAACTGGATTAGTTATACCTTTTCGATTCAATGAGTCCACGAACCGTAAACGTCGCTAATTGGCTAAGTTTTCAGACTTGCAACTGAGAGGTTGTGAAGTCAAGTCGTAGGTGCAAAGCTCATTAATGAGGTAAACGCACTACTGACTCTAAATATTGAGTTCCAATCGTATTTAAATCATGGGTACAAAGTGTATCAGTGACGCGAATGCACTAATTGAGCAAGTAATGTGTTCACGTCAGTGCACTTTGTACCTATTCTTTAATCATCTCTATAGTAGCTGTAGTTTCTAAACCATTTCGTTGATATCCCTCATTGGTTGTTATTCATGTCAAAGGTGATTAAGTTTATTATATCCACAGGAAATGTTTGTACTTATTACAAATTCTTGAAATGATTATTTTAACCATTTCCTAATTGATCGAATTGTATATAATATTTCCTAGTTTTCTTCATCCTAGCGTTAATGCCAATCGCATCCGAAGCTTTTCAACTTGGAGTCTGGGGTCCGCTTTTTACCTGTCTAACTGCAGATTTGGCTAAACTTCGATATTTTCCGTGAAGCGACTGCCATCTGACCTCCATAACCCGAAGGCGATATCGAAGCATTGCAGCTAGACCTGTTGTTGGATTTTTTGAGGGCTCCAACTACCCGTAACGACTGTCATAGATGTTTGTATGACAACTGGGACCGACGGCTTAACGTGCTCTCCGTGGTACGACCAGACCAATGCAAATACCCATATTCATGCATACAAATATGTATTTGCACTGAGCGGGGATCGAACCCTCGCCTCCTGCGTAGCGGCCGCGTTCACTACCGCTACGCCACGTAATATTTCCTAGTAAATGTATAAAATTCCTAGGTTTAAAGGATAGGGCTATTCGCCATCCGACAGTAAACATATAGCCCAAGACGAAGTGCCCACTAGACGGCAAAAGGCTCACCCATAGGTAGATCGAAAATCATAGTTGACAAAACGTGGGTGTTAATAAACCTCGGCCTACACCTTCAGGATTTTATAAGTGTGACTATATGTATGTATGAGATAATAGAAATAACCCTTATAATGCATACGTGATTGAACTATAATAGTTACTGTGGAGTTCGGACTAACTCCGCAGCTTCTTGAGATATTTAAATGATGAAACGATGAGCTGCAAATTTAAAGTATTTATTCGTAATTATATCACTACTAAACGAGTTTTATAGGATTTATGTGAAGTTTCTTTAGCTGTACTGGTTCGATTGAGAGGGTCGCGAAATCGGCTCAATGATAGAGCCTAAAACGCTTTAGACTTCTTCAGTCTTCCTCTTGAAGAACTATCGCAGATTCCTCGATCACCAACTGACCCCAACTATCATTAATTTTTCCTATTCTCTTAATTAAATTTTCAGTCATGTGTTTTATTATCATACCGCTATAGCGTGATGGCCAGGTAACTAAATAGGTTCGTCAAGATGTGCGAACACTACATCACACACATAGTAGGGGCTGACATGATTTTTTTACTAAACCCTTAGCATAGCCTTTTTATTGTGTGCACTATTAGCTGTTCGCTTTGTGTTCGCCATATTTCGGTTTTATTGAAAATTCTGGATGTTTCGACACAAACGGTTCGTAGCTTTGTTCATTATGCTTGATTTACATATTGCTTTTTTACAACTTTTAATATTGCTCGATTGCAAAAACACATAAAGCCAGGTCAAAGTGATGGTCGTTTTAAAATATGCAAATTTCACAACACTTTAAGATCATATATATTTATTTATACAAATTTAAAATTTGCCGTAATGGCCATGTGTACCGTGAAATTGTGTTTATTATTATGTTTGTTACTCAATCGTCTGAAAATGGCTGCATGGATTTCGTTAGCATATTATTTTTAAGGCTTAATTAAAATGTGTTGAACTAATACCACTAATCAATGTACTTTTTATACCACTTAAGTGGGCAAACAAGATCACGGCCCATGGATGGGTACCGCTATCCATGAATCTATGCAACGCGTCACACTCACACTGCCGACCCCACAAATACTTTCTAAAGCTCTTCTTGAGGATCTTTATATCGTAATCACTTGGCAAGCCACAGCAGTAAAATGTATCTGTCTAAACGAAGATTACGTATCTAGTTAATTTTAGGGAACCAATATTCCCAAAAAGAACACTTTCATTTATTTGAATGAGTTTTGCTGCGCTAACTGTCCCTTGTACATTTAAATTGAAAAGTCAATCCCTCTGGCAAAGAAATAGCGCGGGTTCAAGATCAAGGGTGAATGTTGCCATAGACAAATTTAATTTTCCTTTTATTTATGGGATATCCTTCTTTCTACAATCCCAGGTTCTTCAACGGGATGTGAAAAAGCATTGTTAATGTCGTCAATGCAGGATTTAAGAAATAATATGATGGTCGCTACATTTTGGACTTCACCCCAGCTTACCATCAGGCAAGGTACACTCAAAGTGACGGATCAAACCTAATAACCGTATGATTTTCGGGGAAAATCATTTGAATGCTACGGAGGAAATAGGCAATGGAAAAGAAACCACATATTATGCTGACTTACATTCTTGTGATTTGCATCCCATCAAAAACATAAGTGTGAAATGAGAGCCAAGTTTAATATTATGTTGTTGACTTCAATGACAAAAGAAGTGAGAACTAAATGGGTGCCAAGTTAAATGGTCAGTCCTAAGATTTATTTATAATAACATAAGATATCATTTCTTCTTATAACTTAGGATAATATATTGTAGTCTAAGATCTGACTTGGCTAGTTCTCATATACGAACTGTTATGTTCGATGGCTAGTTTCTACCAGCAAGACAAATTTTCGGAATAATAAAACAAGAACCGACAAATATAAGGTTTAGAACTTAGGTAGGCTTTTTTCTGGGAGCAGGTCATGCTCGTGAGAGAGGCGGCGGGCGGGAGCGGGTCCTTACAGAAGCAGGCCCAAGACGGCAGCGAGACGTGAGGGATTCACGCATACCCCGCTCCAAGAAGCGGGATGACACCCGAAAACCCTCCCATAGACGGGGGATAGCACCCGAACCACTCCCTAGGCGAGGCCGCAGCCGTAGGTCTGTTGGTAGTCCTTTGATATCCTTCCGAGGGCTTACCCGGGGCTCCCAACCGTAGGCTGTTGGGCGGTACGGGAGGGATTATTAGTCAGTAGGAGACCGGCATAGCATCCACGAAAGATTTTCCATCACATTAAAAAAGAGGCGATTATTATATAATTCTTATATGCAAACTAGCCAAGACAGACCTTTCAATATATTATCCTAAGTTCGAGATGATGATGATATGTGATTTGCAAAATATCAAAATCCAAGACAGGACTTGAGCCCGTGACCAGTTCCTTACAAGGGAAATGCTTTTAACAACTGATTTACTTGGACATATCTTGAATGTTTAAAATTTTCCTATTCTATTCATCTATTCCATTAGTTTTAAAGCGTCCAAGAAGTTTCCAACTAGAGTGACTAGTCGCAGGATATTTATGTTTTTTATACCACTTAGCAGACTGACAAGCACACGGCCTGATAGAAAGTGGTTACCGTGCCCTATGGATATGTGCAACTGGGAGTTACACTCGTACTGCCGACCCTGCAATAACAGAGAGTTTCTGTATCGTCAGTGTAGAAGATAAAGCAGGACAAACCTTAGGTCTTTGGATGTTTATCCGATCTAAATCTATAGAGAAATCATAATATGTGTAAATTTCATTAAAAATTCTTAGGAGTCACGAGATTTTACATAGAACTGCATTAACAACAGGTTTATAAGAAAGCGTGTAAAAAGCCTAATTTAGTTCACCGTATGCTCTCAAAAATCAATCACACGTGATATTGTCACGTTGTGTTATGTTTCTGTTTGTGCCCCCGCGGCTGCCGGGGTTCGAATCAATAAACTTTCGGTCGGGTTAGACAAACAAGGATGTGCCCCGGCGGCGCCCGCTCCGCACCAAGTGCTAATTGATTTGGATGCGGCAGGCATGGGTGTTTAGTTTAATCAAATTGTTGATTGGGACGCTCCTTCATACGTCGTAGTATATTAATTAAATTTAGTTTTCACTTTATTACATAATATCCGGCGATTCTGAAGGTCAAATGCCCTTTTCGAAGAACTCTTTGCTCTGCTCTGTTACAAATACTTATGGCTAAATGGCCTGAGGAGTTAGGTTGGTATTGGTTGGAATCTATTAAAAGGTTCGTGGCGACTCTGAATATATCTTTTCACATGTAGGAAATCGTCTATTCTACGCTTAATGTTATCAAAAACCTAGCTTTCACCCTGTGGTTTCATTCACATACCTATTAATAACGAAATCTGATCTGGAATATCAAAATAAAAGTAACCTAATGTTATTTCTGAATAGCCTTGTAATGGTAAAAGAATTATTAATATCATTAGTTTCAGGGTTGCCTTTTTATAAAGTGTAGTGTAGAAATATAGATTAAATGGCAAATTCATTCGCAATCTATTCTATATTCTGAACATAATACGATATAATTGACCTCAATCATTTTATAACGAGTACGGTAATTGACGTGAAATACATAGGTAACCGTTTTTTCGATATAAATGATTATGGAGAGAGCCAAATATGGTACTTTTTAGCCAAATCAACAACTCAAATACCAATAACTATGTAATTGGTGTATACAGTACTACCGATGGCAGCAAATTACAAACGGAACATCTTATTCTTACATAATCGAATTCAGAATTTTCTTTTCCATCTAGACATGTATTTTTTTAAAAGTCGAAAATTTAGTCGGCTTTTGCAGCGTATGTAAAGACAACTATCACAAAGTAATGGAAGTTCACACGGACATATGACACTTGGTCCCGTATGCGTCGTACAATTAGGCGCGTCGCTTAACGTGAACAAAGATATATTGCCGCTTTTTTATTATGAAAGGCGAAATGTGGGTGCTAGCACCTCTGCCTACCCCTTCGGGGATAAAAGGCGTGAGTTTATGTTATGCAGTTAACTGACCTTAGCTATTTAGCTTCTAAATGCTCTTTTATGAAACTATTCCAAATTTGAAGATGCTAGGTTTGTTCTTGTACAAGTTATAACGTTTTTGCATTAAAAACCCTCCCCAACTAGTGATTTTGCAGATGTCCGTTTGTAATTTGCTGCCATCGATATTAAGTTTTCAATTACACCCTTTCCGGGGGCAAAATGGGGACACCATAGTTTCCACGTCCTATGGGGCCGGCTCAAAACTAGAGATTGCCCTAGGATAGCCTAGGTACGAGAGATATTACATATAGAGATAGACCAACTTCCATGTATCCGAGGGGAATTTTGCACGAATAAAAGGTGGTCAGTAACAGACCCATGGAAGGAGCAGCTCACACGCGTGGGCCTCTTTATGGGGCAGGGGATTTTGATCCCCAATGACACGTTGGGTCGCCTATGTTAGTGGCAAAGGTCGGTCTAGATATCTGCGATATATTTTCCAAATATACATACAGGCCGATGCTGTGACGAAGCACTGTACCGTTTTAGTCGGTCCGAGTACGAAATAGCCACTTCGTCGTTGGTTCGGTTACTGTGAAGCCGGAAGGGGTTTTCCGCACGCAAAAAAAGGTGGTGTGTAATTTGAAATGTATTACCTTATATCGATGACGCCTGTATTTGATGACATATCGGCCGTAATTCCTCAAGGAGGTCTTTCCGGCCGTCATCTGCTAACGAGTTTATTTCTCAAGAGAGCAATAAATCTGTCAATTTAGGCTTGCCCTAATTGTCTGATACACATGGCAAAGGAGTAGAATAGGAAGTAGACCTTTTCATGCAACTTTTTATGAAAAGGACCTAGTGTACCTAAAGGTATGTGCTCGGGAGTGGATTGTTATTTTCAAGGGCATAAACCAGGAGCCTTTGGGAGCCAATCAATCCTATTTGCTAGTGGTATATCGATTGACTGAGGGACGTGGTTCAGACGCAGTCTTTGCTTTCGGGCTTGGACCAAGTAGGAGATGCTCCCGTAAAAGTTTAATTAAAACCAAGTTATAGAAAAAAGTAGGTCAGTTGATTGTGGGTTCTAAGCTGTTAACTTTGGATGCAACGATACGATGAAAGCCTTTATTATCCGTACGTAGTCCTCTGGGGCCCACGGGAAAGTTATAATAAATGAAATGTTTGTTTTCAATAAAAAAAATTATTTTCCACTAAAAGTAGTCTACAAATACCATCTATATTTTTTTGATACAAATGAGGTAGCAGACAAGCACACGGCCCACCTGATGGTAAGTTATCGTGGCCTATGGACGTGTGTATCACCATGGGAGTCACATTCGTGCTGCTGACCCTGTAAACACAGAGAGTTTCTGTGCCGTCAGTGTAGAAGACAAAGCAGGAAAAGTCTTTGGTCTTGACAGCGCAGAACCTCTCCCATGAGCTCTGGCTGCCCTACTTACCGCTGGGAACACAACACGAGGTTATTATGGCCGCGGTATTCTGTAGGGCTGAGGTACTTCCCCGTCAGACTGCTCAATTGGACGGGAATACCGCCGTGTCCTACATTCCATTCATATTTAAAATACTTTGACCTAAAAATTTCAACAAAACAAATTTAATAGTTCGTAACCCTTTCCTTGTGAACTCGAATAACAATGATAATAACAAATCAAATATCCATTCAGTTCCCTTCGCCGCCGAGCGGCGCGGCCTACAGCCGGCACGGCATGAATGACACTAAGATGATAAATTAAAAGTGCCGCATCCATTATCTGCTCGCTCCACTGCGCTCCCGGGCCGAGACGATCAATCAAACAGCCAGTCACAGCTGAAAACAATATAGGGGCTTCGAAGACGTTACGGCCACACTACTGTTTATTCTGTAAAATTACATCGGCTTGTTTGGTAAGAGAGACAGAGAGAGAGAGGCAATGATAAACATCATATAATGACATTATTCCAGAACTAATAAATATAAATGTGGTAGCTTGTAAGTGGAGGTGAAATTCTAATGAAGGTAGTTTGTATTCTGGTAAATAATTATGTTATAACTTGCTGTTGCCCATGGCGCCCTATATGAAATACAGCTTCCGTTCCACTAAACTTCACTTATTTCTGAATTTTAAAGCAGCCTGCAGTCTAACCTCAAAACCCGAGAAAAACCCCAGAACATGCACGTGAGCTAGCTTGGACCCATACACCCAGTTATCTAGGTTCACCATTCAATAGCAAAATATATGAAAATGGACCCGTTTCTTCGGATCGAAAAACATAGAGGTTATATACTATAAAACAAATTGGCCTAACGTTTCGTCCAATATACCATTACTTTATCTCCAGTTTTCAACAATTCATAAGCTCTTTGACAGTTGGTCTTCAATAACTTTACGGGCTATTTATTTTAATATCGCGCTCACAAAATTGCATAGATGATATCGTGCGCACTTTATGGGCAGGTTAATAATTCAGTCCGTAGAGGTAACTTACGACTCATAGTGTCGATCAACGTGTTGAACAATTTTTGAAGCGATAAGTTCTTTACGGACGAACATGTCATATTTTGTCCTTAGTGGCCGTTATGGACATTATTCGTAGAACATTTTTTGAACTAATGTTGAATTCGCGACACTTACCAACACCTCTTGTAACAGACTGTGTCGTTTGACCGTTTGTGAAACTTTACATTTGAATTGTCTGTCATTACTTACGGAGTGCCACTGGTTTTTTTGACGGGTAAGGTCATATAATTTTAGTACTTACAATAGCCCATCATGTGCTTGCATCCTTAAGGCGCCTATCAGTTTACCGGACGACGGCCAGACGATATAAATCTGTCAGTTAATCGCAATAGCCCACACACTCACAGTTTTGTTAACGATTTTGTATTGAGGACTAATACGACCCAATATAGCCGAAAGATTCAGGACGGACAGTCCTAGGCCGTCAGGCCGAAAGAGCACACACCGGCAGACTATCGTACGGCGGGAAACTGTTGACTCACGACTGTTAGTGTGTGGTCGCAAAACTAACAACAGGATATTGCCGGCAGACCAAAATCACTTAAGTGTGTGGGCGTTATCGGCGTAGGGCTGCAGGTCACCGTACAGATCAGAAACTTCAGGCGGCCTGCAGGCGGACTGTTAGTACTATCATTAAATCTTTCAAACAAGCTCGGCAAATTGGATGCTCCTTCATCTTTTCATTTTTCGAGTTAATGACTAGATCTGGCATATAGTGACTAAACATTTAAATTTTGTCGACCCAATACTTGGCTACAGCAACAGCATTTTCTGTTGCTCTACAAAGGTCCTGACTGCCCCTTTACCCGTAGGTTTTAAATACTTCTGACCTATCCTTTTTGAAAGAAATCAATAACACCATATTCATTCATGTGTGCCAATTCCGAATGCATTTAAAGCTTGCCCCTAAAACTCAAGGTCGTCTCTTCCAATATTGGCGTTTTTGGCTTTAGTGGAAGCGACTGTCATCTGGCTTTTGAACCTTGAGTGAAAGCCTGTATTAGAGCCATCTGTCTATCAGCAACTGTATCGACTTGCAGTGAGCTTGCTTTGACCCTGAGGGTCTTGGCTCAGTCGCACTCGTGCTTCCGACTCTGTAGAAATCTTCTAATGCCCTCTTCTTGCCTGACTATCGGTAGGTAAGGTTGAAAGTAGAAAAAAGTACGACCTACACCGCATCAATTTGGTGACGCAATGGGTCAAATGGCGTGTGGTATTTAGCCTATTAGATATCTATGTCGTTCTGATTGGTGACGCACTGGGTCAAACGACACGTAGTGTCTAACCCACTCGATATCTATGTCGCACAATGTCCCAGATATGATGTCCAGCCAGACATATGATGTCAACGCGCATCAATTATTCCCTAATTATGGAACATGCTGTTTTAATGTAATTAGGATTGGGCCGCTCAAACGGAATAATTGATGGAATTACACGAAATAGAGTGCATCGGATATTGCGGTCAGATCATTTTAACTATTGATTAAGTATAAAATATACGAGCCTATTGGTTGTGACACTTGATAAATGTGGATGCATGAGGTTTGAGAGCGTCAGACTTGTGATCGAGAGGTCGTGGGTTTGAAACTTGGTCATTATACTATCCAAAAGAAAATGTCTCTTTAGGTTTTTTAAGCAATTTAGCTTAACTGTGACAGTACTTAATCATATTCTGTCCTACATATGTTACCAGTAATTCCGATTACTAGTTTTCCTAAAAAAATCTCTAATATCGGACCATATGCCTGGGCCAGAATTGTATACGTTTATCTACAGGTTTATCAGCTCACAAGGGAGTTAAGGTAGATCCCGATCTTACTGGGGTCCCATACACCCAAGTTACATATTTGACGATGTACGGGTAATATTACCCCCGGGCTTAAGATCGCTAAAAATTTCTTTAGTTCTTTTCCGCAATAATTACCACGAATTGCACAGAATATAATAAGCATATTAAACAATTAGCCGGCAGTACCCAGGTGCAATAAAAGCTTACATATTATTCATGCCACAGTCGGCTTTACGAGCACTTCATATTACCAGCGGTTAACGGTACGGATACGTTTCATCGCCGCTTTAGTACGCGTAAAATTTTTGTTTTACTGCCGGCCCGGCGGTGTGGGTAAACTTCTTTCCAAGTTTCGTATTCACAGAGAAGTGACCAGTAGGGTTTACATGAATTTAAATTCTATTTTTATGTTTAGTCCATCAGTTGACTGCATTCCCCTGGATGAAAGGAAACTAGGGTAAAGTTTAGAAGGTCATCCTTGCGTTAACCCTAGGCTTTCACCTCTAACTAACTAACCCAGCTAAACTGCGATATTTTCAGTGGAATGACTGCCAACTGAACTCCACAACTCAACTTTTTAGAGCTTAAACTGCCCGTAAAAAACTACGATAGATGTTCGTATAACAACAGGTACCGACAGCTAAATGTGCGAAGTACGGAAATACCCCGACCAATGCAAAATATTTGTATTTGTGAATACGTCTCATACATACAAATATTTTCACTGAGTAAAAATCCAACCCGTGCCCACTGCGTAGCAGTCGTCTGCACTATCATCACGCCTCAGAGGCTGTCTGAGGTAAAGCCCAGAAGGTGTTGACAACTATTTCATGATGCTGTCATTATTGAATCGTAGCCACGAATATCATCTTGAAGATCCTATTT
The DNA here is from genome assembly GCA_949126895.1 of Eilema caniola. NCBI lineage: Eukaryota > Metazoa > Arthropoda > Insecta > Lepidoptera > Erebidae > Eilema > Eilema caniola. The sequence goes on along the minus strand of OX421466.1, from coordinate 27,598,502 downwards.
ACCCACAAATTAAGTAAAAGTATTTTTCATACAATAAAGTGCTCTTTTTATTTTGTTGCAGGATTATTTTAATGATGCGGCTGCCTTATGGAGTCTAGTTTAGGCATTACGAAAACCGGTAAGTGATTTATTTATTTATAGACTTAGACGTATAACCTTATTTTGTTATACACTAAATGCAATACTTTTGTCGTTTACTGTTTTTCTTGCAAAAGCACAAATAATAATCATTCGGATTCGGGGGCGTCGAACACGGGAGCGTCGACAACTGAGGCGTCGGTCATGAGAGCTTCGACCTCAGGGGCGTTGGGTACTAGGGGCCTATGTTGCGAGCCCTCAGAGTAGGGGTGACAGTGCCGTAGGTCGTGGCTCCAAAGATGATTTTACTTGGTGTAAGAACTTCTATAGCGCGATATAGGATCAGAACTTCCAATATTTTTTACATACATAAATACAGAATACACGGCCCCGCCCGCGTGGAATTTGGATTGCGGCTTTAAATTGAGATGTTAGCTATCCTACCTTTTAAGTTGGACCATATTATAAATGGTTACAAAATTTTATCAAAATTCGTTCAGTCGTTTCGGAGTTTACACGAATTTTCGTCACGACGACCCGAAAAGATGGTTGCGACAGACTGGATGTGGTAGGCGGAGGATCGGAATAAATTGCGCGCATTTTGAGAGGCCTATGTCCAGCAGTGGACTGCAGTGGGCTAATTGATTGATTGATTGATATTTAGGTGTTAACACCCATATTTCGTCAACTAAGATTGTCAGTCCCACGCATAGGGGGCGAGCCTATTCGCTTCAAACGGACACTTAATAGGCTGTATATTTTCTGTGATCTTAAACATGTTTTTTTAACATTGCCCTCGCTATCGCAGTCGGGTATCAATAAATCCCAGTATTGTTATCACGCCAGTGACGTCAACACGCAATGGAAGACCAGTCTATTAAGTATTATCGCGGGCGAGTCCATTATCAAGATGTATTCTCACTTTATTAATGCTGGCTCCGACGATTGTGTATAGATCGTATATCAAAGCAAATCACAATGGAAAGACATTGATAGATTGATATGCATGCATATGTAATACATACATATTTATAGGTTATGTAATTGTTATGTATTTGTTACTAGCCTATGCCCGCGGCTTCACTCGATGGTAGCCAGTTATCGAGACTTTTGGTCATATCTCCGATTCTACTCGACCGATTGTGATCAGATAAATGTAAGATTTAGGTCGGACCAAGACTTTTAAAACACTGCATCAAAATCTGTTCTGTACTTATTGCATCCATCGTGGACAAATAGACAAGATGCCTAAAGAAATATTTTTGTGTTCGTTAATATAACACAATCCAAGTATTTTATTCTTAAATTTCTAAAATATTTTTGTTATAATATGTGTATGACGCAGCCAACAAGGTTAATCAGCCATTTCAATTAAATAGGCTAGGCAGTTAACTAAACGGCGCCATTCAATGAACGGCCTGAATCATATTCAGCCGTAACGTTTATTACAACATTTAATAAACTGGCTGGCTACTGCTTAGGCCAATTGTAAGATTGGGTACGATTCCGAATTAATACAGAAAAACACATACATAAATACATATTCTCACGCCTGGGGTAGGTACATTCACAGAAAATTTGTAATAGGTTCATTGAGAAAGTTGCGCAATCCGACTTGGATAGGTTAGGTTAGAAGGCTATATAGCTTTCGTGGCTATTTTTTTATAACCATGCAGTAAAGAGTCACTTTCATTTTCAGTCATTTATTTTTTGAATTTGAATTTGAATCTGAATGGCGCTGTTTAGTAAAGAACCTAGGCAGTTAATTGAACGGCTGATCAAGCTAGCTAGCCGCGACATATATGTCTTTAACATGCATTAACTTGGTTTTGCAACATATATTAATATGTATGTAACAATTTTGTACTTGATTTTGGAGCACTTTCAAACGTCAGAAATTTTCACAATTTTCATGTAAAATCTAGCTGTTAATATACCTCTGCCTGCCTCTTAGAGGATTTACAGGCGTGAATTTATGTATATAATTTAAGATTCCCATAAAAGAACACAACATACAGTTCGGAAACACACACATGAATGTTAATGAGTCTGGAAACTTGATCATGAATTCGCTTACCGTCCAGTCTATGATCGATCACACTCATAACAATGCATATATTATGATGCTATCCGACCGAATACCTTCGTTGTTTGTACGGGCAAGGTAAAAAACATAAAACCTTCCTAATGAGAGGTGGTTACATCAGTAACTTCAAAAAAGATATCGACCTTTTTTGATTTTTTAAATGTTTTTATTTGGATTGCAACTATGCTCACAGCTTCACCCGTGGGAAATATTGATTCCATGCCTGCCACTCATGGGAACCTATTCCCGGGTAGAAATTAGCCTATTTATAATTACAGATCAGATTTCAGACTGACCTGTTCAGAAGTCAGCGCATGATTGAACAACAAATATTCAAAGATCGTCACTCACTTTCACATTTATAATATAGTACGATACGGTATAATATACAAGGTGGAAGATTTTAATCTTACATGGAGGGGAAGTACTCTAAATACTGGAGATAGCGAATGTAACTCAAAGGAAACATTCCTTTCTTTTTTAAAAGAAATTAAAGGGCATTAATCACTACAACGCCCGGTAATCTAACTGACTAAAATCTGAAAAAGCAACACCCTGTATTTTTATGTCATCCTTCGATATCTTATGAAAAAGCACTTTAATTCAAAGGCTCATTTGATATCTTATCATACTAATAAGTAGATTTTGACCTTACCTGACCTTACCTGGAGGGGTCCAGATAAGGTCAAAACCTTCCACCCTGTATAGTAAGAAATCGTCATCATCATAATTTAACATTGCATAATGTTACTTGTCATAACATTATTTACGCATAATACTAATTTGCCATAACTTTTCAAGCATAATTTTTTTACTCCTATTTACTATAAGCATAATATTTAATAAGCATAATATCTCAAAGCATAAGTTTACTTAAGCATAACGACGCATAACTATAACTATTCCGAAAAAATCACTACAATTTTTTTATTAACAATATATACTATTTTATACATTGCTCTTGTCAATCTTCTAGGCGCATCAAAGTTCATTTAACCTAATGTTCTTTTGACCTAATTGGTCGACGGAAACCCGCTACGCGGGGCTCCTACTTCTGGGTAGTTTATAAAAAATTGTGTGCCCTAAAGTCTAGATTGCATCCAGATCCTTGCCAGCTTGCTAGCACCATGTTAGCAGGCGTTTATCATTATACCAAATAACTATTAGACAAATAAACAATATGCTTTACAACTTTATGCATATCAATGTTATGAATAAAAACATTAGGATACACAATATTTATGCTTAATAACACAGTATGCTAAAAACCAATTATGGCTCACTATTATTATGACAAAGAAAATTATGCCTAATTTGTTATGGCAATTTAATTCCATTCCCCAACCCCGATAGGTAAATTGCACCAGACCCTTGTTCTTCAATCAGGAGGTGCCCACCCGACGGAAAGTGGTTACCGTGGCCTATGGACGTGTGCAACACCAGGGGCGTCACACTCGCGCTGCCGACCTTGTTAGCACAGAGAGTTTCTGTGCCGTCAGTGCAGAAGATAAAGCAGGTCAAGCCTGGGAAGACCTAACTTCCCACTGACAGCACAAAAAACTCTCCAGTGACCTCTGGCTATCCTACTCACCGCAGGGTACACAACACGAGGTTATTATGGCCGCGGTATTCTGTAGAGCGGAGGTAATTCCCCAGTCGGACTGCTCAATTGGACGGAAATACCGTCGTGTCCTACCTCCTACACTTGTTACCTACGCTTGTCGGACGTCTAGTCGGTAAGGATGTTTTTTTAATTATTACAGCTGAAAGCCTCAGTGAAATGAATTTCAGTCAAACCAACTATACTGGCGTACTTATCACATTCTGTGCCATTTTTATTACAACATTAATATTTTGGCGAGATTCGTTTGTACCTACAGTGATTGATCGTACTCGTTATAACGATGACTGATTCAATCACCTGCAATATTACCAATGTGTCATTACATTACACTTACTGAAAACAACTTTACTTTACTAAAAAGATAGTGCTAGGCCGAAGGTGAGGGTCTCGCGACATATCCCTCGCACTCCGGCTGACTCAGGGTCATTCCTCTGGGTCTGGCCCTCGGGAAGGGAGACCACGCGGTCCCAGACTCGCCCCCGGTAAGGGGGGGGGGGGTCCAGCCATTCGCGCCGCTTGATTGATACAGTATTATACTTTTTTTATATTTTTTAAATATCAGGACAAACAAAGAACATTAATTTACATGTAGATAGGGACAGAGTGCTTTAGTTATCAATGTGAAAGGTTATGCGAAAAGATAACGCTTTTACGCTCCTCTAAGTAGCCCCACGGCCTAATACTCGTAAAATAAAAGCAGATAAGTACAAAACAAACATTTACTATGGCGGCATTTTATACGGCATTATTTGACTCATTTAAAAAAAAAAAGCGGGTTCTTGAAGTGTCAAAGTTTGAGTGGTGGTTTTCTATGTAGCAGAATCATAAATATATAAAATAATAACTTATGAACTATCGCGTTCCATGATATATATAATAATGTAACGACAGGCAAATCAAAGGTACGTATGTACTAATATACCTACTTGTACTATGATCGCGATAATTCTCGGTAACATTATTAAACATAAATAGAAAACATTCGAGTCACAACAAGTTTGCCAAAAACCTAGTGAGCGAATTGGGACGCAGGTTGAGGGACAAAACCGGTGACTCTCGCTCCACCTCGTACCTGGGGTAAAGGTTGGCCGTTGCTATCTAGCGGGGTAATACCGCTAGCGTTATACGCACCTTTGCCACTGGTACGATGAGGGGTGGGTCAATAGATTAATTTTGACAATTTATTTACATTTAGTATAATAAAAACACCACTTTTGTAGAACGATGGATTTATTTATAACACTATCTGTAGGTTAGGTACACAATCACAATCAATACTGTTAGCACAACCGCGCTTCTCCACTGCCCAGCAACGACTGACTCGAATCAAGACTAAGAACTATTAATAATCACATGACATTTACCACTCACACAATCACATGACCCCTACTCCGTCACAGATATGGCGATGTTACGTCATATTCATCGTTTCAGTGTTGCCGGGCGGAAAAATACAATTATCTCTTATTTAAATATTTTCTATTCTGATAGTGTTACCACAGTTAATGATTAAAATATATTTATTACACTTGAATATTTTAATGACGAACATAAGTGGTAATTAAATATTTTTATAACAAATCAAAGCAATCACAACATTAGCTTTTAAGATGACATTTAATATGTAATTGAACTATGTCATTTTGCCACAACAAGTAACACGATGTAATATAATCCATGGACACATTATTCGACAACAACTTGAACACAAAAGAAACACATTAATTACAATACGTTACAACTTTTTGCGGTTACCCTTATACACATAAATCATAATAATGAAATATTCAAGATACACATTCCATTAAACAAACATTATTTTACATAACGGTCCATTATAGTTACGATGTTGCCATTCTTTGCGGGAATTATACTTTGGTATGGTGTAATTTATGGACTCAACACCCCATAGAGAACAACGGGGCCAATAATAGCTCGTTGAAGATGCGTTTTAAATCGGCAGTACCACAGTATATAATTGTTAAACAGAAGTCAAACTGTACTGATTATAAGGAACGGTAAGTTTTTTCCTTATAATAGTCACCAAAAATATAACAATTTAAAGTGTATCGTTCACTTGTTCATGGGTACGAAAATATATTTTCGCATTATTCATTCGGTGAACAAGCATACCATTGCTTCCTCCAGAGATGATAAATGAACGATAGCCATGGTAAGTCACGGTAGCCGCTTTTCATGAGGATGAGAGATATCTAAACTTGTTTGTGTTATGTGTGGGTTCACGTCAGTAGGTCAGTAGACGAACTCGGGGCCTCTCGATCGTCAAGTCGAGTCCTTAACCATTAAACTACACTAAGTATGATTCCAGAGAGCAATAAAAAGCCTGTAAACAGAAGAATATTAAACTACTTCGACACTAATACATGTAATCGATACTGCACGCCGTTTCCCAAACGACTATTCAATTTGTCAAACCTGATCTCAAAAATAAAGCGTCACGACATACTTGTTATACTGTTAAACTTACACTGCGACATCACGAACCGGCCGGAACAACCAATCAATCACAACCTGACATAATGACGTCATCCATTATCAATTATTGACAGTACACGGATCGGATGCCGTCCGATTTTCCAAGTTTTATGCCTTGCCCCATACTCTGGGATAGCGGAGGTGGGGGCGCACCCACGATTGATCATAGTTCGAGTGTATTCATGGTAATCAAAGTTTGTGAAGCGTTAGTACGTTGTTCGATGTTATGTGATGTTTGTAATGTGTAATGTTGTTAGAATAAGATGTTATTTAGTTGGGGATGTGAGCGGTTGTTATGATAAAGACATAGTATGACAGATAGGAGTTTGTTACCAGAAAGGTTTAAAGTATGAATTTAGCGGTCTTTAGTTCCAGAGATTTATTGAAGAAAATAATTTGTTGCATTAACCTCAAATAAACAAGAGTAGAGATTCACAGTGGAATAGAATGGGGTCACCCTAAGAGCGTTTTCACACTCATCCGATATCCGATATCGGTGTCGGACGCCGATAGCCGACACCCGATAGCCGACACCTGGTGCTCTTTTCACGTTTATCCGATAAAATCGGCCCGATACCGCCATTTGCTCAAAGGCAAAGACTAATTAGAGATGCTAGGGTTGAAAAAAAAAGTGTGTGTGCCGTAGAAGGCGACAAAGGGCTTTCCTTAGAGCGTTTTCACACTCATCCGATATGCAACATCCGATATCGGAGGAAGTCAAATGTGTGTGATATGTTTCTTTCTTACAAATTGTTCGGCTCGATATCGGTTATCGGAGCTAATATCACTGTTTTGGCCCGATATCGGAACACAGAGACTAAAACAGCGACTGCAAGCAATTTTCGACCTAAAGGACATTTTCTGAGTTACATATCTTTTCGCTTTAATTGAGGACGTTTATCACGTATATAAGAAAAAAAACTTGATACCATGTCATGACAATAAGGTCGAAAATTGCTTGCACGTTTTTTCTTTTTTTTACTCCTACATCCCTAACTAGTCTGTGCTTGCGGGGAAATAGCCGTATCGGGCCGATTTTATCGATAAATGTGAAAACAGCACAAGGTGTCGATTATCGGCGACCGATACCGATATCGGATTTCGGATGAGGAGTGTGTAAACGCTCTTAGTCAGCTTCTATGTCACCGCAATATGATTGTACACTAATATAATTATAACTAACATAATTAGGTATTTATTATATAAACAAACAATTTGTATACAACAAAAGATACGTAAGCATTACAGAAAACCTATGCGGTTTATAATTGATGCCTTAGGTGTTTAATTACATAAAAAAGTGAGTTTAGGTAATATGATTTGAGTCGGTTTTTGACACTATGAGGCTCAATGTTATCTACAGTGCGTAACTCCTGGGGCAGTGCGTTAAATACGTAATTTTTAATAGGTACATTTGTCTGTGCTTACGATACGATAATTATTATTAGTACTGGCTTATTTATACACGCATCTGGCGTACATCGTTGCTATCTTAAAATTCCCAAAAATCAGATAGACAGGGACATGGGTATCGCTATACAAATGTAAGGTCGAACATGTGCAAATCATAAAGTATTATAAATTATGGCCCATGGTTCGGACCTGTTAAAACATCATTTCGAAGTGCGAGGAATGCATCGCTTGTAATGGCTTGGGAGCATAAAAACGAACCTGAGGGATTTTTACAAGATCGTACCGTAAGATAAGGGACAGTCGGTTGGAAGTAGGAGTCGCGGGCGGTTGGTGATCTGACGTGATTGGTGGTGGTGGGTTTAGGCGTGGGACTCTTTGAGTAAGTTATAGCGTGGCTCTGTTAAGACTCTACGGAAGCGGTAAGTTGATTTCATAGTATCTATTTGATATAGTTATTATCACGCAGTTTGTGTTATTTGTATATTTCATATGTATCACTATCCCGGGCTGAGTAATTTAATGCAGGTATAACCGTACAAATTAATGATTAATCTCATGATAAATTATGGCGCGTGCTCGCTGATGATTGGTTGCGGGGTACCGTAAATGGGATGCCTGAAAGCGCGTCACATGTAATGAACCAGTTTGGTAGACCAGAGACTTGTCATAGCGGAGACCGAGGATACCTTCAACAGGATAGCCTTGAGTTGTTGATGCTCATCTCCCCTGCAATCTCATTGCGTACGATGAGCATCGCGCGTATGGGTTAGGAGCAAGTAGAGAGCGCGACCGTAACCTGCTGTCTTATAATGCAAATACAGCCGTTTGGGATAACTTAGGCCGGGTGTGGTTTGATTCCCACAAGAGACCTACCGTCGAAGTGCAGGCTCTTAAGCACAGGGGTCGGTGCAACCAGATATGTCAGATGGAAGATTAGGAATTGGAAGTCCTATGATAATGAATCGTGTCGATGAAGTATGGTAGCTTGTAAACCGAATTTACACGTGCGATTGAATATATGTGAAGCAAGTAACTGACATCAGCGTATCCGTTTGAAATGTATCTATTCAGAGTATTCTTTATCCGCGGTTACATTGTTTTATATTTGAAATGGCTGACACCAGTGGGGGAATTGTTTTCTCTGGATGAATTCCACGATATCTGTGCGGCTGGCGGAGCACTCATATCTCCCGCCAGAGGGCGGGGGCTGGCACTTTTGAGTTAATTTTTAAATCAAATACGTAAAACAAATTTTCACTCAGCTTTGGTTAGAGGACGTACCGTCATACCAAGAATAAATAGGGTGTCCCTATTTTAATCTACCGGGTATTACTGTATTCAAGAAGGTAACTGGGAACATGAAGGCATATTGATAAATTAACTTATAGATAAATTCGAAAAGTACATACAATCAAGTTTTTTTATACCGCTTACGTGGAAGACAAGCACAAAGCCTACCCGATGAAAAGTGGTTATCCTGGCATATGTACGTGAGCAACACCAGGGGAGTCACACTCGTGCAGCCGACCCTGTAATAACAGAGAGTTTCTGTACCGTTGGTGCAGAAGACAAAGCAAGACTAGCCTTTGGTCTTCCCACTATTAGCACAAAACCTTTTCAGTGAGCTCTGGCGGGCTCGGCTCGACTTCTGGCGGTCGGACTGCTCAATTGAAACACGACATGTCTTGTCCTATCTCCGTAATGTTGATAAGTCTATAGATACTCGTTCAAGTTAGATGTGACATTGCTGGTATCTCGAGCACAGACAGAACTATTCGAGGCGAAGGCTGCTGAACGGCTGGTATGCAACTAGTCGTGCAATAACGTCGTAGTATGACAAGACATTCTTACAAACATGCTTACATAAAATACCTAGTAAGGACTCAGCGGTACAGCGTTCGACTGCTATATTAGAGCTTGTTATTTCAAGTCCTGTGAGTGCAAATATTTGTAAGTATGAGTATTTTTGTATTGATATGGCTGTCCTTATTACCTGTATAATGTACAGTCAACAAAGTTGATACGGTTGCACTTTTTCATTTAAAGTTGTATGTAGAAGTGATACTGGATCTCCTTTATCGACTGAACCTACGTACAGTTTTGAGTACTTTTGTTATCAACATTTTAATGATGATGACTGTACAAAAAAATAAGTGTCTTACGAAATTGCCATCTAAACCTATGTAAAAAAACTTAGTATGCTACAGGACAGATGATGATCTTAAATTTAAGAGTGACCGTCTTGAGTAGTGCGTAGTATATCGATCTATATATCTCTTATGCGTAGTATATCTAATTATGGCATAATATATAGTTTTAGGTATACTACGTTAAATTTTTTACCATATTTCCACCTTGGTTTAATTAGTTTGTTGGCTTCACCAGCGTTGAATTGATTGGGAATAAAAAATAATAATTTACGACTGATTCTCAGACCCAGCAAGTATGTACAAAAAATTGTTGTTGTGTTTCGGAGGAGTTTCCAGACAAACACTGTGTCATGAGAATATAATATATTAGAAGACTAAATTTGACATGATATAAATGTACAATCGTCCATATTTATTATTATAATTGACGTCTGAAAAATGCCGCAGTGGAGTTTGTTGCGCCATTTTGCCTCCACCAGCGCCTAAGAAGTGGTAGTAAACTAAGGTCCAGTAGAATAAAATTTTCGTAAATAAGTTATAGCAATGTTATATTTATATTCATAATTGAAATGCAAGTTTGCTATAATCTTATTTTAGGGGAAAAGCAACAATTTGTGAAGCATGCAATTTATAATTGATACCCTCGGTATGTAAGAAATAATAATGACCTATATTAGTATACTAATTGTGTGGGTAATGATTTGATTAGATATTACGTTAAAAACGAAAAACCGCTGTAGCTTGGTTACCCTTGAGTCACATCGGCGACTAAAAATAGTCCTCGATGTGACCCTGGGGTAGCGAGCACACTGCACACACGGTCCACGTAAGAAGAGGACACCTCTCCCGTCAACGCACCAGTTACCCAATGTATAATATATTATTTCTAAATCATCTAGGTTAAGATTATTCTGCCAAGGATCAACGTTGATTTACCTTGCAAGCAAGAACTTCAATTTTATATTGTTATAAATTGAAACCAAGTTTTGAAATTGTATTGCGATAGCTTTAATGTTGCATATGTGTAACATAGTCTTAAAATCAAACGTGAGAGCTAAGACATAATACTCGTCGCGAATCAACTCTTTAGGTATTATCATCACCATTATCAGTATTCAGGGATACCATAGCATACAGCGACTAATGTATCTTGGTTACCCTTGAGTCACATCAGCGACTAAAAATAGTCCCCGATGTGACCCTGGGGTAGCGAGCACATTGCACACACGGTCCACGTGAAAAGGGCTCATCTCTCCCTTCAACGCACCAGTTAGCCAATATGCTGTATTATATATTATTTCTAAATCATCTAGGTTAAAATTATTCTACCAAGGATCAACGTTGATTTACCTTGCAAGCAAAAACTTCAGTTTTATATTGTTATAAATTGAAACCAAGTTTTGAAATTGTATTGTGGTAGCTTAAATGTTGCATATGTGTAACTTAGTCTTAAAATCGACCGTGAGAGCTAAGACATAATACTCGACGGGAATCAACTCTTCAGGTATTATCATCACCATCGTCAGTATTCAGGGATACCATAGCATGCAGCGACTACTGTAGCTTCGTTACCCTTGAGTCACATCGTCGACTAAAAATAGTCCCCGATGTGACCCTGGGGTAGCGAGTACACTGCACACACGGTCCACGTGAGAAGAGCAAGAGCACATCTCTGCCGTTAACACATTTAGCCAATATGCTGTATTATATATTATTTCTGAATCATGTAGTTTAAGATTACTCTGCCAAGGATCAACGTTAATTTACCTTGCACACCAAAACTTCAGTTTTATATTGTTATAAATTGAAACCAAGTATTGATTTTGTATTGTGGTAGCTTTAATGTTGCATATGTGTAACGTAGTCTTAAAATCATACGTAAGAGCTAAGACATAATACTCGTCGCGAATCAACTCTTCAGGTCTTATCATCACCATCGTCAGTATTCAGGGATATCACAGCAGACAGCGACTACTGTAGCTTGGTTACCCTTGAGTCACATCGGCGACTAAAAATAGTCCCCGATGTGACCCTGGGGTAGCGAGCACACTTCACACACGGTTCACGTACGGAGAGCACATCTCTCCCTTCAACCCACCAGTTAGCCAATATGCTGTGTTATATATTATTTCTAAATCATCTAGATTAAGATTATTCTGCTAAGCATCAACGTTGATTTACCTTACAAGCAAGAACTTCAGTTGTATATTGTTATAAATTGAAACCAAGTATTGATTTTGTATTGTGGTAGCTTGAATGTTGCATATGTGTAACGTAGTCTTAAAATCAAACATAAGAGCTAAGACATAATACTCTTCAGGTCTTATCATCACCATCGTCAGTATTTAGGGATACCACAGCAGACAGCGACTACTGTAGCTTCGTTACCCTTGAGTCACATCGGCGACTAAAAATAGTCCCCGATGTGACCCTGGGGTAGCGAGCACACTTCACACACGGTCCACGTGAGGACAGCACATCTCGCCCTTCAACGCACCAGTTAGCCAATATGCTGTATTATATATTATTTCTAAATCATCTAGGTTAAGATTATTCTGCTAAGGATCAACGTTGATTTACATTGCAAGCAAGAATTTCAGTTGTATATTGTTATAAATTGAAACCAAGTATTGAAATTGTATTGTGGTAGCTTTGATATTGCATATGTGTAATGTAGTCTTAAAATCGAACGTGAGAGCTAAGACATAATACTCGTCGCGAATCAACTCTTCAGGTCTTATCATCACCATCGTCAGTATTCAGGTATACCACAGCATGCAGCGAATACTGTAGCTTTGTTACCCTTGAGTCACATCGGCGACTTAAAATAGTCCCCGATGTGACCCTGGGGTAGCGAGCACACTGCACACACGGTCCACGTGAGAAGAGCACATCTCTCCCGTCAACGCAACAGAACCAATAAGCTATATTACATTTCTGAAACATCTAGATTTAGATTATTCTGCCTGTTATAAATTGAAACCAAGAATTGATTTCGTATTGTGGTAGCTTTAATGTTGCATATGTGTAACGTAGTCTTAAAATCAAACGTAAGAGCTAAGACATAATATTCGTCGCGAATCAACTCTTCAGGTCTTATCATCACCATCGTCAGTATTCAGGGATACCACAGCAGACAGCGACTACTGTAGTTTGGTTACCCTTGAGTCACATCGGCGACTAAAAATAGTCCCCAATGTGACCCTGGGGTAGCGAACACACTTCACACACGGTCCACGTGAGGAAAGCATATCTCTATCTTCAACGCAACAGTTAACCAATAAGCTGTATAACATTTCTGAAACATCTAGGTAAAGATTTTTCTACCAAAGATCAACGTTGATTTACCTTGCAAGCAAGAACTCCAGTTATATATTGTTATACATTGAAATCAAGCTTTGAAATTGTATTGCGGTAGCTTTAATGTTGCGTTTGTGTAACGTTGTCCTAAAATCAAACGTGAGAGCTAAGACATAATACTCATCGCAAATCAACTCTTCAGGTCTTATCATCACCATCGTCAGTATTCAGGGATACCACAGCATACAGCGACTACTGTAGCTTCGTTACCCTTGAGTCACATCGGCGACTAAAAATAGTCCCCGATGTGACCCTGGGGTAGCGAGCACACTTCACACACGGACCACGTGAGGAGAGCACGTCTCTCCCTTCAACACACCAGTTAGACAATATGCTGTATTATATATTATTTCTTAATCATCTAGGTTTAGATTATTCTGCTAAGATCAACGTTGATTTACCTTGCAAACAAGAACTTCAGTTGTATATTGTTATAAATTGAAACCAAGTATTGATTTTGTGTTGTGGTAGCTTTAATGTTGCATATGTGTAACGTAGTCTTAAAATCAAACGTAAGAGCTAAGACACAATACTCGTCGCGAATCAACTCTTCAGGTCTTATCATCACCATCGTCAGTATTCAGGTATACCACAGCATGCAGCGAATACTGTAGCTTTGTTACCCTTGAGTCACATCGGCGACTTAAAATAGTCCCCGATGTGACCCTGGGGTAGCGAGCACACTGCACACACGGTCCACGTGAGGAGAGCACGTCTCTCCCTTCAACGCAACAGTTAACCAATAAGCTGTATTATATATTATTTCTAAATCATCTAGGTTATGATTATTCTGCCAAGGATCAACGTTGATTTACCTTGCAAGCAAGAACTTCAGTTTTATATTATTATAAATTGAAACCAAGTATTGAAATTGTATTGTGGTAGCTTAAATGCTGCATATGTGTAATGTAGTATCAAAATCGATCGTGAGAGCTAAGACACAATATTCGTCCCGAATCAATTCTTCAGATATTATCCTCACCATCGTCAGTATTCATGGATCCCACAGCATGCAGCGACTACTGTAGCTTCGTTACCCTTGAGTCACATCGGCGACTAAAAGTAGTCCCCGATGTGACCCTGGGGTAGCGAGCACACTGCACACACGGTTCACGTGAGAAGAGCAAATCTCTCCCGTTAACGCAACATTTAACCAATAAGCTGTATTACATTTCTGAAATATCTAGGTAAAGATTTTTCTGCCAAGGATCAACACTGATTTAATTTGAAAGCAAAAACTTCAGGTGTATAAATTGAAACCAAGTTTTGAAATGGTATTGTGGTAGCTTAAATGTTGCACATGTGTATCGTAGTCTTAAAATCAAACGTAAGAGCTAAGACATAATACTCGTCCCGAATCAACTCTTCAGGTCTTATCATCACCATCGTCAGTATTCAGGGATACCACAGCATACAGCGACTACTGTAGCTTGGTTACCCTTGAGTCACATCGGCGACTAAAAATAGTCCTCGATGTGACCTTGGGGTAGCGAGCACACTTCACACACGGTCCTCGTGAGGACAGCACATCTCGCCCTTCAACGCACCAGTTAGCCAATATGCTGTATTATATATTATTTCTAAATCATCTAGGTTAAGATTATTCTGCTAAGGGTTGACGTTGATTTACCTTGCAAGCAAGAATTTCAGTTTTATATTGTTATAAATTGAAACCAAGTATTGAAATTGTATTGTGGTAGCTAAGATGTTGCATATGTGTAATGTGGTATCAAAATCGATCGTGAGAGCTAAGACACCATACTGGTCGCGAATCAATTCTTCAGATATTATCTTCACCATCGTCAGTATTCATGGATCCCACAGCATGCAGCGACTACTGTAGCTTCGTTACCCTTAAGTCACATCGGCGACTAAAAGTAGTCCCTGATGTGACCCTGGGGTAGCGAGCACACTGCACACACGGTCCACGTGAGAAGAGCACATCTCTCCCGTCATCGCAACAGAACCAATAAGCTGTATTACATTTCTGAAAAATCTAGGTTTAGATTATTCTGCTAAGGATCAACGTTCATTTACCTTGAAAGCAAAAACTTCAGTTGTATAAATTGAAACCAAGTTTTGAAATTGTATTGCTGTAGCTTTAATGTTGCATGTGTGTATCGTAGTCTTAAAATCAAACGTAAGAGCTAAGACATAATACTCTTCAGGTCTTATCATCACCGTCGTCAGTATTTAGGGATACCACAGCAGACAGCGACTACTGTAGCTTGGTTACCCTTGAGTCACATCGGCGACTAAAAATAGTCCCCGATGTGACCCTGGGGTAGCGAGCACACTTCACACACGGTTCACGTGAGGAGAGCACGTCTCTCCCTTCAACGCACCAGTAAGCCAATATGCTGTATTATATTATTTCTTAATCATCTAGGTTAAGATTATTCTGCTAAGATCAACATTGATTTACCTTGCAAGCAAGAACTTCAGTTGTATATTGTTATAAATTGAAACCAAGTATTGATTTTGTATTGTGATAGCTTTAATGTTGCATATGTGTAACGTAGTCTTAAAATCAAACGTAAGAGCTAAGACATAATACTCGTCGTGAATCAACTCTTCAGGTCTTATCATCACCATCGTCAGTATTCAGGGATACCACAGCATACAGCGACTACTGTAGCTTCGTTACCCTTGAGTCACATCGGCGACTAAAAATAGTCCCCGATGTGACCCTGGGGTAGCGAGCACACTTCACACACGGTCCACGTGAGGAGAGCACGTCTCTCCCTTCAACGCACCAGTTAGCCAATATGCTGTATTATATATTATTTCTTAATCATCTAGGTTAAGATTATTCTGCTAAGATCAACATTGATTTACCTTGCAAGCAAGAACTTCAGTTGTATATTGTTATAAATTGAAACCAAGTATTGATTTTGTGTTGTGGTAACTTTAATGTTGCATATGTGTAACGTAGTCTTAAAATCAAACGTAAGAGCTAAGACATAATACTCGTCGCGAATCAACTCTTCAGGTCTTATCATCACCATCGTCAGTATTCAGGGATACCACAGCATACAGCGACTACTGTAGCTTCGTTACCCTTGAGTCACATCGGCGACTAAAAATAGTCACCGATGTGACCCTGGGGTAGCGAGCACACTTCACACACGGTCCACGTGAGGAGAGCACGTCTCTCCCTTCAACGCACCAGTTAGCCAATATGCTGTATTATATATTATTTCTAAATCATCTAGGTTAAGATTATTCTGCTAAGATCAACATTGATTTACCTTGCAAGCAAGAACTTCAGTTGTATATTGTTATAAATTGAAACCAAGTATTGATTTTGTGTTGTGGTAGCTTTAATAAATAAATAAATAATAAATAATAAATATTCCACAACATTTCACACAACGCTATCTAGACCCATGGTAAGCATAGCTTAACTAGCTTGTGTTATGGAATCTAGAATGCGGATAAACATACTTAGATACGTTTTTTTTTGTAAATACATACATATTATACATAGAAACACCCAGACCAATGCAAATATACATATTCATGCATACAAATATTTGCACTGAGCGGGAATCGAACCCGCGCCTCCTGCGTAGCGGCCGCGTTCACTACCGCTACGCCATTGCATATGTGTAACGTAGTCTTAAAATCAAACGTAAGAGCTAAGACATAATACTCGTCGCGAATCAACTCTTCAGGTCTTATCATCACCATCGTCAGTATTCAGGGATACCACAGCATACAGCGACTACTGTAGCTTCGTTACCCTTGAGTCACATCGGCGACTAAAAATAGTCCCCGATGTGACCCTGGGGTAGCAAGCACACTGCACACACGGTCCACGTGAGAAGAGCAAGAGCACATCTCTGCCGTCAACGCACCAGTTACCCAATATGCTGTATAACATATTATTTCTGAATCATCTAGTTTAAGATTACTCTGCCAAGGATCAACGTTGATTTACCTTGCACACCAAAACTTCAGTTTTATATTGTTATAAATTGAAACGAAGTATTGAAATTGTATTGTGGTAGCTTAGATGCTGCATATGTGTAATGTAGTCTCAAAATCGATCATGAGAGCTAAGACACAATACTCGTCGCGAATCAATTCTTCAGATATTATCCTCACCATCGTCAGTATTCATGGATCCCACAGCATGCAGCGACTACTGTAGCTTCGTTACCCTTGAGTCACATCGGCGACTAAAATAGTCCTCGATGTGACCCTGGGGTAGCGAGCACACTGCACACACGGTCCACGTGAGAAGAGCACATCTCTCCCGTCAACGCAACATTTAACCAATAAGCTGTATTACATTTCTGAAACATCTAGGTAAAGATTTTTCTGCCAAGGATCAACGTTGATTTACTTTGAAAGCAAAAACTTCAGGTGTATAAATTGAATCCAAGTTTTGAAATTTTTTTGTGGTAGCTTAAATGTTGCACATGTGTATCGTAGTCTTAAAATAAAACGTGAGAGCTAAGACATAATAATCATCGCGAATCAATTCTTCAGGTCTTATCTTCACCATCGTCAGTATTCAGGGATACCACAGCATACAGCGACTACTGTAGCTTGGTTACCCTTGAGTCACATCGGCGACTAAAAATAGTCCCCGATGTGACCCTGGGGTAGCGAGCACACTTCACACACGGTCCACGTGAGGAGAGCACATCTATCTATACATATATATTTTTGGATCATCTAGGTAAATGTTACTCACTTTTTTTAGAATCGTATTTTTTTCCACGGACCGGCTTTATACTAGCTTTGCTTTTCAACGGTCCGTGTTCACCTTCTAAAGTCAATAAAGTTTTCTTGGAAATAAATAATTAATTTTACCAACTGACCCGAACAATTCGTATTTACATTATGTTGATATGCACCTAATAAATAATTACTAAAAAAAATATTTGATTTATTTATTTTGATGGACTCTATACCTTTTGTTCCACTGTGTGTTTTCTCTTTTTGTTCTACTATATTGAGATAATTATTTTGAGTACTGGTATTCTGTCACGCTCCAGTTTCCACCAGCCAGCATCTTCGTTCTTAATAGGATACCATAGCAAAAAGCGGCCGCTGTGGCTTGGTTACCCTTGAGTCACATCGGCGACTGGACATAGTCTCGGATGTGATCCTAAATAATTTGTTTATAACAAACAATATTGAAAATATATTCAAATTATTGTTTGTAAAATCTTATGACACGATTGCAGTTTCGACAGATTATTAGCAATTACCAGGTAAAGAGACATTATATCGAAGTGTCAAATTTAAAAAATGTACGAGCGATATAAAGAGACATTAACTCCTATAAAAATGTAGCAGTTCACGTTACTTATGCAAAGTGCGAATCAAAATCTCCAACGTACGATTTTACCACTAGAATTTCGATATGAATTCTATTCCACTTGTATAAATTATTTCATATTACACGTGGGGGTAGACAGAAACTGTTCATAACTCACGCCAGAGTCCAACCTTTAGTGTATAGGCACTTTGCCAACTGGACCACCCTTGGTCATCCCGGGACAGCTTAAATTTCTTACTATAATACTAACTTTTGTCTGCGGCTCCGCCTGCGTTAATGTCGGTTAAAGCGCCCAAATTTTCCCTGTGTCCTTTCTCAAGGTTTAAACTACACCTATACCAAATTTCATCAAAATTGGTTCAGTAGTTTAGGCGTGAAAGCGTAACATACAGACAGACAGAAAGACAGATAGAGTTACTTTCGCATTTATAATATTAGTATGGATTAGTAACTTTTGGTGTGCGTAGGAAATGTGATTCGAAATTTTATTATAAGTAGAAGTGGGTCCAAGCCAATCTCACCATAAAACCCACATAAGCCAATAGGCTACAAAGTGACAGTGTCGGATGTAACCAGGAACCACGCTAAGATGGTGACGGATGACAGATAAATTACAACGGTTGAGGTAACTGTTAGACCAGGGTAGAAGCCTTTAAAAATAATAAAAAGTGAAAAAAATAATAGTAGGATGAAACCCATTAGAAAAGGAGGGGAGTATTATAAAAATGTAAGGAAAAATAAATTACGGGCGATCTGAGGTCGGGAAGGGGATGGGGGTGAGTTTTAAGGGTAAAAAACGGTTTTTCTCGATTTCCGGCAAAACTAAAAGTCCTATGGAAAAAAGTCAAATGGCAAAGTTGTAGGTAATAAGAAGATCTAAAACTTTTGTGTTAACACTTTTTTCACATAACCTCAAAATTTATGTGAAAAATACAAAAAACCAAGATTTTGGTTTTTTATTTTTATCTTTTTCAAATAAATTTCTTTTTTCATAAAATTTGGTGAAAACTTACCTTTTTATGTCCCAAATACGCTGTAAATTATTTGATTAGAAATATTTATTTTTGCGCCTTATTTTGAATTAATATCGAAAAAGCACCCTAATTTTCAATCGAAAATTCGGCCGTCAAAATATCAGCTTTCATCTAAAAGTTGGTATGTTTTCTGTTCGTTGAAATCTCTACTTTCCGATGGTGAAAGAAAAAAAAAATGTTACCATAGTAAATCTTCTCAGAAAATGCCAAAAATCGAAAAAGACTCGAATTCGAAATTTCTTTTTTAATTATTATATACAATTTTCAGCTATTTATTAAAATTTACACTTTAATTACTCGAAAAACGTAAGATTACATGTTACAAGTTTACTTAAAAAAAAAAGAAAACAGTTCGAATCTGTATAGGAAGGTAAATACTATCTCTATTTTTATCTGTTTAAATTAATTCAAACATAAAAATAGTAATATTTTCTTTAAAAAATAGTATGCTTAACGTAACATAACCTAAAGATTAAAATTAAACGATATTTTAGTACAAGATGAAAAAATAATAATCTCCTGTGTTTTGCACAAACAAATTTAGTTACTCCCATGAAAAAAAAAATTCAATATACATAAAAAATATATTAAAAATCTATAAAAAATATATAAATGTATATATCGTAAATATACTTTTAATATCTAACTTTTGGCTGATTTTCATATATATTTTATAAATTTCAAATATATTTCAGATATATTCAAAATATATCATATAAGACATAAAAAACATAGCTATAAATATAAATAAAGGTAAATACTATCTCTATTTTTATCTGTTTAAATTAACTCAAACATAAAAATAGTAATATTTTCTTTAAAAAATAGTATGCTTAACGTAACATAACCTGTAGATTAAAATTGAACGATATTTTAGTACAAGATTAAAAAATAATAATCTCCTGTGTTTTGCACAAACAAATTAAGTTACTCCCATGAAAAAAAAACTTCAATATACATAAAAAAGTATTAAAAATCTATAAAAAATATATAAATGTATATAAAATATATATCGTAAATATATTTTGAATAACTAACTTTAGGCCGATTTTCATGTATATTTCATATATTTTAAATATATTTTAGATACATTCAAAATATATCATATAAGACACAAAAAACATAGCTATAAATATAAAAAAATTGATTTTGAATATATCTGAAATATATTTGAAATTTATAAAATATATATGAAAATCAGCCAAAAGTTAGATATTAAAAGTATATTTACGATATATATTTTATATACATTTATATATTTTTTATAGATTTTTAATATATTTTTTATGTATATTGAATTTTTTTTTTCATGGAAGTAACTAAATTTGTTTGTGCAAAACACAGGAGATTATTATTTTTTAATCTTGTACTAAAATATCGTTTAATTTTAATCTTTAGGTTATGTTACGTTAAGCACTATTTTTTAAAGAAAATATTACTATTTTTATGTTTGAGTTAATATTTGTTTGAGAGAAGATTTACTATGGTAACATTTTTTTTTTCTTTCACCATCGGAAAGTAGAGATTTCAACGAACAGAAAACATACCAACTTTTTGATGAAAGCTGATATTTTGACGGGTGAATTTTCGATTGAAAATTAGGGTGCTTTTTCGATATTAATTCAAAATAAGGCGCAAAAATAAATATTTCTAATCAAATAATTTACAGAGTATTTGGGACATAAAAAGGTAAGTTTTCACCAAATTTCATGAAAAAAGAAATTTATTTGAAAAAGATAAAAATAAAAAACCAAAATCTTGGTTTTTTGTATTTTTCACATAAATTTTGAGGTTATGTGAAAAAAGTGTTAATACAAAAGTTTTAGATCTTCTTATTACTTACAACTTTGCCATTTGACTTTTTTCCATAGGACTTTTAGTTTTGCCGGAAATCGAGAAAAACCGTTTTTTACCCTTAAAACTCACCCCCATCCCCTTCCCGACCTCAGATCGCCCGTAATTTATTTTTCCTTTCATTTTTATAATATTCCCCTCCTTTTCTAATGGGTTTCATCCTACTATTATTTTTTTTTGTTATAAAAATTATCGACATTGGTCTATGTCTTTATTGACCTGTTTCAAAAATATACTCTGTATATTATGAAACTTTTATTATTTTTCCCTCGTTTATTTTTGTCCTAATATATTGGCATATAATATATATTTTTTGTAGTGTCTACTATCCTCTTTTTTTTTGTTGTGCTATACTAAAATATTTTGTTGTGTAGTGGTACTCTGTCACGCTTCACGAGAGAGCTTATTTAAGTCGTTGTGACTCAAGTTTCCACCAGTCAGCCTCTTCGGCCTTAACAGGGACACCACAGCATTAGGCGACCGCTGTAGCTTGGTTACCCTTGAGTCACATCGGCGACTAAACATAGTCGTAGATGTGGCTCTGGGGTAGCGAGCACACTGCACACACGGTCCACGTGAGAAGAGCACATCTCACCAAGTTTTGAAATTGTATTGAAGTAGGTTTAATTTTGAAGATGTGTAACGTAGTTTTAAAATCGAACGCGAAAGATAAAAAATCTAACTAATCGCGAATCTATGCTTCACCAGAAAGCATCTTCGGCCTTAACAGGGACACCACAGCATGCAGCGACCGCTATAGCCTGGTTATCCTTGAGTCATATCGGCGACTAAACATAGTCGTAGATGTGGCCCTGGAGCGAGCACACTGCACACACGGTCCACGTGAGAAGAGCACATCTCACCAAGTATTGAAATTGTATTGTAGTAGATTTAATGTTGAAGATTTGTAATGTTGTTTTTAAATGATTGACTGACATCTAAATACATTTATGAAATTGGTGTATTTGCAAAAAGACGCCCATTTTATTTGTGTGAAAAAGTATGTGAGTATAAAAAATATTTAACCAGAGACCCAAGTCATGATGTTGTCAAGTTTATACAAAAACATTAGGTTTTTTATGAGTAACCAGGTATTTAATAATATACCAAAAGAATTTAGAGAATTACCGTTTACACGCTTTTCACAATCTCTAAAGAAATGGCTCTGAAAGAGTTTATGACATATAAATAACTAATTCTGATAACCAATTCTAATACATCCATGTAAATTGATAATTGTGACCATGATTTTTTTTATATTATAATTATTCTGATAGATAATAAAATATTTTAATAACTAATAAAATTAATTGAAGGTTTGCATACTGTATTCTGCGGCTTAACATGCTGTGCTTGTACATATTGTAAGATCCATGTCACCATGTTCAAAGGCAAATAAATTATTCTTATTCTAAATCGAATGCGAGAGATAAAACATCCATCTCGTCGCCAATAAATGCTTCACCAGACAATATCTACGGTCTCAACAGGATGCCACTGCGTGCAGCGACCGCTATAGCTTGGTTACCCTTGAGTCACATCGGCGACTAAATATAGTCGTAGATGTGACCCTGGGTTAGCGAGCACACTGGACACACGGTCAACGTAAGAAGAACTCATATCACCAAGTATTGAAATTGTATTGTAGTAGATTTGATGTTGAAGATGTGTAACGTTGTTTTAAAATTGAACGCGAGAGATAAAAAATCTAACTCATCGCGAATCTATGCTTCACTAGAAAGCATCTTCGGCCTCAACAGGGATACCACAGCATGCGGCGACCGCTGTAGTTCGGTTACCCTTGAGTCACATCGGCGACTAAACATAGTCGTAGATGTGGCCCTGGGGTACCGAGCACACTGCACACACGATCCACGTGTGAAGAGCACATCTCACCAAAGATTGAAATTGTATTGTAGTAGATTTAATGTTGAAGATGTGTAAAGTAGTTTTGAAATCGAACGCGAGAGATAAAAAATCTAACTCGTCATGAATCAATGCTTTACCAGAAAGCATTTTCAACTTCAAAGAGGGACACCACAGCATGCAGTGACCGCTGTAGCTTGGTTACCCTTGAGTCACATCGGCGACTAAATATAGTCGTAGATGTGGCCCTGGGGTAGCGAGCACACTGCACACACGGTCCACATAAGAAGAGCACATCGCACCAAGGATTGAAATTGTATTAAAGTAGGTTTAATGTTGAATATGTGTAACGTAGTTTTAAAATAGAACGCGGGAGATACAAAATCTAACTCGTCGCGAATAAATGCTTCACCAGAAAACATCTTCGGCCTCAGCAGGTACACCACAGACTGCATGCAGCGACCGCTGTAGCTTGGTTACTCTTGAGTCACATCGGCGACTATAGACATAGTCGTAGATGTGACCCTGGGTTAGCGAGCACACTGGACACACGGTCAACGTAAGAAGAACTCATATCACCAAGTATTGAAATTGTATTGTAGTCGATTTGATGTTGAAGATGTGGAACATTGTTTTAAAATCGAACGCGAGAGATTAAAAATGTAACTCGTCGCGAATCAATGCTTCACCGACACCACAGCATGCAGCGACCGCTATAGCTTGGTTACCCTTGAGTCACATCGGCGACTAAACATAGTCGTAGATGTGGCCCTGGGGTAGCGAGCACACTGCACACACGGGCCCCGTAAGAAGAGCACATTTCATCAAGTATTTAAATTGTATTGTAGTAGATTTAATGTTGAAAATGTGTAACGTAGTTTTAAAATCGAACGCGAGAGATTAAAAATGTAACTCGTCGCGAAACAATGCTTCACCGACACCACAGCATGCAGCGACCGCTGTAGCTTGGTTACCCTTGAGTCACATCGGCGACTAAACATAGTCGTAGATGTGGCCCTGGAGTAGCGAGCACACGGCACACACGGGCCCCGTAAGAAGAGCGCATTTCATCAAGTATTTAAATTGTATTGTAGTAGAATTAATGTTGAAAATGTGTAACGTAGTTTTAAAATCGAACGCGAGTGATTAAAAATGTAACTCGTCGCGAATCAATGCTTCACCGACACCACAGTATGCAGCGACCGCTGTAGCTTGGTTACCCTTGAGTCACATCGGCGACTAAACATAGTCGTAGATGTGGCCCTGGGGTAGCGAGCTACCTGCACACACGGGCCCCGTAAGAAGAGCACATCTCATCAAGTATTTAAATTGTATTGTAGTAGAATTAATGTTGAAAATGTGTAACGTAGTTTTAAAATCGAACGCGAGAGATTAAAAATGTAACTCGTCGCGAATCAATGCTTCACAGCATGCAGCGACCGCTATAGCTTGGTTACCCTTGAGTCACATCGGCGACTAAACATAGTCGTAGATGTGGCCCTGGGGTAGCGAGCACACTGCACACACGGGCCCCGTAAGAAGAGCACATTTCATCAAGTATTTAAATTGTATTGTAGTAGATTTAATGTTGAAAATGTGTAACGTAGTTTTAAAATCGAACGCGAGAGATTAAAAATGTAACTCGTCGCGAAACAATGCTTCACCGACACCACAGCATGCAGCGACCGCTGTAGCTTGGTTACCCTTGAGTCACATCGGCGACTAAACATAGTCGTAGATGTGGCCCTGGAGTAGCGAGCACACGGCACACACGGGCCCCGTAAGAAGAGCACATTTCATCAAGTATTTAAATTGTATTGTAGTAGAATTAATGTTGAAAATGTGTAACGTAGTTTTAAAATCGAACGCGAGTGATTAAAAATGTAACTCGTCGCGAATCAATGCTTCACCGACACCACAGTATGCAGCGACCGCTGTAGCTTGGTTACCCTTGAGTCACATCGGCGACTAAACATAGTCGTAGATGTGGCCCTGGGGTAGCGAGCTACCTGCACACACGGGCCCCGTAAGAAGAGCACATCTCATCAAGTATTTAAATTGTATTGTAGTAGAATTAATGTTCAAAATGTGTAACGTAGTTTTAAAATCGAACGCGAGAGATTAAAAATGTAACTCGTCGTGAATCAATGCTTCACAGCATGCAGCGACCGCTATAGCTTGGTTACCCTTGAGTCACATCGGCGACTAAACATAGTCGTAGATGTGGCCCTGGGGTAGCGAGCACACTGCACACACGGGCCCCGTAAGAAGAGCACATTTCATCAAGTATTTAAATTGTATTGTAGTAGATTTAATGTTGAAAATGTGTAACGTAGTTTTAAAATCGAACGTGAGAGATTAAAAATGTAACTCGTCGCGAAACAATGCTTCACCGACACCACAGCATGCAGCGACCGCTGTAGCTTGGTTACCCTTGAGTCACATCGGCGACTAAACATAGTCGTAGATGTGGCCCTGGAGTAGCGAGCACACGGCACACACGGGCCCCGTAAGAAGAGCACATTTCATCAAGTATTTAAATTGTATTGTAGTAGAATTAATGTTGAAAATGTGTAACGTAGTTTTAAAATCGAACGCGAGAGATTAAAAATGTAACTCGTCGCGAATCAATGCTTCACCGACACCACAGCATGCAGCGACCGCTGTAGCTTGGTTACCCTTGAGTCACATCGGCGACTAAACATAGTCGTAGATGTGGCACTGGGGTAGCGAGCACACTGCACACACGGTCCACGTAAGAAGAACACATCTTATCAAGTATTGAAATTGTATTGTAGTGGGTTTAATTTTGAAGATTTGTAACTAGTTTTTAAATTATTGACTCTGACAACTAAATACATTTATGAAATTGGTGGATTTGTAAAAAGACGCCCATATTGTTTGTGTGAAAAAGTATGTGAGAACAAAAAATATTTAACCAGAGACCCAAGTCATGATGTCGTCAAGTTTATACAAAAACAATAGGTTTTGTATGTGTATCCAGGTATTTAATAAGATACCAAAAGAATTTAGAGAATTACCGTTTACACGCTTTTCACAATCTCTAATGAAATGGCTCTGAAAGAGTTTATGACATATAAATAACTAATTCTGATAACCAATTCTAATACATCCATTTAAATTGATAGTTGTGACCATGATTTTTTTTCTATTAAAATTATTCTGTTGACATTCATAATTATTCTGATAGATAATAAAATATTTTAATAACTATTAAAATTATTAATTGAAGGTTTGCATACTGTATTCTGCGGCTTAACATGCTCTGCTTGTACATTTTGTAAGATCCATGTTACCATGTTCAAAGGCAAATAAATTATTCTTATTCTAAATCGAATGCGAGAGATAAAACATCCATCTCGTCGCCAATAAATGCTTCACAGACAGTATTTTCGTTCTCAGCAGGTACACCACAGACTGCATGCAGCGACTGCTATAGCTTGGTTACCCTTGAGTCACATCGGCGACTAAACATAGTCGTAGGTGTGACCCTGGCGTAGCGAGCACACTGCACACACGGTCCACGTAAGAAGAGCACATCTTTCCCGTCAAAGTTAGTCGATAAGCAGCAGAAGGGTAAAACAATTTTAAAGTAGAATATTTTTTGAAGTGAAATCTTCTTTAGCGGCGTTGGATAGGTAAAAAATGTTAAACTCGCGTCAGGATTAGTTGACCTTTGAACCGTAACCGACGACTGACGTCATACAACATTAAAACAGCTACAGATCGTTTATTTTGTTAGGTGTGTTAAGAACTTTTGTAGATTCGCGGTAAACGCTTCGACTATAAGTTCTTATGGTTTCAGATACTACCGGGTTCGAACCTGAGCATCTGACACTTTTTGTGATTATTTTTTCTTTTTGTAATTCATTACTTTTTATGATTATTTTTTCTTTTTGTAATTTATTACTTTTTGTGATTATTTTTTCTTCATTATTCATTAATTTCTTCTGACAGAAATTAGTGAATTAGTGAAATTAGTGATAGGTTCTATGATTCGCGCTATATCATAGGTATGATATGGTGTATTCTTTTTTATCTTTTTCTCTGTATATAACGAAGAAAGAAAGAAAGAAAAAGTTTTCACTTCTGCCGGCACTCCCGGAGTGCAACCCGTCTTTTTTTTACCTTCTCCACTGTTGTTACCGTGCAAATTAGGGAATTCTGTATAAGAATTATAGGTATGATTCATAGATTACGTTTGGCGAGAATCTAATCTGTGATTTGATCTTGTGTTAATATAATAATTTAAATTGGGATAATTTTACGTTATATTCGCGTATTATATCTCGGTTTAAGTTATTAAGCTAATTATTTCGCGATTAAAGTCGGGGTTTATTGAAAATAATAATGACCGACGTAGACTATAATAGTAGTTTGATTGTTTCTAGTAAATCGAACATATATAATTAAATCATATACATTGATAATACTAAGGACTTGATTTACTGTGATCATAAAATTCAGCAGATAATTGCTAATAAGGAACTAATTGACGTTTCCTTAAACTACATTAGCAGTTCATATATAAACTAGATCTCACTAAGATCATACTGAAGCCGAAATTTACACTCATTACCAAGTATAAATATACTGTAGGTACGGTTATTCGCTCCTGAATCACTTTGGTTTGAGCGCCTCTGCTATCAATCAGAGGGAGCTTGTAATGTGTAGCGATTTAGTTTTTTTTTTGAAGCTCATCTAAGTAATTATTTATTCATTAAATAAATGGCAGCCATTCACAGCTGTGATAGTATATTATACTATTGTTGAGTTAATTCAAATCATAATCAATTATCTTCGTAATTGCTTCAGCAGAATCATTGAAATCGTGAGGCTGTTCGGGTTCCTACATTTTATACTGGAGCCTAAATTTACACTGAAACCTACAGTATACAATGAAGTTTAAGTGGACCAGTTTAATTTAGCTTGTAATAACCATATTACAAGCTAAATTAAATTAATTGTGGCGAGTGGAAGGTGAGCTTAATATTCTTCGGAATTGATAAAAAATCTCGCTCTGCGGAGCTTGAGATAATATTGTATTGCAGTACACAAAAAAATATATAATTGAGGCGGATCATACATTACAAATCGTATATAATATTATCGACAATTAAAGGCCTACAAAAATATATAAACAGTTGTAATAGAAGCCCTAAGAGGCCACGCAAAATCAAACTATCGAAGACCTATATTTTGATTCTAATATATTTCAATTGATCTCAAATAATCCACAGTCTGTCTTCATTATATTCCAAACATTTAAACTAAGTTGGGATAAAGTATCAAAAACTCGATTGTGAAACTGTTAAATTGAATAGACGTCCATAGCAATTGTTATTCGAATTTAAACATACGTTCAGGAGTTAGGATTGAATGACAGCTTAGTAGTTGGCGTAGATTTCAACTATAAACTAGACGATCACAGCTATATGTAGCGCGGGGCTTATGCCACATACTCCCGTTACAGCATCAATTGGATTCCACGGTACTGCACAAAACTAGGTTTGTCACGCTCTACAAGAGAGCTAAGACATCTTCCTCGTCGCGATTGAAGATTCAACAGGGATGCCGAAGCGACCGCTGTAGCTTGGTTACCCTTGAGTCACATCGGTGAATTGTCAAAGACACAGATGTGGCTCCGGGGTAGCAAGCACACTGCACACGTGGTCCAAGCAAGAAGAGCACATCTCATCAAGTATTAAAATTATAGTAGGTTTAATGTTGAAGATG
Organism: Eilema caniola; assembly: GCA_949126895.1. NCBI lineage: Eukaryota > Metazoa > Arthropoda > Insecta > Lepidoptera > Erebidae > Eilema > Eilema caniola. The sequence goes on along the minus strand of OX421466.1, from coordinate 27,569,488 downwards.
TTTACCGTAGTAGAAAACCGAGCGCAGGAGCTAAAACATCTAATTCGTCGTGAATTAATTCTTCACCAGACCGCATCTTTGGCCTCAGCAGGGACACCACAGCATGCAGCGACCGCTGTAGCTTGGTTACCCTTGAGTCACATCGGCGACTAAAAATAGTCGTAGATGTGGTCCTGGGGTAGCGAGCACACTGCACACACGGTCCACGTTAGAAGGGCACATTTCCGCCGTCAACGTAGCAGTCAGCCCATACGCAGTATTCTATTTATTAATCATCTAGGTTAAGGCTACTGGACATTTTTGTAAAATATTTTGAAGCGGGAGTACTTTTTGCGAATATAAAAATTTAAATAATTTTAAATTATCCTTCCGAATTTTTATTCTTTGATGTTGTTATTTATTAGATTTTTATTTTTCACGTGCCAGCTTTCGCTTAGAATTCAACATACTGACATTTTACTGAGCATTTTTTAAATCCTGTGGTATTTCATATTTTATTTTATTGTGACTAGATGGATGGAGTTCAAATGAAAGCATAATTAATTTGTTATTATTTTGAATCCCGCTACATTATATTTCAATGCGACTCGGTAGAACAGTTATGTCATATTGATAAATATCTTGAAATCTAATGTGTGACCGTATAAAATTTGATTTGATTTGAAGTGACAGCCCTAGATAATCGGCCGCAATTTGTGCCAGGCATTTTCACCAGTCAGCATCTTCGGCCTCAACAGGGCCACCACAGCATGCAGAGACCGCTGTAGCTTGGTTACCCTTGAGTCACATCGGCGACTAAACATAGTCCCCGATGTGACCCTGGGGTAGCAAGCACACTGCACACACGGTCCACGTAAGAAGAGCACATCTCTCCCTTCAACGCAACAGTTAATCAATAAGCTGTATTACATTTCTGAAATATCTAGGTAATGATTTTTCTGCCAAGGATCAACGTTGATTTACCTTGCAAGCAAAAACTTCAGTTGTATATTGTTATAAATTGAAACCAAGTATTAAAATTTGTTGTGGTAGCTTAGATGTTGCATATGTGTAACGTAGTCTTAAAATCGAACGCGAGAGCTAAGACATAATACTCGTCGCGAATCAACTCTTCAGGTATTATCATCACCATCGTCAATATTCAGAGATACCACAGCATGCATCCACTACGGTAGCTTGGTTACCCTTGAGTCACATCGGCGACTAAAAATAGTCCCCGATGTGACCCTGGGATAGCGAGTACACTGCACACATGGGCCACGTGAGAAGAACACATCTCTTCCGTCAACGCAGTATTATATTTCGGAATCATCTAGGTTAAGGTTACTAACATAATCAGTATATTTTAAATTAAATTGGAATTGGCTAGGGCGAGGTCTGGTAGCTTAGTGGTCAAAGCATTGCCTCTGTAAGGCAAAGATCGCAGGTTTAAACCCCGCCTAGACCGATCCAATTTTCAATTTTCAAGTCTGTATATTTATAAGTTATTACATTTTATGCTGTTAAGTTTTTGTTAAGAGAGCTAAGACATTTACCTCATCGCGATTGAAGTTTCGACCAGTCGGCATCTTCAGCCTCAAGAAGGATCCCACAGCATGCAGCGACTACTGTAGCTTGGTTACCCTTGAGTCACATCGGCGACTAAACATAGTCGTAGATGTGGCCCTGGGGTAGCGAGCACACTACATACACATATGGTCCATGGCAGAAGAGCACATCTCACTAAGTATTGAAATTGTATTGTAGTAAGTTTAATGTTAGATGTGTAACGTAGCCTTAAAAGCGAACGTGAGAGCTAAAACATAATACTCATCGCGGATCAATTCTTCAGGTATTATCATCACCATCATCAGTATTCAGGGATACTACAGCATGCAGCGACCGCTGTAGCTTGGTTACCCTTGAGTCACATCGGCGACTAAACATAGTCGTAGATGTGGCTCTGGGGTAGCGAGCACACTGCACACACGGTCCACGTGAGAAGACACATCTTTCCCGTCAACCTCAGCGTCAGTCAACACGTAGCGTAATTTATATATGCGTGTTATGGTACAGTAAGCGTCAGAACGGTCTTGGATGCGATTATGCTGACTGTACTGTGATTTATTTTATGATTTAGATTATGTTGATAGTATAATTTATGTAATTAATAATTTATGTTAGGTTGCCTGGAAGAGATATATAAGGCCGCTATTTGTGCTGTCCGTACATGTACTATAATTTATTGCTGTACAATAGAGATTTATCTTATCTTATCAAATATTGTGTTCTCACGTATTTAAATTAACAGAAATTTCGTATCATCTGTGTTAAGGTTATTGAGCTGTTATTTAGTATGGCAACCTTGGTTGTAGGACATGAGTTGCATGAAGAAAAGTTAATTGTGTGAATAATACTGTTGTTAATAAAGTAAATTCTCACATGCCATAACTGACAACTATGTATTCTATATATTATTCTCGTGTCACGCAGTTGTTGTAACCAAACATCTACGAAACGGCTTGACCGATTCGTATGATTTTATTTGTGCATATTTCTTAGATCTGAGACCACTTTCAGACATACTAAATAAAGGTCTAAATGAAGGCTATTTTACTAAGATTTAACTAAATATAGCTAAATATTAGCTAAATTTTTCTCTCTTTTTTGAGACCGCCTTCAACTAACCATCATAAGTCACTTGGACGTGTCAAATATAAAAATAAAGAAAACAATATACGCTTCAACTTGTACTCTACATCTACTCTACTTCGCTCACTCTCAAACAGTCTATCATTGTTGTTTCTAACTGTTCGTACAGCAAAGCAATCTTTGTTGGTGATACTGCACTCTCACAACCGAAATTTAACCTAAAGTACCTTCCAAATCTTGCAGCAAAACTAAATACACCTATTATGCTGAACCAGCAACTCAGCCAGAGATTTAAACTCACAACAAACATAACTGTCATGGAGGCCGTTAAACAACTCGCTAACTCTCACCGACCGCCGGAACGAAGCATTAAATACCGGTGCCAGCCGCCCCGTGCCGGTTCAAACCGGATGAAAACGGATAAATCTGGTGTAAATCGACGCGGTGCAGTTTGTGCACCTTTACTCCTTTAATGTAGGGAACTTGTAGCTAGTTATATACTACAGGGTTAAATGTGTTCATATTGCATGAGACAAACCCCAGTTTTTAATCTGAGACCCTTTGTTTTACGTGCGCTGTATCCCCAGGTTGCTGCAGGGGGAGGTTATGTCGGACTCAAACAGACTAAAGCGCACGCCGTCTCGCAATGCAAGGGCGTAGGTGAGGTAGCTAGTGCATATCCCTTGCACCCCGGCTGACCCATTAATCTGAGACCCTGTGAGTGGCCCTGATGGCTTTTATGAGGCCTCGCATACCCACCACCTTATATAAGACCAAATTATATAATTAAGGTACATTTATGCACTGAAACAAAGTATACAGTTTTCGTAGTGGGGAGTGAGGGCCCCATATTGGTGACTACGCAATGTTCACATTGGGCTCCTACGTGCTCTATACACGGGCAGTGAGCCACAGCGGGTGGTGATCTGCTTGACAAATGATCCGTGCGCCGAGTACTACGTAATAGCACATATATTGTTGATCGTAACTGCTTTTGTTGTTGGAAACCGTATATTTGGTACGACTGATGATTTATTGCTTTTTAATTATGTATAACAAATGTAATATTCATATAACATGTATGAAAACTTGAAATTAGTTTGTTCAAGATTGACTTTTGTATAAGTTTTCAACATTATTTATATTGTATTCGACCTTCTACATAACTGTAACTGTGGGTCGTAACCGAGCTGTGCTAGTATTTACTTACAATACTTTTTGGTTTCGCATCATAGACAGTAGAATCGTTCAATTTAATAAAATCAAAAGATCACGCGGTACAGCCTTTTTTCCTGTAGGCAATAAGTTTATAGCTCAGCGTGAAAGAGTGTGCTTTTAGATTCTCTTTCACTGCCTCTTGTTGATAAATCAATGTAAACCTTCATCAAAAATTATAGAATACGCCTACATTATTCAACACAGTGTTATTTAGACACAAAGTAAGCATAGTTTAACTAGCTTGTGTTATGGGATCTATAATGCGAATAAATATAGATACATTTCCACTTCAACATATTACAGACACTTCCCACTTAGACACATTACATACACCCAGTCTAATGTAAATATGCCAAGTCCTGCATGCATACAAATATTTGCACCAAGCGAGAATTGAACTTCCAGAACCTGCGTAGCAGTCGAACAATCTACCGCTACCCCAAGAGGCTCTCAAAAATAACAAACATTAATACAAAATAATATTGTGCCATGCAGTTAACTTCACGAAAGACCCGGATATTGCAACTGTTATGCGAAATATAGAAGCGAAAACTAAAGCGTATCAAAACATGTTTACTGAAAATCTTTGTGTTTCTACAAGCGACTTCGCTCGCCCCACTGCACTTAAAACTTGCACACTTTTAACTCAGGACTCAGTGAATTGATGTATTATATTATACATGGGACTCGTATTTGTGAAGCGGTTACGTCTTGATTTCAAAACGAGATAGTTTGCGTTTTGACATGAAAACGTCTAACTGTACGTTAAGTACAGTGATAGGTTGAAATTTCTTGTATTACAAGACACTTGCAGAATTGACCATATTTAACTTTAGTTTTATTCTTTCATTATAAAGTTTTTTATATAACTATTGTTTACACATGTGTCATGTGTGTCACATTACACATGACATGTCGTCCGCATTCAGCCTTAAAGAATTACCGATTGTAAATTGACGTCTTAAAAATGCCGTAGTGGAGTTTGTTGCGCCGTTTGTTCTCCACCAGCGCCTTGTAGTAGAATTATTATTGAATTTAGTTTATAAAGTTGGTTCTCCATTGAATAAAAATCTTTGACTTTGACTGGTAAATTTTTTTTAAAGTATTAAGGTAAGTAGTCCTACTTGGCTATTGAAATAAATTGGGTCAAATAAAATTACATTTTAGGAATGAAATATTTAATTGAAAAATAAAGATTGGGGAGTTGCATCGCAAAATTTTACGAGTAATATTTGAGTGCCTGATTCAGAGTACAAAACAAACAAACAGGAATTACATTGACATTGACATCTGATCCCTAAAAACATGTATCAACCTTTGATAATGCCGTAAGGCGAAACCGGTCAGGAATTTAATAAATAATGTGGAATAGTACAAGTGTTTTCATTGAAGATGTACAATACTGTTCCTGTTTGTTTTGTACTCCAAATCAGGCACTCAAATATTACTCGTAAAATTTTTGTATTTGTAATTACATTGACATTGACATCTGATCCCCAAAAAACATGTATCAACCTTTGATAATGCCGTTAGGCGAAACCGGTCAGGAATTTAATAAATAATGTGGAATAGTACAAGTGTTTTCATTGAAGATGTGTAGCAAGTTCCACCAAGTGCCATCAATCAACAGTATAAGCAACAGTATTGTACCTAAATGCGTTGTAAATTTAAATGGTACGGCGCAAAACACTGTTTTGTTTTCGGCCTTAGAGATGGCATTGATTTGTACTAATAGCAGAGCTGCCTGTCTAGACAAGTGGCAACTCGTTGGCCGGCATTTGATGGAATAGAATGACTAATGTATGGGATTTGACACATTTGGCATGCGTTAACGACTGTCATCGTAGGACGATGCGCGCCTCCCCACACCGGGGTTGAGTCGGGGACCGCGTGGTCCCCCCTTCCCGAGGAGGGCCAGACCGAGACGGATGGCCTTGGGTCAGCCGAGGTGCGAGGGATATGTCGCATGACAACCTCACCTTCGGCCTAGCACTACGACCCAGAGACGGCGTGCGGTTTAGTCGGTTAGAGTCCGACATAACCACCCCTCTGGCTCCAGAGGGGTGGGTATCCGTGGGGATTTCCCGCCTTTAAAAAAATAAAAAAGACTGTGTTAATATAAAGCGTCGGTAGATTAGTGGTTAAGGAGTCGGCCTTGCGATCGAGAGGTCACGGGTTCGAATCCTGGCCATTACACTACCGACGTGAACCCACTCCTAGCACAAGCAATTTAGCTTAGTATGAGGGGTTAGAGGGAATATTAGTAATTTCGATAATTTCGGTTGCTAATCTTTAAAAATAAAATAATAATAACTGCGAAACTAAAATATTCATGTGCCAAATAGTTTTAAAACAGTTGATTTTGAAAAATCAATTTCTCGTGTCACTCAAAACGCTCCATTCCAGAATCGTACCTAATTGTGACGTCACGGCCAAGTAGTGCGTAGCGCTAATGTATGCAGTGCGAAAGAATATCGCGTTTACCTTGGTCGACGTTGCTTTTCTAAACAGCTTGTCTAATATACATTAGTGGTGAGGGATCCATTTAACCCGATTCCTGCCGGGTTCCCAATAAGTCGCTGTCACATAGTAAACTAAATCAACGTAATTTTTTTTCTTTTGGCTACCCATTTGCAAGTTTTTACCCTTCACCACTGATGTACGTATAAATTTATAGGTTTACATATATCTACCTGTATATATGACACATAGTTACTCCCATTTTGAAATAGCACCACATTGTAGTAAAGCCGTCACACACCAGCGTCCACCCCACAATTAATTCACGAGTTTTATCGCCTAGCTGCACCGGCCTAATCCGAGCCTATTGTTCCCCGCGATGATATGCGGGGCGCAGGGCTTAGTGGGCACCGTCCGCTGACAACATTAGCTCACTGAATTAATAGTTTGTCACCGTTGACGATTAACCTCCAGTGTGTACGTCACGCCCGGTGTGACGTCACTGTTGAAGGATTATAATAGTTTAGTCGCAGAGCATATTTGTAATTGGAAAATTATTGGATAATACATGTATCTCCATGTATTGTGAATAATTTTAAGCGATTAAAATTACAGTGAAGCAAATATCAGATTATAATCCTGAGTCAGTGAAATTTTTATCGAGTTGTTCTGTTAGCGAGTGATCATTATCTATGCGAAGTCTTTAAAATATACCTAGTTGACGACGGTTCGTCATTTATTGCGTGGGACTCAACCAGCTTGCAAAATGCGAGTTATCACACATCCGTACTTAATTAGGTAGTATTTCATAAATAGACTCGACATGATTCTTGGAATCTATGTTGCGTATTTTGTTATTTAAACGCGTTGCATGTTTCGTGAACAAGGTGTACCAAAAATCTAATAATCTATATCTTCAACTTGGTTACCAGCAATCTTCAAATAAAATAAAATCTGTGAGAGAGAACGAGAAACCTTTCACTACATTTTCATTATAGCTTCTAAGCGTTTCACCCTCCAACTCAAAGGTTACATTCGCTCCTCAGTTTACTAAAATGTTTATAGACGTCCAACATCATACGAATTTAGTTTATATTTCGCTCTCAATCCGCGTACTTTGAGAGGCTTTACAAACACTGATAACATGTGGACAAACTCGGAACAGAATATCGTAGGGGTGGAAATTTAATGGTTATAGGAGAAATGCCTTGGGTCAGACAAGGAACGTGTATCTATACTAATATTATAAATGCGAAAGTAACTCTGTCTGTCTGTCTGTATTCGCTTTCACACCTAAACCATTGAAGCGATTTTGATGAAATTTGGCATAGGGGTAGATTAGAACTTGAGAAAGGACATAGGCTATGTATGGTCGCGATAACCGACACCCACGTGGGCGGAATCGCGGGCAAAAGCTAGTATATAATATGGGATATTAGGTATTTGAAGATTCGAGACGGCGCGGCGTGCGGTTTTTGTCGATTCACTCGGGTTGGAGACACTTTAAAAACAAACTATATAAAAATATCTGCAATGAATATCTTTCAAATAAGATTAATAAATACCATGATGAACCATTAAATATCATCCATCAGGCGCAACATGAATAAATATAAAAAAAGCCCCTATTCTCAGTAGTTCAAGGAGTAGTTCAATTGATTAAACTAGTGATATTTTTTCGTATCAGTAGTTCAACTTGTCAACATCGTTGAACTACTGATACTTAAAAGTCTCAGTAGTACAATCAACTGAATTTTATTCAAAAAGATGATATCATATTTTGTCATACGTATATTTTATTAAAAAAACATGTAATTTTTTAAACTAGTATAATATTTCGAAAAAAGAGAGTTTGCTGCATTATATTGAACCTAATACAGAACTATTTTGTGTATACATTCTACGAAAACAAACACCATGAAAGAACTGATTGTGAACTATTAGTATTTACCTGAGAATGTGTAGTTTATTTATTCATGTCACCTTAATTCTAAAATATAATTAAAATATGTGCACTACTTCAATTTATTCGAATTGTTTATCAAAAATACTAACTTGCACTCTAAATTGTACAATATTTATAATTTTTAAATTATAGTAACTGAAATAACTAATAATTTACATTTAAACGGTTTTACAAAATTCTTAACAATAATAATATACTTCAGTCAAATAACCCACCCCGTATCGTTCCCGGCGCAAAGGTGCCCACGATGCTGGCCGCGTTGCCTCGTTGAATCGCAATGGCCATCCTTTGCCCCAGAAACGAGCCAGAGCGGGAGTCACCGCCTTGGTCGTGGATGCGGCGGCCAATTTCCGCGATAAATATTAAATATTAAATAAAGTCCAAGCAAGTGCTAATCGAACAACCCGCCCCTGATCGCTCCCGGTGCAAAAGTGCCCATCACACTTGCTGCGTTGCCGCGCTGGATGGCGATGGCCAGTCTTTGCACCAGAAACGATCCGGAACGGTAGTCACCGGTCGTTTCGATGAGCCTCTGTCCAATCTCCCCAATAAAGTTTTTAGCCTCCTTGCCCCAGCTCCCCAGGGTCTCCACCGCCACCGGCACGAAATAGTACAGTGGCTCCAAGTCAGCGTACTTAAGCCTCTTCCGAGAGCTGGCGTCTTCCGCGGCGGCGGCCGGGGAGTGGACGGTGCGACTAAGGTGGCTGGTGGCTACCGTGCTGACACAAGTTGCGTCCCAAAGTAGGCACTTGCCATTCTTCCATGGCACCAAAGTCAGCCCGTCCGGCCTCTTACCGTCAGACCTGCTCAGTCCCGGAGGCTCAAGCACGCAGGGGAATTGTCTTTCTATTTGAAATATTGCTAAAGGAGGCCACAATCTGATACACAACACAACACGTTATTTTATTCTTTATTCCGTTAAAATCTGATAAAATTGCGGCAAATAAATTATAATGAAATTTGATTCTTTTTTATGACAAAGGGCTATTTCTGTCAATCGGTTATAAAGTTATAAAAATACGTACTCTGTCTCTTTCTCATTCCTAGATGTTTATAATTAAATGGTAATATCAACCTCCAGACTAAATAGCCTTTAGATGTTTATAAAAACATGACAAATACTCGCACACTTTGTTCGTCTAGTATTACTAAATTTATGGTTTAGACTTAATTTTATTAGAGGTCGGGAAAACCTCTATTCTGTACAAAACCTCCTTGAAGTAATAAATTAAGGCTGCAAGTTGTGTTTCTGCCGCTGAATAGGACTGACAACAGTCCTGAGGAAATGTGGTTCATACGATAATTATAATGGGTAAGTGACTTTACAGATTGCCAGGTTTTGAATACACCAGTAACTAACTGTTTATTATAAGATTTTTTAGATAATATGTATATATTATAGACACGACGGTATTTCCGTTCAATTGAGCAGTCCGACTGTGGAAGTACCTCCGCCCGACAGAATACCGCGGCTATAATAACCTCGTGTTATGTTCCCGGCGGCGAGTAGGGAAGCCCGAGCTCACTGGAGAGTTTTCGTGCTGTCAGTGGGAAGACCTAAGGCTGACTACACTGACTGCCTGGCACAGAAACTCTCTGTTTTAACAGGGTCGGCAGCGCGAGTGCGACGCCTCTGGTGTTGCACACGTCCATAGGCCACGGTAACCACTTTCAATTGCCCGTTGTCTGCCACCTAAGTCGTATAAATAAAAAAAGACGGGCTGCACTCTGGGAGTGTCGGCAGAAGTGAAAACTTTTTCTTTCTTTCTTTCTTCGTTATATACATAGAAAAAGATAAAAAAACATACCATACCTATAATACAGCGCCAATCATAGAACCTATCACTAATTTTCTGCTAATTTTCTATCAGAAGAAATTAATAAATTACAAAAAGATAAAATAATCACAAAAAGTAATAAATTACAAAAAGAAAAAATAATCACAAAAAGTGTCAGAAGGCCAGGTTTGAACCCGGTACTATCTGAAACCATAAGGACTTACAGTCGAAGCGTTTACCGCTATGCTGCGAAGCTATTTATCGTATATTGCATAATAGACAGTCTATAGCTAATATTGTATGACGTCAGTCGTCGGTTACGGTCCAAAGGTCAAGCGATCCTGACGCGAGTTTAACACTTTTTACCTATCCAACGCCGCTAAAGAAGTTTTCACTTCAAAAATAAATAAAAAACTATTCGTTCTATAGCAATGGTAGCAGTCAACTCCCTCTGGTACAAATGACATAACAGATATAAAAAGAGTCCGTTTATCCCGCAGAGCACCTGGCTACATACATAAATAATAACCTAACGATTAAATATGCTTTTTACAGCGTCTTAATGCATCGTATATTGCGGTCGATCATTTATTCAGTATATCTTTTGACGTTACACTTGAAAGCTTTGCAAGCTATCCCCATGTGTGGGCACGTCAATTTTTGTTTATTTCAAACTCAATACGTTGGTATATATTATTGGTTATTTTTGTTTAAGAAACATTCGAGGGAATTCGTAAGGCTTTTAAGTCGTATATAGATTTTTTTTTATACTTAGTATGGTCACACTGAATGTTTTTATCTGGCTTACAAGTGATATTGACAGCTACGAAATGAATCAAGCCAAATATAGAACTCTTTGAGAAGCTGCGATTTTTTTTATTTTGATTTAATTTATGATTTGACTAGCGGATTCGTCCGCATGGGTGTCGGTTGTCGCGACCAAAAATACCCTATGTCCTTTCTCAAGGTCTTATCTACCCCTATACTAAATTTGATCAAAATCGGTTCAGTGGTTTAGCTGTGAAAGACGAACAAACAGACACACACACATACACTTTCCGATTTATATATTAGTATAACTTAAGTGGCAGCTAAGCTTATTATAGGTAATAATAATTTTATTCATGTAACTGAAGCCTTCTTAGTTTCTTTCTTTCTTTCTTACCTTTTTTCTAACTTTATTTGCATTGTAAGAGCGTTTTCACATTCGTCCGATATGCGATATCCGATATCTGTGTCGGACGCCGATGGCCGAGATCCGATAGCCGACACCTTGTGCTGTTTTCACATTTATCCGACAATATCGGCCCGGCCATTTGTTCGAAAGTACAGACTAGTTAGGGATGTTGCTGATGAAAAAAAAATGGAAAAAGGTGCAATTTAGGAAAAGCAATTTTCGACCGTATTGACAAGACCTGGTTTAATATTTTTTTCTTATTTTCGTGATCAGCATCATCAATAAGGCGAAAAGACACGTTACTAAGAAAATGTCATTAAGGTCAAAAATAGCGTGCATTCGGTGTTTTAGTCTGTTTGTGATCCGATATTGGGCCAAAGCAGTGGTGTTGGCTCCGATAACCGATAAAGGGCCGGACTATGTAAAAGACAGATACATATCTCATATGTTTGACTTCCTCCGATATCAGATGTCGGATATCGGATATCGGATGAGTGTGAAAACGCTCTTACGTGTCGTCTTCGGATCCGATTTTGGAATAAATATATGTTTCATGAAACTTCGCTTCGCAACTGCGGCTGGTTTCATGGTAGGCCTACAGAACCGAAATACTTGTCAATTCCACCAGTTATTTATTAACCGGTTAAGTCGCAAAACTCCCGTTTAACTTAACAAGCTACTAAGTTATAGCAGACGGTTAAACTCAGATTTGTTACAATATAAAGTTGGAAGATGTATTGGGTATCAGCTGTCTTTGATAAAGCGCTTTGTTCAATTTAACGCGATTATTCAGTTATCGTTTGTTATACTTATGCTGTTTCAGTGGCGAAGTTACAGCGATTACGACTGGGCAGATACCCTATTGGTTCATCAGTTTGATACCCGGGATAGTATAGAGTGGTAAATAGACAGAATAAGCATCTAATGCTTTTGTAATCTTCAGAGAATATATTTAACATTTTTCAATATTTTGTTTATTATTTTATGTAATGTTCTAGAGCTAAAGTGGTCAGGAACTTGATGTTAATCTAATACCGAATGAACAAAAATAGCACTAATTTACAATAATTTAAAATATAACATAATATAACATAAACTCACGCCTTTATCCCCGAAGGGGTAGGCAGAGGTGCTAGCACCCACATTTCGCCGGTTTATGTTTAGGTCCCAATGTAATAGGTGGCGAGCCTATTGCCATTAACTGGGCACTTATAAACCTGCGATAAATACACACATAACTTCGAAAAGCATCGAAAAGTCATTGGTGTGTGCCATGAAAAACCTGGGATCGAACCCGAGACCTCGTCTCAGCAGTCCATTACCCATACCACTAGGCTACCTAATATAAATAATGATTTAAAATACAACTAAGGTGTGTGGGATACAAGCAGACGGCCCACCTGATGAAAAGTGGTTACCGTGGCCTATGGACGTGTACAACACCAGGGGAGTCACACTCGTGCTCCCGTACCTGTAAACATAGAGGGTTTCTGTGCCGTCAGTACAGAAGACAAAGCAGGAATAGCCTTCGATCTTTCCACTGATAGCACAAAACCTTACCAGTTTTCAACAGTTTCAAACAAATTCCTATATTTCACATTGATATACACTAACTCATATTCTTACACAGGTATGCTAGAGAGACACTCAGTCCAGAATATCGATTTATCTGATTACAGATTGTATCGGTACACTGACAGCCTTCGTGGCGAAGAGGTTGTGAACGCAGCCGCTGCGCAGGAGGCGCGGGTTCGATCTCCGCTCAGTGCAAATATTTGTATGCATGAATATGGTATTTGCATTGGTCTGGTCGTGCCTCGGAGAGCACGTTAAGCGGTCGGTCCCGGTTGCCATACAAACATCTATGGCAGTCGTAACGGGTAGTTGGAGCCCTCAAAAGTCCAACAACTGGTCTAACTGCAATGCTTCGACATCGTATTTAGGTTGTGGAGGTCAGATGGCAGTCGCTTCACGGAAAAGGCAGTTGGACTGGTAAAAGCGGACCCCATACTTCAAGTTGATAGCTTCGGATGCGACTGGGATTAACGCTAGGATGAAGAAGATTGTATAGATACACAAATCGACAGAGTATCTAAAATCTGTCCTCAGATAAATCGAGAACCAGAAGCGAGTACCACTCTAGAATACGAGCCATAGTTTCACACAGTCTCATACACACACTCACACATATAAACCCTCACATAATAGTAAATAATAGTTACTTCCACACATACAAAGAGGAACCAACCAATAATCTTCTTCATTGAAGCCTGCATTTTGGAATCTGCTCGGCTCCGCTCTCATACCCCACTTCCTCACAATTCGATTGAGAAACACTATCTTCCAATACACAGTCATAAGCTTAGTTAGGTAACTCCTAAGTACGTATATAATTAAGAGAATGGGAATTAACGTGATCATGGTACCGGTATTTATATACCTTTGTTTGCTTGAAATTTCGACCAGGTTACACCGGCCGTGGTCACCGGCTGACTGGCTCAGCGGTGCACGCCCGCCGTCTACGAATCCGTGTCGTAGTAGGTTTTTCATCTACCCTCACATTTAAAATATTTTCTTTTCGCCATGTACCGTCACATAACACGCTCAGTGTCCCTATTCTGTGAGCAATAAGTACGTATTAGTACCTCCCGAGATATACTATTGCTGTAAGACCTTTCACCCGAATAAAAGATTGTAGTGTTTCATTTTGGTCGTTTCATATTTTACGCAAGCGCGATAAGGTTAAAGTGCTACATCGGTAATCCACGTCACTGGCGCAGTATGATAAACAGCTGATTCCGTGTTTTCCTTTCATCACTACACAGACACGGTGTATTTGCATAAATCAATAATACAAGCAACGATTTATACGATACGGGAGATACAGCGGGACGGGAACGATACGGAGTGAGCTGTTAGTTAATGTAGTTGGTGGATTTTTAGTGAGCTTAATTGAATTTTAATTATATTAGGTAATTTTTTTGAATGTTTTTGTATCACTGAGGTGCCAGACGAGCATACGGTCCACCCGATGAAATGTGGTAACCGTGGCCTATAGACGTGTGCAACACCAGGGGAGTCACACTCGTGCTGCCGACCCTGTAAGCACAGAGAGTTTCTGTGCCGTCAGTGTAGATGACAAAGTAGGAATAGCCTTTGGTTTTCCCACTCACAGCACAAAAACTCTCCAGTGAGCTCTGGCTACCCTACTCTCGGCCTGGAACACAACACAAGGTTGATGAGGTTAGGTATAGTTTGATTACCAAGAGACTCCACTTTTCAGAAATCTTAAAGGCACTTGATAACTTTATCTCCTAGCTGTAAGACCTAAAGATCAACCGACGACGAACTGGGGGTAATATGGCATACTCGTCAGTCACAACCTAAACAAGTATAATATCAAGTGAAACAGCAAAAACGGCTCCCGGGTTCCAAAATGCATTAATGGGTAATGCTATGATTGTAATTTGTTTTTTATTTTTATTATTTTTATTAAACACCATATTTTTATTATCACTACCACTTAAACAATGCAAATAATACAATATTAAAACATATATGTATAATTTTATCAATAAAATAATAGGATAGAATATGTCTAAGACAAATTATAGCAACAATCTAACCATCACTGTCTGCAATACACACAATAATCAGAAATAGAATACTCCAATAGCTACATGAAATATAACCCTTCCAATCCTTTCATAACGTTTAACAAAACCGTATACTGATAATATCGAATACGTACAGACAGATATTGCTATCACTGAACCCACTCCGTTCGTTAATAATAACGTTAACATCGACAAACAACATTTCAATGCTCCTGTATTAACCCAACAACATCCGCTATCCCGAACAAATCTCCAACAATATCCGTTGGTACAAAATACAAAAAAATATTGTTATAACCCTTAAAAGCTCGTGCTCGCAAAATACTCGCCCTTTTTCACCCGCAATAGTAACAACGTGGAGGGGGATGAATCTGAAATCAATTTTTACATTTAGATGACACGTTATTTTTTACCTTTTCAATATTTCTCCCTTCCTGAATTTATTTTACATCTACGCAAAATGAAGTTGTATTCAGATCTGTTTGCTTTACGCGTAAGCTTTGCTTTATGAGTAAGGCTGTTTCAATAAGTAATTTTGAATATTTCTTTAAGTGCTTGAGTATTAATTAATTATCTTTCAAACTCTCACGTTTCATGATATATATTATAAAGAAAACGGGAATATCGGGAATTATCATGGTATAAGTACTTACATACCTTTGATTACCTGACGTTTCGACCATTATAAATAAGGCAAACAAAGGTATGTAAGTACCTATACTATGATCGCGTTAATTCCCGTTCTCTGTATATTAAATTCATTATGTTTGTACTTTAATTATGAAAGTTTGATTAAATTGATGCAGAAAGTGAAAGAAAAAAATAATGATTTTTTAATTTTCTTTGCATCCCAATTATAGTAATTTCATGAAATCATCACTTTAAAATATGGTAGTCTAAATATCATCGAATGATAAAGAAAGAGATGTTTTTATTTACTATATTTTTTCGTTTATATTTCTCGTTTTGTGATTTGTAAATGATTTTTAATTTTGTTCTTCTAAATAAAAAAATTGGGGACATGTTTTTTTGTTAAATCATTTTTCTTTTTTAATGTAATTTTAAAACTGTACATCTTATTTACAGATTTTTTTAAAGCTTAGTAAAAGATTAATATTTTGTTAGTAATTATTAAAATATACAGGATATTTTATTATGTCTAATGTCTTTCGTGAATATGCAGCAGTTCCTAAATGGAAGATACTCTATGCCACCCATGGTAAATATACCGTTGACATTAATAGAAATGTTAGTGACTATGACATTTTGTACTAACAAAAAGTTATGTAATAATACTATTTTAGTCTTGTACACCACACGGTTGAAATACTTTCGCAATAACCCTTGCAACATTTAATATGTTTACAAATGTCCAAGCGCTTGAGGGTTAAAACTCTCATGACGTATTCCATCAGGCAGTGTACCGGTACAATGTTTGCTAGGATGTCTATTTGCAATGCAGAGAAATTATATGCTGCCGTGATGTTTTCAACAAAACAGATAAATAAGTGTGTAGCTGGTTTACAGTGAATGTTGCAGTTGTTTGATGGCTTAGTCATCGAAAGTTTGCTAATTTAAGCCCAGCTCTGGGATGAGTAAATAGTTAGATTACATATTTATTTATAAACATTTTTTACTATTGGTTTCGGATGAAAAAGGGCAACTATCTTGCAAGCACGAACTTTTAAGGGTTAGGACATTTTCTTGTATATTGTACTGTAGAATTAAAAAGATTGTTTTCATAATAATCAAGAAATATTAGTTCTTGCATAAATTTAAATTAGAAAATGTCCACGTCCAAGACGCTCAGTGCAAAATACTCAGCCATATGTCTCTTATAACTGATAAGAATCATAAATAATACTGTTAGAATTCAATATATAAATATGTTATTTATTTTAAATACTAATAATTTATAAATATTTTATATTTTGTAAGAGAAAAATGCATAAAAATAAAATAACACCGTCAGACAAGCACATCTTATTGCAACTGTCGTTGCATTCCACAACCCAATAGCATGTACAGTAAATAGCTTTTTGTAAATGTTGTGGAATGCTGTGGCATTTTCAATCTCAAATACTTCTCAGAGATATGTAGGGGCCAAATAAAACAATTGCTGTTATTCCTGCAACGGGACAATTAACGATGTTGTAACAAACATTTTTGGACACTGTTTTTTTGTTACCACTCTCATTTTAATACCATTTTATAATTTAATTTTAAAAACTTAGTATAACAGATGATATAAATAATAATATAATTTTAAATAGAACATGTAAACGTTGGTATAGAAAACACGCGAATGACTCAAACACCTAATTCTACTAATTTTATAAGATGGCCTTCCTCATTCATATGTGCATATGGATGCTCTTCCACAGAACATTATCGCTATCCGTCTTATCTATTTGTCTGTCACCATTTCTCGGCCACACAACTAAACAGATTTTGTTTATATTTGGCATAGAAATAGCTTATAAGCTGTAGAAGTACACAAGACAGTATTTTTGAAATAAAAATCCGTGATAAAAGTATTTGACGCAGGTGGATCTGCGGGCAGCACCTAGCAAAATATTGTTTTACTGGTCATTTCCTCTTATGTGTACTCTATATAGAGTCGAACGGCTTTAAGATATCACCAAACGACATAACAGTCTTTATTGTACAATAAAGCGCTTACGAGAGACGAGCGTAGACTTGAAGGGAACTCGTAAACACTTCGATAGAGACGTCTTTGACATAAGATTTACAGCTCTACGAGAGGTCATAACTCTACTAGTGTGGGTATGTTTATGTCTTAATTGAGGACAATGACTTTTTCTTCGGTGAGAGTTTTATTTGTGATGGGTTGACTCTACAGGTATGGTCTGTGAAATGATAAATATTGTACTATTAAGATAGTTCATTTTGTTTGGAGTTTAGGTCGGGTTTTAAAATATGATGAACTGTAATGAAAAGCATTTTGATTTCATTTCTCTAACGGATTTGAAACAGCCTCGTGACCGTACAATCATTTCAACTGGATTTTTTATTATTATTTTTAAAGTGAAAACTTCTTTAAGAGAAGTAAGCAGTTCTCATAAAAAAATTGGGTGAATGACATTGATTGTATGACCGTTTTGAAAAATAAAGTGTTCATTTTCTTTAACATAACCCAAGTATTTTTTTAAATATCTTCAATGTACCAGCAGATTTTATCAGCAGATTGTGTCAAAATACTGTTGCTATAGCATACGGCTTTCTAAAACTATAGCCATACGGCCATACGGCTATAGTGTTGGTTTTGCGGTCGCGAGCTTGCGGCATCAAATCTATCAAAAACACAATCAATTTAGATTGGTTGGGTGAACTTAATGGAAATGTAACGATGACCTAAAAAATAAACTCGTTACTAGATTTTATCTATCTTTTTATCTCAGAAAATAGCCGTCAGTAATATTGTCAGGTATCTCAGTTCTCAGGGCTTCCATATATATGTCCTGGATTGCCTTACTCGTTCGTTTTTTGATTTGGTTTATACGGTTTTTAAGGGAAGCGACTACCGTCAACAGCTAGAGAGAAGCCTGAAAAAGAACCTTGTATAATCAGCAGCTGTACTGGCTTGCTTGGTCGGCTATGGTACCGAAGATCTTGATAAAGCCACATACATTCAATGATATTCCAGTCGTCACAGGCAATAACCACAGACTGACAAACAAATTTCAAATGTTCGAAGAGAAGAAAATATCTATAACGGCAACATTCTCGCGGCTGTTAAAACTTCAGCCCATTTACGTCTACAAATCCATCCCCTGGTCCGAAAATAAAGTCGTACCAAATCTGTTCTTGTTAGAACACAATACAATTCCCGAAAATGCGATATACGGCAGAATAAATCTCCCAGAGCAATAAAAAACGAGAACCATGGTGACAGTACTAACTTACTGAAAAGTTTATTGTTTTAAAAACTTCTGGAGTTGCGTACTCATATTTCATGATTCACTACCATTTTTAACAGTTAGTAAGCCATTTTGGATGAAGCACATTAGTTATGTCTGTCTTGTAGTTATTTTTTTTTTTTTTTTTTTTTTTTTTTTTTTTTTTTTCTTTATCTGATTTCCACAGGAATATGGTATAGTAGCTGTTGCCAGGGTGGAATTGTGATCTAGTTTTTATGACCCAAAAGAACCTATTACTGGGATAAAAGTTATATGTGTTATATCAAACTAATCTATTTTTATGCCTATTTTCATTCAGATTTGTTTAGTTTAGCAGTTTTGGTGTTATTGAACATCGATATTCAACCATCTATTAAAACTCTCGTAATCGTGCAATCCGTATTATCCGTGTGGTGACGGAGAAAGAATGTCGCCACCTCATCTCGTCCGAAGGGTGTCGTAAGAGGCGACTAAGCGGAAAAATACGCAGGCGAATCACTGTCAGAGAAGAAAAAGTCGAAATAGAATCCTTTGCCAACCCGTCTGGCTAGCGTGGCGATGCTAAAAACCCTCCAAAATGGCTAGACGCCACAATAAATGCCCCCCCCCCCCCAGTTCCCGATACTCCCGCTATTGCCGGCCATGGTAGCGGTTCGGGTAACGGCTACAAATGAACAGCTTCTTTAAGAAAAAGCCCCACAGAAAGTGGACTTGGCAACGCCGAGACTCTGTGATAAGGAACGAGATAGACTTCTTCATAAAGGAAAGCAAGCATATATTTAGAGACGTCTCTGTGATCAACAAGTTTGATACATGACAACATTAAGCCTGAAAGATTTCGAATGATACGGTCTACTCTCCGACCAACGCCGCATCAAGTAGCTCTAGGGTCCGAATGGTTCTAGCTGGAACTTCAAAATCGTTTTGCAATGCTGAAAACTACCAGTGGCATTGATGAGAAAACCGACATAGTCAAATCATTGCAGAAAGTGTCTCGAAAGTTGTTTTCCAGAAAAGGCAACGAGCAATAGTCAAAGCTCTCCCTGAAACTCTCGAGCTTATGAGAAAGAGGCGTTAACAAACATCCACACAGTCGTCTTCGTAAGATAGAAGAGCCTTAAACAAAGAAATTAAAAAGCTAATACATCGCGACCTCCGACGCTTCAACACTCGCACTGTCTTGGAAGCGATTGAGCAAAACAGGGGGTCGAAAGTGTTCGCTCAGGAGTCATAACTACTATAATAACATTCTATAGTTTAAAATCAATTATATCGTGAAATATAACGAACAAACTAAGACCAAAACTTACATTCCAAATTTCTTATGTTGAGAAAAGTATCTCTCTACCCGGCTTACATGTAAAAATTGATTGAAAAATAACATGGTAGATACTGCGAGCACACTGGAGACAAATTTATAAGAGCCAATAAATATTTATTGGAGTCTTTGAACCACATTCTAGGAGGGATGACGGTAGGATGAATGCGCACGACGGAATCGAATGAATCAGGAACAAGTAATGCATTGTATTATGGACAATATCGCAACAATTTTAAAAGTGTTTTCAGAGCTCTAAATTGACATAACATTGTGGAGGTTATATTATGTTTTGTAGGCTGTTTGTATTTGGTTTGTACTTTTATTGTAAGGACTTTGTAAGTGAATCTTAACTAATCCTACTGTTGTTATGAATATGAAATGCTTGGGTGAAAAGTTATTTGTTTCGCTTTTATGCAAAAATTACATGTAAATGAAATTTGTCATAGAAGTAATTAATAGTACATACTTTCTATCGGGTAAGCTGCGTGCTTGTCTGCTACCTGAGTGTTATAAAAAAAAGGTTCTCTATATCCTGTGAATAGGTTTCTGTAGGTTACAGGAACGGGTTAAGTCCTTTACACAGCTAGTACAATAGAAATAAATGTATGTTGCTATCACACACAAAAACGGTTGAATAGACTTGAAACAAAACACACCGAGTATGAACGATTATAAAAAATACGATTCTTTTTATGTTAAGAAAGGAATGATGAATCGGATGATGACGAGGAGTTCCTTTCTGAATGCAATACATTTAGACGTTACCCCGATTACATTCGAGGCCAAGATGCCCTCGGAGCTCGGGGTCCGCCTTCCGACTTTTCCTCCTCCACTTCACACGATCTTGGGCGTCCATGGTAGTGAGACCATTTGCTCGCATGTCACCCTGCACGACGTCAAGCCAGGACTTTTTGGGCCTACCCCTTCTACCTGGACCCGGCGGGGGCGCCAATGCCATGCATTTACTACCCACGTAGCCTGACTGTTGCCGCAAGACATGGCCACACCAACGAAGGCGACTCTCTTGCATTTTATTTAGACGTCGTGGTCGATGTCACCTGTCACGTGAAGTACAGATCCCAGGTACTTAACCTGGTCTGTGCGCTCGACCAAGTCATCGTCTATGCGGACGGGTGTGGGAGTTTGAGTTTGAGTTTGAGAAAGGATCTGTTGAGTTTGAGTTTGAGAAAGGAACTCCTCGTATACTTACATTAAGCAATATGAATATTTTCTCAACTTCCATTTGCTATACTAATTACTTATCATCATGTGACCGTGACCTTGATTGCTACCCCAGTAGTACAAAAAAGATTATAAAACTGCTATAAATTTATCACCATAGATTAAACTGCTGGGTGTGTCGTAAATACTATCTGCCGTCCAAGACCGATTTATCAAAATCACGCAAAACTACAGTTACTTCTACTGATTAGTGAGGTATGTGTGACGGTGACCGTATTATCTTGTTATTTTCAACGCCATGCTATGAAGATAATAATACTCGGATTTCATAATATAGTTTTCAGCATAATTTTCTATAATCTTTGTGACAGAGTTTCCAAGATAGTAGTTTCTGACAAAGTATTAAAATATTCTCGTCTTCTATCTTGTATACCTTTATGGGAAAAAAATAAATAAATGATAGTGTTAACTATACTTGCGGCACACTATTACGGCCGTTTTGACATATTAAGTAAGTTACTATATTGGCCGAGCGAAATATGGTCTAGTCATCTGTAGTTTAGAGATAAGGTGGTATTTAACGGCCGTTTAAAAAAGAGAGAAAGCAAGCAAGCTCTGCCAAGTTCTCTTACGCAGCCAATCGCGTCCACAGCGCGAATATGTTTCAAGACAAGTGTACGTTTTAGTTTTTTTTGTTGTTTTAAATTCACAAGAAAAGTACGATCCAGGAAGTTTCTTGAACCCGTGTATAATCCTTCTCTACGGGGAATACACTATTAAACTAAGCTACCTGAACGTGTACTTGATATTAAAAAACATATCGATAAGTACATACATATTAAATATTCAAAATTTTGTAAAATAATAAGTTTAATTTTGTTTTAATTAAGGCTTCAGCCTCACTGCCTATAAGTTTGTGTCATCATGCGGTTATAAATTGAGTATTCGTGTCAAAATGGAATTATTTTGATAAGTACTAAAAGTCAAGCTAACAAAATGTATTAAACTGCATTTGTATTGTACAGACGTTGTAGGTATATAAGGTGGTTCATTAAGAATTTTCTTTATTTCCTTATCCCAACAGAATGTTTTGTGCCAACTCCAATAAAGAAAATAGCAACCGTACTTTGTACGTGTATTTGCATTTGATATCTATTCGTCGTAGGTAGGTAATGAGAATGCACAAAGCATGTTGTAGTCATCGTGCATTTTTTATCTCCTATGAATATGGAGAGAAATAATGTTTTTCTAACAGACTTTATCAGGATTACACTCGTTTATTATTAAAGAAATGGAATAGAGTTCTTATTATATCTGCCTCTCTAGACAAGTGGCAATTCGTTCGATGGAATAGGGTAACGAATATATGTGATTTGATGTTTTTAACAGTCGTTAACGCATGTCAAATGTGATAGCTGTATAGAAAAGAATTCTTAATAAAGGACATTGCTCGCGTTGAGGTGCTGACGGGTTATGCCAAAGGGATTAATTTACGAATAATAACTTATGCGGGATCCCCAAAAAACATGATAAACGAAGTATGGGTGTCAATTTCGCTGAACTAGCCATAACAGTACTTTTTAGATTATTGCCTGAGGCTAGAAACAAGCTGACAAACTAAAACCATAATGGCAGCACGAATAAAATTAATTACAAATTTCTTAAAAATTTCGGTCTGAGTTTTTTTGTTTATAGTTACTCCAGGTTTGAACTCGTTTTCTTTCATGTACATAACACACAGCATCTGTATCAGAAAGTGTGTCACTCTTATCTCGAGCTAAAATTTTATCTCCAACATAACACTGTCGGAGCTGATAACGCAGAATTGATCGAGCGATAACTTGATAAAGTCATATAATAGAGTGTCGTGGACAATGGGGGACGTTGCGGTTGTTGTGGGTGCCGGCAGCAACCTTGGTTACCAAGTCCTCAAAAGGCTCACAGAAATCTACCGAGGAAAAATATATTTCACCACCGAAGATGAAAATACTGGTTGTAATATTCTCAAGAACCTCCAAAGAGACAAAATTGAACTTAACTATATACAAATGGATATAACTTATACGAAAAGTATAATAAAAATGAGACATTACATTCAAGATCTAGATGAAAGAATAGAATTGCTTGTGAATGTGACGGACTACGTGCCAGAAAAGAAGATATCGCATCCAGAAAAAGTTAGAAGAACGCTTAGTGTAAATTTTTACGGGTATATAAATTTTGGAAAACTTATATACCCTTTGCTGATTGAAAATGCTAGAGTGATCAACGTTTCTGGACCTGCAGGTCTTTTGGCAACAATAGATAATGAAGCGATACGGAGAAGAATTAGTGATCCAAGTTTATCAGAAGATGATTTAGTAGCTGTTATGCAGGATTATGAATACGCTGTAAGAAGAGGTACAGAAAGAACAGAAGGTTGGGGTAGGAGTGTCCAAGCTGTTAGCAAGGTCGCTTTGAACGCTGTAACGTTTCTACAGCATCGAGAATGGGCAGAAAAAGGAGTGATTATCAACTGTGTGAATCCTGGCAACTTGATCAGTAAAGAGAGCAGGAAATCGGCGAAGATGTTTGAGGAAGGAGCAAAAGCGATACTTTATTTAGCGTTTGAAGCTCCACTGTCCTTAAAAGGTAATTTTGTATGGAGTAATTATTCAGTTATTGAGTGGAATTCGGACCCATTTGTGGAAGTGACAACAGTGTGAGGTTATATACATTTAACAATATCAGTAAGTACAATCTGTGTATATCGATGACATAAAACTTTACAGATTATAGAATGCATGGAATTATGTATATATAGCCATAGATT
The DNA here is from genome assembly GCA_949126895.1 of Eilema caniola. Classification (NCBI taxonomy): domain Eukaryota; kingdom Metazoa; phylum Arthropoda; class Insecta; order Lepidoptera; family Erebidae; genus Eilema; species Eilema caniola. The sequence goes on along the minus strand of OX421466.1, from coordinate 27,545,406 downwards.
CCTGCATTGTATTTATTATAATTCAGTAATAAATCAGTATTATTAAGATTATAACCTCGTTTTAATTTTACAAACAATTTCTGAATGGTAAATATGTAAACTCATTACGCATTTAGGTATACGATATAGTTAGCGGCACCATATTAAATGTACTTTATAGGCGAAGAAAGCGTGTTTTTGGATAGCACGGGATGTAACAGCGACGGAGGAACTCAAATCCATGCACGCAAGAGCATCGTTTCCAACTTGGGGTCAAAATATATACCATAGTAGTACCGATTGTTCATTAATAGCAATTTTTAGTTTAAACTATTTATTTAAGTGATAATTTATTAAATCTATCATCTATTTCACTTCAGTTCATCTTATCTTATCTTTGGATTTGCTGAAATAAGTCTACTTTATACCACACGATTACTATGTCAGAATAATTGACTGTCAACATTCATGTATGTGTCAATAAAGTTAAGATGAATAATGTAAGAAATGTGTTTCAGATATTTTTATAATGATAACAATAATATTAATTTACTAACATTGTGTACGCGTAGTATTAATATCGTGTCAATATTCTAGTTGTCTTTTCATTTATAATTTTTCAAGTTTAAAATATGCATACATTGAAGAAAAAATTATTTAAGCACTCATAGTGAAAAACACAATAGATTTTATTTTTCTGTCCATTTGATTGGCCTGTATTCTCTTAAAATATTATTAAAACGTCGTCTCAAAAACAAGAAGATGACATTAGTCGTTCTTGTAAAAAAAATTGAGGATTGTGTTTTTGAGAATAAGGTCGAGACGATTTAGTTTTTGAGATAAGCAATGCTAAAAACGCATACTTCAGTTAAGGTATCAAAAACAAAATCCTACATTATCGACTCAAGTCTATCGTTAGCCCACTTCAAATTTCACAGCATTATAGCCTGTCAAAAAATAAGCCCAGTACTAAAACAATCTCATTGTCCTTGAAATTACTGTCAATCATGTGTTTCGTATTCATCGCGTGCCTATCAGGTATTTATTACAGTTTTATATCAGTGCTTATAGTAGCGACGCGTCATTGTACTATGTCCTAGCAATTCTACTGGAAATCGAACAGTCCTGAAGTTAAAATGCTCTCGTAAAATCACTTTTTACTATCTACAAAGGTAATTCCACTGATCGTTTCGTGGAAGCGTAGATTGAGTCTAAACGTAGTTTTGTTGCACAGTTGAAATGAACCTTATTCTCCGTAGTTACAGTAGATTTCAGAATTACCCAGTTTTTCTGCGACTTTCAATTAAATTAGGGGATGAGATTATTTCTTTTGTTAAATTGTGTCTTTATTTCTTCCTGAATACGAAAAATGTTAATATACCTACATAGAGCATTATGTTCCTTTTAGTATTTTCCTAGGATTAAGGTTGCGTTAAGGTCTATTATACACCTACACCTATACTTTTTTACATTTTTATGTTATGTATTCATTCATGTTATGCCGAAGGGATGTGAGAGGTATATTTTACATACATACTAAGCTATCGTGAGGGGCTTATAATTAAATAGTATATAGTCAGCAAATTGCAAGCTTGAGCGACCCTCCTAAGGGTTAAAAAAAGTAACGAACCCTATTTAACGGCGAGAGGCTCGGCTCCTTATAAAATTCAAAATAGACTTTTAACAAATTACTTAGGTACCAATGTATATAGGAATAATTGCCACGAGGTGACAGCCCGACGGCCCTAGGTCTTCACAAAGCAAGTAATGACGCGTCAGGCGCACACCGTTGTCGTCGTCGTATCGGCTTCGTCTCGCCCGCTTCGATCGAGCTGCCCGCGTCGTCTCATCCCCTTCGCTCGAGCTGTCCGCGTCGCACGACACGAGCACTGTTGCTTTTCATGCGGGAAAATTAAATTGATTAAATGTTAAATGATTGAATGACTAACGGTTTAGAAGTATGAGACGTTATTGAAATATAAATGAAGGTTAGTTTTAGGTTACCGTTGTTGTAAATTTTTAATAGAAAAATTTAAGAAAATGCAGGCTTAGTTAAGAGATTGTTCTTCTTCATTTCAAATCTCGGTCGCAAGGGCGGTCGATCGACTGTCATTCTCCTGAGTTCGAAAGGAAACCTGCTCCATTGTCCATAAAATAGCAAGAGTACCAGCTGGTAGGTGCGGTTGGCTTGACACTATCTTTTAAACTCTCGCATTCCATGATATATAATAATTTTAACATGAATGAACGCGACTATCGTTTAGGTAGGTAGGCTGAATCTGCTTGTGACCATGGCCGATGAAATCTGGTCGAGACGTCAGGCAATTCAAACGTATGTTTGTACCTATAACATGATCGCGTTAATTCCCAGGTAGGTTGGATAGTTTATAGCAAATTCAAATCAGACTGGTTCAGCTTTTTTTACAAGATGAGTGTATTAATTGGAGTTGCAGACGCAACTTTTCGCTTAGCCATTCGATTTCACTAATGACAGCCAGCTCGGCAGCTAACATTGAACAAACTAATGAGATTGCAGCTATTTTTGCTTTTTTTCTGCTCGTTGGGGCAGGAAGTTATTTGTTTGTTAATAGATGATGGTGATTAATTGTGGTACATATTCTTGTAAATATTACCGACAGGCGTTTGCAGATTTATTTAGTAGCGAGCTTTTACAGTTAAAAAAAAAAAGAAAATGGAGAGAAAAATTTACATAAACAAAACTCAATAACGACATAATACTTACACACCCTCTGTGGCGTAGCGGCAGTGAACGTGTCCGCTATCAATGAGGTGCGGGTTCGATTCCCGCTCAATGTAATTTTTTTTATATATATATATTTCATATATATTTTATCTATGAATATGGATATTTGCATTGGTCAGGTCGTGTATCGGAGAACACGTTAAGCTGTCGTTCTCGGATGCCATATGAACATCTATGGTACTCGTTACGTGTAGTTGAAGCCATAAAAAGTCCAACAACTCTTCTAACTTCAATGTTTGGATACAGCCATTGGGTTGTGGAGGTCAGATAATGGTCAGAGCATTTCCCCTGTAAGGGAAAGATTCTATCTCAATGTATTTGTATCGGTGAAGTTACTAAAGCATATGAAAAACTATGTAATACTACAAAAAGATACGTTGGTACCGCCTTCACATAGGAATAGTATTCCACTCTAAAATACAGGCCATTTCAATATGCATTTTGCAAATGCGGAGCTTCGGATGCACGGTTGCACTCGTCTGGTCACCTCCTCTGAAGTAGATTGCGTCGTACAATGAATACTGTATGACATTGCGCCTGTAGCGTAAGTACAAAATATTCTGTAAACTGTGAGCTTATTTAAGTGAACTATGAAATGAAATTGAAGATCTTTTGGCTACAGTCATGTATAAAGGATTAAGTTAAGTGGTGAACGAGTAGGTTAGTATATTGTAGGTTCTCTATTTTTATTCCTAAAATTTTATGTCATAATTTAAGACTGCATAATGTTACTTGTCATAACATTATTTACGCATAATACTCATTTGCCATAACTTTATAAGCATAATTTTTTTACTCCTATTTACTATAAGCATAATATTTTATAAGCATAATATCCTAAAACATAAGTTGACTTAAGCATAACGATGCATAACCATAACTATTCCGGAAAACTCACTACATTTTATTTAATTAAAAATAGTAGTATAGTAATATATAATACGACACAATTTTACATTATTTTATACATTGCTCTCGTCAAACTTATAGGCGCATCAAAGTTCATTTGACATAATGTTCTTTTGACCTAATTAGTCGACGGAGCCCCGCTACGCTACGCGGGGCTCCTACTTCTACTGGGTGGTTTATAAAAAAGGGGGTGCCCTAAAGTCCAGATTGCATCCAGATCCTTGCTAGTTTGCTAGCACCATGTTAGCAGGCGTTTATCATTATCGCAAATAACTATTAGACAAATAAACAATATGCTTTACAACTTTATGCATATCAATGTTATGAATAAAAACATTAGGATATACAATATTTATTCTTAATAACACAGTATGCTAAATACCAATTATGGCACACTATTATTATGACAAAGAAAATTATGCCTAATTTGTTATGGCAATTTAAATTAGGACAAAAACCATTATGGCAAAAGATGGAATCCCTATATTGTAACATTGAGTTCAGTTTTAAGACGGTTGACAGTTCTTATCAAATTAAGACACTTCTGTGCTTCAGAGAGCACGTTAGGCCTTCGGTCTTAGTTGCCATACGTGCATCTATAGCATTCGATACGGGTAGTTGGAGCCCTTAAAATTAGACAACCTGATTAAAGAACTTTGATATCGCCTATGAGGTTTGGGTGTCAGATGGTAGTCGCTTTATAGAAAATCAAACACAACTGAGTTGGAAAAGGTTTCGGAGGATGAATTATCTTGGCTTTTACGAGAGCTGTTGCTATCTAATCCTTTGCTCCTTTGCCCCATCGGTGTATCCGTCAGTAAGCAGTTGTGCCGGTTTGGGCCGCGCCAGGTACAAAATTACATAACGTTCTGCACAACACAAGCACGATAAAATATAACATGTCCACACGATAAAATGAACTACAATAAAGTTATTTACGACACAAAATTTCAACTGCCACCATAAATTCCACAACAGAATAGTGAGAATAACAAAATGGTGTTCTGTGCCAAAAAACTGTGCAAAGTGTTCACAAATCAAGACTCAATGATGATGTCTACTCATTCATTTGATATTACAATACGTAGTACGAGGCCATACTAGTATGTAATCGTAAAACTTAGATCATCAAGTTGCTTGGAAGATATCACATTTAGCCAAAAGGGCGCCTATTGTGCATTTAACTATACTAACTTTTAAACTCTCGCGTTCCATTATAATTAAGAAAACGGGAATTATCGCGATCATAGTATAGGTACTTAGGTAGGTACTAGGTATAGGCAATCAAAGGTATGTAAGTACCTATACCATGGTCGCGTTAATTCCCGTTTTATACATTTAATTATAGTTACTGTAATCCATATTATTAGTAGTATTTGGACTATATATAATTTTGACTCTGTAATCTTCATATTATTTGTATATTAATTTCACGGTTATATTTAGGACAAATATTGTGTCACCAATTTGCCACACACCCAGTCCAGTAGCATAATAAATAGAAGTCATTGTTTGTACGAATATACCTGTGATTTGACATAATATGTCAATAGTTTATTACTTTTTTTACTTAAAAACATTTGTATGTACTCAATCAATCGATTAAGATTGAAAAAAAGTGAAATGATCTGACGGGAGTTGAACCGCCGACCTGTCCCTTACAGGGGGAATGCTCCGACCACTGAGCTACTGAGAAACGCCAAATCCCTTCTTCTCTTTTCCCCATCCTAATCGATTAAATTACTAATTCCTTAAAAATATTCTAGGTAAATTTCAATTATTTATTTTCGGGCGAACAGTCCGACTTGGGAACAAGTACCGTCGTGTACTTCCTCCTACAAAATGTACTTCATATTAAATCTTTTCCTAAGAACTTGTCTTAAAAAGCATTGATTCATCTTAGGATCAAAATCGTCGTCACAGACAGCTAGTCTTTGCTATTCGAGATATCGGGATTTACCATGTCTTGTTTGGAGTTTCTGATATTTCGGCACTGTTTACGGATAAAATACTTATCTACTATCGTCAATATACCGACGGTACCGTAGCTCAAACAAAAGATCACAGATCGATGTCAAACATCGTTACTAGAATACAATACTGTTTAAGAAGTAATTCGATTTTCTCATCTATTTTGATATAATGAACGCCTCGACTTGTGCCCATCAATTCGTATCGTCATCAATAAAGTTTACACCCTTGTCTGAATACGGATACAGGCTTGATTACAATAGAATCTTTGACTCCGAAGGTACGATTCAATCATGGCGATGCGGGTATCCATGCAATTTTAAGAGCAAGCTTGAATTGACGCGGGGTCGTCTCGTTAAAATCAATATTATATTTTGAATTTCGTTTGTCGGTTTTCTCTGACTGTAAGAGATTTATTTATTTACTAGCTGTCGCCCGCGGCTCCGCCCGCGTGGATGTCGGTTATCGCGAATCGGGGTATGAAAAATAGATGTTGGCCGATTCTCAGACCTACCCGATATGCCCACAAAATTTCATGAGAATCAGTCGAGCCGTTTCGGAGGAGTTTGGCAACGAAAACTGTGACACGAGAATTTTATATATTAGATACTGTTTATACTGAAGATTGATGGCACACGGTAGAAACTACTACACATATTGAATAATAATGGCACTTGTGCTTTTCCACACTTTATTTTTATTTTTGGTCTGACCGGTTACACCTCACTACATTATCAAAGGTTTACTGTATTTTACTGTAAACCTTCGATAATGTCGTGAGGAGAAACCAGTCGGGTTAAAAATAAAATAAGGTCGGAAGGCAGTGCGTCTGATTTTCTATTTCATGCTTTGAAGTAATGGAATAAGGTTTATATATAATAACCATTTAAAAACTGGATCAAACCCAATACCTCCGTTTGGCTTTGATGCCTACTCAGCGCATATATTGGACTGAGGCGGGAATGAACTTTGAAATTTAAAATTGCGACGTAGAAACCATTAATGATTTCTTCTAATTCTGTTTAAATTTACAAAAAGTCATGCATTATTGCTGGTCAAGTAGTGAACTTAAGTGAAACCAAATGTGTTGTTCCGGACTTGTGGTATAGGTACAACGAAATTATTGATCGAAAGCACTTTTATCAACAAACTACATTCAAATATGTGTGACGGTACGTCGTCTTATCAAAGCTGAGTGAACTTCGTTTTTACGTATTTGATTTGAATATTAAGTCAAAAGTGCCAGCCCCCGCCCTTTGGCGGGAGATATGAGTGCTCCGCCAACCGCACAGATATTGTGGAATTCATCCAGAGACAATAATTCCCCCACTGGTCTCAGTCGTTGCAATAGATAAAGGAATTAACCGCGAATAAAAAGAAGTGGAAATGAAGTACAACAAACGATTAAATACGTTGATAGCAGTTACTTGACTCACATCCATTCGATCGTACTTCTGAGTTAGGCTTACATTATACCGCACTTCCAACACATAGACCCCGAGAGGCTCAACGTCCTCAATCTCCAGCGTGTAATAACTAGTGTTCCGTCAATCTGAACTTTAAGCCAGCTCTTGCATGCTGTACTCATCTGGGACTTTAACCTCAGCCCCTCCAGGTATTACAGGACTGGTGTAATAGAATTTATACTACGGCTGAATACGGTCTCAATGAGATAAGTTGCTCCTAACTCATCCATACAATTTTCACCATACATTCGTCCTCGCGTAGCGCCGCCTCGCTAGCAGATTACAGGCTCAGGGGCGTCTTCGGCCTAGGCACACACAAGGATAGCTTCGGCCTCCGCCAAAGCATATGATCGCCAAGTTCCTGGTCTGAAAGCCATGACTCGTTACGTGGGACATTCTAATACGCGTCGAGGGCAAAGGTACCGCGTAACATTTATCAACGAATCCCGCGATCATAAGAATAATGTTAAATGTACACAATTAAATACTCTAAGCGTCACGTCACTCAGCTAAGAATAAAATTACTCAGAAAACATATAAATACAATAATACCTATAACTAATCGTAATGGTATGAAAGTAACTCACCACGTCTGTAGGTTATTAATAGTGTTTCACTTGACAGTGTAGCACTGTAACTTACTCGAGTGACGCCTATGTTCCTACTCCTTCACGATCTCTGCTCGACCGCTCTCCTCCCCGGATGCCAAACGAATGCCCCGAACCTACGCTCTCTCCAACCTCATAAAAAATCTCTCCAAAACGCTCCCACGCCTTGTCTTTACAAAACCTGCACGTGTACTCCCAACCTCTCTCGTAAAAACTAACGTCCTAATAGTTTCTTTAAAGTATCACAAAAACAATAACCATCGTTTCAGGAGCCAACACAAAAGGTCTTGCTTTACCTGATCTGTGGAGGGTCAAATAGCAACGATGCGAGCCAGATGCCTGCAAGTGGACGCCCGCTATTAAATATCAAAATACCAACGTATTGAAGATGTAAATTTTAAGGCTTATTAATTTCCCATTGTTGAGTAACTTGTGTACCATCACATATGTAAAACTGTCACAGTGGTATTCTGTACCGATTTGACAAACACGAAGAGACGAAGATTTATTTCATAAAACATCTCTTAAAGTTAGCAGTGACAAATATCGCCTTTCTTTGTAAATTCTTGTCCTAGATTTGTCACATACGATTTTATTAATTATGTGACGGAAATGATAATTTGTATATATTGCTAGTAATTGTAAGTTAGTATATTTTTTATTTTCAGTAACAGTTTTTTTACGACATATTCCTTCAGCTATATTAGCGACACTGAGTTTTAAAACCATTTGCTAGAGACGATAGTTTTTGTTCTTTCGATACTGAGAGAATTTCTTAATATGTTTTATGTTTTTAAAAGGGTTATCTAGTAATTTAGGGTAACTACATTTTCATACAGAGACGATATTCTTAGCAATCCATGGATTCTCCGTGCGGGTGCCGGGTCCATCGCGTTGCTGAGTTGGGAACTCAGGACAGTGCCTGGGACTTGCGACCCAAGTGTAGGTTTAGAAGGGGCCCCTTTTGTTGATGTACATCAACACTCACCTTCACTACCCAAGTTCCCCTCCCTGCCTAACCAAATTTGATACGAACCTACTAGTGCCGCTTTAGACATTCGTCCTAGTAATGATCTTATTGTAGCTCTCGATAGGCCTAGATCTTTAAGTAGGTTATAGAGAGATTTAGCTGGTATACCTCTCGCTCCCACTTCTACTGCATACAAATTAACCACGTAACCGTTTTTGATTAATTCGTTTGTGAGATCATAGTATTTATTTTTCTTAAGTGTGTGGTCCTTCGGTATATTTGTTTCCCACGGTACAGTAAGTTCCACAAGGACCACATATTTAGTCGTTTTTGAGTAGAGAAATATGTCCGGTCTAGATGACGAAACCCCAACATCCTCCGGAATTTTATAGTGCTTTTCATACGTGTCGATTAGGAGAGTCCAATCTGGGGCAGTATCTAAGATTGAATAAGGTTTGTTCCTGGATTTTATGGATGAACCTTCAGACACAAAGTTGATATGACGTCTGTTAGTAGTCAATCCTTTTTGGGCTCTAGCTACTGCCAGACTTATTGCTTCGCGTATGATGAAAAGCACTTTATCGTGGCGGCGTGAGTATTGGCCTCTATCAAGAAGCACCCTACATCCTACTAATATGTGCCTAGCCGTCCCTATTGCCTCACCACACGTATAACATTGTTTTTCTGTGGCTTTCCCCCACCTTACCAGATTACTCTGGTCTGGAAGGGTCATCTGAAAGGCGTTAAGATAGAATTTTAACAGGGCCGGCGACCACTCATAGATCAAGGTGCGCCACTTTAAAGCCATCGGTATGCAGAACTCTCCCATTGTCAACCATTCGTTTTGGATTTCCAAATTCATCGCGTGCACTCGATATTTATCATTTTCGTCTTGCTTCAGAAAGGACCTAAGTATATCCTTTTGTCGTAAAATACCAATATTGACTATAGCTTACTCCCAAGGAGGGCCAGACCGAGAGGAATGGCCCTGGGGGACCTCACCTTCGGCCTAGCACAACAACCCACAGAGACGGCGTGCGTGGCTTGCAGTTTATTCGGTTCAAGTCCGACATAACCTCGCCCTCCGGCTCCGGAGGGGGGGTGGGAGGGGTTATCCCCCCCCCCTTTTTTACGTGCTGGGAATCCCCACGGATACCCACCCCTCCGGAGCCGGAGGGGTAGGTTATGTCGGACTCAAACCGACTAAACCGCACGCCGTCTCTGGGTCGTAGTGCTAGGCCGAAGGTGAGGTTGTCATGCGACATATCCCTCGCACCCCGGCTGACCCAGGGCCATCCCTCTCGGTCTGGCCCTCCTCGGGAGGAGGGGACCACCCGCGCCTCCTTTCGGAACTTATATAGTGCCGCAAGGGCCCTCGCTTCCAGGATCCACGGTGGCGATCCGGCCAGGAGACTCGCCGCTTCGAAGGATATCGTGCGGTATCCCCTGATGGCCCTGGAGGCCATCGTGCTCTGCGCCGTACGGAGCAGAGGCACGAATCTGGCCTCCAGGGTGTCCGCCCACACGGGGCACCCGTGTAGGGCCATGGACCGCACGACACCCGCGTAAAGTCTCCTGCAGGAGGCCTCTGGGCCCTTCAAGTTGGGCAACAACCGGCCCAAGGCATTCGCCGTGAGCACCAACTTGGGGCGCAGACTTCGGAAGTGCTGTCCGAAGTCCCATCGACCGTCAAGCACGAGCCGCAGGTATTTCAACCGGGGCTTGATGTCGATGGGAGTGCCTCCCACTGTAAGGCTGGCTCCCGGGCCTGGCCTGCGCCGAGGGCCATGAAAGAACATGGCCTCGGACTTGTGCAGAGCCACCTCGAGACCCAGCCGTCGGATCCTGTCGACGACCTGAGCAACCGCGGTCGTGGCCCTCAGGGTCGCTTCGCGGTGCGGAGCCCCGCTCACCGTCACTAGAGTGTCATCCGCGTAACACGTGACGGTGGCACCGTACGCGAAGTCACCGCGAAGCATCCAGTCGTAACCGATGTTCCACAGGAGCGGCCCCAGGACCGACCCTTGCGGAACACCGCACGACATCTCACGCCTACCGACTCCCGTCGAACTTGGGTAGATGACGGCTCTCTCCGTCAGGTACGCCCGGACTATGCGGCGGAGGTAGAGAGGCACATCGTGGTACACGAGTGCCTCCCTGATGCAACTCCAGGGCAAGGTGTTGAAGGCGTTCGAGATGTCCAAGGACACCGTCAACATCACCTCGCCCCGGGCAACCGCATCCCCCGCCAGAGTCCTCACACGCATGATGGCATCCAAAGTGGAACGCCACCGGCGGAACCCAAACTGGGTGTTCGCCAGGTCCGGCCCCACTCTAGAGAGATGCTCGACGAGGCGCTTGGCAATAACTCGGCTCGTCCGCCGGGCGTCCCTGCTTGCGGATGAGGACCAGTTTCCCCACCAGGAAGGGAATCCTACGGACCCCTTCCCGCGGGCCTTGTCCAGGGTGCACCAGCCCCCCCGCTTTCGCTCCCCAGGACCGCGGTCCAAAGGGGGAAGAAACGGAGAAGCCGACGTGGAGGTTACCCAACGAGCAACCCGGGGTTATCCCCCCAAAGGATGACAAACGTCTATACATTCGAAAAAAAAACGTGCTCATAACTGTACTTGTCACGTTTTCTCCCCTTCCCTAAGGGAGAAAATGAAAACTTCTGTCTCTTTCCTTCCTTTATAAGTTATAAGAGACCAAAGTCACTTAGAGTTTAAATAACTAAACATCTTAAATTCACTTCGTTTATTCCCAGTTCGCATCACATTATTTATTTATTTTCCTATAGGAAAGTTTATATGCTCACAACTGTTTATATCTGAAAGGGGTAAACAGAGGTGTCTGTATATCCCTATTCTAGATAGCGCTATGTAAAGGATTCATTGTTTAATTTATTTACGAGTATTTACGTGTCTTAGCCTTCTTTCAGGAAATTTTACTTTAAGCTTACCATCAGGCGATGCGAAGACGTGTCATCCTCGTGACAGTCAGGAAGGGAGCTTGTCGTTTCACTGAAAAAAATTGCCACCCAAACAAATTTTAGAAATCTGTTTTTATAACAATGCAATGTTTGGAATAAATTTAGTACGCACTTTTTCATTTCGTCGAATTTTTATGTCGCACAATATTACCAAGAATATATCATTATGGCATTTGATTTTTAATCAAATAATTTACTGGAGCAAACAATCTTTACACAATAAACGTTTGGATAAGTGATTGTGATATATATCTCGTACCATGTTAAAATGTCCTAAAACGCCATAAACTCTTTGCAAAACCCGGAAATCAAACTTCAAACCTCAGACACAGTAGTCGTACTCCACCAATGTGCCAGTACGCCAGCTTTTAAAAACAGATAAAACTTTAACGACGTCACTAAGTTTATGACGTCACCATTATGACTGCAGAGCTACGTGACCGTGTAACACACGATGTAACATTAAATAAAATATCCTGTATGCAGAACTTGAAAATATATGCAGTATTTGAAAATAGAACAGCCTGTATACGAAACATAAAATTTGTTTACGAGAAACAGGTGATGGTGCCATAGAGGGGCTTAATAATGCAGGGATGATGCAGTTTCCCGGGAATTTTGGGTGGGAAATATTTTCTCACTAGCTTTTCATAAGGTATGCACTTTAAATAGATGGTTTAGTATGCAGCAGGCGGGTTGGTGTAAGGTTAATGTGCTGTAATGAGGTTCAACGTCATACGGTAAAGAGAAAAAGCTTGTACAGTTGCGCTCAGAAGTGTTTCAACATTTATAAATTTACAAAGATTATTTTCATTGAAATAAATAAACTCATAAATAGCTCATTACTAGGACGAATGTCTAAAGCGGCACTAGTAGGTTCGTATCAAATTTGGTTAGGCAGGGAGGGGAACTTGGGTAGTGATGGTGAGTGTTGATGTACATCAACAAAAGGGGCCCCTTCTAAACCTACACTTGGGTCGCAAGTCCCAGGCACTGTCCCGAGTTCCCAACTTAGCAACGCGATGGACCCGGCACCTGCACGGAGAATCCATGGATTGCTAAGAATATCGTCTCTCTGCATTAAAACATAGGTGTAAAGGGATTTTTGTTTTTTTAGAATTCTTGTCTATCTGTCTGTAATGTTATATGGGTAAAATATTTTCAAAAAAATATTACGTATCTAAATATATTATCGGCATTCGAGAACTCATTTTAAACTTGTGCCAAATTTCATAACATCATAACCTGATGCGTTGCTCCGGAATCTAAATACATATAAAGTTAACCATTGACATATATAATACAGTGTATTAATACCCTACACTAACACGAGATATGCATTCCCATCTCAAAACATTGTTGTATGAGCACAACACTAGTACTCCGCTACAATATCTCGGCCTACTTACCGAATATATCAAAAACGCAAATGCGAACAAAAAACTGTTCGTCGCAACGGCAAGTTTGCTGCGGTGGCTTAAACTTACTCCACGGCATTAGTGCTGGATAATCATCTAAATCCCGGTACCGGGATTTCGTGAGTGCAGAACTATTTATTTTGAGATGATTAAGTTTGTGACGAAAGAGTGGAAGCTATCTTTTATCTTTAAAGTAAGACTTTAGATTATTGTGTTACTTTAACCTACTTATACTGTTGATTGATGGCACTTGGTGGAACTTGCTACACATCTTCAAAGGTTGACACATGTTTTTGGGTATCAGATGTCAAGGTTGATACCCAAAAAAAATGTATCAAACTTTGATAATGCCATAGGGCGAAACCGGTCAGAATTTTAATAAATAATGTGGAATAGTACAAGTATTTTCATTGGAGATGTGTTACTTTAATGTAAGTATTTATTACTTTTATATCTACCGATCAAAAAAGTTGTAAGTTATTAATGTGAATTTTGGTGCGTGTTTTTTTAGGCAGAGACAACAATTCGACACTTGCTGCTATCCTTACACACTTTGCAAGCTTTCAAATAAAATACTTGAATATTTATGTTCGACGATCTTCTTACGTTTTGTAGGTAGTTAAATAAACTAACAAGTGAATATAAAAAAGTATGTATCGTAGCGCATAGAATATGAACAAACATTGAACCTACATTTTGAAAATAATAATTCCGCAGTGTCCACGACACGCACCCATCACTAGCAATGCATCTTCGTTTTTTCTGCAACCGTGGCTCGAGCTTAATAATGGCAGCAAGTTGCTATACATTTACGCTATCGGATGAAACTAAATATCCATTTGGTTATTGCGGTTATCTGACCAAAATGTGTATGACTAATAGGGGTATGGAACTCCACTAATATTTTAAAAACCTTACTAACCTCTCCTGGAAGGAGCTAAGTTAGAGCTCTGGCGGATGTTTTCGCCTCGGTGTTAAGTCAGGTGGCAGTTCGAACTAACTAGCGTTGCAGGTCACGGGTTCGAAGCCCAGCCATTACAAAGGATCTGCTGAATTATAACAATTTGCAATACCATATAGACAACTTTTTAATCATGGACTAAGTTGTCATTGGTTGCGAGATCTAATTTCCACACAGACGGAGTCGCGGGCAACAATTAGTTCTTCCATAAAAAAAACCGAAAGAACAAAGTAAATGTAATTTTCTTGATCTTTTTTTTCATTGATTTATTTTATTTCTTCAAAATATTTTTACTCCCATAAAAAAGTTCTCATTTGTATGTCGTGCTAGTACCGTTTATCCCTTTAGAGTATTCCCCATGATGGCTGAGCAGAGCTATAGCGTTCCACGACGAGGACATGGCTAATTTCCCCATGGAACGACAAGCCTTAGTTTCATAGGGTAAAATTTCAACTAAAAGTACACAGAGAATAAGTTAGCATGTCAATTTGTTTTTGAATAAACGAATTTTGATATTGTAAAAGAATTTAAGAGCTTAGCTCGCGGTTAATTGATAACAGATTTTTTATTTACACTATTTCGGTGGCAGATAAGCACACGGCCCACCTGATGGGACGCTGCCGATCCTACGGTGAAGTAATATTAGCTAGGCCAGTCTTAGGTTGAGTGAATATTCTTTACATATTGAGATGAGACCCCTTATTGCGATACGAAGATCTATGACATCATTACTGGTAGTTGGAGCCCTTCAAAGTCTGGTAGTCACGTATAACTATGGAACATCGGTATCGGTAGTGTGTTGTGGATGGTAAATGGTAGTAGAGAGTGATAGAAGATTCAATCCCACTAATATTATAAGCACGAAAGTTTGTGAGTATGGGTGGATGTTAGTTACTCTTTCACGTAAAAACTACTGAATGAATTTTAATGAAACTTTACAATAATATAGCTTATACATCAGAATAAAACATAGGCTATATATCATCACGCTACTTCTCAAGGTAGCGGAGCAGTGATCATTAATGTCAACAAATCCGGCCAGCAGATACAGAGAAGTGACAGTGTAGTTATTTCTGTTGTAAGCTGTGCATCGCGCAAGCGCGCGGTCTTAGCGATTGGTGGTCGAACAGGCCGCTACAAATTATTTGAATACAAAAAAATTACGAGCTCAAAGGGTTAATACTTGGTACAGGGATGGAAAAAGTTTAGGGACGGACATTCCCTTTAATCGCGGTAGAAGGGGTTAAAGTGGGGGAGAAGAATAGGGGATGAATATTTGTAATTTTTGAAGATATACTTTAAGTCAAAAATCATGCAGATAACTTTCATTACTACCGACAGCCTCCAAGGCTTATCGGTAGTGAACGCGGCCGTTGCGCAGGAGGCGCGGATTCGATCCCCGCTCAGTGCAAATATTTGTATGCATGAATATGGGTATTTGCATTGGTTTGGTCGTGCCTCGGAGAGCCCGTTTAGCGGTCGGTCCCGGTTGTCATTCAAACATTTATGACAGTCATTACGGGTAGTTGGAGCCCTCAAAAATCCAACAACTGGTCTAGCTGCAATGCTTCGATATCGCCTTTGGGTTGTGGAGGTCAGATGGCAGTCGCTTCACGGTAAATATCGTAGTTTAGCCAAAGCCGCAGTTAGACTGGTAAAAAGTGGACCCCAGACTCCAAGTTGAAAGGCTTCGAATGCGACTGGGATTAACCCTAGGATGAAGAGCTTTCAGTACTACCAAAATACATCCTATTATTAACATGTACAAACCGAACCGACAATGAATACTAAAATCAACAAGCAAGTATCAATATCCTCAAGCCTCTGGATGCCTAGATACAGCATGTGGTGACCCAATCGATCTATCCGTTACACATATAGATGCAGCAGGTGCCTCGTGGTATGCATTTAAATCGAATATTACAAGACACCCTGTATAACTACCTAGAACTGCACTAAAGAGTGCACGTGCACCTCATAGGTAGTAGTTATTGTGGACTGTTTTCAATTTAAAAATCGAAACTAATAAAAGGTTTATTTTATAAAAATCGTTGGATGTGTGATTATGTGATGAAAAGGTCATAAAAGGGTGTAACTGTGGAACACTTAAAAAGGAAAGTATCGGTCACCTCGGTGTACCACGAAACCAAGAGAGTAACCATGGAGGACTTGAGTTAACCGCGGGTTAAAAAAAGTAACTGTAGAACATCCAGGTGAACCATGGGTCTTAAAAAGTAACCGTAGAACACCTAATTGAACCACGAGTTCAAGAAAGTAACCATGGAACACCTTATTTAATCACGGGTCCAAGAAGTAACCATGGATCGCCTAGGTGAATCGCAGGTACAAGAAATTCCCGTGGAATACCTAGGTGATCTACTGCGTGTTTCAATGGTAAGTACCCTGGTCCGGGTCGAATATCAAAATCTGTTAAAATACTTTTCGAAGTTATGTGTGTATTTATCGTAGGTTTATAAGTGCCCGGTTAATGGCTATAGGCTCGCCACCTATTACATTGGGATCTAAACATAAACTGTCGAAATGTGGGTGCTAGCACCTCTGCCTACCCCTTCGGGGATAAAGGCGTAAGTTTATGTTATGTAAATGTTAAAATTTCGAGGAAATTTATCAACTTTAATAGTATGAAATATAGAGCGTTGAGTCCCGATTGCATTCAGGGCTTTCAAGGTGCTTCTAAAAGCCAATTGTGACATTACTTTTAAGATAATATTTAAAATAATATTGTCAACTTATTGTGCCTTTCTATATACGTGTGCTAGATAAGTAAATAGTTATGAAAAGTTCTGAGCAATTGACTTTTTACGCTATTTCTTCTATTTCTTTCTCCACTCTGCCTGGCCCTTCCTAAATATATAACCGTGACTATATTATATATTTCTATTCCCCACTTATATCTAAGAAATATTTTCTTATATTTTTCTCTTTTGAAGACCGCTCGTCTTGTGATCCCAAATATCTCTGCTTCATTGAATTTTGTGTTTGATGCTATCAACATAAAATATGTAAGCGTTTTATAACCAATATCTTATTTGTAAGGGTCAGTTTTGGACTTAGTGACGTCAAGGAATCTAATACCTCAGCAAGCTTATGACGGACTGCCTTCTATTTCTGGTTAGTTGAGATCAAAGATGTAATAATTTTGGGCTTATAGTTAATATTCGTACAGAAACTATCGTGAGCTATTTTTCAATTAAATAAATTTATTACGGCTATACTCACGTAAAGCTTTAGCACCTTTAGGTGGCACCTGACGTCGCCGCACCTGGTTGCTCTGCTCATGAATAAGGACTCCGGTCGGGTCCGAAACTAGTCGGGCGCATCCTGACGATTTACGTGAGTATAGCCGTGATAAATTTATTTAATTATAGTGAATAGTATCCATTTTAGAGACCTTTATTAGTTTAAGGAACTTTTACGAACATTGGAGAGGTTTACAGTCCGTCAAATCTAAGAAGTACCGTTTGACAGTTCTGACAATTGAATTATAGGGATGGGATGAAAAAATCGATTACTATAATATCCGAACTTTAAGAGATCGATTACTATAATATCCGAATTTTAAGAAATCAATTGTTATAATTAAATAAAAGAAATGTTTAGGATATTTTTTTATTCACTACTAGTACTAGTATCGTCGTCTTCGTCATCATCGTCATTTAAATTAATGACCAGTTGATTGTCCATTACATTATCAAAGTGTACGTCTCTTTCGAAGTCGTCCATTATTATTTTCTTTGTTTTTTGTACTACTTTACTCCAATCTTCCTGTGTAACTTGGGCACATGCTTCCTTTAATAAACCTTCCATTTTCTTGACACTGAAGGGTGGTTTTGTGTTGTGTCTTGCTGCATAACCTGTAAAACAATAATGTAACTATTTGATAGCAGACGAAAACCATTGTTTAAATTATAAATGTTAGAAGTACTCGTGTTATTATTATAATATTATAAAATATTACCTTTAACTTGGGCCCAAATCAGTTCAATGGCATTATATTGGCAATGGTACGGAGGAAGTCGTATGACTTTGTGCCCGTGCTCTTCGGCCAATTGGTCAATTACATATGTCGGTTTTGGTGGTTTATGCAATTTCACTAACTGTAATAATTCAGCTTTTAATAGTGACATGTCGGCATCCACTCCTTTTCTTTGCAGCCATGCCACCAAATCTGCTTTCTTATTGGCTGACGTAGGTGCTTTATCAATTTGCACAGAGTGGTATGGGGCATTATCCATTATAATTGTGCTGTTAGGAGGGATATTCTGTAATAAATTTAAGAACCACTCTCGGAACCTTACTGCGTCCATTTCTTCATGATACTCTTTAGTGCTTTTGGATTGGAAAGCTAATAAAGAGTTTTCCACGAAGCCTGTAGACGCTGACCCAGCATGGCATATTATGAGGCGTCCACCTTTTCCTATCGGCACCTTCGAGCACGAAGCTTCAGAATCATCAGTCCATGTTTTCGGCACAGAATGGTTGGAATTTAGCCAAGTTTCGTCCAAAAATATTACATTATCCCAGTTTATAATTTGTTTAACTTCGCGCAGGAATGTTAGTCGCTGCATAATTATGTCATGTCGCTCCATAACAATTTTTCGTTTGTCAACTTTTTTGTATCTGAAGCCAATTCCTGTTATTACCGTTCTCAACGACTCTATGCTTCCCTTATACAGCCCGGCATCTTTTAAAGTTGCACATAACTTTGCCAATATTGGAAATTCGCCTCTTGTAAAATACCCGTATATATGGTTTCTAATAGCATGACTATCGAATTCATCGATGCCTGTCACAGGTTTATTTCTTTTTCGTTTTTTCGGTGTGTGAAGTACGTTACTGTCACTCCCCGAAGGCCCATATTTTTCACTTAATATTTTGCCAACGGTGCGGCTACCAATACCGAGAGCTTCACCGACGCGATCCCGAACTTGTGTAACTGGCAGTAGAAGTCCACCATTTTGAGATTCACGCTCAAAATACTCGTGTAATTTCACCACCAATTCACGAGCCTGGCTGTTCAAAGTACGTCCTCTTTTCGACATTATTAATAAACACTTGCTTAGTTCGGAGTCCAGTATAAATATTGCCAAGGTAAACGGATAAAGAATGATCAGTCCAGAAAAGTAATAGCCAAGTCACAAATTGTAAAACACAAACGAGAAAGCAAGTACGCGCACAGTCAGCTTCCAAGATGGCGAGAGACTGCTGACGCCGAACCGACCGAGCGGACCGCGTGCGCTTGTAGTTGGCAGTGTTGCCAGAAAAAAAAAATTGTAGAGACTTGGACACCTGCGATTTTGCCTATTGACCTAAAAATAATTAAATTAATTTATTTTAGGGTATCTGTGTATTCAGTGCATTATGCGGTCGCGCAGTAACGTCGTTAATTTATAACATCAGGCAACAACATTTTTGTGAATGGGTTCTACATACCTTATTTTTATTCGTTTTAGACGTAGAAATAAGACTTAGAAGAAAAAATTGTAATTGTAAAATCAATGGATGTGCTTGTTAAAAATTTGTTTATTTCTCTGTAATATGCAAACCCATACTATCATACACAAAAATAAATGTAAAAAACACTATCCCTGACTCCATTTACTATTTCGACAGCGTTAGCGCGAGAAACCCCGACTTATTTGGGCGCGAAAATCAAAAATCGACAAATCGCTTTCGACAACTTTTTAAAGAAGCAAATATATTTGATTTATAAATACGTATTTTTGTGAATGGGTTTTATCTCATATTTTACGATTACATAACTATTTAGTTATGTAATCGTAATATGTGAGATAAATCCCATTCACATGAAAAAATATTTGTTTGGTTGTCAAGTGTAATTTGTAAATAATACATTCGATTTTTCGTATATGTAAACGATTTTTTTGCATACAAGTGTATCCGAAGAGTCGCAACACTACGTGCAGTGACCTAACTACGTAACTTTGTAATGCGGTCAAGAATATAACTATTAGAAATTATTTACTGTGTAAATATGTGTTATTTTGCTTTGTTTGAAAGTTTTCAATTACATTTAGATATTAAGAATTGTACATTTTTAGATACAATAATGAAATCTTTCTAAATTCATGGTTTTATGAAAAAGGTTATCGAAACTGAATAATGTACGTATGAACAAAGTTGTTTCGGTTTGAAAAATATGAAACGTCAAACGGTACCTCTTAGATTTGATGGACTATAGTGGACTTCAAAAAGGTGTCTGGGATAGATTGGTTATGGAAGACGCAGGTTCGGAAGCAATGACGTAGTTCTCCAACTACACAACAATTGCTTGTGCTATTTTGAGCTACGGAATTCTCCTTTGGGGTAATTCCGCGGATTTAAACACAATATTTATTTTACAAAAGCAAGCTGTGAGAGCTATTTATAATTTGGGCCCAAGAGTTTCCCTTCGAGAAAAGTTTAAAGAAATAGACATTGTAACCGTAGTGTCACAATATATTTTCGAGAACCTAATGTATGTAACGAAAAATATCTCAAAATTTTCAAGACTCTGTGACAGGCATAATATAAACACAAGACATAAAAACAATCTTGTAGCTTGTGATAGTAGACTCCATAAAATTAGTAATTCTTTCCGGGGCAACTGTATATAATAAGCTTTTTCAACAAGCTCCCTAATGAAATTAGAGATATACCTATTAATAAATTAAAAAATGTAATTAAGACTAAACTGTGCCAAAAAGGCTATTTTAAAATCCAAGAATATTTAGATGATAAACAAGCTTGGAAATGAGCTGTTCGCTCAACTATGCTACTCAAGCAAACTATTGTATTTAGACTAAGTAGACTAAGCAAATGTTTGTGCGAGGGATATGTCGCAAGACAACCTCACCTTCGGCCTAGCACCACGACCCACAGACGGCGTGCGGTTTAGTCGGTTCGAGTCCGACATAACCCACCCCTCCGGCTCCGGAGGGGCGGGTATCCGTGGGGATTTCCCGCACGTAAAAAAAAAAAAAAAAAAAAAAAAGCAAATGTTTGTAAATAGACCAAAAAAAAATGCCCGCAGAGTTTCTTGCCGGAGTCTTCTCAGGTCGAGGCCGCGTTTCGAACCGGTGGTCCATTTGCTAAACTAGTCTAGATTTTTTTTAAACTTGACGTTTTGTAAGTACCGTTTTAATATACCATTAAATGCAGAATAAATGATTTTTGACTTTGGCTAGGAGTGAGTTCACGTCGGTTGTGTAATGACCAGGATTCGAATAACTCTTATTTCTTTTTGCTATGTACCGCCGCGTACAACACAGTGTCCCTATTCTGTAAGCAAACTGTCCGGTGTGTATCCGACTGCGCAGAATAGCGAGGTTGTGAGCGACGTCAGGCAAATCAAAGGTACAAGTATGTTTGTACCTATACTATGATCGCGTTAATTCCTGTTAACATTATTGTATATCATGGAACGCGATACTTTAAAAGCTATTATTACACCAAAGGACCTATAAAATGGGTAGTTCATTCCATTGCAATGTTGGCACGCCAATTCTGTCAAAGGTTTATACTGGAGATTGATGGCACTTGGTGGAATCTACTACACATATTGAATAATGATAGCACTTGCGAAGCCGTGGACATAAACTAGTAACAAATAAACTAGCTAAGCTATACACACACATATATAAAGAAACACACACACACCACACGCACAGACACACATGAAATCACATTGCTATCTCGAAGAGCATATAGGCTTCTTTGATAATACCGTGAGGTGAAACCGGTCAAGTTAAAAATAAAAACAAAATAAAGCGTGGAAAAGTACAAGTGCTATCATTATTCAATCTGTCAAAGGTCTTTGAACCTTTAACTGCTATAATATTTGATTATTTTATATAAATTCGCAGAATTATCACCATATTATAGTCACAAAATGTGCTGCTGTAATTCAAATAGAACGAAAGTTATTGCAATAAAACACGAATGAGTTTAAAATATACGCCATGTTTTTTTCATCACATAGTTTATAGAATACCTTTGATTATATTTTATGTTATTCATTTCCGAAATGAAAAGAAGCCAATTTAAAATCCGAGATAAATTATTTTCATTTTATTTTTATACACCATCACTCAGCTTTGGCATTGCAGAGGGAACGAATACATCCGTACTAATTTTATAAATGAGATATTAGCTCTGTTTGTACGTCTGTCTGTACGTTACGTTTCACGGAGGACAGAATATGATTAATTAGAAACGCTTTTACGCCGAAACCATTGAACCGGTTTTGATGAAATTTGGTATAGGCGTAGATTATAAATTGAGAAAGGACGTCACGTTGTTTATCGACATTCATGCAGGCGAAGCCGCGGACAAAAGCTAGTAACAAATAAACTAGATAAGCTATACACACACATATATAAAGACACACACACACCACACGCACAGACACACATGAAATCACATTACTATCTGTGGGTTACAAGATTGTGTCAGTATTTCACGCCGCCGCACAGTGTCGCTACTCTATACAAATGTTTATCATAAATCTTATTTTGGGAAAACTGTACGTTTAAACTAATATAATATATATACCTACATATATACATATGTGTGATTAAAACATAGAAGTATAGGTGATATATTTTTATTATAGATCTAAATATTGGCTTAAGTCAGGATCTAGTATATTTTTTTATTTTTGTTGCCTGATCGTATTGTAGATATTAATGGATCGGAAGTCAGTAACATTATGGTAATTAGATCGTGATTAGTATTCGGTCTCGAAGTTTTGCGTGTATGGTGTTCTCTGTAATTTCTAGAATCTTTATGTCTTCCTTCTAAAGCATCTTCAGAAAGTTGGCCAATTGGTAAGGGAAAAGATTGTATTAATTCCGTCGAATGAACTAAAATTTTATGTATAGATGTTGGTATATTGTACCATGGATATAAACTTAAATATAAACTATTGATTTCTTTCAGGAGTTCCTTAAATTTATCTAAATTAATTTTGAATCCACTTGAAATAATTCTGTTAATAAGATAAAATTTTTCAATTAAACTCTGATCGATGCCAGTTATTTCGTTTGATAATGTACTGTTTTTAAAAAATATTCTGGCTGTGTTGCCGTCATTCGTGGATCCATACCCTGGTTTAGGTTTATCAACTATAAGGCCCATCTTTTGCTTAAATTCGTTTTGAATTCTTTTTTTGTTCTCATTGAATATATCTTTTTGTGTCTGACCTCGAACTTGCCAACACTTCAAAGGCAATCTATACGCAACATGAAGTAGGAATTCAAAAGATCTGATCCAGTTATGAAGAGTTGATAAACCATACTTGTATGTTGTTGTGTTAGGGACCCTATCAAACACTGATGGCGAATTCATTAATTTTGGAGTTGCTCCACATATATAACACGTTTGAGTAGAACTGACACCACTCAATGTGTGACAAACAGCACCATCAATCATTATAAATATCATATCATATGAAATTGTTACCGCACTGCTAGGCTCTTGTAATTTTATCACAGAGCTTTCTAAATCATTTATTAATTGACCTACTCTTCTTTCTTCTTCTTTTATAAGATTGGTAGTTTCTTTATTAAATAATAACCTAATAGGTCGGCAGAAATATGTAGAAGACGGTGTTTTATTTTGCCATTTAACAAGTTGTGTTTCATTATCAACTAATCTAATTGGCACCAAGGCAGTTAAAAACAAAAATTCATCTGAGGCATTGTCATTGTGAAACTTCTGTTTATAAGTACTATGACCAGATGATCCATCAAATCCCCATTTACAGATCAATGTTAATGAAGAACCTACTGTAAAGATTTCTTTGCTCTTTTCAGCAGTTTTCACAATAGATTCGGCTGTTTTGTATAGTAAGTCTTGTAAATTGACCTCTGCTACTGTTTCAGTACTACTAATGGCGTTAGGTAATATCTCATCTCTAACTTTCATTATCTTGTAATAGCTCGGAAAGGTGTTAGGATGCAATAAATTCACGACCTCTCTTAACCCATTATATTTCCGATACGATAAATCTAAGTCTATATACAAGGCCAATGCATCAAAAGGTGATAATGAAGATAAACTCTCCTTATCAGGTGACTTATGTGATGACCATTTAGCCGCAAATTCTAATTCACTACTGTCTTGGGTTTGAACTAAATCCAAAACTCGTCGTTTTTTTTTAAGCTAAATTTAAGTCAGTAAAGTTAGTTTTAGGTCTACCACGTTTTGATTGAATACCTGCCGATGATGTGCCCACCGTTTCATTACCAAAGCAGTAATCTTTCACTATTGTTTCAGTAGCTAAATAGTTATCAAGCCAAGTTTTGTATTTTGTATTCATCACTTCGGGCATTCTACTACTCGATCTCCAATATGTACTCGCTCTCATACAAAATAATCTTGCTGTCTTTTTGACACTATCTTTAATTAATTGTGGAGACTCCTCAAGTTCATAATAATTTAAAATATGTTGATAAACGGCATTGTTTTTTTCGTGTAAGTCCGCTAAACGCCAGACTTCGAAAACTTCAACGTTTTTTATTTGACGAGTACTCATACCTAAAACGAAATAACTCAATTTTAGCATGGCCTAGCAACCTAAAAGTTACCTAACATATTGTTTACTAATAAAGCTAGCATATTTTAAAAAAATAGGGATGTGATATGATGTGATTTTTTTAAAAGTCAAATCAAAGTCTCAGTTAAATGTTTTTTTTTTCGTATTAAGTAAAATATGAATAACTTACCAATGTCACACATTCTGAATTATTATAACACCAAATTAGACAGATTACAAACTAATTAAAACTATTATAGCGATATAACACCGATAAAAGTTGAATATCACTTGTAACTATAGCAGGAAAGTTAATTACGCGCGCACTAACTATTTTGTTGCATCAACAATGACAAAGTTTACTTACCCACATTTACCAAAATATTATTCTTTAAAAAATATAAATACCTACATTTGATGAAGTAAGTATTGTAGAATATGTTGCCATATCAATAAATCACCAATAACAATGTTGCAAAAATGGATTTATGATAAAGGCTCGTGACACTGTGCGCCGGTGGGCCCGGGCAAAGACTTGTCATCATCATCATTATCGATATTTAGACGTTGTCCCGATTGCATCCAAGGCCAAGATGCCCTCGGAGCTCGGGGTGCGCCTTCCGACTCTTCTTCCTCCACTTCGCACGATCTTGGGCAAAGACTTGTATTTCATATCTAATATTTGCTTACGTATAAAAAATTTCGCGAAAAAATTTGAACAGTATAAGAAATACACAAAACAGAGACATAGCCCTTTTTATATTATTCTCCAAATCGGTCCAATTCGGACGGGGGAACAGGGGAATACGAGATTGTGATTTTGTGTGTACATAGGTATAAACAGGGTAGCTGTAGTTCTTTCTCTGTCACTCTCGTGAAGCGGTCATTCAGGCGTAGCGCGACACCAAGGGATTTGTTCAAAACCTATTTCGGAAATATTTTGATGTCCGCCTTTCCAATACCATCTTAAAAATTGAAAAAAAACGGTTGCGTTGCTTCTGTTTTTTATTATTTTAATTAATTTCTGACTTCATAGTTAATATTATCAATAGTACGTATTTTAATTTAGTCTGAGAAAACGTATTATAAAGTAAATGTATTATATAGTGTATCTATAAAGAATTATAAATTAAAGATTAAACATAAATTAAGAATTATTAATTACAAATTTAATATGACAAAGTGTGTAAACGCCATGGAGAGGAAATACCTAATCATATACGCTATTTATTTTAATTATTTGTAGAAGTTTAATGTTTGATTATTGTTCATATACTTAATTTATTGTATCAATGTTCAAGATAAAATCTTAACAATGTACTTGTACATTAGATAGATAGATAGATAATACTTTATTGTACACCATTTGAGTTACAGTAAAGACAATTAGGAAGCATGTATACATTATTCTATTAAAAGTCATTTATTGACAATTAAATGTACTTTGTGACAATTTAAATTAATAAAATAAAATTGAATGTAAAGTTATAATTTAGTAATAAGTTTGAAGTAATTTAACTTATGTATTAAAAAGAAGTTGTAGTTGCAATAAACTATTAAAATTTATTGTGCGTATTTATTTTTATGTTTTTTACATACAAACAGTTGGATCATGTACAGTAGCGCTGTGCCAACTGTGTGAGAATAAGTGGTATTTAGTGCGTGTTTCTATTGTGTAATTGATTTTGAACATGGAAGTTTGGTGTATCACTTTGTATTTAATACAATATTTCAGGTCAGATATAAAATTATATAGACCCAAAGAAAACATAGCTTAAAGCTGTTGTAATAGGTTCTAGAATCAAGATACCTACTAAATTACTTGTTTTTCGCAAATACAACTTTATATAAAATTAGCGTTATAAATTGTAGTTAAGCTTCGGTAGCTTAGTGGTCAAGGAAGTCGGCTTTACTATCGAGAGGTCCCGGGTTCGAATCCTGGCCATTACACTACCGACGTGAACCCACTCCTAGCACAAGCAATTTAGCTTAGTTGGAGAGGTTAGAAGAAGTGTTAGTTACTTTTGTTGCTTAAAAAAAAACACGGGTTGCACTCCGGGAGTGCCGGCAGAAGTGAAAACTTTTTCTTTCTTTCTTTCTTCGTTATATACAGAGAAAAAGATAAAAAGAACATACCATACCATACCTATAATATAGCGCCAATCATGGAACCTATCACTAATTTTCTGCTAATTTTCTGTCAGAAGAAATTAATAAATTACAAACAGAAATAAGTTGCAAACAGAAAAAATTATCACAAAAAGTAATAAATTACAAGAAGAAAAATAATCACAAAAAGTGTCAGAAGCCCAGGTTCGAACCCGGTACTATCTGAAACTATAAGTACTTACAGTCGAAGCGCTCACCGTTATGCCGAGGAAGCTTCGTATCCTATCTTGCAAAATAAACAGTCTGCTAATGTTGTATGACGTCAGTCGTCGGTTACGGTTCAAAGGTCAAGTGATCCTGACGTGCAAGTTTAACAATTTTTACCCATCCAACGCCACTAAAGAAGTTTTCACTTCAAAAAACACTTTATATAAAATTAACGTTATAAATTTGTAGTTTATGTATTATTTTGATGTATAAACTATATTATTGTAAAGTTTTATTAAAATCCATTCAGTAGTTTTTACGTGAAAGAGTAACAAACATCCATACATGTTTATAAACTTTTGCGCTTATAATATTAGTAGGATTCTCGTGTCACAGCATTTGTGACCAAAATCCACCGAAACAGTAAGACCGATTTGAATAATTTTCTTTTTGTGTATATTTGATAGGTCTGAGAATAGGTTGTAGGTTACTTTTTGTTACTATAACTGACATCCACGCGAGCGGAACCATGAGCATCAGCTAGTAATACCCAGATCAATGCACATAAATCTAATCATGCAAACAATTTTTTTACACTGAGCAGGATTCAAACCTGCAACCGCTGTCTCAGTAGTCGAACAT
This sequence comes from Eilema caniola, assembly GCA_949126895.1. Classification (NCBI taxonomy): domain Eukaryota; kingdom Metazoa; phylum Arthropoda; class Insecta; order Lepidoptera; family Erebidae; genus Eilema; species Eilema caniola. The sequence continues at coordinate 27,517,855 of OX421466.1, read as the reverse complement.
TCTACTACTAGACCACGCAGGTTGAAATCTCTCCAAGTATTGAATTGTAGGAACAAAAATATGTCCGCACAAGATCCCGAAAGGTATTCCTCTTAATAGCATTGGCCCAGTGAAGCGGCGGTAATTTTGTAAATGTCTTTGTTATACCAAATTTAATTTAAAATAAAATCCCTGCGACTTCCTAGCGCCTCTTCATTTCCAACCCTCGAGGATTAACTCGGATAAGTTCTAACAAGAAAAATTGTATTGATGTACAGTCGTGGACAGAAGTTCCTAGGAGGCTGAAGGTCACATATTATTCAGTGAAATAAAAATCAATTTTTAACGGATTCAATCGCGATTAATTTCTTATTATTTAATTTTACTTAAATTACGTTTTATTATTTCAATGCCATAATATGTAATTATTGAAGACTTGAAATTTTTGGCATCAGACAGATATGTACAGCCCAGACTCAGCCTCAGATGTATGGCTCGAGTCATTAATAGTGCCCGGAATACGGCAATAGGCTCACCCCCTATTACGTGGGACCGAATATAATCACGCCTTTATCCCTGAAGGGTTAGGCAGAGGTGAATTAACACCCACATTTCGTGAATCTGTATTGGGTCCCACGTAATAGGCGGTGAGCCTATTGCCTTAACGCTATCATGGTATAGGTATATACTGTCAAACAACCACAACCCAGTTAAAACACTCAAACGCAATGCAATACTCACATGACAACCAGTTAACACAATCCTATATTTCCTCCCCCCCTATTGGCAATTGTCAAGTGGAACAACAATGATGCATATATGGGATGGACACGCATTTTGATTTTTATGATATACATTGACAAAGGTTGCCTGGAAGAGATCGCTTGTAGCGATAAGGCCGCCATTTGTACATATTTCATTTGTTGTCCGTACATGTATTGTATTTCTTTGGAGTACAATAAAGATTGAATGAAATTTTGAAGCATTTACTATGCTAACTTTTGAAATCGATTAAGATAGGAAAAAGTGAATGCCCAGGTGGGACTCGAACCCACGATTTTTCCCTTACAGGGGGAATGCTCTGACCACTGAGCCACCGGGCCACACCTGAAGCTATCCAAATTCTCCTATACTACCGTCTTAGGGCGACGGTAGGAGGCATCTACCGACATTCATACGAAATATCGGAAACAATGAATGATGTTGCAATCATTTTTAAACAATGTTTTTTGATGACTCCGCCCAAATAATTGAATGAAATTTTGAAGCATTTACTATGCTAACTTTTGAAATGAATGACTGACATAGTGATCTATCAATGCACAGCCCAAACCACTGGACGGATCGGGCTGAAATTTGGCATGCAGGTAGATGTTATGACGTTGGCATCCGCTAAGAAAGGATTTTGATTAATTCTAACCCCAAGGGGATAAAATAGGGGATGAAAGTTTGTATGAAACTTTGTAAATATTAAACCGATCGGGCTGAGACTTTGCATGCATAAAGCTACTATGTTGACTCAACACTAAGCGATATCCGACATCCACGCGGGCGGAGCCGCCGGCTACAGCTAGTTCTACAATACGAGCTAAAGAATTACCACTTTTCCAGGAGGGGCTGGAATCAACCCCAACCCCCAAAAAAGTATCGAAATATTTTCTCACAGAACATTTACAAAGGGGTGGTAACAGCAATCCGGTCAGCATTATTACCAGCTGTGTCCAACTTTCGCCACATTCGATAATCTGCAAGTTTTTCCCTGCAGCTCGATGTGGGTCAAGAGGAAACTCGGAAGGGGCGCTTTAGGCCGGCCGTAGGCTTGCGGATGTGATGCGACAAATTTAGTGTACTAATGCTTTTAATATGCGGCAAGATTTACTGGTTAGGTGGAGTGTTTTTAGGTGATATTATATTTATATGTATATTTAGAACATTTTAAGTTTTCTTATTTGGACGTAAGTTATTGCTAAAAAAACTTTTTTAGTAATAATATATTTTCAAATCGAAAATGTAAGGTAACGGTAATGTAAATATAACAATGTTTCACAGGTTACTATGACAATATAATTATGTTAATGTACTTAAAATTTTGAAGTATCGCTAATCAATTAAAAACTTGTTGTCTGTTCGTAGATTTGTTATTCGAAATTTAAATTCATAGAAAACAACAGTTTTAAATTTTAAATAATGATTTAATTTTAATCTCATATTAACAACCGCCTTTATCACTCACACATAAACATTCCAATGACGTATTGTGATGCAGTTGTATACTAGTGTGCGTGATTGTTTTTATGTGTGGGTTCTGCGTGTATTTTTAAGAGTATGATGTAGTGTGGGAAACGAGACCTTTCTATGTGTGTGTGTGTGAGTTTTTTGATGTTGTATGAATGTGTGTGACCGTACGCTCTGCGGTGTATGGAGTACCGTTTGAGGGGCCCAACCACCTTGATGGATTGTTTTTCCCACTCGAGACGTGATTCGTTTTATGTATGAACTACTGCGTGAATCTGGCGACTGTTCGCGAGTTATTAATTATTTAACGAGCGTGTGTGAGTGGACGGGTTGTTGCTGATGAATAAGCTATATGGAGAATGATGTTCATGAAAAAAGGGGGTACTGTTCATGTCGGTGAAATTTGCAATGTGATTATGTTCTTGGAGTATTTTGGGATATTTGTGATTTAAAACTTATAGTTCCGTCTATCAGAAACATTTATTTCATGAATGTAGGGTCTTGGGTTGTAACTTATTTCGAATATTGTTTTTTATGGGGTGGAAATGTGTTGTTACCGGCGCCTTTGGTGCACCGTTCCCTTAATCCCATCTTCTCAAGTACTTATCGCGATCTTTTTTACTAATAGAGCCTCAATCAATTAGTCCACTGCTGGACATAGGCCTCTCCCAATGAGCGCCATTTCGTACGATCCTCCGCCTTCCGCATCCAGTCCGTCCCAGCCACCTTTTTCAGGTCATCGGTCCATCTGGTTAGGAGGCGCCCTACCCTTCATTTGCCTGCTCGCGGTCTCCACTCTAGGACTCGCTCCAACGGCCATCGGTCCTTCGACAAACATGGCCAGCCCATTGCCACTTCAGCTTACTTATTCTGTGAGCTATGTCGGTAGCTTTGGTTCTTCGTCGGATCACCTCGTTTCGAATTCTATCCTTCAGAGAAACTCCAAGCATAGCTCGCTACATAGCCCGCGGCGTGACTTTCAGTTTATGGACTAGCCCAAACGTCAGTGTCCACGTTTCGGCACCGTAAGTCATAACTGGTAGGACGCACTGGTCAAAGAGCTTTGTTTTCAGGCATTGCGGTAGGGGAGAAGAGAAGACTCGACCTAGTTTGCGAAATGCCGCCCAGCCCAGCTGAATCCTTCTGGCTAGTTCATTCTCGAAGTTGTTTTTACCGAGCTGGATAACCTGGCCCAGGTATATATATTTTTGGACAACTTCGAGTGTCGCCCCTTCGAGATGGTATTGAGGAGATAGAGCCTATATTAAGTAAATAGTATTGTTTACAATATTTCAAAAAATTATTTTAGCTAGACTGGATTGGTCCAACAGTGGACGATGACAGAGTCAAAGTCAAGTCGAAGATTTTTATTCAATCTAGAACAACATGGTTGTTCCTTATTGACGTCAATAATAATTGTACTTAACTTAAGTTTACCATTGCTTCCAAGGCGCTGGTGGAGAAGAAACGGCGCAACAAACTCCACTGCGGCATTTTTTAAGACGTCAACTTACAATATTTATATCCTTATGGCTAAATGTGGACGAATCTACTAGAGTTGTAATAAAAATGATCACTGTTGCGAGTGCGGGTCCACCAGGCTTACAGGAGCAGGGGTAATATTAGTCATATAAAATTATTTCACACTGTATCGATGTCATAATTGTCTGCAGGAGCGACAGAACATCACATTCTATGTTTTCCTCTGCCGGTAATTGCATCATGACACCAAGAAATTTACGTTGTAGTAACTAAGGTTACCACACTTTCGTTACATAGTAAAAGTGTCAACAAAATAATATATTCTAGTGTCTAGTTACAAAGTATAGTAAGTGCTTCACGCGACTATAACAATCCAATATAACATTTTAATATTTTTAAAGTACAGCACTTGTTGCGTCCTATGTCAGATATGGATGCTAACACGACAGCTGGGGCCAATAATGGTTTAAAGTGCTCTCGTCTCGTATCTATGTATATCGTTATGCATTTGCCGAGTTGATAGTAGTGTTTCAAATATCGCTGTCGGTTTACTTTGTGTTGAAGTAGGTTTTAAAATTGAGAAAATATTAATTTGGGAATTGAAAAAGAAGTGGATTAGTCTTGTCTGACTTTTTTCTAAGTGTATTTAAGTTCACGTATTGTTTTGTACACTAGGCCTTAAAATTATGACCAATTGGGTTATTATCATTATCTCTCGGAGATTCCGGTTACATCCAAGTTTCTTAAATCGGCGTCCTGGGTCTGCTCTTCTTTATTCATTTCTTACAGACTTATTTTGTACATTACAAGAACTAATACCATTAGACTCCTAAGTAAATACAATAAATTTACATCCCTGAACTCATGCTATGTACCTAATCGTATATCTCTAACACTGCAATCATCATCTCAAGATTCTAAATCGTTACACAGATGCGAAAAGTGTAAACATTCATTAAATGTATGTCTTTTTGTTTCAGATTCATGTCATGTGCTGATTTCATACGCAATGCTACCAAACACAAGTAAGTACAAAGATGTTCATAATGAGGTAATTTTACTGTAAATTAGCTTTCCACGATGTCGATTAACGCGACTTTTGCTCCTATCTTCGGTCGAACTGCACCGATTACAAGCAAACAAACATAAGATTTTAATTGTGACAAGACCTCTTAAACAAAAAATCGCATATATTATAATCATATAAAGGTATAGATAACAGATAGCTAAAATGGGAGAGGGGCTAATTGATTGATTGATTAAGCTTAAATGAATTAATAACTAATATTTATTTATTTATCTATTTATTTATTTCATTTATTTGCAAATGTAGGTTCAGAGTTGGTACATGTTTGTTATAAATGTGTCACTACATTTGGCCTACATGCAAATTAGAGGCATATAATCAATTACTAGACATGCATACTATAACTTCATTACAATTAATTGAAATACGTACATAATATCAATAGTCATAAAATTAGACTATTTAAAGGCTAAAAAGAAGTTTTAATTTCCTTTTAAATTAGCAAATTAGAGGCATTTAAACAATTACTAGACATGCATACTACAACTTTTTATTAATTTATTTATTTGTATAGGCATATCAACAGTGTATACACAAACATTGTTATATGGGTAACATTGGTGAGATATTGTTGGGTATGTGCTACACCAATTATAGATAATGCACAGCATTGGCTGATTGTCATACAAAAATAATAATCGGGTATAGCAAAATTAATAATTATAAAAAATGTCAAAATACTGCTCTCAAAAATGTCAACATAATTTTAAACAATTAAAAAAAATGTATATTTGATTAGTCAAGTGTTGCATGTCAAGTTTAAAATAATTACTAAAAATTAAAAAATAATAATAATAATAATCATTCACAATAAAAATAGAATTAAAAAAATCAAATAATTAAAATGTACAAAAGTAATTCAAAAATAACATGCAGACAAATAAAGATTATAATTATTCATATGTATTCTGTTTAGGCTGTTGAGTCAACTTAGCCTTGAAGCGCCTGGGATGGTCGTGGAAAACGTCGAGGTCTAGGTGTCTCCAGTTAACTTCATTACAATTAGTTGAAATACGTGCATAATATCAATAGTCATCAAATTAGACAATTTAAAGGCTGAAAAGAAGTCAGCCCTTATGTCCTTTTTTAATTGTTGATCGTATAAACATATTATTTTATTCTTCTGATTCCACAATACTTAACGTAAACAAACATATTCAATTCAGAAAATTAAATGATAAAATCTAATCCAATCTAAGTATTGGACAAGGGGTCAACCATTCTGGTTAATTCAAACTCTGTTGTTAAACTTGTTCCATTAATAGGAACTCGCAAGTATAAGTAGATCTGTCCCATAGGACAGCTATCTGAGGGCTGTGAATAATAAATTATCTGGCGGGTAATCGATGTGGGGTAGTTTGTAATTGTCTGAAGATGTTTGTTGAGGTTAGGTGTTATTGGTGCGAGTTCATCGATCAATAAGTAAGGAACTAATTCGTTAGTGAATTACAGAGAGACTTGTAATCGATTTAGATAAAAAACTTGTCAACTGTGGGACGCGTACTGGGGGTTCCACACAAAATTATATTCGGGAATGAACATATGCTACATGATTGCGTTGGAAAAAATCAAAAATTCCAAGGTGATTGATATTTTTTCACATTTTTAACTTTCATACGTTATAAAGAAATTGGTCCTGATAGACAGACAGACGGACAACGAACTTATCCAATAATGGTTTCGTTTAGAACCCCACTTTTTATTTATAAGTAGTTTTATGTGTTGGAACTGTCCTATGTATGTTTATTAAAAGCATTTAGAAGTTCAATAGGTTTAAAGCCTACGCCAGAGTCGCCTTCGTCAATCGGCAGATGTATTGGTTTGCAGTAGCCATTCAGGTATTTGTAGGGTCTTCATAGACCCTATTTTTTACAATATTTAAAACTACTACTACGACTACTACTACTACGGAAATGTGACATATAACTAACAAATATTCCATTATATACATTTATAGTCCAAACGAAATTTAATTTATTAAAAATTCACAAGGAATTTGTAGTATTTTTCGTAAATCCTCCTCAAATAACGTTATCACCACAGAATGAACTCGACAAACACTTTATACAATTTTCTCACCAAGAAATTCTCATAAAAATACCTCCCTATAAATCTGACAATATTTTAAACATACCATTTCCTTTAGATTGCTCCTAAATATTACCTTTTTGACATTTTTATATGCAAGACAAACATGTAATGAGTTTGAACACTCACGGATCACTGCGCGCGAGACGGTAATTCAAGATGGCTGACGTGGAGGGCGTCTAAAATGGCGCGTACCTGATTGCATGCTGTTTGCGGTGTTCGCAACTTATTTCGAGTTTATTTCGTAAACAGTTTTATTTGAGAGGCGTTTATAATATTATTATTGTGTGAAGGGGAGGTTTTCACAGTTGGGTATATTGTACATACTGTATGTAGTGTTCTTTAGTACGTTAATTGGAGATTACTCCTCAGCTGAATTTTCTATGCGTTTTATGATTATTGTTGTATGTAGAACAGACGTGTACTTTAATAATTATTGTGTTACACCTATAGGTAGATATAATTTATATTTCGAAAGCAACACGAGGTAAAAATGACTTATCACTGTTGAATAGATCAATCCAATCAGGGCAACTCTACTTTTTTATTTAATTTTGGTTTTCAACTTCCTTTTGCTTCACTATTAATTTGAATCTTCTGCTGTTTTTCTCCCACTTCTTTGCTGGCTGAAGCGTGTGAAACAGCTTCACTTTTTTTTATGTGTGGGAAATTCCCACCGGTACCTCCCCCCACCCTTCGAAGGCGGAGGGGGAGCTTATGTCGGACTCGAACCGACTAAACTGCACACCGTTTGTGATTCATTGTGCTAGGCCGAAGGTGACGTCGTCACCGACATATCAGGCAACAGCTCCCCATTTAGAAGGCCGTGTATTTGTTTATTATCTCAGTAGTAACAGAAACGACAAAACAGAAAAAAAGAGACCGCCATTTTAGGGAGAGCATCTGAAATGGCAACTATTCTTTGGATCTTCAAATTGTCGATCTAAATGTGAAAAAAAAAGCTTACAAAAGTCACATAGAACTCCATAACTAAAGTGGTTCCGTAAAATATATTGTAAAACTGAACAAATAATAAGCCGAAACTGAATATATTGTATAAATATCAGACGTTGAATAGTAGTGTCATTTGATGAATATATTATGGCGATCACATGTTAAGCATCCAGATGAAAGTGGCATTACATTTAATAACATTGAGTCTCACGTTTTATTTCAATGGACGAGTTTCATGCCATTTCATTTATAATGTAAGGACGAATTCGTTTAATTCCATATCTGCTTTTAATATAACATAGTGGTCCAGTTCTGCGAAATATATTTTACAGAAAGCGGATTAATTAATCCCGTTTCCCGATTGACTAATTAAACAAAAGATACGAAAATAGTTTCAGATTGGTACCCGTAATATAAATACAGAGATAAGGAGATTACACTTACTAAGCTACAACTGTTTAAAAAACAACTCCGTGACTTATTAACAGAAAAATGCTATTACTCCGTGAAAGAATTCCTAACAGATAAGACATTACAGCAGTACAAGGTGCCCTAGTTGTGGTGTGGTCGGTTCATACAGTATTCGATGTAGGTAAATTTTATTTTGACAAAGTAAATTTATTATATCTTGACATCATAATATGCATTGACATTAAAATCTAAAATTAAACTGACAACCTACATTATTTCTATTCTATTTTATATTGTTCTTATTAATATTATTGACATTGTTAATTGAAATTGAAGGAATTTTGAAATGACTATTTGTAATGATGTGACAATGTTCTAATTTGTAATTTAGCCACCAAAATTGCATGCCTATTGGTGATATATGGTGAAACTGTATCCACTGCCTAAAACAACTACTCTGTAACCCATATATGCAATGAATTATTGAATAAATCAATAAATAAATTTGCCATGCTGGATATATATGTCGCAGCCAACTAGCATAATCAGCCGTTCAATTAACTGCCTAGGCTCTTTATTAAACGGCGCCGTTTAATTAACGGGCTGAATGATGTTCAGCCAATTGGTTAAACGGTTAGGCATATACGTCACGTACATAAAACGTTTAATTACTTTCCTAGACATTTTATGGAACAGCTAAGAACAAGACTTATTTCTGCATGGCCAACCAAACCAAACCAATTAACTACGAAGGCTTAATGCTCCCGCATTAGCCAGAAGGCTTCGCAACCCGACTGGGATATGTTAGGTCAGAATAACCTAACATATCCAAGTCGGGTTGCGTAGCTACCTCAATAAACCTGTCACTATTTTTTTGTGAATATCCCTCTATTTACCCCCTCGGGGATTTACAGGCGTGAGTATATATATGTATGTATGTAATTTTCTATCTTATTTCGGGGTGGTGTCCCATCTTACGAATGGCCTAAGCATTAGCCAGCCAGTTTATAAAATGTTGTAATAAACGGTAAGGCATATCATTCAGGCCGTTAATTAAATGGCGCCGTTTAGTTACCAGCCTAGCCAGTTAATTGGACGGCTGATTAAGCAAGTTGCCTGCGACATACACATACTAGCCTATGCCCACAGCATCACCTACGTGGATGTTGAGTGTCGCGACTTTTAGCCATTGCATTTCTACTGATTGTGATCAAACCAACATAAGAGTATAAGTTAGACTTTATTACAAGGCTTTTTAAACAAAAAAAAACCGTATCAGAATCTGTTCAATAGTTTTTGCAACCATTGTGGACATGACAAATCCAAAATCAATTTTTGTTTTCAGTATTAATAAAACATAACTCAAGTTTTTTTTAAAGATGTCCAATGTACAGACACGATCACCTTACAATTATATATTAATAGAATATCTATTCAGTTTTTGAATTATATTTTGCATAAATCCGATTTATTATTCTTATTGGTCTGGGTGTTTCTACGTACAATATGTTTGTATTTACAAAAATAAATGTATCTATGTATGTTTATCCGTATTCTAGATCCAATAACACAAGATAGTTAAGCTATGCTTTTTTTTGTTACGTGCCGGAAATCCCCACAGATACCCCTCCCCCCTCTGGAGCCGGAGAGGGAGGTTATGTCGGACTCGAACCGACTAAACTGCACGCCGCGCGCCGTCTCGTCTGTGGGTTGTTGTGCTAGGCTGAAGGTGAGGTTGTTAGGCGATATATCCCTCGCACCCCGGCTGACTCAGGCCCATCCCTCTCAGTCTGGCTATTCGCGGGAGGGGGCACCGCGCGGTCCCCGACTCGCCCCCGGTATGGGGAGCCACGCCGCCGCCGTGGAAGCTGTTGGCACCTCACTAGTATTAGTAGTATTGTGAACTATTGTGACACATCACTAGTTAGGCTCTCTGTCTGTGGAAATAAGAAAGATGGTTGATCAAATTACATACAGTATCAGTAATAACCAATGTTTTATCATCCATCTAAATAAAATCACATACATAACAGAAGCTATACTTACCATGGGTACAGATAGCGTTGTGTGAAATGTTGTGCAATATTGATTTATTTTTTATTGATTAAATTCACAAAAGTAACCAAAATAGTTTCAAATTTGTAACGAAAAACTTCAGCTTGAAAATATCATTCACACTAAAAACTATAAAACTAAATGTTATAAAGAAAGCAACTCGTCCGTGGCCCAAAGGCCAACAGTGAACACAAAGGCTATCTATTTCGGCGTCGAAGAGGGCGCCTCAAATCAAGTGGCTGGCTACAATGAACGGGAAATCAGTAACAATAGCGATGGAGTGTGCCGCCCTTTAAGCTTAGTTATGTACTATGCCAGATATGGATGTAGTCTTTTCTGACAAGAGGCTGTTAATCTACTTAGATTTTTGGTTTTTTTTTGTGCGTCTTTTAACGTTTAAGAAACGAATAAGTATTTTTTTTGAATGAAATAAATGAAATGAAAATTTTAAGCTTTTTGCATGCCAAATATTGAAATAGAATTCATCTTAAAGAAAATTTAAATAGGTTCGATCGAGTTCTGGTAGCTTAGTGGTAAGGCGTAAGGCAAAGATCGCGGGTTCAAACCCCGCCTAAACCGATTCAAACTTTTCCCATTTTAACAAAACGAATTAGTATTATAATATACGATAATGTTAACGAGAATGAATGTAATCAAAGTACAGGTAATATAATACCTATTTACCTTCAAATTGCCTGACCTTTCGACCAGGTTACAGCGGCGAGGCAACTTAGAGATATGTACAATAATTGTACATACCTATACCTTTCTTCATCCTTGCATTAATCCCAGTCGCATCCAAAGCTATCAACTTGGAGTCTGGGGTCCGCGTTTACCAGTCTAACTGCGGATTTGGCTAAACTTCGATATTTTCTGTGTAGCGACTGCCATCTGACCTCCACATCTCAAAGGCGATATCGAAGCATTGCTGTTAGACCAGATGCTGGACTTTTGAGGGCTCCAACTACCCGTAACGACTGCCATAGAGAGGTACTCTCCGTCATTCATCCGCATACAAATATTTGCACTGAGCGGGGATCGACCCCGCGCTTCCTGCGCAGCGGCCGCGTTCACTACCGCTACGCCACGGAGGCAACTCAGACATTTGTACAATTGTACATACCTATACCATGACCGCGTAAATTCAATGAAAGTTAAAAAAGTTAGTAAATATTACCAAATCAATAATATACCAGGAAAAGCGGACCTCGTACCGGTATTAATAAAACCGTAAGGATGAAAAGAAGAGAGAGATTTAATTATATTTAATGAATTGTAAATTCAATTAAATTATATCTTAAGGCGCCACTCACTAACAGTTTACCGGACGAGGGCCAGACGATATAAATCTGTCAGTTAATCGCAATAACCCACACACTCACAGTTTCGTTAACGATTTCGGACTGACGACTAATACGATCCGATAGTGTGTGGCCGCCGAACGATTCCGGACAGTTCTAAGCCGGACAGTCCTAGGCCGTCAGGGCGAACGGGCCTGTCGATCGACGTTTCGTGTCAGTTTTTACTAAGATTTTATTCAGTTTTTGTACATACTCGTCTATATTTCTTATGCACATAAGGTTCAAAATAGCTAACACCTATTGCCCACAATGATAAGCACGTATTTATATAAGAATAACGTAGTGCAAGCTATTTTCAACCTTATTGATATCACAACAAATCTAGTTTTTTTTCTTATATTCGTGATCAGCAGCATTTATTTATGCGAAAAAACATGTAATTAAGAAAATGTCAATAAGGTCGAAAATCGCTTGCACTGTTTCGTACTCTCTATGTAACTGATATTAGACAATTACCGGTAGGCGATCGTACGACCTAAAACTAACGACTCACAACTGCTAGTGTGTGGTCGCAAAACTGACAACAGGGAATTGCCGGCGGGCCAAAATCGCTTTAGTGTGTGGGCGCTATCGGCTAAGGACTGCAGGCCGCCGGACAGATCAGGAACTGCAGGCGGAATGCAGGCGGACTGTTAGTGAGTGGGCGCCTTTAGTTACTGGTAGCTGTAACTTCTGAGTATAAAACCTGTATTGGATGAAGGTCTGTTCATTCTTCTGCCATGCTCTTCTGTGGATTATTCGCTAGTTCAAGTGCCATCTGTTTCAGCGCTTACACAATTAGTGTGAGCAAATCCACGCGCAATAAACTTAATTAGCACTTAGTTTAGTTTTTTGTACTACTCTCTGTAATCGCCATTGTACACTAATCAAAGATTCTTTCGTCTTTGCACACGTCTCATTCACGGTATTAAAATAAAACGTTAATAGTTTAAATTTCAAGAAAGTCGTTTTATTTAAGAAAACTTCCGCATCGCACCCAACACCATCCTTGAAGTTGACTTCTACCGATATAAATCGTATAGTCTATGCACATGAATATTGTTAGGTTAAACCACATACTGAATATTTTCTTACATTATTTTTATTTATACTACTATATACACGGCAGACAAGCTCACGGCCCACCTGATGAAAAGTGGTTACTGTGGCCTATGTACGTGTGCAACACCAGGGGCGTCACACTCGCGTTGCCGACCCTGTTAGAACAGAGACCTGTTAGATTTTGTGTCAGTGTAGAAGATAAAGCAGGACAAGCCTTTGGTCTTCCCGCTGCCAGTAGAAAAACTCTTCTGTGAGCTCTGGCTACTCTACCTACCGCCGGGAACACAACACGAGGTTATTAATATAAATTAAAAAATAAAAGAACATTAGTGTATGTATAAGAGTATAACTGACTCAATTATAACTGAAAATACATATTTCTACAATATTAATCCTGTTCTCGTTTAACTCAAGCGTCCAGAGTCCAGGTTCAGAACGGCGCTAAACTAATTTTGTTCTACAGAAGCTTTGAAATGAACTTTTAAATGTTTGTCAGTACTAAGCAGCGCAATACCCTGGCCAGTACAAGCAGCTCGAGTTTTCATAATTGTTTTAAAATATAGAATTGAAAACGAGGATAATAGACTTGTATCATTAGTGTGCACGTTTTAATGGCAGTAATTTTCCTTCTTCGTTAGGGTTAGGAGTAGACCCACTATAGAAGTACTACTATATAAATAGTCGGTCTACGACACCCAAAGTACTTGAATATATTCCAATTTTTAGAAGTAGTAGTGTTGAATAATGTGAAATAGTAAAGTTGAAGCGAGTCCAGAATTGTTTTTCCAGTTACCGAAATTCGGATTTACTAATAGGGAGGAAGTACCCCAGTTATACTTTAAATCAAAAGTTTTAGCATGTTATTCATAATCATGCCAGCGTCAGATCCCGTAGCATTTGCGGTTTTAACCTCGAAGTTCAGGGTCCGCGTAAATGATGTGGCTTGGTTTTGTCACTAATATTTTGGGCACACACCAAATCTCGTCCCGGCTGTCAATATGCGTTCGGTCGAGACGGACACCTGAACAACAGTCAGTGGTAGGCGACTAAGTATAACCCCAGCTGGGAGGGCAGACGGCAGTCGCTAATTATATAGCCGAGAAAACAGAGCCATTTCATAAGAAACGGATCTTGGACTCCAAGGTGAAAGGTCTCGGATGCGATTGGGACTAAAGCAAGGACGATGTGGAGTCTAGTATTCAATAAAAAATAACTATAAATGAAATTTTTAAGCATTTTGCATCCTAAATATTCAAATTGATTAAAATGGAAAAAGTTAGAATTTGTCTAGGAGGGGTTTGTACCCGCGATCTTTGCGTTACCGGGGCAAGACTTTGACCACTAAGCTACCAGACATCGCCCAAAGCAATTCAAATTTCTCCTTCTATATCTGTCTTTGAGGCGACAGTGGAGTGTCTACCAATATTCTTACGAACTATCGGAACTACAATAATGATTGATTTTTCAATCATTTTTAAACGTTGATTCTTAACTCAAAAATCAATGTTTCAATTATGTTTTTTGATTTGGTTCTGGCGAGATCCGGTAGCTTAATGGTCAAAGCTTTTTATTTTATCATTTTACAAAAACTTACAGCTAAAAGATAACAATAGGTAAATTCATATAACATAGTAAAGGCCATTTACAAGTTTTCGCCAACAACAATTTTTATAAAATTATAAAATATTCTACGTCAACACAATTTTATGTGCAGTTTTACATTTACGTAAAGTAGATAGTTATATTAAGTAAACTAACTTTTAAACTCTCGCGTTCCATGATATATAAATAAGAAAACGGGAATTAACGCGATCATGGTATAGGTACTTACATACCTTTGATTGCCTGACGTTTCGACCAGGTTACACCGGCCGTGGTCACAGGCTGACTGGCTCAGCGGTGGATGCCCGCCGTCTTCGAATCCGTGAGGTAGTAGGTTCTTCATCTACCCGCACATTTTCAATATTTTCTTCTCGCCATGTACCGTCACATACCACACTCACAGTGTCCCTATTCTGTAAGCAAACTGTCCGGTGTCTATCCGACTGCGCAGAAAAGCGAGGTTGCATGTTTTTCATCACTGGATTCCATGTTGCAGATAATTTAAAACCATCTTCCCGATTGAAATTTTTATGTTTCCTGATTTCAATCGCTTCACGTACAGCTCTTGAGTAAAAGTGACGTTCCTTGGAGAGGACTTGCGTATGGTGGAATTCAATCCAGTGATTGGTGCCTGCTTCTAGCAGGTGCTCTGCAATCGCTGATTTGCTCGTCTGGCGATTCTTTACAGCTGCGATGTGTTCTTTGACTCGTTCAGCAATAGTCCGCTTCGTTTGGCCTATGTAGGAACTACCACAGCTGCAATCTATCTTATAGACACCTGGACATTGCAACGGTAAGACATCCTTCGGTGTGCCCACGATGTTGTTTACCCTTATGCCTGGGGTGTAAACTGTCGGGATGGAGTACGTTTTTAACACTGAGCCGACTTTGTCCGTTACTCCCTTGACATAGGGCATATAGGCTGGCTGTCTGCTCACCTCTGGATGTCTACGCTATATTAAGTAATTACAAAGGTAATTTACTAATGCACAAAGTAGTGGTCACGTAATGCTTTCTTTACTTTACTTAACACTAGTGAAGAATAAATCCATGTCAACATCCCGACATGCCGCATTGTGCGTACGGCCGTTCGTAACAGATAAGCATTTTGTCTGTAGGTAGTTCTTGCCATAGGAAGGTGCAGCGAGTTTTCTTTACGTAAAAACAATGCTGGCGTGTAAAAGCCTGTAAGGCATAGATCGCAGGTTACAATACCGCCTGGGCCGATTTAAACTTTTCTTATTTTAATCAATTTAACTATAAATGATTCAAGCCGTGCATAGTGTGTCCAACGCTGCATTTTCTCGATAATTTTTCTATTACCTGTCCGATAACCGCTTTACCCGTAAATGGGGTGTGCTAAAATTTTAAATTACAGCCTGTTTCATTGGCCATAAAGCGGTGCCGTAAAGTCGAGGGTGCTAGCGCCCGTGGGGCCTTCGGGCGATAAATTTACTTGGCTGTAACAAAAGCTTTTAATAAACTGATTTATAAGACATATTATGTAGAAACAAACGAATCTAATATATAAAAATCTCGTGTTTGTTGTGGAAACTACGCTGAAACGGCTAAAGGTTTAAAAAAATATATTTTTGCCATCAAATTGACTGCGTTCTATCTGATGGTTAGCTGCTATATAGGTTTAGGAATAGTGGCTGCCATTACAGATGCTGTCCTTAGAATTGTGGTCCTTATCTTAACGGCCATGATAGATATTTTTTCACAACCAGCTAAGAGAACCAGGGTCTAAGATTTTTATAAATTTTGTTTCAAAAATTCGGTAGGTATAAGAATAGGTAATGTACTCTCCGTTTTGTACTCGTGATTTTAATAATAACAAGATATCCTCAAGTTCAGAATTTAGAGTAATTGATGAAAGTAGTACTTTTGCTACAACGTTTTGAATTCTGCCATGGACAAAATGGTCAAAATCGGGTGCGTTAGTTAAATGATATGTATAAAATAACACATTCATTTCTGAAGTTCAAAATGTCAATGTTAAACATATTTGACTTATTTGTGCATTCTCGAGCTGACGTATTCGTATAAACTAAATTCAAGTGAATGAAACGCAATGTCATTTTAACTTAATTTTTACTGTTTGTCAAAGAAACTGAAACCTGTAAGTAGAAAACTTACGGTCGAAAATTGAAAAACATTAGACCACTAGCTTTAACTGATTTAACAAGAATGTAGAACCACACTGGCATTAAAACGTGCCTGAGACTTCAAGGAACTTGAAGAAGTCTATTATCGTTTTCATTTCTATATTTCAAAACTATTATGAAAACTCGAGCTGCTTGCACTAGCCCGAGTATTGTAATGCTTAGTACTGACAAAGAAACAACAAAATTAGTTTAGCGCCGTTTTGAACCTAAGAGATAAAAAAGGCCAGAACAGAATCAACATTGTACGAAGACTTTCAGTTTTAATTGCAATGGCAGTAGCTTCACTGAGAATATTGGAGATCAGCTAAATCCGCAGTTAGACTAGAAAAGGTGGACCCTAGAATTCAAGTTGAAACCTTCTTGGAATGTAGAAGACTTTAAAGGTTAATTCCGAAGCCATCACCAGCATATATGCGTATTTCATTTGCGATTTCTCAATGGTCCCCTTTATCCGTATCGAAATTTAACATGAAATGTATGTGCTGCATGCGTCTGCAGTTGTCGTATGTGGTCGGCTTCGGAATCATACCTTTGGTTATAATTGAGTCTTTTTGTCCTACGATTTTTACTGATGTTTGTCATTATCATTATTGTGTTAGTCTTGGTTGCGTGCGAGGGCTTTACTTCGGAGCCCGGAGCGACTGCCGTCTGATCTCCCAGTCGGAGTTGTGGTATGCAACTTCCAACAGCTTACTTATAAATAAGTCTTTAAGCTTTCATGGCCAGCGTTGCATGTAGAATATACTGGCTGGGCTGTTTGGTCGTGATCCATATGAATTGCGTTCCAGACGTTTCGTCGATCACTGCGGTCGACATCTTCAGTGGCGCAGGTCCGGGCGGTTATAAATACGCCAGGTGTTCAGGGGAACCGCAAATTTCATATGGGCCACGGCCATACACCCCGTAAGCAGTATATTCTACAAGTTTACTTATAATAAAAATTATAATATATTCAATAAGTACGTAGCCCACCTTATGGTCAGCGGTAACCGTGAGCTACGAATGAAAGTAACATTCAATGTGTTACTTACATTTTTACCACCTGTAGCTGGAAAGGGGGAGAATAGGAAAGGTAATAAAAGACACGAAACTCTCATGAACAGCACGAATTGCAGGATATTGCATATTAAAATCGTTATTAAGTGAGAGGGTTGCGGAGGTGGACTCATTCGTACTGGGGAAAACATATTTCTATGCAATTTGGGTAAAATTTTTGTGATTATGATGTCAATCCTTTCCGCGATACTTCCAAGGTATTGAGATCATTTTGAGTACATTTACTCGCACGACAACACCATCATGCATGTACAGTCAGCTTAGCAGCATAGAATTATTCGAAATGGTTTCAATACTAATAATTTTTAGTACTTGCTAGTCAAGATCGATCACAACCAAATTTTACAACGAAAATCACCCAATGCGTCTAAAACGTTTTCATTTCAGAAAAATGAAACTTTTCCAGTTCTTGCATTTATTCTACTACGGGTACCCTTGTACTGCCTCACATCTGCCTAGATAGCCAGCCTCCCCTGACAGCACTCAAGCGCGTTCCTCGTTATTATATCCATGTATATTTTAGCATCCCTGGAGAAGGTTTAGTAGAATGAGAAAAGATGTCGGGAAGGGCCTCCACGTTTCTTAGAATGAACTGGTAAATAAATTATGCATTAGCAGTTACACCGTGTGTTAAGTGGTAATGCTGATTGTGAATTTCATTCATATTATGAATTTTTACGTTTATTGCGAGACGGAATGGTCGCCGGAGGGGTTTTCGGGTTCGCTACGTGTGACGGACAGTTATGGTGTTATGAGTATTTAAGCTATATTTATGTACAATGTCGCATTTATTACCAGGGTAAATATTTTATTTTGTGTATCATCGCGTTCTACTGCTAAGTCACTCATACGTAAGACAATATATAACTTGCTATTTATTTTTTACTAGCTGTTGCCCGGGACTTCGCTCGCGGGGAGTTGTGACCCCGTTCGTACAACTCATGGGAATCTATTTCCGGGATAAATAGCGAATATGTTATTCTGGAACGCCCACCGGCCAGGTGGAAGGACGACCTCATCAATGTCGCCGGGAAGCGTTGGATGCGGGCTGCTTTAGATCGGTCGTTCTAGATGTCAATATGGTAGAGGCCTATAAGATAAGATAAGATAAATCTTTACTGTACACCAATAAATTATAGTACATGTACGGACAACATTATGAAAAATTTACAAATGGCGGCCTTATCGCTACGAGCGATCTCTTCCAGGCAACCTTTGGATGAACAGGTTTTAATTATCTTAAAAAAAAATAACTTATGAGCAGTTATTGATGCAGTCAAAAAAAATATATTTATACATACACACATATATACATATATACATATATAATCTAGTAGTAATTTACATAAACCTAAGTAAATACTTACATTCAATTTTTATAATTTTTACATAAATATACACATAATATGTTAGTTATACACAAATATTCAATATACACACAGCAAGTGCATACCTACACAACGCCACATAACAAAGTTACAAGGAACTCAAATAATTTTCCTTTACCATTTTTTTAAAAGTGGCCAAAGATTCTGCTCCTCTAATGATTACAGGTAGCGCATTCCACAACCTTACAGCCTGGACAGTGAAGGACTTGTCACAAAAAGTTGTGGAATGAGAGGGCGTGCACAATTGCAATGTTACTGACGACCTCAAGGACTAAGAATGTGTGTCATTGAGGAACACGAAACGGTCTTTTAAATAAGTCGGCGTACGGGGATTGAAGAGAATACTGTAAAGCATGGCAAGAATATGAGTATTCCGTCGAAGACGATTGGCTCCCACCACTTGAGCAACATGTACCTACACTATTTATCCCAAATATAGGTTCCCGTGAAAATTGTAATTGTTGTAATCTATACTTGTGCCATATTTCAGCCAGATTTGTTCAGCCGGTGGAACGTGTTGGAATCACAAACATAGAAACATCCAAATTTCCTTACAAACATTCACTTTAATGTTATAGTAGGAAGTAGTATAGGATAGGATTGATTACATATTTAATTACACCTAGGAAACCGAATACTTTCACTAACTATGCTGCATATGAAGTCCCACAATGCAAGATCAAACATATACACATATACATATACACATATATGTGTATACTGTATACATACTATCTACTTGTCTTAGTGTAAATTTATTGGTGTACAATAAAGAATTATCTATCTATCTATCTATCTATCAAAGGTATATATCCTGTTCTTACTATGTAAATTGATGGAGTAATCATTTTGAAGTTCATACGCTCGGTTTTGATGTGGTATTAAACATTATCAAGGCAGTTCAGTGATAGTGTACCTTTAAGTTACAAATTCACCTGGCAGGAAATTTATTTCATCATTACGGTTGGTCCCACATCGGTAAATACCTACTATATAGTTACCCCCGGGGATTACTTGCGTATTCTGTTCTATAATTAATATCGAATTTCACAACTTCCACATACACCATAAAACGTTGTTGTCATACGAGGAATACGCACGAATAAAGAATCACGCTATTGATTAAATTATTTTACTCTAAACTACAATATGTCACATTGTATTTTTAAACGTACTATCATAAGGTTTATAAAACTTAAATTATAATAGATTTATATTTCGTTCCAATCGCGCCAATTTACCTTCTATGACTAAGGGCATCCGTCATAATGCATCAATTAAATTATTGTAACTATAGTATGTAAATTTTATTTTAATATTGTTATAAACTAGTTTCTACGTGTGGCTCGTCTGCGTGTAATCCCAAGTCGCAACAACACATATGAGTTGGAGAATTTCTGATACCCAAGACATGTCCAGGTAGCTCAGTTGTTTAGAGTGTTCTGTATAGAAATCAACTGGTTACGGGTTCGAGTCCCGTATTACTGGGTGTTTACTTTTCTGATCTAAATCTAAAGTGTTTTGTTTGCTTGTTAAGTGTAAATTTAATATATTATTTAATTTTATTTGTAATTGTAATGGGACCGGTGCCTGAATAAAGAAATATTATTAAAATTATTATTGTATAAAATATGTATGGACTTATAAACTGATGCCTGCGGCTCCACTCGTGTGAAATTCCGTTTCCGCTACACGTAGGAACTTATTCTAGGGATAAATCCGTTCAGCTGTAAGTCCGTGATTGAATAACAAACATCCTCCTCACCTGGTATTACACACGCCCACAGGCCACGGTAGCCACACTTAAGGCAGGCCGTTTGCTTGTCTCCCACCTGATTGATTTAATACACATAAAATGCTGTCGGAATGGAAAGGCGTGACAGTACAATATATGTATATTTTTATATCAATTAATTCTAAGAATCGGTCTAGGCGAGGTTTGAACCCGCGATCTTTGCCTTACAGAGGCAATGCTTTGGCCACTAAGCTACCAGAACTCATTCAAATCAATCCAAATGTCTTCTTTATATCTGTCTATGTGGTAACAGTTGTGACGGTACGTCGTCTAACCAAAGCTGAGTAAAATTCGTTTTTGCGTATTTGATTTAAATACAAAGTCAAAAGTGCCAGCCCCCGCCCTTTGGCGGGAGATATGAGTGCTCCGCCAACCGCACAGATATTGTGGAATTCATCCAGAGACAATAATTCCCCCACTGGTCTCAGTCGTTACAATAGATAAAGGAATTAACCGCGAATAAAAAGAAGTGGAAATGAAGTACAACAAACGATTAAATACGTTGATAGCAGTTACTTGACTCACATCCATTCGATCGTACTTCTGAGTTAGGCTTACATTATACCGCACTTCCAACCCATAGACCCCCGAGAGGCTCAACGTCCCCAATCTCCAGCGTGTAATAACTAGTGTTCCGTCAATCTGAACTTTAAGCCAGCTCTTGCATGCTGTACTCATCTGGGACTTTAACCTCAGCCCCTCCAGGTATTACAGGACTGGTGTAATAGAATTTATACTACGGCTGAATATGGTCTCAATGCGATAAGTTGCTCCTAACTCTTCCATACAATTTTCACCATACATTCGTCCTCGCGTAGCGCCGCCTCGCTAGCAGATTACAGGCTCAGGGGCGTCTTCGGCCTAGGCACACACAAGGATAGCTTCGGCCTCCGCCAAAGCATATGATCGCCAAGTTCCTGGTCTGAAAGCCATGACTCGTTACGTGGGACATTCTAATACGCGTCGAGGGCAAAGGTACCGCGTAACATTTATCAACGAATCCCGCGATCATAAGAATAATGTTAAATGTACACAATTAAATACTCTAAGCGTCACGTCACTCAGCTAAGAACAAAATTACTCAGAAAACATATAAATACAATAATAACTATAACTAATCGTAATGGTATGAAAGTAACTCACCACGTCTGTAGATTATTAATAGTGTTTCACTTGACAGTGTAGCACCGTAACTTACTCGAGTGACGCCTATGTTCCTACCCCTTCACGAGCTCTGGTCGACCGTCCTCGTCCCCGGATGCCAAACGAATGCCTCGAACCTACGCTCTCTCCAACCTCATAAAAAATCTCTCCAAGACGCTCCCACGCCTCGTCTTTACAAAACCTGCACGTGTTTTATGGATTTCTCTCGTAACAACTAACGTTCTAATAGTTTCTTTAAAGTATCACAAAAACAATAACCATCGTTTCAGGAGCCAACACAAAAGGTCTTGCTTTACCTGATCTGTGGAGGGTCAAATAGCAACTATGCGAGCCAGATGTCTGCAAGTGGACGCCCGCTATTAAGTATCAAAATACCAACGTATTGAAGATGTAAATTTTAAGGCTTATTAATTTCCCATTGTTGAGTTACTTGTGTACCATCACATATTCCCCCCTGAAATTCAGACTCGAGGACTATCATCGAGTATGGAATTTCACTCACACCATAGAATTACATGTGGTACACCCAGACTCATATCAAATACACATTTAGCAACCAATCATTCAGTAACACACATAATCGCACCGAGCGAGAATCGAACTCGCAACTCACTATTCAGTAATCTCGAGTAAAACTGTGTGAATCGCACCGAGCGAGGATCGAACTCGCGCTCACGATTCCGTAATCGCGCGTTCAGCCTCGTGAACCGCACCGAGCGAGAATCGAACTTGCAACTGACAATTCAGTAATCTCGTGTCCAGCAGTGTGAATCGCACCGAGCGAGAATCGAACACGCAACTTACGATTCAGTAATCTCGCGTTCAGCCTGTGAATCGCACCTAGCAAGGATCGAACTCGCAACTCACGTTTCAGTAATCTCGTGTGCAACTGCGTCGATCGCACCGAGCGAGAATCGAAATCGCAACTTTCGATTCAGTAATCTTGCAGTTAGCAGGCGTGCTACATAGATTATAATAATATCCGTCAGGTTTTTATTATTATTATCACTAGTTGGAGTCTTATTTGATATTTCAAGCTGCCACGTCACATGTCATTAGAATACCATAGTGGCTAATGAGATTTACCAATAAGAATCTTATTTGATTTTCTAGCCTGCCACGTCACAGGTTACCATGACCATTACCTAAGTAGCTTATAAGAATTCCTAGTCGGAATCTTACTTCTTGAAATTCCAACAGGTGTAATTTGTTAAAACTTAGTATTCATCTATTCATAAATAACAATGACTTGTGCAATTTGATAAACGGAGGAAATCAGTGTTCTCACTTAATCTCTCCTATACTTTTGTTTTCCAACCAATAGCCGATTTCTTTTCCTTGAATTTGAAACAGCATGGCCAGTCCTTGAAGCCTGGAGTCCTTGAAGGAAATTTTACTAGTTAAATAATGTCGAGGTGCGAAGATACAGTTAAGACACTTGTGAGTGAACTTAACATTCAATTTCGTTCCATCACGAATACGATCGTGACGTTCGTGGCATTACACGCTATTACACTCACCTATATTCCAGCGAATTTTGCCTTTATATTATTATTCCTTTTAGAAAGTTTTTTTTTTTCTTCATGCAAGCAAGTGCCATAAATAACAAAAGATAATAACTTAAAATCTAACAGTTCTCAAGATCCTTTGATGATCCAAGTTCCCTGTTTTTATTTTGATTGGCCACTCATGGAGTACCTACTTAACAAAGGCTCTATTAGAGGCTATCAGTAAACAAGGGCATTTCGAAATTTAAATTAATTGTTTATGAAACAACTTATTTATAAAACGCGTTCCCCCCTGATAATCAGATGCTTGCATACCGTATACATACTCAAATTTCCACGTCATAAGGTTATGTATGATTTAAATTAACTTCCATAAGCCAACTTCGTAGTCAATTTTACATAAAATTGTCAATCATGCAACAACTTGTTGATACCTAATCATCATCATCTATGATCATCTAGGACCATAAGCATCTTGTGAATTCATTACACATAAATAAACGATAATTCCATCTTAAGCTATAATCGCTGCAAGTAAAAATAAACCTTCTGCTCACATTTTGAGGGTTGATGACGGCGTGACTAATTCTTTGAATTATCTTATCTTATCGTATTGGTAAGGTTGAAATGCCCTGGTATGACTAAATTATGATTTTCTGAAATAAATCACTTACTGTCTAGTGTTGCATTATTTATCGTATAGTCGTCACGCGTCTAATTTCACGCTATGAGGCGTAGGTATATTCTTTTGTGATGGAAGTCCCCTCAAGGTGTAATACAGCAATAATTGTTAAACTCAAGTACCTAAGATCCTTGATCCAATGAAGCTTAATTTACATACCTCGCCATATCTGATTTACCAGATATAAGGTGGCTCGGCCACCGATTAGTCGCCTCTAGCGAAAGGTTCCCAGTGGTCACGATGCTCGGCTACTCCGTTGCGCCGCGAGTTGAAACACGATGCGCTGTCTCGATACTGCACAACGCTGGATTTTCATATTCACGAAGCGATGAGTCTTCCAAACAGCCCTTGACTTGACTTCAAACCAGCAAACACGAAGTCCGGTGTTACTGAAATGTTATAGCACACGAGCAGAGAATTTGTTGCGAGAGAATTCATTGAACCTCTTTCTCGATAATCCATTTATATGTAACGTTTTTTTTTTGCCAGTCAAGATTTAATAACTAAGGTTGGTAACAGCTAACCATCTTAGTTTTAATAGTACCCAATAACCTTTAACATAATTGTATTGTTATTTTTGGGTTTCGAACCCACAATACTCGCCCCAGATGGTGAGACAATGCCTAGTCCCTTTTTTATGGGGTCTTTTGTTATCACTGTTTCCGTTCACTAAACTAACATCCATTGAACAATCGTTTCTTGCTTATTTTAAATATTTTACATGCTCACGCTAGTTCATGTCAGAATGGGTAGGCAGAAATGTACCCTATCTTTTGTTTTGTCTCCGTGTTGCAAGCCAGAATCTCCTAACAGAGAAACAAATAACTTAATTTCCGATCTGGGTTACGAACCCTCGTGGCTAATGTCTAAATAGTTGAGTCTCTGCTGTGCCAATAGGGTAACAACACCCAAGTATTCTGCCGTATTTTGAAACTTCGGGATTCGAACCCGCTATCAATCTTGTTTCAGAATTATTAAGCCACTTTGTTACATAAGGAAATTTTTAAATTCAGCTGTGTCGCTAAAAGGTTTCACAAGTGTACAATGATATAAATAGATAAGAAAAATCTTCAATTTAAAATAATCTACTAAGGAGATTACAAGAGCCATTCATCCAATGTATTGCACAGTACAACCTACATCAGTCTGGGCCTCGAACCCAGGCTATATTATAATAATAATATAACCTATAACAGAGATTATTAATTCGGCTACCGTAAATAAGAAATAACTTCAAAATACAGTTAACTTATTTTTGCCATTTCATAGACTTTAGCCTAGGATCGAACCCAAGCAACTCATGCACGTAGGCCATTGAAGGCAATATGATTTTAAAAAACACCTCAAACACTTAGTTGGCTTCTTGCCATCAACTTAAGTACAACCTAATCATTAAATTTCCTAGTCGCGTCCAAAGTATGTAAGTATGTACATAGGAGCGCAATGTCCGCACGTTGTTTCGGATGGGCCGTTAACGGCTTTCCGGGAGCAACTGCCGCCTGGCCTCCCAGCCCCTAGAGGAGCTATAAGCATTTGGTATTGTACATTTACCGTAGGTAACGTACTTTAAGCATGGTTTTAAAGTATATTTAGGTAAATATACTTAAAATACAAAGTATCTTATGTCATAACTCATAAGCCATAACAAACAAATTTAGCCTTTAAATGTATGCTGCATTGAGATATTATATCATACTTGGTAGCGCTACATCGCCTGTTCACAATACGGACCATTATGGTACCGATTACGTTATATTATATTAAATTATTCTACGTTGTGTTTTGTGTAGTAACTTATTTCAGTTCAACCTCGTTGCATTGAAATGAAACAATGCATTTTCTGACGAGGATCCTGGTCCACAGGCACCATTTGTGACGGTACGTCGTCTAACCAAAGCTGAGTAAAATTCGTTTTTGCGTATTTGATTTAAATACAAAGTCAAAAGTGCCAGCCCCCGCCCTTTGGCGGGAGATATGAGTGCTCCGCCAACCGCACAGATATTGTGGAATTCATCCAGAGACAATAATTCCCCCACTGGTCTCAGTCGTTACAATAGATAAAGGAATTAACCGCGAATAAAAAGAAGTGGAAATGAAGTACAACAAACGATTAAATACGTTGATAGCAGTTACTTGACTCACATCCATTCGATCGTACTTCTGAGTTAGGCTTACATTATACCGCACTTCCAACCCATAGACCCCCGAGAGGCTCAACGTCCCCAATCTCCAGCGTGTAATAACTAGTGTTCCGTCAATCTGAACTTTAAGCCAGCTCTTGCATGCTGTACTCATCTGGGACTTTAACCTCAGCCCCTCCAGGTATTACAGGACTGGTGTAATAGAATTTATACTACGGCTGAATATGGTCTCAATGCGATAAGTTGCTCCTAACTCTTCCATACAATTTTCACCATACATTCGTCCTCGCGTAGCGCCGCCTCGCTAGCAGATTACAGGCTCAGGGGCGTCTTCGGCCTAGGCACACACAAGGATAGCTTCGGCCTCCGCCAAAGCATATGATCGCCAAGTTCCTGGTCTGAAAGCCATGACTCGTTACGTGGGACATTCTAATACGCGTCGAGGGCAAAGGTACCGCGTAACATTTATCAACGAATCCCGCGATCATAAGAATAATGTTAAATGTACACAATTAAATACTCTAAGCGTCACGTCACTCAGCTAAGAACAAAATTACTCAGAAAACATATAAATACAATAATAACTATAACTAATCGTAATGGTATGAAAGTAACTCACCACGTCTGTAGATTATTAATAGTGTTTCACTTGACAGTGTAGCACCGTAACTTACTCGAGTGACGCCTATGTTCCTACCCCTTCACGAGCTCTGGTCGACCGTCCTCGTCCCCGGATGCCAAACGAATGCCTCGAACCTACGCTCTCTCCAACCTCATAAAAAATCTCTCCAAGACGCTCCCACGCCTCGTCTTTACAAAACCTGCACGTGTTTTATGGATTTCTCTCGTAACAACTAACGTTCTAATAGTTTCTTTAAAGTATCACAAAAACAATAACCATCGTTTCAGGAGCCAACACAAAAGGTCTTGCTTTACCTGATCTGTGGAGGGTCAAATAGCAACTATGCGAGCCAGATGTCTGCAAGTGGACGCCCGCTATTAAGTATCAAAATACCAACGTATTGAAGATGTAAATTTTAAGGCTTATTAATTTCCCATTGTTGAGTTACTTGTGTACCATCACACAGTGGAGGCGTCTACCGATATTCTCACGAACTATTGGAACTAATGAATGTTTTTTTATTATATTTTTTTTGACTACTCCGTCCAAACTTTCACCGCCAAAATACGTTCTTTACAAAGAATAGGTCTAATTAATATTCGAGCATGCTTTTAGAATATCATTAACAATAGACAAAACGCATTATTTCAAGCGAATCAAGTCCCAGAATAAATTCACTTCTCCATCAACATCCAAGACCGTTGAAAGTTCCAACTGTACGTACATATAGACCGTGTGTATGTGTGTTTGTGTGTAGTTCGGTACGTGAGGCTTGCAGTCGGCTCACTACAGAACCTGCGTGAAATCGAGCACACTTGTGGCAGGAACACACTAAGAGATTGGAATAAAACTAAATGTAAGAGATTATATCAATAAGTGTTACGAAATAATTATGCGAAAGGAGAAGGATCAGAAGAAACACACATGAGACTAATTGATTGATATCAAAGACTTAAGCGTTGGGCCTTCTGATAAATAAGTCTCGGGTTCGAATCCTAACCACAGTATCGACGTGAACTCGATCGGGTAAGATAACAATCGAATATCCGTTGTTTCAAGAATATACTTGTAGTATTAGGGGTTAAAGTATGAAATTGCCGATTTGTACTGACAAATTGAAATTCGTTTTTTTTTAATTTAACGTATTTATTTAATCAAAATAATTACCATTATTATCTATACATTGCTGCCATCTAGTAGGAAGGTCATTTATGCCTTTGCGATAGAACTCTGGTGATCTAGATTCGACAAACTGTGTGAAAGCATTTTGTACTGCCTCCTGAGAAGAAAACTTTTTATCACATAGAAAATTGTCCAAATCTCGAAAAAAATGGTAGTCTGTTGGAGCAAGGTCTGGCGAATACAGAGGGTGACGGATAGTTTCTAATTGCAGTTCCTGTAGAGTTAAAACGGTTTCTCGTGCTGTATGAGGTCTCGCGTTATCATGGAGCAATAATGGTGAAGATCGATTCATGAGTCGGGGCTGTTTCACTGCTAGTTTTGCTATCATTGTTCGGAGTTCGGCACAGTAGACATCTGCCGTTATTGCTTGACCAGATCGTAGAAAGCTATAGTGAATAACACCATGCTGAGACCACCAAACAGTTACCATTACCTTTTTATTGGTAAGCTTTGCTTTAGGACACTGTTGTGGCGTTTCACCTGGGGTCAGCCATTGCATTTTTCGCTTACGGTTATCGTAAAGAATCCACTTTTCATCACATGTCACAATTCGATCCAATATTCCTTCATTTCTGTATCGATTCAACAAGGCAACACAAGTTTCAACACGCATTTCTTTCTGCAGATCAGTCAAATCATGAGGTACCCATTTTTCACATTTTTTTATTTTATTGATTTGACGCAAATGAGTCAATATTGTTGGTAAGGTAACGTTAAACCATGCAGCTAATTCCTGGGTAGTTTGGCTCGGATCGGCTTCCACCATGTCTTTCAATTCATTGTTATTCACCTGTGTGGACGGCCTTCCTCGTGGTTCGTTCTTCAAATCAAAGTTTCCATCACGAAAGCGTTTAAACCAAAATCGCGCGGTGCGTTCATTAGCAGTTCCCTCTCCAAACGCAACATTGATATTGCGAGCTGTTTCTGCCGCGTTAGTTCCGCGTCGGAACTCGTATTCAAAAATCACTCGAATTTTCGAAGTATCCATCTTTCTTGTCTAAGCTGAATAAAAAAAAACAACTGAAAGTCGATAATCGAATGTTGCACATTTTTAAATGAAGAACTACATAGGTACCATGTGGAAAAAGTTTCACTCAAAAATCTCAAACCATGAAGGTTCTATGTCAATTCGAAGTACCTATTACAATGAAACGGCAATTTCATACTTTAACCCCTATTATTATCACAAACCTTAGTGGTTTATTGATAGTACTATACTGTTATTAAAACAGTAAAACAATTGCATATTTACCGAACAAACTAAACATCTCTCCAGCTAAGTTAAATTGCTTGTAATAAAAGTTGGTTCACGTTGGTAGCGTTATGGCCAGGATTTAAACACCGTACCTCTAGATCGTAAGACCTACTCATTAACAACCATTACTATTACTCTTCGGGCTTTCAAGGCCGGCGTTGCATGTAGAATATACTGCTTCCGGGCTGTTTGGAGTTGCGACAACTGAGCCGCCGGCGAGGCAAGGTCTCCGAAGTCGTCGTCGCCCAGCGCTGCGCCACTGAAGATGTCGACCGCAGTGATCGACGAAACATCTGGAACGCAAGTTTCACATAGACCACGGCCAAACAGCCCGGAAGCAGTATATTCAACATTACTATTACTTTTAGAAAAATAATCCATGAAAAAATCGGCGCACAGGATACTCCAAATACAAACAGCTAGTTCGTAATAACAATCAGGATAAAACATCTCTCCAGTGCCTCACTAAGCCGACAACAGCGCGATTATGGGCTCATAATGAAATACTAATCATCATTATTCATTATAGATCCTTTGTACAAACAACATCAATATTTAATCCACTCCGCTTTTATGAAATATTCCATAAAAAGGGAAAGGTGAAGCTGTGGTGGAGAGGAGGAGGTGGTCATAATCGCTCTAACGGGACAGCCCGTCAAACAAAGACGAACGTCGATATATTTTGCGAAAATCTAAAAACCTATAAGACAAATTTTTAATTTTCAAGATTGAAAACAAGTATGGTTTCGCGATGTGTTATTAGTTGGAAAGCAACCCTGTATTCACCCAAATATTTGGTATATTATGAGCGAACAAATCTTCACCTAGTGGTGATGGGTCAAACGTGCCAAATATGTATCTAAAATAATACTAGTTTAGCCCGCGGCTCCGCTCGCGTGGATATCGGTTATCGCGACCAAACACAGCCTAGGTCCTTTCGCAATGTCCCCTATACCAAATTGCATCAAAATCGGTTCAGTGGTTTCGCCGTGAAATATGGACAAACACACACACACACACACACATACACACACACACACACACACACTTTCCCATTTATAATACTAGAATGGATGTGTAGTTTCCACCTGGACATCACCACCCGAATAGTCCATTCCTGCAATCCAGGATATCTGTCGACTGAAGAACGAGCCTCTGACTCTGGCCTTCTCTCAGAGTTCGTGAATCATACGACAGGCACTTCAGATTATAATTATAAGAAACATAACAAAGCTCAACAGCAAGTACAAGTTCGAAACACCATAATGTCCCATAATTTCATGGTTCTAGCTATATATATACTAAGAAGATGTAAGGTACCTTTTACCTTGTAGGAGTTAGGTCACGTCGGTATTTTCGTCCAATTGAGCAGTTGGACTGGAGAAGTACCTCCGCCCTACAGAATACCGCGGTCATAGTAACCTCGTGTTATGTTCCCGGCAATGTGTGTCCCTGACAGCACAGAAACTCTCTGTGTTTACAGGGTCGGCAGCACGAGTGTGATTCCCCGGTGTTGCACACGTCCATAGGCCACGGTAGCCACCTTACATCAGGTGGGCCGTGTGCTTGTCTGCCACCTCAGTGGTATAAAAAAAAATAAACACAGATATATTTTGACGTAATATTAGTATGGAAATAACGTACTAACACTATCATACACAATGATCTATCACCCTGATTTCAACAATCCATTGCTTCTATTCATAAATAACCCGAAATTAGCCTCCATAACAGTACTCCATGATGCATATTATTTAGTTATGTTCCACCATCATGGGTCCCCCTCGTGAATGCCGTATAAGAAGTACTGTGCCATGGAAAACGTCACAGTGTAACATGTCACTTTTATATTCAAATACCGTCGCTCATAAATTTTGGTGGCCTATATTTTTTTTTGTGTGAAATAAATTGTTCGTTTTGGGTCAAATTGCTTGGTGAATGTTTTGGTGTAGGGTGCATGGCACGTAATAATTGTTATGTTAATTCGTGTGGGTGATATAGTTAGTTTTTACGTGACTGTGTCGAACCAAGAATAAGAGAGTTATATTATATTTACTTTTGGTAATGTTCTACAACATTCTATGCGGTGCTATCAAGATCCAAATTTTTTTTTTTTTCTTCCAATTTTGATCTGCCATCGGCCATTCAGCCATAATCAGATGAGGTCCAATGTAATAGCGTTTAGGTGTCATTCCAATAAATGACACCACATCGGGTGCCAGAATTTAGCTTCTTAGATCTAAGTCCAGTATTTGCCATCTCTTAAGGCGTGTTACATTTTCGTGCCTGTTCAGCAGGTCCTTTACCAGGTCATTCCTGTGGTTCTCCAGTCTTTCCTTATATTTCTTGCTGTTGTTATTGACCTCTTCCCTGACAGTAGGCATCTCTAGGTAGTCATGGATCTCCTTATTCCTCACGAACCAGTGCGCCTTGGAGATGGTTCTCAGAGCGATGTTTTGGAATCTCTGTAGGATCTCTATGTTGGAGTTGCTAGCAGAGCCCCAGAGTTCTATTCCATAGGTCCAAATAGGCTTTATGATGCTTTTGTAGACCAGAAGCTTGTTGGTAAGAGACAGTGGCGATTGTCGGCCCAGTAGCCAATTAAATGCTTGGAACTGTATTTTTGCTTCTTTCTTCTTAGCTTTAATGTGGTTCGCCCAGGTCATTCTTCTGTCCAAGTGCAAGCCCAGGTACTTAACATTGTTATTGCAAGGTAGAATCTTGTCTTCCAAGGTGACAGGAGGGCAGTCTCCTCTTCGCAGTGCAAAAGTTACCTGTGTTGATTTGGTTACACTAGGTTTAATACGCCATTTCCGCATCCAGGCATCAACCTCGTTTAATTGAGTTTGCAGTTTCGATGATGCAATATTTGGGTCTTTGTCGCTTGCAAGGCATGCCGTGTCGTCTGCGTATGTTGCTACTGCAACACCCTCTGTTACAGGCAGGTCCGCAGTGTATATAGAATACAACACCGGACCAAGAACCGATCCCTGAGGTACTGATGCTGTGATAGTATGTAGCTCTGAGTAGTCTTCATCGAACTGTACTCGGAATTGTCTTTGCACTAAGTAAGACTTTAGGACCATGAAGTATGAGTTGGGTAGGAGTGTCTTTAATTTATACAGCAGTCCTTTATGCCAGATTTTATCGAAGGCCTGCTGTATGTCTATAAACGCTGCAGAGCAGTATTCCTCCTTCTCTAGCGATTGACTGATCTTGTGGACCACTCGATGCACCTGCTCAATCGTTGAGTGTTTTTCCCGAAATCCAAACTGGTGATCAGGAACAATCTTATTTTCTTCGAGTATTGGTCTTAGCCTGTGTAAGAATATTTTTTCAAATACCTTAGACAATACAGGAAGGAGACTTATAGGTCTATATGAGCAAGGGTCTGTAGGTGGTTTTCCAGGTTTTGCGATCATGCAGATTTGTGATATTTTCCAAAGTTTTGGGTAATAATGCAGTCTGAGGATCCCATTAAACAGCATAGTTAGAAAAACCATTATCTTTCTGGGCAGTTTTTTAAGTACCTCACCAGTTATTAGATCGAAACCAGGTGCTTTTTTGTTTTCAAGGGACTGAATAGTACGTGCAAGTTCTCTTGGAGTGACTAGCGCGAGCGGCGGAGACAATTGTTGATCACTATTGACCACTTCCTCTATTTGCCTTTCAAAGTCCTCCATTGTAGAGTGGTTAGAAGTAAATACTCGGCGAAGGTGTCCTGCAAACAGTTCTGCCTTTTCACCTGCACTTCTGGCCCAAGGATCCGCAGGAGAGTTCCGTACCGGTGGGATGTGGTTTACTGGTCTTTTAAACTTTTTGGTTATTTTCCATAGGGAATAGTTGTCTTTCTTGTCAGATGAAAGACTAGAGATTTTGTGTTGAAAGGTCATATTCACATTTTCCTTTATTAACTCTTTTAGTTCTCTTGAAATTTTGTTGTACTCTCTTCTATCTGTATCAGATCTTGTTAAATGGAGTTGCCTTCTTTGTCTCCTCTTTGCCTGAAGTTTGTTCCGTATTTCTAATGGTATATTATTTCTTCCTGTGTAGCCCAATAGTGTCGGGGTGGAGCGCCACGCAGCTACTTGTATAAGGTTAGTGATATAAAATGTTGCTTCATCTATGTCCTCCTCTGTTTTCAGCTTGACTTTTAGGTCCACTTCATTTTCTAAGTATTCAGTGAAATTGTTCCAGTCAGTTTTGTGGTTGTATAACACTGGTTTTTGAGTGTTTTGTATTGGCGAGATACTGAAGGTTGCAATGATAGAAGTATGGTCAGAGACAGAATCAAGAGAGGACTTAACATCAAGATAAATATTTGATAGTCCTTTTACAATGAAGAAGTCTATGAGATCAGGGACTCTGTTTACATCCGTTGGCCAATAGGTTGGTTCACCTGTTCCTAGAACTATCAGGTTCTTGTTGTCTATACATTTTTTCAGTTCTCGTCCCTTCGTATTAGTCAAGCGTGATCCCCAATAGGTATTCTTGCAGTTCCAGTCACCTCCACTAATAAATTTATTTCCCAGAGTGTCAAAGTAGCGGTTAAACATGTTTTGTTTTGGCTGGTGTCTTGGTGGGATGTAGATGGCACTAACATTAATGGGTCCAATATTTCCATATATAGTTATGGTCGTCGCCTGAAGCCATGTCTCTCGAAATTGGCTATGCAGGTGGTGTTTTATATTTTTCTTAATGATAACTGCAGATCCTCCATGTGATGTGCAGTCTGGATGGTTGGTATTATATACGTAATAGTTGTCCATCACCACTTTCTTGTTGTCATTAAGATGCGTTTCTGATATCAGAGCAATGTCTACTTTATTAGCCCCTATTTTTGTTTCCAACACTTGTTTATTTGGTGCCAATCCATTGACATTCCATGCAACTATACGTAGTGAGAACATTATGGAAGTCTACTCATGAGTGTTGTGATGAAATTCATCATGGTGCTTAGCTGTGTAATAAGCTGGTCAATTCTTTCAGTCTGTCTTGTTATGAGTAATTCTAGTTTATATAAATGTTCTTGTGGGTCACTTGTCGATTCTATTTTATCAGAATGTTTTCTCTGTGACACGTTGTCACTGTGGTATCTATTTGTTAATCTTTGTCGCTGTGGATAGTCATAGTTTGCTTTTGTAAATGATATCGTCGAGTTATTAGAGTTGTCTTCAGGGTGTATTGTCTGTTTTTGTTTTGGGTTTATGTTTTCTCTTGGGGATTGTTTCTTGCCACCAGTTTTGACAACTTCAGAGTAAGGCATCGGGCTGTCTTGTGTCGCAGGATATTCAATTGTTTGTTGGGTGGGATAACCGTGTCCTATATATTGTTGTGTACGTCTAGTGGAGTTATTAGAAGAAAATTCCATTGGTTCATTTCTGTCTGCAGTATGCATAGTGTTTCTATGGTTTACTTGAGTTTTGGGGCCAGATTTTTTTCTGGATAATATTTCTTTGTAGACTCTGCATCCTTTATAGCTAGCAGGATGACTTCCAGAGCAGAGGGTGCACACCGCTGGGGTATTTATGTCTATTGAGCATAAAGTAGTTTTGTGTGGGCCGGCACATTTTACACACCTATATGGCCTCATGCAATTATTTTTACTGTGCCCATATTGCTGACATCTTGTGCATTGTACTATGGTGGTTCTTTTTCTAGGGTCTTCTATTACTACCTTTTGGTGATAGATGTATTGTATATCCTTCACAAGTTTGTTATTCTCGTGAGGCTCAATATTAACAAAGAATGTGTTTAATGGCTATTTGGTGCCCGGTTTTCGAGCCGTGACTATTTCCCCTTGTACTTTATTGCCGGTGCTTTCTATTACACTTGTGATTGTCGCTTTCGGTGTGCTAAAATGGAGATGTTTTATGACTATCCTCATAGATTTTTTATCTTTACTGGTAAAGGTGTGTCCTATTAACCCTTTAGCTCTAATGTGTTCAATTAGAATCTTGTACTTGTCAACTGTGCTGGAGGATACAATAAGTTGGTTTTTAGACACTATTTTGAAGGTGTAGTCAGTTTTATCTACTACTTCTTCCAATAGTTCAGTGAGTTTTCCAAGATCGTCAACACCATACAGAATGATCGGGGGTGGTTTCGGAGTTCTTTTTGGAGGAGTAACATTATCAACCTCTATATCCAGCAATGAAAAACTATTGGTAGTTTCTATTTCTGGAGTGGTCTTTTGGCTGTTTTCAAGTCCCCTGCGCTGGTTAATTAGTTGGTCTTTTCTATGTGTTTTTTGGGCTTTAGAAGTGTTTGAAACAGCCTTATCGTCCGGAGAACGAATTCGTTTCTTTTGAACAGGTAAACGTTGCCAAGGAACATTTGGGTTATGTGAATTCGTGCCACTGGTTTCTTTTTCTTGGGTCGCAATTTGTTTCCTGTTGGATTCGCTAGCATCAGTTAGGGACGCCGATCGTTGACGACTAAAAAGACCGGGATGCAATAGTTGTTGAGTTAGGATTTTGGTTGATTTTTCCGAGGTAAGCACTACTTTGCCCCCCCAGAATACGTGGAGCAGTCCGAGCTAAGCTCGGGGAGGGATTCTCCAGCTTTGCTGGTACCCTCCTGGGGTAGATTATCTTTGAGTCTTGCTTCCATGGTATTTATTTTTGTTTCAGGGTTTTTTTTCCCCTAGCCAGTTAGTCCAATCAATCAGCCAATCAATCAATCAATAATATTTGATTGACCAACCCACCGACCGACTGAACACAGTATAAATCATATGAATAGATTCATATGATTTATACTTGTCTTCATTGCACGAGAGCGGGTATATTGGTAGGGCACGCCGTGATTGCGGCGGTAAGACCCATCATGGGGGAGTGGCTAGGGAGGCCAGACGGTAGCCCCTCGTATCGTCAGACGCAGATCACCACCGGACATGGGAACATCGGGCGGTATCTGCATCTGATGGGCATAGAGCCAACGCCCGAGTGCTATCACTGCGATGCGAGCGAGGACTCGGGGCTGCACACGCTCACCGAGTGTCCATCGTGGGAGACGCTGAGGCCGGCGGGGAGTGGTCACGCTCTCCACCCTGTTCGCGGCGATGGTCAGCTGCACGGATGTGTGGGCGACCAGCGCCTCCTCGTGAAGAAGACAGCAGAGCGGGTGCGGAGCGAGACAGAGAGTGCGACGGATATGTCGTCTGACAATCTCACCTGCGGCCTAGCACAACGACCCACAGACGGCGTGCGGTTTAGTCGGTTCGATTCCAACATAACCTCCCCTCCAGCTCCAGAGTTATCCGCGGGGACTTTCCGCACGTAAAGAAAAAAAAAGAGTGGGAATATTGGTATTAAGTAAAAAGAGAAATGTAATCATATCGATATATTGCGATCATCCAATGAAAAGTGTTGAAAAAAAAGGTTGCTTGAAAAGGCATAATATTCATATCTTCTTTCAAGTATTATAAACGGTCCAGAAAAATTAAAGTGCTCGCTCTCGGTGTGTCCCCAGCCACGGCCGGGTGGTCGGTCCGACGTGCGGAAATTGCCGGCTCTTAAATTATACACATGTACAATATGTACATACAGACAGACGTTTTACTCAAATATAGCACCTCCACTATATACGAGAATATACTCGAAATTTCTAGAAAAACATTGAAAGCATTGCTCGTTTAAACTGCCGGCCAGGTGCAATCCTGTTTAGTGTATTTTTTATGGTTAGCGTAATTGAAAGATTACTTGTACGTGATATTTTAGTTATTTAGAATCATGCTTTTAGTTTTACTAGTTGCCGTGTTCGTTCAGGAGTATAGTCAGCGTCAGAAATATATTGACTAGAAACGCTCATAATGATCGATTTTAATATAAAAAACCGGCCAAGTGCGAGTCGGACTCGCGTACGAAGGGTTCCGTACCAGAAAAAAGGCTAAAATTAAATATATAATCTTAATAATTTGTAATTGTTTCTAGCATCTACGTATAGCCAATATTATTATCGAGCAAAATAGTTAAAAAAATGCTTTTGTTGTATGGAAGCCCCCTTAATTATAATTTTTGAAGTGAAAACTTCTTTAGCGGCGTTGGATGGGTGTAAAATGTTAAGGAAGCGTCAGGATTAGTTGACCTTTGAACCGTAACCGACGACTGACGTCATACAAGATTAGGTAAATACTATCTATTTTGCAATTTACAATAGATAGCGTCGTAGCTAAAACGGTAAGCACTTCGACTGTAAGTCCTTATAGTTTCAGATAGTATCGGGTTCAAACCACCTGGCCTTCTGAAACTTTTTGTGATTATTTTTTCTTTTTGTAATTTATTACTTTTTAATCTTTTTATGATTATTTTTTCTTTCTGTAATTTATTACTTTTTGTGATTATTTTTTCTTTTCATAATTTATTAATTTCTTCTGACAGAAAATTAGCAGAAAATAAGTGATAGGTTCTATGATTAGCGCTATATTATAGGTATGGTATGGTATGTTCTTTTTTACCTTTTTCTATGTATATAACGAAGAAAGAAAAAAAGAAAATGTTTTCACTTCTGCCGGTACTCCCAGAGTGCAACCCGTCTTTTTTTTGTATTTGTTGTTATAGCGACCACAGAAATACACAATCTGTGAAAATTTCAACGGTCTTGCTATTACGGTTCTTGAGATCTAGCTCGGCGACTGAAAATGGGCACAAAAAGGGCTAAAATATCTCATTTCTTGTATAGGAGCCCCCCTTAATTATCATTATTATTTTGTTTTTAGTATTTGTTGTTATAGCGGTAACAGAAATACACAATCTGTGAAACACAATTTCAACTGTCTAGCTATTACGGTTCTTGAGATACAGCAACAAGTCTTAGTAATAGGGTTCCGTTTTTACCCTTTGGGACCCTAAAAATTGAATCGATCTAGGCGGGGGTTGAACTCGCAATCTTTGCCTTACAGGGGCAATACTTTGGCCACTAAAACCAACACGAAATCGATTTGAATATTTAGAATGCAATTGCTAAGAAATTGTCTTAAAACCAAGGTATTAAGAGCCAATCAAATTGTTTTAGTTTATTTAAATTGTGTTATTGTTCGAACCAAGGGTGTGTACCAAATATTATAACATGTTTTCAACAGGAAGGGTTGAAAACAAAGGAATTAAGATAATTTTGAGCACTTTGTCTATCACGATCTTTGCATTTAGACCAGGTGTTGGATTTTTAGGACTCCAATAACCTGTAACCCTGTAACGTAACAGTCAAAATAATTTATGCTGCTAAGATCATTAAAACGGAACTTACAAAACGACAGAATTAATGAGTATTAAAGACTAGAAAGTGACTCACAAAATATTAATCCTATTAGACCTAAAAATAGACTCAATTTTCTAACTTCTAATCTAAAAAGATCAGCGTATACCCACACACATATATACGTACACACAAAATACACATACGCAAATCGTTTGATCTCACAACTAAACACGCGAGCCGATCGTTAAGTCGTACTAATCGGCCCCTTTTTATCGTTATTTACCTTTCGTCGGGTCGTTGCTCGGAATGCGATATCTTTTCGTGTAACCTACCCGGTGTAATTAGAGATGTACATAATGATTTAGAGGTAGCATTATTTAATTATGTTGTTTTCATGGAAAAGTTTTAGGTAGGATGGAGAATGGTCAAAGGTTAAAATTTCAAAAGGGAAGTCGATGTAAAAAAATCTTACCATGATCTAATTAGTCTTGCACCATGCGACCAATAGGGAAGCCGTCAGGAACCGGTGTTAGAGATAACAGCCTCTGTCACTCCAAACTGGCTGCAAGTAACGCAGCGCCTGCTAATAGTTAAATCTAACCCTGATATGACACTAACAAGTCACTTACCCATTGTGATGTCACCCAGCACCCGCAGAAGCCTTCCAAGGCGTGTCTGAATGTGAGGTGTGCATTTGTAAGTGTGATGCGTCTGTTAAATGTTTACTTGCCCTTGACTGGCTCCCTCCCGGCCGATCACGCCGTGAACCTCTTCGACGGCGGCACCAACAATCTTCACGACGTCACACACACGTGCACAATATGTCCGCGTCCCGAACGCAATTGCACCGTAACAGATCGTTACACACTTCGCCCCGCGGATGGTATGTATGAATTATTCCCAAATTCCACCGATTACTGTATATTCCCAAAAGATATAGTCCAATAAAAGATCCAACCCTTTGGAAGCGTCCAACCCTAATGTGTTTGGCCTCTAGTCTTTTTAGCCAAAACAACCGGGTCATGGCGACTTCTGGCCACAATCACAAAAGAATAAAGAAAACAAGAGATACTTTTTTTTTGTAAAATGCAGCGTTAAAAGATAAAGAAAATAAGTAATGATTTACCTTAATATTGACAATTTGTCTTTGGTCTCACAGCCCTACCTTACTTAGTTACATGGGTAAATAAAACTTCCTTTAAATGACTTCTTAAATATATTAAGAAACAAGCGACAAACTATCATAGAGACTAGAAACCATGAAATTACTTAATTATCAACACATTTTATGAGACGTAAGCGTTTTCAGGCCTTCGTGAAACACGAATGAAAGACTTCTAGTGTACGATAAAGTGAATTTCTTTATGCAGAGTTTTATTACCGTCTTGGAATGTTTTTTTTAATACCACTGAGGTGGCAGACAAGCACACGGCTCACCTGGTGGAAAGTGCATACCGTGGCCTATGGACGTGTGCTACAACAGGGGAGTCACAGAGAGTTTCTGTGCCGTCGGTGTAGAAAACAAAGCGGGAATAGCCTTTGGTCTTCCCACTGACAGCACAAAAACTCTCCAGTGAGCTCTGTAATAACTTAGTTGTTAAGTTTGATTACCTTACGATCAAGAGGTCTCGGGTGCAAATCTTGGTCAGTACACTACTGAAGTGAATCTATCTAACGATACCTAACCTCTCCTTCTAAGCTAAAATAGCTTATTACACACAAGCAGTTTGGTTAAGATGGTTATGGGCTGATGGGCTAGGAGAAATAACAGTGATTTTGTTGCGAGATAAATGCATTTCACGGTGCCACAGTCCGAAAATTTGGTCCGTAACTTCGAATATTCGCTTCATCGTCTGTTCTTGTTAATTATTGGAGAACACCTTGTACGCTGGCCATTTCAGACACATATTTGATGTATAATTAGTTCGGATACCTGTCATGGGCGCGCTCAAACAGCGCGGGCAGGGGTTAGATACAAATTTTAGGTTAAAAAAATTTGTACAAACTTTTTTCTTTTCTTGTCTTTCTTCTGTTCATCTAAAACTAGGTAATTGAAGGGAGCACAGATGGTTTTACGTTATTTTTTTACGTGGTTGATTTGTACGCGGATATTCCCCGCCGCAGCCAGCAGGGGTGCTTATGTTGGACTCGAACCGAACTCGAACTCCTTGCTCGCACATACGTGTTTCTTTCTTCCTACAGTCCCGGGGTCCTTTAAGCGGGGCGTGAAAAAGCATCTGATGAGGCCGTCAAGCTGAGTGTGACCATTTTTAACATGGCACGTGTATGTAATGGTGACTCTCTTTCCTGACACTTTGCCGTCACCTTACCTTCAGGTAAGGTGAAGTCAAATTGACGTGTCCTATATAAACAAACATACATACATACAAGATACGCGCGAAAAACATGACCCTTCTTAGCATTCGGATCAAAAAGGTCATCAGTTGACTAAAGCATTGAAGGGACTGATTCAAGTTCAAGTCCCGTTTTGGAAGTCTTCACTTTTTCCAGTCTAAGTCGATAGGAATAGTTGGAATACTAATTACTTTCAAAGTTAATTAAATACTGTCAACACGAAGTAGTCAAAGCAAAGTAAGTCGATAGCAAAAAACGTCCAAGTTTGCGAGTACTGAAGAGGTTTTAATCACTGTTGTCAACTATTACGCCATTATTTTGCAAGTACTCAGTCTTTAAAATGTCCAGTTGGCCCGGACATTTTAGCTCTAACCTCGATTTATTCCAAACTGTGTTTTTTCTGCTCTTACGGACGCTGGCCTGATGTTCTTAATTAAAAATGAGTAAGTATTTTCTAAAATAGAATTTTATAAAATGTTTTTCTCTAACCGTATGTTACATTTTCGGTTACTTAATTTTTTTACAATAATTTATTTTTGTTGGAAATTAAAATGTGATTTTAATAAGAATGGTAGGGTAAATTTTAAGTTAATTAAAACTATACTCATAATTTTATTAGTCACTAGCTGTTGCCCGCGGCCCCGCCCGCGTGGATGTCGGTTATCGCGGATCAGGGTATGAAAAATAGATAGTAGCGGATACTCAGATCTACCCGATATACACACAAAATTTCATAAGAATCGGTTGAGCCATTTCGGAGGAGTATGGAAACGAACATTGTGATAAGAGAATTTTATATATTAGTAGATAGATATTATTTTGATTTGGTGTTAATAAAGGCATATGGAAGATACAATTGGGATAGGGGTTTTTTCCAGCAGTGGACTTCAATAGGCTAGCAATTTAGCTTAGGTGGAGGGTTTAGAGAGGGGAAATATTAGTAATTTCCAGTGGCGACTTGTTTTTAAATTAAGATTGAAGATTGTCAATCGGACACTAGCAAACTCTGTGCTAGTATTTAGTATAATTTACTTACAGAATATAAGATTTTTTCCTGATCCTGAATCAAATGAAAAAATTGGTCTTTCTTTTTTGTTAAATTTCTTTTTCGTGTGGTTGTTCAGGTGACAGAGTTGTTCAGGTGACAGACTTGTTCAGGTTGCTCATACAGGCCTCCGTCTTGACCTAATGACTGTTGACAGCCGGGATCGACTTTCAACGTGGCCTTTGAAGCACGGCAGTGCTCAGATGTAACACCACTAAACGATCATCCATCCCAATGGTAACCTTTGCCTTAGTAACTTAGCTTACTGATAGTTTACCAGACAGTGAGTTCACCTAGCCACGAGTGCTTAAAAAATAGGCCCTGCGCCACTGAAGATGTCGACCGCAGTGATCGACGAAACGTCTGGAACGCAAGTTTCACAAGGACCACGGCCAAACAGCCTGGAAGCAGTATATTCTACAAAATAGTTCAACAATCACGAAATGTAACAAAAACAGTTCCAATTTATAAGTTATAGCGATCCGCCCCGGCTTCGCACGGGTAGTAAAAACGTTTCCGCGGAAGTCCATTATAGACTATGTTACTCAGGGTGAATGTAGCTTTCAAATGGTCAAAGAATTTATGTAATCGGCATAGTAGTTTTTAAGTTTATTCATTACAAACATACAAAAATACAAATCTTTCCTCTTTATAACAGTAGTGTAGTGTATGTAGATAAGTAGTATAAAACATCTTCAATATAATCAGACTGTAACTCCACTTTCATGTTTAACACAACATGTTTCCAGCAACGTACCATTTAACACAATAGCACTATCACCGTGCATTGTTGGAAAGCATCATATACACACAGGTACCACCTATACACATGTCGCCTTTGATTTCTCACGTGCAGCACACGCAGGCTCTCCGTGTCGCGCCACCGGCCTCGGCTCGACTGATTTGACACCCAGTCGCTTGGAAACAGCCAGCTATTATGCGTGCTCGATGAGCAGAGAGTAATTACTGAATTTTAAACGTCTATTTTGTGACATGTGATACTGAAATTCTCGAAATATGAAAGGGGAAAGGTCGCTACACACTTCAGGGCCCATGTAAGGCCCAGGTGTTAGCCGAACGACTTTGTTTCGAAAGAGGTTATAATCATATTATGAATATGAAAGTGGCTTTATCCGTGTATCTGTTACACTTTAACGCCCGAACCACTGAACCGATCTTGATGAAATTTGGTACATATATGTAGATATAAGAGTTTAAAAAAGGACACACTACCTTTTATTACGAAAAAAACACTTAAAGACGTTTAAATAGGGGGCAACATATTAAATGAAATTTTGTTATTTTCAAAGATATCCTGATAAAATTTGATACTCAGATTCATTAAAGCATGAGAAAGGATATCTAGGCTATGTTTGGTCGCGATAACCAACATCCACGTGAGTACAGCCGTGATTAATAGCTAGTATTAAGTATTTATTGAAAATGTATTGAAATACAGATGCAGGTTTTAAAGAATGTAGCATAAGAGTAACCGAAATTTTCGCGTTACATTATAAACAATAATGTTATAGGCATTAACGCGGTCATGGTATAGCTATTTTTGGATTCTCTGACATGTCGAACAGGTTATACGGGCTTTGGTCACAGGCGGACGGTCAATGCTCAGCCTGTGACCACGGAAGTTGTGCACCGACCAGCGGTGGTTGATTACACCCCTTGTAAATTTGAGTATAGATTGACAACGCAGACAATTATTGCATTTCTATTATCAAAGTAGCGTATGCTGTGAACTGTTTTTAATTAACGAAGTTGATGACTGCTGAGAAACAGCTATTGAAACTACCATTAGTGCATCGTTCAGCGAACTTATAACAAGCGTCGTTAATTATATCTTTTTGGATCTTTTTAGCGACGAGCATAATTGTTATTCGACACGTTAGATTGCTTTTGTATTT
The DNA here is from genome assembly GCA_949126895.1 of Eilema caniola. Classification (NCBI taxonomy): domain Eukaryota; kingdom Metazoa; phylum Arthropoda; class Insecta; order Lepidoptera; family Erebidae; genus Eilema; species Eilema caniola. The sequence continues at coordinate 27,474,085 of OX421466.1, read as the reverse complement.
GCATTTTGTCCTAGGTTTGATTTCCGGGCTGACTCCCAGTTGAATGAATTGTAAATAAATAGCAATTATAGTTTACCTAATATGTAAAATAGGTATTAAAACTCTAAGCAATACATGGTAAAAATTTCGATAACTCTGGTTCAAACGGAATGCTCATATTGATTAAAATAGGAAGAGTTTAAATCGGTCAAGGCGGGGTTTGAACCCGTGATCTGTGCCTTACAGGGGCAATGCTTTGACTACTAAACTACCAGACCTCGCCCGACCCAATTCGAATTTCTCCTTTTATAGCTGTCTTTGGGACGACAGTGGAGTCTACCAATATTTTTAAGAACTATCGGAACCAAGGAATGACTTTTCACTAATTTTTAAACATGCTCATAGTTCTCAAAGTAAAAGGGTAACCCTATCTCGTCTCGGAGGTGTTGTGGAAAGTCAATATGGGATAGGGCTGATCTCTATCCGATGATAAATATACAGCCTATGACAAAATGGCCACTTGTCGGTATTGGGCTCTCCCATTATTACGTACGAGCGAAAAATTAAGTTGACGCAATGAGGGTGTTAATTATACACCTCTGTATACAGCTTACGGGATTCATAGGCGTGAATATATACATACATCACACATTCATACATACAGTCACGCTTTTATCCCAGAGGGTTGGCAGAGACCAGATTTTTCCACTTGCTACGATTCTATATGAATAAATGTAACACTAAAACTAATAACTAAACTAAACACTAAAATATTTTCAGCCTATTATAGCATCGAAATAAATTAATGAGAGGCTAAGGGCCCACTGTGATCAATGAAATTAGAATTTGTTTAGGTACTTTTGTTGTTGACTGTACCAAACTGTGAGATTACTGTTTCAACAGCGTTATTGTTATAAATATTACAATATCGATACGTTACGTCACTTCGAAATACTCAAAGATTTCACTATCCAGTCATTATTCCATTACTCTACCACCTACCACTACCCATAAACTGTAATCCCCCGAATCCAAAGCTCATCCCATTTATTGACGAATGTGAATTTGCGTCTCGCGCAGGTGTCCGATGGGTAGTGGATTCGATTTCCGTCTCCGCCAATGCCTCCGGCCTGTAGGGGCACAATCAATTTGTGTCCTCTCTGGAGCCGAAAATATTGCTTTAGCTTTTGATCAATTTTAAGATAGATTGAGTTGGTTTCTGTGGATTTTGTTGGTAGGTGAAGAATTATGCTTTCGTTAATAAATTTATAGCACAATTTCACAATTTCACTTTTTTGTTCAGTGATTGAAGTTCTTATTTTTTGTGAACAGAGAAAAGAATTTTCTTTATCTATTTAGCTGTTATATTATCTTCGGTAAAAATATAACAACCGTGCGATGTTAAAACATTACTGCATTGTTTATTTTGTTTATGAAGGAAATGCTATTTTTAGCGATGGTTGTGCCGAGCTGATTGGACAATATTTGTAAGCGCTATTTCGTTTTTATTACTAAGATAACAAATAGACTTATGAGTTTGAGTTTTTGAAAAATATCGTGGAAAGAACTGAATATTAACTATTTCCAATTGATATTTGATATAATTTTTTAAACAAAAAAGTTAACCCATTTTTCAGAAACAAAAAAGTGACACGGAAAATTAAATAAATAACTGAAATTACAGATTTCTTAATTTTTTTGAAGGCAATCATAAATGCTACCTCAAGAGGCTTGTGATGCGAAGGAATTCAACGACGCATTTTAATTGTTATTTTTAGCTATAATACTTCTTTTAGTATTAGTTTTATTTTATTTTTTTATTATAGTAATATCATCATCTATCGGTGAATTAGGTTTCTGTCATCAGCCTAAAATTATGAGAAAATGATTTTGTGGCGCAAATCTCAAAAAACATTATTTAAAAGTAACGGAACAAGTATTTTTGCTAACATTTTGAGAATTTCCCTTGAGTTCTCTAGGATTCCCAATTCTCGACTCCCTGGACATGAGACCTTCGTTCAAGTATCCCCTTTGCAAGAAAAAAATCGTAAAATTCCATTTATAATTAGCGGTGTAATTGTCTAGCAAGCAAATAAAAATAAAATGTCAAATTGAGAATCATCTTCTCTTTAAAGTCAGTAAAAAAGTATTATAAATGTTTCAAAAACCTTTATTTTAACATAGTGGAAATTGTATATTAATACATTACTGTCTAGAAGCACTCTAGATTAAAAGCTTTTAGATTATAGCTTTCTATATTTACACCAATATTTAGATTTACATTTTTATTTATATTAATGATATTTTTATCTTTCCAGGTAAGTACCAGACGAGCTGCGTCTATATGTTAGGTAATATACCATCGAAGTGGGAATTCTATCACACGGCACCTTGCTCGCAGCTTTGGTACGAGAGTACGAGTGTGTGGGTTGCCACTGTCTCATAAGGACCGAGTCCTAAGTCTTAATACCAAGTCCTATGTTTTTAAAAGGTAATAAAACATGTTCTAGTAGCAAAGATACGAAACTATGATACCGGCTATCGGCCTTAGGTACTTCTGACCTGCCTTTTTTCCAATATATCACCAATTTAATCAGCCTTTTTTTACAAAGGACTCCGATAAACCTATTTATTGTAAGTAAGATACTTGTAACACACATAAAAACCATGAATGAAACATATTATCTCTCATATTAATAACATCATACATCTTAAAAACCCCAAAATTTATTCATACCTCATACACTTTTTATACCATTAAAATTACGCCTCATATCTTTCTTTTTAACCATCTCGAACATGTGCAGTATCCCATCTCACGTTTTCTCCACAATCAAAGTGCTATCATTTAAACATTTGAACTTGGATATTCGGGACGCGTATTGCCCCACCTCCCCTTGGGGGGCGAACGGGTGCACCGATTGGCGTACATACAATTTTAAGTACTCGAGCATGATTCCACGCTTTACAATTCTATTATAAAGGGATTACTGACGTTTTTCATTTTGCTGTCGTATATTAAAAGGTTTTTTAAGGGAAGGTTAAAAAGAATTTAAATAGTTAAGAGAGGAGGACAGGTCTCCAGTACCGCTCCCGTATATTGCTAGTGACAAATATATCATTTAAACCCAAAGTAAGCATAATGTAACTAGCTTGAATTATGTATTCCTGTATTCTATGTGGATACTTGATTTTTGAAGTGAAAACTTTTTTAGCGGCGTTGGGTAAAAATTGTTAAACTCGCGCGTCAGGATCATTTGACCTTTGAACCGTAACCGACGACTGACGTCATACAACGTTAGCAGACTGTTTATTTTGCAAGATACGATAAGAAGCTTCGTAGTTAAGCAGTGAACGCTTCGACTGTAAGTACTTATGGTTTCAGATAGTACCGGGTTCGAACCTAGGCTTCTGACTTTTTTTGGGATTTTTTTTCTTTTTGTAATTTATTACTTTTTGTGATTATTTTTTCTGTTTGTAATTTATTTATGTTTGTAATTTATTAATTTCTTCTGACAGAAAATTAGCAGAAAATTATTGATAGGTTCTATGATTGGCACTATATTATAGGTATGGTATGGTATATATATGATGATATGGTATGGTATATAGATGGTATTATCTTCTTCTCTGTATATAACAGAGAAAGAAAGAAAGAAAAAGTTTTCACTTCTGCCGGCACTCCCGGAGTGCAACCCGTGATATTTTTTTGTAAAAACAAACCTACATATAACACCCAGACCGATGCAAATAGATACATTCATGCTAACTAATACCTGCGTTGAGCAGGAATCAAACCTACGATCTCCGTTTTACCAATAATATTCCATTATTATAGCTAAGCTAAATTAAACAAAAAAAACCTATTCCAATTCAGTTTAGATTTCTTTATTTCCCAAAATAGTGCAACATATATACATCTTCTCGACTTAATCTAAGTATACCACCACCTCCTAGGCGCTAGTGGAAAAGAACACATTCACACTAATAAAACAAAGTTGGAAAGTATATAGATTTTTAACCTTGTTCTAATTTTCCTACCAAAGTTCCACTTTAACATACTTACCTACTCAGCATCTTATATCAATCTATCGCCCATTCTAACTAGTTGAGACAGTTCAACTATATATAGATAGCTTATAGTTTATCATCCCAAACTAATTGGGCACATAGTTCATTGAACTCTATACAATCGCGTGATATTAACTTAACCTACTCGGCTTCTAAAATCAATTTCTTATACCGTTCTTATAGGTTGAGAAGTTTTCTTTATTTTTTCATTTATTTCTTTAAAGACACACAAACCTGCCGAGTTCCAGTGCACCGACACTATATTTGGTAACGGTTTTATCCTTTTTTCTTGAAAATTTAACGAAGCAATATTTGGCCACACTAAGTAGCCTTAGGTTGAGGTTGCACCAGTGCTGTATACTATCTAAGTCACTTTCGGTTTACCTAAAGTCAATAAGAGCCAAAGCAAATATGAGGCTAAAGTTACCAATTCAATTTTAAATAATTAATTATTGAAGTATTATTAAGTAAGTTAATTCAATTATTAGTTTAAATATTAATTATGTACAATAAACAATAAAGAAAATTTCATTAGTTACTTTAGCCTCACAGTTGCTTTTACCCCGGACTTACATATGTATGTATAGGCTATCATATAATATAGTTTATCGTCTCGAACTAATTGGGCGCACAGTTCATTGATCCTCTATACAGCGGCGCAATCTTGAGGGATAATTTGAAATATCCACAATCCCTTCGCCACTGTCTATTGCCATGAGATGGGTGGACGTGTGGCTATAACCTTTGTAATTGATAACGAGGCTCTGTACGAGGAGATCTGTAGTGAGCTGTGTGGCGTGAAGGTGGAGTTTTAGAGGCAGTTCGATTCCTGTTCAGTTTAAGTATTTTTATATTTATGTATATTAAAGTCGGGTTGGGTGTTTATATTATTATATGTTATAAGTTTTTAAACTTATGCCTGGTTGGGGTGTTTGACGGTTACGTACTGTCGCGGGTATAATTGCCACTCAGTGAAAATACTTGTATTCACGAGTGTGCTCATTTTTATTTCTAATCTAATTAACAAATTGATGTATAAAACACATTGATGTATACAAATATTTACACCGAACTGGAAGCAAACCCGCAACCTTTAGCTTTACCGCTAGCGGGTTCATCTGCAACATTCCTACTGCACCACAGTGAACGAAATTTTCATCGTCCATTTGCAAATAATAAAGAATGCCTCCGCAACTTCGAAAGTAAAAAAAAAACGTGAACATAAAAAAATATAGTGACGTCACGCGGTTAGTTCCAACTGGGTACTGAACTCACGACCGACTCAGTGGCTTCAAAGTTGAGAGCGCGAAGCTGACGCCCGGGCAGGGCGGGGCTCCACCCCGCGCATGCGTACCGCTTGCCACGAGCCGCACGAGAGCACGGGGAAATTTCCCATGTTCCCAGCTGAAATATGATTTCACCCATAATTTCGGGAATAATTACTTGTTGAGAATTTAATTTTAAAGTACTTAGGAAATTTATTTTAATGAAAATTCTAGTTTGAGGGTGAATAAGAGGTTTTAATTGATTGAATTTGATATAATAAGGATGTATTAATTTAAAAATAAAAGAAAGGAAATTTATCCGGTGTAGTAGTAAGTAGACGGCACTAGACTCGCATGGGCTTGAGATAAAAACTTTAAAGGGTAAAAAGTGGTCGTATAACACCTCTGCTAACCCCCTCGAGGACAATTGAGTTCATAACATAGTATTATTGTCTTTTTGATTTGTAGCAAATTTAAAATGGTTATTTTTATATATGAATTAACAAAAAAAAAAAAAAAAACTGTAATTGTAATTGATTTCTTCCAAATTTTCTATGTCATATTTACAATCGATTTAAAACGTAAATTATGTCAATCTAAATCCCCACTTTATTTCAAAATTATAAATTCTAAATCAATTTTATCAAAATCTACCAAAGTTAGCAGAAATCGCGTAGTAGCATTGCCGGACGGAGGGGGGTAACCCGACTAGCCCGCGGCAGTCAGCGGCCGACTGCGGCGCGCGATACACGCGTCATGCTCGGCTGGTTATGACACGAGAACTCGCTCCTCTCTCGCGAAATGACTGAGCCGAATACCGCCGATACGTGATGTTTGGTTAGACCGACGTACAGTGCTAGTGTGTGATCACCTTTAAACAAATTGTTCAACATTATTAAAGTAGTTTCGTGAACACAAACATGAGTTATAATGAGAAATCTGTGGTTTTATAGTGATCATCGGTGAGTTGGTAGTTGATTTTGTAAGATAGTTTTGTTTAAATACTAGGCGAATTTTTTAAAATTTATAATTTTAAAGTTATTATTTTTGTCATAATTAAAATGAGGTGTATAAGTGATTTCTTGTAAGTACTTTATTAATTTATAAATATAAAAATCTAAACTACTGTAATTATAAAAAATAATAATTTAGAATGGTTCGTAAAGTTGATAAGTTTTTAAAATGGTCTAAAATAAAATTGATTTTTTATTGAAATGTAAGAATAATATATTTAATTTTAAAAATGTACTAAGTCATATTTTAGTCTTATATTCACTTTTCTAAGTGTTTAATTTATTTTTAAACATGTTTAAGATATAATTGCAATTCTAAAAAAATAAACTAGTTATTAGGTTGTCATTGTGATTACCCAAGTTTGATTCTCGGACCAGAAAAAATAATAATGTCGAGTAAAAAAGTTCTCAAAAAACAGTATTATATCTAAAAATATACATTATTAACGAAAGCGGGCTAGTGATTAATATATTATGACAAAAATTACATAATTAATACAAAATAGGTTTTACAGTCATTTATCTTCCCCTACAGAGATATCCATGCCTATATATATTACAAAATATACAAACCAAATATATATACAATTTAAACCCATTCAAATACCACTTTAAAAATCAGTCGAATTATAGACTTTGTGTCGCTAAAGAGTTAAAAAAAGGTACGAGTTATTTGCTCGTATAATGTCATTACACATATTTTTGGTCCCATGTGTAGGTATAACATGGGACTAAAAATCCAGTTCGTATTTTTTTTTTACCGTCAACTGTATAAGACTATGAGCCCTATTTTAGTACAAGACATTTGGGAAAAGATTATCTAATGTCTTATTCCGTCGGTTATAGTTGAAAATAATAAAATTATAGCACACTAAAACTACATTTTATATGTCGTTGAAAATGTTATTGAAATCCCCCATCACCACAAACCACAGACCATCACTCTCCCCACTCTCGCAGGAGAACGGCCATAGGGCAGAAAAGCGCCCGTTGCAATTAACCTACGCTATTTAGCGTAACCGTAGCGGTCTCTATGAGTTGCGTAGCAATTAGTGCTACGCCGTAGCAGCGTAGATATAAGCTACGTTACGTAATTACGGGCGTTTAGAACGATGGTTTGATGACGAGGGAAAAATTAAAATTAAAGTTACATTTATTTCAGTTTTCATTTAATATCACGTTAGATTAAGTAAGTCGTATTTTCTCAAAGGGAATGAGTGTTAACAACTATGTTTCTCTGTTTTTGGGTATAAGAGATGAAATTATAGTGATATGACTGGGATGGTTATAAGTGATAAATGTTATAACTAGAAAATAAAAAAAAATCCGTTCAAATAAAAAAAAATGTATAATCTAATTGTACGTCTTACTAGACATTTTACAGTGATACTTTAAATGACAATAATTGTCTACTTCTACTCACTTGTAACAAACATAAAATAAATATGAATTTGAAAATTAAAATAGAATAGAATAGAAGAGAAAGAAAGAGGATAGAAATACGTTTGATTGTGCAGTAATTAATGCTAATAATATAATTTCAAATAAATTAATAAAGTACAATGGGCGGTCGTATCGCGGAATACGATCCATTACAGGTAAACTTTTGATGGATTTATCTCTTTGGAGCCCGTTTGCTCCAGGCACTATTGCTGGCAAAATGAAAAATAAAAAAATAATCGTGCTGGCACTAAAAAATCTGATCCATAAGCACAATTTAGAATTGAAAATATTACCTTAATATCACACACCTTGGTTTCTGTTAAAAAAATGTTCAATTCCAGTATGTAATGAAAGTCCAAACTGATATTATCAATATGAAAGTGTGTGTGTCCCCCTTTGTCCGTCTTTCACGCCTAAACCACTGAACCGATTTAGAGGAGAAAGGAGATAGGCTATAGTTGGTCGCGATAAACGACATCCAAGCGGGCGGAGCCGCAAGCTAAAGCTAATGGAACATAAATCGCGAAGTTTTACATCTTTATAAGATAATTTAGTTCTAATAGATTTCAGTTCCTAATATTACTGAAATCCTATCTCCACATATTACTGAAAAAGTAACACGTATGACGTCCTACGTGTTACATTGTAACCCTATGATTAATACTTCTAAATTTACATTTAACTTCACAATACAATAAATAAAATCTACGAGAAAAGAATTTGACCTAAACTAACATACAGCCGAAATTGAGAACTCCTAATTTTGAAGTCGGTTACTAAAACTCAAACCAAAGGCCTATAAAGCCGTCTAAAATGTAACTTCATTTAAATGTACAATACAACAAGTATATTTCGTAAATTAAATGCAAAATTTCAACAGCTCAGCTCAACAGAGACACAGACAACAATCCCTACCACCCAGAAACTAATCTCTGTAGCGATTAGTGCTACGGTACTTGCTACGGCGTAGCGCGCTACGTTTATCACATACAATTAAATTCCGCTGCATTTCCCTTCTTGAAATGGTTAAGAGTAATTCTCTTAGCTGTTTCTTAATTATTTTTCATTGTGTGGTTGGTTTTTTGATGGAAAATTATACTGTTTTGGTATAGGCAGGTAATTGGTAGTAAATACTGATGTAAAAGTTTTTGAATTTAATTTGTAAGCAAATCCAATAGATGCAAATAGAATCAATTTAAATAGAAAAAAATATGTCGGCGGAGTAGTCAAAAATCAATGTTTAAAAATGATTGAAATATTATTCATTGGTTCCGATAGTTCGTGAGAATGTCGGTAGATGCTCCACTGTCGCCTCAAAGACAGATTTAGAAGGAAAAATTCGGATTGGTTAGGGCGTGGTCTGGTGGCTTAGTGGTCAAAGCATTGCCCCTGTAAGGCAAAGATCGCGGGTTCCAACCCCGCCTAGACCGATTAAATTTTTTCCTTTGAAATCGATTAATATTTACGTCTAATCTGGTGAGCAGTATTAACTTAAATTTAAAGCAATTATTAATCTATCATTTTATGTTGACTGTCGCTTCAAGACAAGAATTTCAAATGTCCAAAATGCGTCTAAGTAACTCTGTTGGTCGAATCTAGTAGTGTGTTTGAATAGGCAAATCTCAGGATAAAAAAAAAATAGCGACCGTAATAACTCTAAAAACTTATATTCCCTTTAACTCAACTAAGCTAAATTATTTAGTGTTGTGGCCAGGATTCGAATTCGACTCCTTAACCACTAAGCGACCGAAGCTTGCAGAATTACATGTGTGATATGAAGTTTCATATTGCTGTTTTTTTTTAATTTGATAGACCTGTTCTTGGGACGCTTAGGAGGCTCTTATAGGCTATATAATATTATGATTCAGGTTGTGTAGCGATGCGTTAACCGATACGGTGGGTGAAACCGTGGTGCACAGACGAGGTTGTGCCATATTGATGCGTCCTACATTAAAAGAAAAATATATTATATACATATACTCACGCCTGTAAATCGCCAAAGGGCAGAGGTGGCAATACGACACCCATCGCCAACTATAATTTTCGATCACACGTAATAGGGGGCTATAAATTTATTGTTGGATGGGGAACAGCCCTGTCCCTTAGTCGCTTTTTACGATACATAACATAAAATAAACTCACGCCTTTATCCCCGAAGAGGTAGGCAGAGGTGCTAGCACCCACATTTCGCCGGTATATGTTTAGGTCCCAAAGTAATAGGTGGCGAGTCTATTGCCATTAACTGGGCACTTATAAACCTGCGATAAATACATACATAACTTCGAAAAGCATCGATAAGTCATTGATGTGTGCCATGGAAAACCTGGGATCGAACCCGAGACCTCGTCTCAGCAGTCCATTACCCATACCACTAGGCTACCGCGGTTATTATGTATTTATATATGTTTTTATGTGTATGTATTTGTACGGTTTTATATATATATACCGGTGTATTTTACGACACACATGTAAGAACTCAAGTGATCTTATTTCACATCACCAGGAATCAACACGGCAAGGAATAAAATATTCTATGTAATATAAAATAATAAAAAATTGGCACTAAAGTCTACCCCATTAGCAGTTATATTATAGAATCTAAACCAAAATGGCGGCCAAACAATGGTGTTAGCGGCACTAACATTTCAGCTAAATACGTCTGCAGTTAAGTGCCAGCCCAGTGCCTATATCTAATGCCCCGACCGTGTAATGACGTCGTTATGTTACATACATCCATACACCCATCCAGAGGTTCGACTGCACGCCGGTATAACTACCAAAGAGTAGGCAGAGGTGTATTGATACTTGTGTCATCATTTTTCTAAGCCTTTTCTCAATTCACTTTGGGTCAGCTTAGGTGGCAGACAAGCACACCGCCCACCGGATGGAAAGTGGTTACCATAGCCTATGGACGTATGCAACACCATTTTTCAGAAGCGACTGCTACCTGCCATCCATAACCAGTTGGCGATTTCGGAGTTCAGACTACTGAATTGACACTTACATGTTTTAAATAAAATAAAAATCGGCAGCTGTTATCTTTTTACATAACTAAGAACTACCCTGTTACCGTTAATTGGGTGATTTGGCTAGACTCCATGTTACTAATGTTAAAAAAAACCAGTGGTGTACGAAGTGACCACAGTTTTTCCCTTGCTATGTTCTTCTTCTCGTATCAATGGCAGCAAATTAAAACGTCTAGATGCGACCAACCAAAAACTCAGCTACACTGACCGCATCCTCCATCGCCTAGCAGATCGGCAATAGTACAGGTATTGGGCAAAAAACAGTCCAATTGCTATGATTCTGGCGAATATCTTTCACTTTTTCTACTTATACTTAACTGTACGATGAATAAGACTCACAAGAGACTTTCAATTAATATAAAATGCAACTGAAAGGACGTTTTACGTTAAAAGGAATTCAAAAAACTCAGGTAAAGTCACCGTGAGGATTGCAACATGTAAATAAAAAAAGAAACTATTGAAACTTACCACCGGTAGTACGAAAAGTCTGCGTTCGAGAGCAAACTGTGTTTTTTTGCATCACAGAAAGTACGTTGACATACAAAACAACCTATATTGGTAGTCGTTTGAAAGCCAAGATAAATCAATAATGGAGGACTTATAGAGAGGACCCTAGGGACTCAAGTGTACACTTTGAATGCAACCAGAGTTGGTGCACGAAGGATTTATTCATAGTTGATGCTCACTTTTTTCAAGCTCCAATTATTCAAATCGATTTAAATAGGAAGTTTGAATCGCCTCAAAGACATAAAGGGGAAATTAAAGATAAAAGAAAGATATAAAGGGGGACTGCTGAAAGTAGGTCTCGGGTTCGATCCCAGGTTTCACCATGGCACACACCAATGACTTTTCGATTCTTTTTGAAGTTATTTGTGTATTAATAGCAGGTTTATAAGTGCCCGGTTAATGGCAATAGGCTCGCCACCTATTACATTGGGACCTAAACATAAACTGGCAAAATGTGGGTGCTAGCACCTCTGCCTACCCCTTCGGGGATATAGGCGTGAGTTTATGTTATGTTTTAAAGGGGGAAAATTGGATTAGTTTGGGTGAGGTCCGGTTAGCTTAGTGGTCAAAGCATTGCCCCATGGAAGGCAAAGATTGCGGGTTTAAGTCCCGCCTAGATCAATCCAAACTTTTCCAATTTAAATCGATTTGATGCTCACTGCCCAGCTAGCTTAGAATTTGGGTCCCACAACACATGTGAACCTATTCCAGATAAGCCTATATATTAATCCCGACTGTAATCTATTCCTGTACCAAATTTTAGTCAGTTTCGTTCAGCCGTTAGAGAGTAATTGAATGACAAATGTTTCACGTTTATAATATTAGTAAGGTTTATTTAGGAACTCAAAAGCTTATTCACATTTGTTATTTTATATTTACTGAACTGACCTCTAAAGAAATGGCAATAAATTTATTGTATAGAATAATTTAAAATAATTTGCATTAAAACATGTACCAACCCTAAATCTACATTTGCAAATAAATGAAAATAAAAAATAAAAATAGAATGGAATGATCAATGTATGGAATTGACATAAACCATATATTATAAAAGTTATTGCCTTGTTTTTGGGCTGGCAGATTCTTAAACTAATTACAGAGTTTCATGACATTCATACTGGCCCAAGATATTGAAAGCTACAGCAGTGGAACTTAAATTTCAAGATTAACATTTAAAATAACAAACAAATTTATTTACTTAATTAATATAGCTGTTGCTTACAGCTCCGCATACGCGGATCTCGGTTATTACGACCAAACATAGCCTATGTCCTTTCGCAAGGTCCAAATATACCTCTGTACCAAATTTCATCAAAATCAGTTCAGTGGTTTATGTGTGAAAGTGGAACAGATGCAGTAGAGTTAGATATAGATGTGATGATACGAACATTCGATAAATTAATTATTAAGAATATAAAATATCCGACTGCTGTCCAAATAATCGGAACAAGCAGGCGGCCCCCATTTAACAATCATAAGCCGAAACAAAATTAGTGGATACAGCGTGTCATCAATTTTTTTCGATCTTTTATAAAACATTCATGTTTTTTTAAATAATTAATGTTATTTTAAGCTTTTTAGTTATGACATGATATTTTTATAAATTAATTTTGTAATCTTATGCAAATTTTGATATCCAATTCGATAAATTTGAATGACAAAAAAATATGCAGCACCAAGAATCAACCGTATACTTGAATTTAATTTTGAAGCAATTACTATGCTTTCTTTATGCGTATTTCCCCCTGTAAGGGAAAGATCGCGGGTTCGAGTCCCGCCTGAGCGATTCACTTTTTCCTATCTTAATCGAACCATATTCTTTTTGTTGACATTTTATGTACACTATGACACTTGGGAGATAAATACCTTTCATACGACGCATGCATCATTTCAACGCATGTCATAAACGTCAAATCCCATACTTTCTTCATTCTATTCCATCAAACGCTGGCTTGCGAATTGCCACTTGTCTAGAAGGGCAGAGCCATTAGGCCTGTAGAAGGTAACAAAGAAAACTAAAAACATACACGTGTAACACATTACCCTCGCTGACGTAGTCGGGTAAAAAGGCTTACTAATACCGTCTCCAGATGCTGTTATTTACATAGTTAAGATCTCATTGACAGTTTCCTTATGTGTCCTATAACATTAGCATGATCACAAAAATATGACAACGGTATTCAGTTAACCGAAACTTCAAAAACCACTAAGAGACACCGAAAGCATCATAAAAATCTTCGGCCCAAGTATCTGCGTATTTCCATAACAATATTACTTTGGTAATAAAATTTTGGACGTCCCCTACACGAGGGATCGTAAATTCTCGATCGATATGTGACATTTTTGGTTGCAGGTTCTCGCCGTAAAAATGTGTTAATAATTGAGTTTGGGAATTACGGGCTTTTCGCTGAATCTATTCACGGTAACGATGTCAGATTTGAAGCGTGATGGAACCTAATTTTTGCTGACCAGAATCAGTGGTTGATTTTAGTAGTGTTATATGTTATGCTGTAAGCAGAGATATTTTTGACAAGACACATTGAGAATTTTATGAGATTCTAACGCCTAAGAAACTGTTGTGAAACAGATTTCTAGAGGCCGTTTCTTCCGTCTTTTTCATTCTACTAGATAGATAGATAGCTCTTTATTGTACACCAACATTAGATTACAAGAGATAATAATATTCTTATATTTATATGTTACTAGAAAAGTGAGCCCTGGCTTCAACCAAAAACATTTTTTTAAAAGCTAGTGCAGCCGGGTTGCAGCCCAATCTAAAAAAAATAGCTACTACCATCTTTGAAGCGAGTTGTATATTAGTCAAAATTTGAACTCAATCGATACCAAACATTTTAAGTTTTTGATGCTTATACAAACCTACTTAACATTTCTGATTACCTCCATACTTAACTCTATCGTCTTACTTATCTTTACCTTCTGCTATATTTGATCACAGTATCTCTGAGTGTGTTCATGAAAGAGGTTTACTTTTCACTAGCAGAGGAGCCTTCAGAAAAAGGTAATATCCATGTATGTGTGGCTGTGACCGCTGATATGACTGTTACCGCTCACCGCTATATACAGGATGCGCATTTATTTGCTTTTAATAATACACGAAAGTATCATATACTTAGAAAAAAATATACCTCATAATTTCTATGACATAAAATACTGAGTAGGGTTCGCAAAAACGTCTCACGGTGGAACACTGCGAGCCGTCAAGACAAAATTTACGACGCGATTTTATGCTCACCGTACATGATATTGTTACAGTAATATGTGCCAAGCTGTCTGACGTCGCAGGGCATTCGACGTTGACGTCATAATTTATGTCTTAATATTCATTGATATTTTAAGTCTTACGACCTAAAAGGGTCTATTTTAATAAATCTTTTAGATTTTAATTGGAGTAAATCTTTTTTGTTTGGATTTTACTTTTGAACCATTTTACTTATCAAAATATAACAGCTCTCAGAAGTGGTTTAAGAAAAAATAGATATATTTTCACATTAAAAGAAATATACTGAGACAAACTACAAAGTGCTATCTAGGGCTGCTGCTGGATTCTATAATTTATAAAGACACACTCAAAGACCCAGAATAATACAAATAGACTTATTATTCATAAAGATTTTTGCACAGAGCGGGCATCAAACAGTAACGCTACGCCACAGGGTCCAGTGCTGCACTAAGGATATGTTAGGACAAGACCTAGTATCATTTTTATTTATAAGACCATATACCATTTCAATAAATACATAAATAAAACAGCAACACGACAATAAACTTATTCTATATCCGCAACATTAACCAGCCATGTTAACCGAAAGCCCGCACACAATAAAAGATTTTTACAAGTTTTCCCAAACGTGTGGGAAGGCCCTATAATAAAAGGGCCAGGGTAATGTTTTTGCCCTCTGAGGTCCGTAAATTACCTCCGAACACGGAGACCCTTTGTCATGATTGTCTCTGAGAACGGCCATATTGGTTACTATGTCTTTGTTCCTTGTTAGTCTGTTTGTACAGTTACGATAATAAATTGGATCGTTGTTTTAGCTGGTGGCATGAAAATATATTTTAAGTTTTCGTTCAGGGTGAGGGGACTTGTTGTTTTAATATGACAACACTGTCTTTTTAATTGATGGTTTCTGTTCTGAAGAAAAATTGAGGGAATAAAGTGAAGTACTTCATTTTCATTTTTGATTGGTTGAATGTTAAATTAAATTGGTATTTTCAAATGCTTTTAGTAGTATTTTTATAACTAATGTAGGTGTATAGCATTTCACCAAAAGTTTCGTAACCCGAACATCACCTTCAAGTGGGAATACCCGTTGATTGACTTGATGAGCGATGTTGACCCAGCCTTTCCCGGGAATCAGAAGGTATTTCCGTTCAATTTAACAGTCCGACTTAGGAAGTAAGTACCTCCGCCCTACAGAATACCGCGGCCATAATAACCTCGTGTTGTGTTCCCGGCGGTGAGTAGGGTAGCCAGAGCTGACGGTACAGAAGTTCTCTGTGTTTACAGGGACGGCAGAACGAGTGTGACTCCCCTGGTGTAGCACAAGTCCATAGGCCACGGTAACCACTTTCCATCAGGTCGACCATGTGTTAGTCTGCCACCTCAGTAGTATAAAAAAACCGGTATAACCAAATTAAAGGTGGAGTAGTAATTGTATACCCAGAGCTACAAAGTGCATTCACTAACAATGTGTAAAAGATTGTTTTTATACGTATAAAATAGACTCTCCGCATAGAATTTCGATACCATTCCTACC
Source organism: Eilema caniola (assembly GCA_949126895.1). Taxonomy (NCBI): domain Eukaryota; kingdom Metazoa; phylum Arthropoda; class Insecta; order Lepidoptera; family Erebidae; genus Eilema; species Eilema caniola. The sequence continues at coordinate 27,458,003 of OX421466.1, read as the reverse complement.
TAACCTATTTCCAGGAATAAAAGAAGCCTATGTGTTATTCGTGACTATCATCATCGTCACGACAATAAAGAGCACCTCAGCCTCGGATGCAATCATGATAACATCGAAATGTCGATGATGCATGCATGTGTTCATCCGCAATAAAAATGTATTTATTTCTTTCTTTCTTTCATGATAATGATGATGTATCTATCTCTGTACCAAATTCCAATCTTTAAGAATTGTAACTCTTTACCAGCACACGAGTTTCCTCATGCCTACAGCCCCGGGACCTATGAGCGGGGCGTGAAAATCATCTGTCGAAGCCGTCAATGTAGGATGCACTAGCATCTGTAATAGCACCCACTTTATTTGGACCACAGGTCAGCTTACCATCATGTGAGGTGCAATCAATTTGGCGACCTAAATATTTAAGAAAAGATTCATTGAATCCCCAGAGAGTGATTAACAAACATCCAATCTTCAGAAACTCTCACATGTAAAATGTTATAATAGGTACGATAACACACCTGCTCTTATATAGTTGAGAAGGCAATATCATCAGCTCAAATAGTTGTAGTAAAGACACCAATAAACTGGCCGTGGCCACAATGCGGTGCCGGCGTGGAAACAATCACCGCGTATTATCGCTAACTCGCCCTAACGCTCCCATAAATGCTTGTGGAATCGGTAGTTTATTCTAATATTGCTACTATTAACAGCTTTTGAATTAGAGGCCGCTGAAATAAGGTCTTTTAGGCGTATTGGTTTATGTGTAATTTGCATTACTAACATAGACAATGACGTATACAAAATAGACACGGTATGCAGAAATATCATAAACACAAAACATATTATAACTAGCGATCCGCCCCGGCTTCGCATGGGTGGTTAAAATGTTCCCATAGAAATCCAATATAGCTCATGTTACTCAGGGTGAATTTAGTTTTCCAATGGTGAAAGAAGTTTTGAAATCGGCACAGTAGTTTTTGAGTTTATTCATTACAAACATACACACAAAAATACATATCTTTCCTCTTTATAACAGTAGTGTAGATGTAGAAAATAGAACATAGCATAGTGACACCACACGGGTTCCCTGTAGTAGGGTAGGGTAGATTTGCGAATATTAGTAATTTCCATTCTAATATTCTTTGAAAAAAATAATTATTAAAAATATTTGTACGCACTGTCCATAACACAATTCATCTGTCTGTTGCTACCTTTTTACGGCTAAACAACTGGTCTATTTATGAATAAAATATAACATCGGTTACTTTCCAAATCGATTAAGATAGGAAAAAAAGAATGCTCTGGTGGGACTCGAACCCATGATCTTTCCCTTACAGGGGGAATGCTCTGAGCCACCGAGCCACACCTGAAGCTATCCAAATTCTCCTATACTACCGTCTTAGGGCGACGGTGGGAGCCAACTACCGACATTCATACGAAATATCGGAAACAATGAATGATGTTGCAATCATTTTTAAACATTGTTTTTTGATGACTCCGCCCAAATAATTGAATGAAATTTTGAAGCATTTACTATGCTAACTTAACTATTCAAACCGTCGCCCTAAGACGGTAGTATAGGAGAATTTGGATAGCTTCAGGTGTGGCTCGGTGGCTCAGTGGTCATAGCATTCCCCCTGTAAGGGAAAGATCGTAGGTTCGAGTCCCACCTGAGCATTCATTTTTTCCTATCTTAATCGATTTGAAAAGTTAACATAGTAAATGCTTCAAAATTTTATTCAATCGGTTACTTTGTTGTCGTAGTCATGACTTAAACCAACCGTTTAATAAAATCAATTAACTAAAAATACATTATAAAAGGTTATTTTAATAGATAGTGCAGCAATCGTGTCGCACGCCACAACCTTCGCATAAATAGATCATGATATTATGGTCAGTGGGACTTTGATGTAGTGCCAATAGGTCACGAGGCCAGTGTTTAATACTACATTGAAAGTCATATCAGTATTTAATTATTTTATACGCTTTTTATAAGCTTCACCTGTATGTTTGTTTGTGTGTATGTTTGTTCGTAACCGACTCCTTTGGGCGCGACTTTAAACGGCCAAATTTCGTTCAAACTTTGTAATTTTTTTTTAAATATCACCACACTCTTTTATAATTAATGTACATTTTTTTTATTTACACTATTAATAATTTATATTTATTGAAAATTTTAATACTATTCTTTTATAAAATAATTAAAACTGATTCTCTATTTTTTTAGTTCGGTTCTCTATAAAAAGCGTGTTGTTTAGTTTTTTTTTAACTATTATTTATTTAGCGAATAAGCCTAAAATAAAATGATTCAGTTCAAGTTTCACTGGGGTCTTGGATAGAATCATTTGCAATGCATCTTCGTTTTTTCTGCAACCGTGGCTCGAGCTTAATAATGGCAGCAAGTTGCTATACATTTACGCTATCGGATGAAACTCAATATACATTTGGTTATTGCGGTTTTCTGACCAAAATGTGTATGACTAATAGGGGTATGGAACTACACTAATATAATTAATAACTTTATATAATTTTAAAAACCTTACTAACCTCTCCTGGAAAGAGCTAAGTAAGAGCTCTGGCGGAGGTTTTCGCCTCGGTGTTAAGTCAGGTGGCAGTTCGAACTAGCGTTGCAGGTCACGGGTTCGAAGCCCAGCCATTACAAAGGATCTGCTGAATTATAACAGTTTGCAATACCATATAGACAACTTTTTAATCATGGACTAGGTTCTCATTGGTTGCGAGATCAGATTTCCACACAGACGGAGTCGCTGGCAATATTCTTTCAGTAGATGAAATAGAGGTACACCTCTACCTACCCTTTCGGGGATTTACCAGAGTGAAAATAATGTATTAAATGGATTTAAATTAAATAAATTGAATTGGTTTAGGCAGGGATCAAACTCGCGATCTTTGCCTTGCGTTAACCACTAAGCTCCACTGTCGCCTCAAAGACAGATATAGAAGGAGAAATTTGAATTGGTTAGGGTAAGGTCTGGTAGCTTAGTGGTCGAAGCGGTATCCGATCATTTGATAAAAAACGAAAGACAAATCTTCATTTGATAAACAACGTTTGACAAAATTATAGTTGATAAACTTATTATTTTACAAACTATTGTTTAATAAACTACTCATTACACAAAATATTAATTTGGAAATTTACTCCTTAATATCATTGAAAAATTGATTATTTTTTAAATATGTTAGTTGGAAAAACAAGTTTTACCCTTCAATTATTTTCTTGAATAGTCAAAAGTTAGTGACAGAAATGAATCGCTGCAAATCCGACTGCCGGTTTACCCTACCCCTAGAGTGTTATTAAAGCCCACGCAGGCGCGGAGGGGTGAGGCGGCCCACGAGCTGAGGAGCAGTTGGTTATAAAGTCCGCTTCGGCTTGCTGGCCGGCTCAGCCGGTGGTGGGCGTTACAACCATCTGCGAAGGCAAGCTCGTGTGGGGCCGCCGGAGTCCCGCAGGGCCGGAGCCGTGAGAGAAACGATGTTTGCTACATGCTACATACCTACTGTATGCTTGCTTGTTTGATTGTTTGTTAACTGACTTTATTTTGTCCAATGAACATTTTTAAAATAAAATTTTAGAAATTGAAATATTTTCTATATGGTACCTTCATTTATCAAATGATTATTTTTTAAGTAAAATGTTTGCAAAATGAAAGTTTGACAAATGATAAGTTTTTCAAACGTTGTTTGTAAAATGATCGTTTGTCATACGTTTTTTGTCAAACAATAGTGAACCGCACACATTGCCCCTGTAAGGCAAAGATGGCGGGTTCGATCCCCACCTAAACCAATTCAATTTTTTTATTTAAATCGATCGATATTTAGCATAAAAATTACTTGAACAATTTTAATTCAAATTATGAATTGATTTTGAAATTCACACTCACACTGATCATGCAATTTGGGGACCAGACCCAGAGATAGATTACCGTCCGGCATAAATAGGCTACTTTTACTGTAGTTACATGAACGGTTTTACTATTTCTCGCCAGTGCAGAATAGCTTCTATTATATAAAGGGCTCAATTTACCGGCAAAAAGCTTGTACATTTGAATGAACATAACATAAAAGCGGAACAAACAGTTATACATAGAACCAATGCATTACATCCAAAGGAATCCCGATTCACATATCGCCACAGTAAAATGATTTAGACTGTATAGTAAAAATAGGTACGTACGTTTGTATAGGAGCGTGGAATTAAATTACTGTCACGGGGACGGCTTTTACCTCCATCTCTGTCTATCCCTTTCTATATACGTATTTATGTCTCCCTCTTCGAGTGTATTAGATTAAATTGACATATAAGTGTAGTAGATTCGTCGCATAGATTTCGAGTGATTGAAATAGATGTGAATTGAATTAAATGTTTAAGAATGTAGCTTCAGGTTTGAGGAATCACCAGTTTTGATACACGGATTTGAAGTTTGCTTTTTAAAATTAATAATTAATGAATCTATCCATAGAATACATCCGACAGAGAACCAAAGTTATCGACATAGCTCAAAGAATCAACAAGCTGAAGTGGCAGTGTGCTGGCCATATCTCACGAAGAACTGACAACCGTTGGGGTAAACGTGTTCTTGGGTGGAGACCGCGACTCGGCAAGCGTAGCGTAGGACGCCCTCCGACCAGGTGGGATGACGATCTAAGAAAGACTGCAGGCAGATGCTGGATGCGGCAAGCTGAAGGCAGGGCGCTATGGCGCTCATTAGGGGAGGGCTATGTCCAGCAGTGGACTAATATAGCCTGATGATGATGATGATGATGATGATGATAGATTATCTAAAAGAGAAACGACTCCATCAAATAGTGTTAGGGCAACGGTATGAGATGTCGACCATTATTTATGCGACAGCATATCTTATTCAGTTCGACGTTATGTTAGTGTGACATAACATAACATAAACTCACGCCTTTATCCCCGAAGGGGTAGGCAGAGGTGCTAGCACCCACATTTCGCCGGTTTATGTTTAGGTCCCAATGTAATAGGTGGTGAGCCTATTGCCATTAACTGGGCACTTATAAACCTGCGATAAATACACACATAACTTCGAAAAGCATCGAAAAGTCATTGGTGTGTGCCATGGAAAACCTGGGATCGAACCCGAGACCTCGTCTCAGCAGTCCATTACCCATACCACTAGGCTACCGCGGTTAGTGTGACTGTTTATTTTATCGATAAAACTCTAGAAACTAAAGCGCAAACATGAATTGTAGCGACATATAATTTAATAAATAAAATTAGGACATCATTTGTAAAACCGTAACCAAAAAGCGGCCAAGTGCGAGTCGGACTCGCCTATGAAGGGTTCCGTATCAGCAAGTAGGTAAATTGCGGTTTCCGATTTATGACGTATTAAAAAAAACCACTTACTAGATCACGTTCAAATCAATTTTCGGTGGAAGTTTGTATGGTAATGTACATCATATATTTTTTTAGTTTTATCATTCTCTTATTTTAGAAGTTACAGGGGGGGGGGGGGGGGGGACATACATTTTACCACTTTAGAAGTGTCTCTCGAGCAAACTATTCAGTTTAGAATAAAATGATATTAGAAACCTCAATATCATTTTTTAAGACCTATTCATAGAAACCCCACCCCACACGTATGGGTTTGAAGAAAAACATTTTTTTTACTTACAGTTCTAAGTATGGGGAACCCCCAAAATTTATTGTTTTTTATTTTTATTTTTGTGTCACTAGTATCCATCTACTTACCAAGTTTTAACAGTATAGTTCTTATAGTTTCGGAAAAAAGTGGCTGTGACAGACAGACAGACATGACGAATCTATAAGGGTTCCGTTTTATGCCATTTGGCTACGGAACTCTAATAAAAACTATCGTAATCGTATCGTGATCGTATTGAGAGAACGAGGCAATGCGATTGGCCGACTGTCTACTGGGTACCTCTGTAGGTACTTATATATGTGAAGCCGACCAATCGCAATGCTCCTTTCTCTCGATACGTTTGTGGGACGATTACGATACGATTACGATAGTTGTTCGTGCTGGGGGGGAACTGATCAAATTTGACGGACAAAGTAATAAAATGATATTGATGATTAGTGCTCCCCTTCTTCCCGTTGACTGATTGTTCTCACAACTTTTGTTCGGATAGTAATACAATTTATATAAATAAAATAGTTTGGTATTAAGATCATTTTTTAACTTTTTAGTCAAGATCGTTCTGATAGTGACTGTACCAACCCATCTCGCGGATAAAGCAGTGTGAAATCAGTAGGCTAGAGTATACCAACATCGGGAGAGGCCTATGGCCAGCAGGGGACAGCGTCAGGCTAGTTGGAATTGAAATGGATATCGGAAAATGTGGCGACAAGACCATTCTTCTTCTTGTCCCATGAAAAAACCTTGTAGTTAATTACAGACACACTCACTTTAAGCCGGATATTAGCAGTAAGTAGTATTAGTTACACTTACCACCATGTACAGTCGGGTCCGTATTGGCTCACATAAAATTTGTAATCCTATTCTTTTTCTTACTACCGACAGGCGTGGTTCACTCCGCGCAGTACATCCGTTATATACCTACAACGAAGTATCGGCCGAGCGGATTAAAAATTAGTCGAGTGTCACGCGCGCGCTCGTGTGGACGCTTGAGGTGTTTTCTATGCTCGCGCTCGGCTGGGATTTTATAAAAACATTTTTTTTCTCTCTTGATCGTGCCTACTACTGGTACCTACCTTAGAATGGACAAGAAAAGAAAATATGACAGACGATATTGTGTGGCGTTCGGCTGTTTGAATTCGAATAGAAATATGCCGGATTTATCTTTTTTCTCGCTTCCCAAAGATGCTGTAAGGTAATTTTGCCAAATTAATAAATTTTAAAATTTTAAGGTACTTACCTACCTACCCATAACCCAACCTACCACTACTACTGTTCAAAATGCGTAACTAGACTAAAACTACTTATTTTATAGGTAGACCACGAAGTAGGTAGGTACCTAGCCAGCTAGATTTTTGAACTGAGAGGGTTATTGGATCGGCCCCATCGGGGTCAACGTACTCCGCTGTCACCCGCCTCGACGTATTTTTCTAATTTCGAGTGTCCTTGACGGGCATTGCGCGTTGACTATAGGTAGGTAGGTACCACTGATGATACCTACCCTACGTAATTTCTGCAGTTCCAAGTTCCTTCTTTTTAAACGACTTCAAAAAAGGAGGAGGGTCGATTTTTTTAATTTCTTATGTTTGTCCCTTCATAACGCCGTCATTTATTAGTTCTTAACTACATAATATATGAACCTTCGCGCTCGAAAGCTACCTTATAGCTTATAGGTAATATTTAGTATTCTTTGTTTATAGTCCGAGAGCTGAAGTAATAAATTTAATAAGTATACAAATGAATAGCATAATATTTAATATTATTCACCTGAACATGATAATTAGATACTTTGGCGCACTTTGGCTAGTCTGACGGGTATATAGACCGAGAGCTAAGGTTAAGTTTGACAATACATGGTGGCCAGCTCTCCTGGCCAAAAAATTTGGCGCCCCATATTGAGGAGTATTTGAGCCACCCCCATGTATGTCCAGTGATTTTTACTAGCTTAGGAGATACGATTTTTGAAGTTATACTACTTTTGGCGCACCTAACCTTTATCGGCGTGGCGATTATCAAACACTTAGAAAAATTTACATTGTATAGAGACTGGACTATGGCGACTGCAACGGGGACTGTTCCTGTGACGGCGACGAACGACTACTACGGTGACTGTGCTCCTCAGTGCCCCGTTTGCTTCACTCTAACCAATGACCATAAGCACATGTGTGTTTGCTCCGTACTGACTACCATTTGTCTATTTTATTTTAGGCGCCGAGAGTGGCTGATTTTAATAAGACGAGAGGACTTACTAAGAAAAGAAAATTTGAGAGCTAAAAGCTACGAAGTCTGCTCCCATCATTTTGAAGATTCTGCAATCAGGACAATCAAACAACTGAAACCAAATACAGTTCCAACAAAGCTTATAGTATCCGAGAACCGAGTTCCTAAGAATAATATAAATTCAAATACGAATTGCTTTCAAAGCGCATTTAATTTAGCTGGCGCAAATCAAAATAATTTACCAACATGATTTTTGGGTGTCGGCTCTCGGACTAGTTTAAGCCGTTTCGTGTTTGCGTCGTACGGCATGTAACTAAACACGTAAATGGTATGTTCAATTTAGCAAATACACTAAAGTGTAGTAGCAAAGAATACTAAATGTAGTAGTATGCTTATCGTCTTATGTTAAAATATGCGGACATTGTAATAAAATACTTTTTTCATCTAATACTAGGTAGGTATGTTTAAAGTTGTCATTTTCACATAAGTAGAAAAATAGTAACAGGTACATAACTGGACTGGTAATCAAATATTCATTTCTTCACAAGAAGGCAACCCTAACAGGCGTAAGAAGAGATAAGAGGTACGCGATAGAAAGAGACGAAGTAGTAGGTGAATAAAATTATAGGTACCTAATGTTGTGCGAGCTGAATTCCACCGTATTGCGTCGGAGCAAGACTGGAATTAATTAAATCTTCTTGCGCAGTGATCCTTCTGTACGTTAGTACTATTAATTATTCTGTGCTACCGATTTGTGTTCATAATCATCACTCTTCATAATTTTATTTTTTATTGCTTTTTTTATTCATAAAGTCGTTGTTCAGAATAGCTTACTTTATAACAGAAAATTATCATATTGGGTTCTATGAATTCCTTGTGTCCGTCTGTCTGTCTGTAACACGTGTTTCTCATTAACGGCAGGACCGATTTAAAAAAAAACATTTTGCATAAATTCTGTCTACTTTTTTAACAAAAAATAGTTTCTGGTGCTTCGCCGGCCACTTTCATAAAAACACATATTAAAATAAATCACATTTATGAATATTATAGTTATTAATTTACCTAAAATAAATGTTTTAGATGGTTATTTATTCAAATGATTATGAGTTTCGATTATTAATATAACAAATATATTAAAACAAATATTAGTAAAAACTAAGTATATAATTTGTGATATTATGATTATGTTTTTTAATATTTAGTTGGATTTTTTTTATAAATAACGATCATTATAATTTTAAATGGTATGAGTCTTTGGGTCCCCCTTTGGATATCCCTCGAACCCCGGCTGACCCAGGGCCATCTCTCTCGGTCTGGCCCCCCTGTACCTGTCAGCATCAGATCTATCTCGACTAACAAAGTACTCAAAATGATCTTAATACTTCGAATTTCCCGGTTCTTGTGGACTGATTGTTGTGATACTGGTACACACCTCTAGTTCGGACAATCATACAATTTATATCAATAAAACAGTTTAATTTGTTCTTCACACTTTGGTATGAAGATTATTTTGCGACTTTCTAGTCATTATTGTTCTGACCAGCATGGCAACAGCAGGGCAAAGCCTCCGACGTTGGGAGAGGCCTATGTCCAGCAGTAGCCTGCGTCAGGCTAACTGAAATTGAAATGGATATTGGATAATGCGGACTAAAACGTTTCTTTTTCTTGTCGAATGAAAATAACCTTGAATTTTTTTGAAGTGAAATCTTCTTTAGCGCCATTGGATGGGTAAAAAGTGTTCAACTCGCGTCAGGATTACTTGACCTTTGAACCGTAACCGACAACTGACGTCATACAACATTACAACAGCTACAGAGTGTTTATATTGAAGCTTCGTAGTCTAGCGGTAACCGGTGCGACTGTAAGTCCTTATGGTTTCAGGTAGTGCAACCCGTCTTTTTTTATACCACTTATGTTTTTATGCTGCTTGTGAGAAGACCAAAGGATATTCATGATTTGTCCTCTACGCTAACGGCAAAGAAACTCTCTGTGTTTACAGGGTTGACAGCACGAGTAACTACTGGTGTTATACATGTTCATAGGCCAGGGTAACCACTTTCTATTAAGCGGGCCGTGTGCTTGTCTTCCACTTCAGTGCTATATAAAAAAAGGTGGCAGGCAAGCACTACCTGATAGAAAGTGTTTACCGTTGCCTTTGGACGTATGCAATACCAAGGGCATTACAACTGTGCTGCCGACCTTAAAGAAGTTAAGTTCCAATAGTCTCTTTAAGCCGGCTGTTACTATAAGACGGATGAGACGTGGTGGGGACGTATGACGTGGCGACATTTTAAGTAATACAATATAAATCTTATATAGTGTGCAATAACGTCGTTTTTGTCTTAGAGGAAAATTGCGTCTGCGCCTCCAGGCGACATCCCGCCACTAAAGTGACGCACCATCGCTACGAGTGGCGCGCTTCACATCATTGACGTTATTGTACACTACAAAAGGTTTATATTGTGTAACTTAAATTGTCCGCTACCACCAAATGTCCTCGCCACGTCTCTTTTGTATTAATCGCGCCTACTAACTACACTACCAAGACTAAGTAGATAAATGCACGCTCAATTCTTTTATTATTCGGAGCACAAATTGTTATGTCACAGCTACTAGTGCGATTGTAGACACTTTGGAATCTTTCCAAATGTATCCATCAACAATTTTACATTGAACTCTCCGACCGTGTTGATTATCGAGATCTCTGAACAAATATAAGTGATTAAGATATCACTCTGGGTTCTTAGTAAGGTGGTTGGTTGAAACGTTTAGGGTGTGACGTATTGTCCGTTTCCTTTATCGTAAATAAAGGTTACAAAGATATAAAAGCTTTTCTTTGTCAGTATTGAATTTAGCATTTTCTTGCAAAATAATTAATGATCGAATATTGGGTGAGTTACGATTTTGTTTTTGTTGACTGCATGTATTTTGATAGGTTTATTGGGACAGAAGTCAGTTCTGTACAAAAGCTATTTTTCGCTTAGGAGTTTATTTGTAGTTTTAAGTTTTAGCTGGGGCCCGCAGTTCCACCGGTTGGAATTATTAAGTTCTATTCCCATAACCTATGGGATAAATGTTTAATCTCGATTATATTCTATCCCTGTGGTATATATCTGTTCAGTTTTATTCTGTCATTTGAGCGCGATTGAGTAAAAATCTTTAAAGGAGCGCGATTGAGTAAAAATCTTTAAAGTATCAAAGGATCAATTTTGTTTATTTGGTTTATGTACATAAAAAGTATATGTGATTGGCAAAATCTTACAATTTTATGTCCAGAAATAATTATAAGAATATTAGATAGATAGATAAATAATTATTTGAAAATGAATCTTTCGCTGATTACTAAGTTGGTTCTTCTAAAAAGATACCAGCAAGAAACACAGAGAACTAGATTATCCTTTTTTCAATATAATTAAACAATTAATATTGTACTAGCAAGAGATTAGATAAGATACGATAAGATATTCCTTATTTTAGACCATTAAAGTATTATACTATTACAATTTTATAGGTATATAAAGCACAATAGGCGGCCTTATCGCTAAAAGCGATTTCTTCCAGGTAACCTTTGGATGGATAGAAACGAAAGAGATGATAGGGTAGCGTACAAATATTTTTTAAAGAAAGAACAATGATAACTTTATTAGGTAGATTTATAATAAGTTATATATCAGTCAGTATACATTTACTACATAGTATGTCAATAACACAGTACACTTATACAATACATAATATTTACAATATACTTATATTACTCAGTATCCATATTATATACTACACAGATCAGATCAGGATCACCATGCATCTTTATCATTACGATATTCGTCTAGTTAATTTATAAACCTTTTTTCATTAAACACTTCAAATATCTTCACAAATCTTTATATTTGGAATATTAGTAGTAAAGATAATAGAATTTGGAACGGGTTTCAAATATTCGGGCGTTGTTGAACGTATTTTTTTTGGAACCTTTGAGGCTTCATTTAGATAAGAAGCATTTCTCGCACGTTTCAGTTTGAGAAATCTTACGCAACTATCACTAGCAATAATCGCCTTCCGCATCCAGTTTGTTTCAGCCTACGATTATATCATACCAGATTTGCAAATGATATCTCGTCTGTTGAAATACGATTATTGCTTTAAAATTCGGTTTAGATGGACACAATAAATATTTCATTGCGGGGCAATTCTCGCCAGGCGTGGACGAGCGAGCGGCAATTGTTTCTGCACATGTTTTAAACACGAAGGAACTTTTTTCTATCCTTCCGAGAATCGTATCTTGTAAACGAGAAACTCTCCTCGTCTAAATGAGCCTTAACGCTACATACCAACTGTAACAATGTTTTCTTTTTATTAAAAATATATCTCCGATAAATCTAAAGGAGTTAGATATGTTGTAAAATAATGACATCCCTCTGGCCCCGAAGGATTACGGGACAGAGCACGGAGCCTGCCACAAATAATACGTGATCAAGATGCTGCGGAGTCTGAGAGCTCGCAGGGCTCAGATACAATCACAATCTTTTATTATTTTATAGAAAACTTTGATGCCATAGTTCTGTGAATTTTTATACAAGTATCAAGAGGGTACGCCTTGACACTAACAAATATTCTAAAACAGCAAAGCTCATAATATGAAGTGTAAAGGTTCTTGTCTTCTTATGTGTAATGGGAAAGAAAAGTAGCAGACTATAATTTCTGTACTAAATTTCAGCAAGTTTGGATTAGTCGTTTGACCGTGCTTGAGTAACAAACATCCAAATATGATCACAAAAATTAACACTAAATGTTCAAATTATAATCCTAATAAAAAGCCTAGTGGTATGGGTAATGGACTGCTGAGACCATTACCCATACCTCGGGTCTCGGGTTCGATCCCAGGTTTTCCATGGCACACACCAATGACTTATCGATGTTTTTTCGAAGTTATGTGTGTATTTATCGCAGGTTTATAAGTGCCCAGTTAATGGCAATAGGCTCGCCACATATTACATTGGGACCTAAACATAAACCGGCGAAATGTGGGTGCTAGCACCTCTGCCTACCCCTTCGGGGATAAAGGCGTGAGTTTATGTTATGTTATGTTATGCTGCAGCCGGACTGCAGCGCAATCTAAAAAAAATAACTACCACCATCTTTGAAGCGAGTTGTATATTAGTCAAAATTTGAACTCAATCGATACCAAACATTTTGAGTTTTTGATGCTTATACAAACCTACTTAACATATCTGATTACCTCCATACTTAACTCTATCGTCTTACTTATCTTATAATAATAATTTAATAATATTAGTAGGATATTATAAATAGTTGAGTTTGAGTAGATTTTTTTTTACACATATTGAAAACGCTTGTACATTTTCCACATTATTTAATATCGAACCTGACCGGTTTCGCATTACGGCATTCTATAAAATATAATAACCTTTCTTGACAGTCAGGTAAAAAATAATAGGTAAGGTGAAACCGGTCAGGCTCTGTAATAAATACTGTGGAAAAAGAACAAGTGCTCTCAATATGTGTAACAATAAATTCCACTAAGTGCCATCAATCAACAGTATAAATAGTTAAAAAAGAATTTAACCACATTTAGGACGTATCTACGTGGCTTAGTTGACAAAATTGCATGATAAAGTTACCAGTTCATAGATACAGAACATAGTTTTTTTTCTGATATGAAGTAAATTGAGCAGTAAACGTTTTGAAAATTCATTTCGTACGCCTCGGGCACTTTGCTCTTGTCATAAAAAAAAACTTTGAAAAACCAGAACGAAATCTACAACAGGGTTAAAAAAACATCCTCACAGCAGTTCAAAGGAAATCAAAAGCACTATAGGACTGATTAAATACAGTCGACAACAAAAGATTTAATATCGTCGTTTTAAATATAAAAATGGTATATCAAGGGGGATATTCTGGGTGCGACTGTACTGCAAACTACATTACTGGGGATCGGAGGGGGGTCTTTGATACAATGGGGGTGAAACTTGTTTAGATTGCGGACTGCATTTGATGGACAGACAGAGGTTGTTAAGGTGTGAGCGAGCGCGAATATTTTAACTTTGCATATTTCTATGTCTGTGTAAGGATCTATTCTTGTATATGAAAGTTTAATTGTGTAATGTTAAATTGAAATAACAGATACCAAAAGAGCAATGAAAACATTCTTAAAATTAAAGGCTTTGTTTAGCTTTGTACACAGAATGGAAATGAAAGTTTGAAAGTTTATTTGTCAGAATATGGGTGAGTAGGTAAAGAAATATTTAATGTACAAAAATATGCCTTATAATTAAAACTATATTATTCAATACTTAAATGACCATTATTTTAAAATTCGTCAATACTGTTACGAGCGTGGGGGTCGGTTTAAATAGAAAATGCGAGGACAACCGTTGAAAACAGATTTTATTCAGCTGCACTTAAATTACAGCAAAGCGCGTAGAAATTCAAAACTTCTTCCTTACACAATACACAGTCACTTGTATAATCGCACTGTATCGCTTCGCACACTTTATCGCCTTGATCGCTTCGGATGCTAGCCGTAGACTAACTTGAGCGGAGGCTGTTAGCTCGCCTTTAATATCGGGCGCGGCCGAGTAGCGAAAGATCGAGAAAAGACAGGAACTTTCTGGAAGGTTCTATTGGGTCTTGTGTCTCTTTCTAGCCTGACGTCTCGTTCTATTCATTCGATTCCTTCTAGAACAGTGACGTCAAGGCATTCTGTCTCTTTCTATAGTGCCGTCTCGCTCACTCCTATGGAAATTTGGCCATATATTGAAGTGGCCAAGCGCCGGGCGTAGCAATACTATAAGAACTTTTGATCTTACCATAATCAACTTAGTGTTAATTCCGTTTTGCATCCACGGCCTTCACTTCAGAGCCTGCATATTTAAAGATTGAATTAATTTAGTCAAGGCTATGTTACCTCAATCGTAAGGGCAACAACCACCTGATCTCCCAACCTCACAAAGGGCACCTAATCCCGTCTCGATCAGCAGGCTTACCAGCTGGCAGATGGGTTTGGGTTATGCCCTAAAGACTTTGATAAAATCCATTTATAATCCTGGAGGAAACTTTTAACCCGAAATTATACGAATACATACATATTCACACCTGTAAATAATAGAAGGCAGAGGTGTATTAACATTAACAGTTCAAGGCTTTGCATCAGTCGCACGTCAGCCGCCGGCGAGGCAAGTTCTCCGAAGTTGTCGTCGCCCGGCCCTGCGCCACTGAAGATGTCGACCGCAGTGATCGACGAAACGTCTGGAACGCAAGTTTCACATCGACCAGTTCCATTTTGCCAACAATGATTTTCGGTCCCACACAACAGGGGGCGCGTGTATTTGCATCAAGCGGGCACTGTCTCATGGGATGTATGTTAACTAGCGAATGGAGAAATAATAAGCCACGTTTATCGCTATAAGGCGGTACTATTATTATTTAATCAAAAACTCAAAAACCGAATTAAAATTTATGGGTTGAGAAATGAATCAATAAATACTATCAAACTTGTTTCGATCTTAACAGCATCAGTCGGTTTTTTTGCTTTTAATAATTTATTTTCTATTATAATTTTTACTTATAATATTGTAAGTAAAAAAAAATTGCCAAAAATCCACCATTTTGTTTACATTTTATGTGTACTTTAAGTTAGAACACTTGGGAGAAGAATACCTTTTGGTTGAGATATAAATTTTTGAAATCCATTCAGTGATTTGCAAGATGAGGTAATTAAGAATATTACAAACATATATCCATACATATAAAAGATACGTGCAAAAACATAACCCTTTTTGGTAGTTGGGTAAATATCGCTACATCGCATCTCTTGCCCCACGGCTCCGCTCGTGGACAGTTAATTGCGTCGTCGGTTGTAGAATTTTAAGACGCCTTCTGCCGTTGATAGATGCATTTGCATCGCAGTAGCCTTGATTAATTGTGATTCAAGCTCATCTGAATGTTAAATACGAAGCATGCTAATGGAAGCACCAACCCAATTCTCGATGAAAGAAACAGAAGAAGATGTATGGTAACTCACTAAGATCTTTGGGACCCAAGTTTCCCTCACCTTGTAAGCCGGTGTACCTACTGATCAATGGATATTATTATGTTCAATAGTCATCCACGGAGCCTTATCTCAATTAAATCGGGGTCAACTATTAGTCAAAGTACGAGAACTTCGATATTTTCTGAGAAGTGACTACCATCTGACTTCAACAACTCTTTACAGCCTCTGTGGCGTGGCGGTAGTGAACGCGGCCGCTACGCAAGAGGCGTGGGTTCGATCCCCGCTCGGTGCAAATACTTGTATGCATGAATATGTATATTTGCATTGGTCTGGGTGTTTCTATGTATAATATGTATGTATTTACAAAAAAAAAAGAATCTAAGTATGTTTATCCGTATTCTAGATTCCATAACACAAGCTAGTTAGGCTATGCTTACCATGGGTCTAGATAGCGCTGTGTGAAATATTGTGGAATATTTAATATTATAGACTTTGCTCAGACTCGGAAAACCCGTCCCCGGATGATACAGGTTTCCGCTAAAATAGCACTATGGATATGTCTCCAATATTATTTTTATTTCAATCAAGATAGGAAAAATATTGAATAGGTCTAGGTGGGGTTTAAAACCGTGATCTTTGCCATACAGGAACAATGTTTTGACCACTAAGCTACCAGACCTCGCCACAATTTGAATGAAATTTTTAAGCACACGAAATTTTTTGGAAATCCCCTGTTCCATTCGCAGGACATCCAGAGAGACCTAGACGCCATATATGATTGGACTAAATGCTGGTTACTGCCTCTTAATGCTTCAAAATGTACCATACTACACATAGGTAAAAAGAACCCCTGTAAACCATACTACCTAGGACATCACCAACTGACACCAGTGGATACTCAAAAAGACTTGGGTGTTACAATAAGCAACGACTTAAAACGGGTAACACATATCAACATAATTGTAAAAAGAGCTAACTCCATGCTATATTTAGTCCGAAAATCCTTCAGATGCCTCACACCAAAAACATTTGTGAAATTGTACAAAACATACATAAGACCACTGCTGGAATATGCATATGTTGTTTGTGATCCCTACTTTAGAAAGGATATATCACTCCTTGAAAGTGTTCAAAGGAGAGCTACTAAAATGGTTGGAGTATTGAAAAACAGATCCTATGATGAACGCTTGAAGTACCTTAACCTCACAACACTTGAAAAGCGTAGACAGAGAGGAAGTCTCATAGAAACTTATAAAATATTAAACAATTATTATGATATCAATACCATCCAAGACATGTATAGCCTCAATGAAAATAGTCAGCTCAGGGGTCATCCACTAAAGCTATGCACAATGCAATCCAGACTCGAACCCCGGAAACACTGTCTACCTAACCGTGTTGTAAGAGATTGGAACAGACTACCGGAAGACATTGTTTTGGCACCCAATGTCAATGCTTTTAAAAAACAAACTCGACAGAATCTCTAGATCACAGGACACACACGCATCAGCTTAATAGCTGCTAGTGTGCTTTACATAAATAATAATAATAATTTGGCATTCTAAATATTCAAATCGATTAAGATATAAAAAGTATAGAATCGGTCTAAGTCTGGTTCGGGTGAGGTCTGGTTGATTGAATATTTGAGTTCTGAACATTTAGCATGCAAAATGCTTAAAAATTTCATTCAAATTATTTTTATTGCCAATTTTCAGACCAACTATTGTCATACGACCTCAAATTTTATGATTATTTCCTTTACAGCTTGAGCGTTAATTTTAATTTATTTCATGATAAAAAGATAAAAGAGATTGAAGACATCCTTCGTCATTAGTCGACAGCAGTCTTAAATTTAATTCAAATTTCATGTCTTTGATCTTAAATCCTAATTAAAATCATTTTCACCTACTTTGAATGGTATTGTGAAACTGAAAGAACGTATATTGGTACAGGTGGTTCACGATGTAACCGAAAATATCTGGATGTCTATTATCCATTCATCGGCATGATAATCAAAGGAGTCAATCAGTGGCGTGTAGCCGTCAGTGGAGCGTGCTCGCTGGGTAACAAACGAGTTGATTAATCGCCTAGGGCCGAATACGTAATCAAGACTGTTTGTGCTTCTGCTTCGGTGATTCGGCGTGAGGCTTCTTGGGTTAAGACTCTTGTTCTTCTCTAGAAACGTCGCTAATACGATAACTAATTCAGTTAAACATTACTTGGGGGAATCATGGAACAATGACGGAAATTCGGAGCTTGGTTCCCGTTTGAGCGCGCGGGTAAATGTAAAGGAAAGTTTCGTAGAGCTTGGGAGCTGTCTAAACCCCTTTTAGAGGAAGCTGAATTTAATTATGATGTGTTTTAGTTAGATATAATTAAGGTTTTTTTTTTATACCACTGAGGTGGCAAACGAGCACACGGTCCACCTGATGGAAAGTGGTTACCGTGGCCTATGGACGTAAGCAACACCAAGGGAGTCATACTCGCGCTGCCGACCCTGTAAACACAGAGAGTTTCTGTACCGATAGTTAGAAGATAAAGGTCTAAAATATGAAGTACAAAATCACTGTTTATGTAAATGGTTGTAACCAAAATTGCTTGTCATTTGAAGCATTTGAAGTTAACTTCTCTTAAGTTAGCTAGCGATGGTTTATATTAGGTACAAATATATATACAAATAAATAAATACTCGGTAGCCTAGTGGTATGGGTAATGGACTGCTGAAACGAGGTCTCGGATTCGATCCCAAGTTTTCCATGGCACACACCAATGACTTTTCGATGCTTTTCGAAGTTATGTGTGTATTTATCGCAGGTTTATAAGTGCCCAGTTAATGGCAATAGGCTCGCCACCTATTACATTGGGACCAAAACATAAACCGGCGAAATGTGGGTGCTAGCACCTCTGCCTACCCTTTCGGGGATAAAGGTGTGAGTTTATGTTATGTATGTTATATATTCAGAAGATTATATCCAAGAACCCAAGAACCGAAGTCAATATCAACTGCTTGCCGCTTCGCCTGCTAATTAGCGAACGAGGCACTAAAGCAAGCTTTCTTTTCCAGGTTTAGAGATCAGACAGCAGTTTCATTCGTATTATAATCTAGTTTATCAGAGTTCGTATTCCTTGCAGTTTTTCGAAAGGTATCAATTAGCACTCTAATAAAATACATTTTTGCGAAGTAAGCGTGCATTTTTGCACGAAGTAAGCGAACAGCGTCGGTAGCTTAGTGGTTGAGGAGTCTGCCTTACGGTCTAGAGGTCCCAGGTTCGAATCCTGGCCATTACACTACCGACGTGAACTCACTACTAGCATAAGCAATTTAGCTTAGTTGGAGGGGTTAGAGGTAGTAATTTCGATAATTTAGGTTGCTAATAATATTATTATTTTGAAGCAAAAAACATAGTATACACTGTTGAAAGCTGATACTCCAGTTGTTCTACTTGCATTGTAGCTTTAATTAATTAGTTTTTTACAATATTTAAATGTTAGGTACGTCTCCTCATCTGAGTGAACGTACACGCCTTGTGGTGAATGAAGCATGTCACAGCACGCCCCGCGCCATCCGTGCTGAGACCATAGGCATGCACATACACACATAAAACTTATTCCAAACTATACCTTCAACTCAAACCTAGCTATAGAGGCAATGGTGACCATTATGTCAAGTTTGACCCATAAGATTAAACCATTTCATTTTATTTCAGAGAGGTCGACAGAGTTCCCTAGGGCCCGGGGTACGGGAGCGGGGCTAAATTGACACACGGTTATCGCTTAATATCAGGTGGGCCGGTAACAGCAGCCTGTCATTTTTGTGCTAACTACTATAATAAGTTTTTGTACAACTTGGACATCAAACTTAGGACTTCATACACATTGTATTCAGTGGTTGTTGTTGTGGGAAGAAATCCCCGGCCATAATTTTATTTCTGTGCATTAATTATGTTCTTTGATGTTAAATTAGGAGGCACCTATTTATTTATTTATCTTCCTAAATATACTAATTCAAAATATTCATTGTATTTTGGAGCTCGGTGTCCTATTAGGTTTATATATATCACGGGAGTGCCTATATACTGTCTGAAAATAGCTAGAGAGGAAAACCTACACCAGAGCCTCAACTATCAATCTGTAGTTGTACTGGTATGCATTTGAGCTCGTTTTGGGCTTCAAAAATCTTTATAGATCACGCTGAGTAACTATATTTGTACCTAATAAAACAATCGTAAACATCAAAATTAAAACGACATAATTATATCACATGTTAACACACTCCCAAATAATTTTTATCCACATATAAATAAGCAATAAACTCGAACACACTGTGCCAGCACCTAAACCCTAATCAAACTAGTGTTACTGATAATCTGTAGGTACTATTTTCTGGAGTGTTCTAGACCGGCTCTAGTGATTACTGTCTGAATCGCTCAGGGGTGGGGCTTCGTCCTACAAACATGGATTGAGATGACTGGGCCTGATGCCCGCGGGTACGGCGTATAGTGCAAGTTATAGACTGAGAAATTGTAAATAAATTTTAGAAATGTAACAATAAATAAATAGGTATCAGGTATTGAAGCTTGCCGTCACCATCACTATTGAAATTAATGTCAATAATGAAATAACATCAAACAAATTGTGATGAAATCCGTAACGTATTAATTTTACTAGCGTAAACTTCAGACAATATTTTGTATAGGTATTGTGTTTTTGATTCAGTAAACACATACAAACACTAAATAAAATATTCTAGAACCTTTTACACAGAGGTATTTCATTCTCTCACCACAATTTTTTTTTTCCAAAGCAAATTTCACAGTAAAACATTTATAATCATAACAAATAGTTACATGAGCTATTTCAAATTTAACGCAGACGCAGTCGCGTGTCCGAGGAGGGCCAGACCGAGAGGGACGGCCCTGGGTCAGCCGGGGTGCGAGGGATATGTCGCATGACAACCTCACCTTCGGCCTAGCACTACGACCCAGAGACGGCGTGCGGTTTAGTCGGTTCGAGTCCGACATAACCTCCACCTCCGGCTCCGGAGGGGTGGGTATCCGTGGGGATTTCCCGCACGTAAAAAAAAAAAAAAGACGCAGTCGCGTGTAACAGATACTAACGCGTGTAAATGCTATAATTTTGCGACCCTTTATTTTCTTATTTACCGACAGACTTGATTACATAACACTACTCGCCGCCGCTTGTAACTCGCAGTATACAAGAAAAGCAGTCCACGCTCACTTGAGGCAGACTCGTGATTATGCCGGGTCACGTGCCCCCGGATCACTACCGTCCGCGCAGATTATTACTGTTATATGTATACCAACATTGTTTACGTACGCCGTAATATTGTGGATTTCGTT
Organism: Eilema caniola; assembly: GCA_949126895.1. Lineage (NCBI taxonomy): Eukaryota > Metazoa > Arthropoda > Insecta > Lepidoptera > Erebidae > Eilema > Eilema caniola. Next base: position 27,436,776 of record OX421466.1, on the reverse strand, counting down.
CAAGTAGTGGGCGGCTTAAGGAGCTACTAAATACTATCATAGAATGAGGAGTATGACTTTATTAGGTGATGAATTTACAGTAAGGTATTTGTATTGTAGCTGTTGCAAGCGACCGGGTCTGCGTTAAGTTCGGAATAGGTCTAAGTTTTTTTTGCACGAATCTTCTACTAAGTAGATGAAAGAAAAATTTAGAAAAAGAGACGAGTCCTAGAATCGAGACTGCGAGAAGGCAAACGAACGATGACCTGAAAAAGGTGGCTGGGACGGACTGGATGCGGAAGGCAGAGGATCGTACGAAATGGTGCACATTGAGAGAGGCCTATGTCCACCAGTGGACTGCAGTGGGCTAATTGATTGGAATAGATTATTATTATAAATTGAAGCTTCGACGAGAATAAAAAAAAAAATGTACAAAGAAATACCACTGGTATTAGATATATGATTTGAAATAGATACAGACTCACTTTCTCATATTAATATTGCTTTAGTTAATTTAATTTTAATATTAAATAAGACACTTGAACTTTTGCACAGTACTTTTTTAAATATTGTGGAAAAGTACATGTATCTTATTCAATATGTGTAACACCAAGTGCCATCAATCAACAGCATAAAAGCATTGTGAAATTTAATATTATTTATTAGAAGAAATAGTACTTGAAATCCTAAAATTTCCAGAACACAATTTGATATAATTATCTGGTAACATAAACATTCCTAGCCATAAATATATTCCACCTACATCCATCTACTATTCTCCTAGTCCCTGTTGTACCCAAATAGCTAGTAAACACTAACAAAATAGTCACGACTGTACCCGACAGATAGGAGAAGGGATTCCCATAGGAACGGACGAACGTGTACACATTTATACAGCCAGTTTGCCAATAGCGCCTTTCAGGTAGCTGACCAAGTGCAGTACAGTCGCCGTCAGTATTAGTTTAACATATTCCAAGTTATTGGCCACCTTAGCTCTAAAACTTTACATTTATAAGTATAATAAATATATTTTTGCTTTCTGAAGATTTTAAAAATACATACAACTCAATTACAAAAGGATAGGTCAGAAACTGGCGAGCTTGCATGATAGGTTTAATGACAGCACAGGAAGATCGCGAGTATGTAAGGATAGAAGCTTTCGGCATTCTTTTTAAATTTAATTAATTTCTTATTTTTTTCCACGAAATCAATTCGTACAATATAACTATATCTAGTTTAATCCTTTGTGGGAGACTGATATCTGCACTAGGAAAATCCTGTCACACAGATTACCAGGCCCCCTTAAGATGAATATATGCAAACGATGTAATAGCGCAAACACTGAGCTCATTCTGCGTAAATAGCAACAACAACAATTCATCATTAAAAAAAAAAGAAAAAAAATATCATAGTTCAGGGATTTTAAGATAACTTGCACAAAGACGATTATGTAACAACTGTCTCACGACCAGTCTTTTATATGTGAATCAATTTAAATACTTATCATACTAATCGGTTTAAAATTTCATAAAATATGTGACGCTATCACCTTTAGTTACCTCGTAACCATGTTTGCTGAAAAGGTGGCCCCTATACAATGTAAATAATATCAAATAAATCGCGAAAGATACCGTTAAAAAGTAATTATTTCAAGGAAGTGGTCATTCTTGTTTTTTAAGTGTTCAGCAACTTCTCAGGCCGACTGTACAACAAACTTAAGTCTAAGTACTGGTTTGTTAGTGTAGAGCTTTGAATGCTCGTCACGGAGGCCTCTAATGGGAGTGTACTGATGTTTGCAATAGTTTAGCAACAGTTAATGTTTGGTTTGCGATCATGGGTGTTGGTTATCACAGAATAATAGTTTCGTTTTATAAATCATTGTAAGTGGAGGTACAGTCAGGTACCATCGACCGGCGTGTTTGTGTATATGAATATGAATACTCTACTAACTGACATAATTCTGGAAGACCGATTGTTAAGATAGTTGGACCACTCTGGATACTTACAACTATTTGAGTATTCTAATAATCAATATAAAATTGGGATTTTGGTATTTGGATTATTTTGAGTACTTTTGTTAGCGACATTTTAATGATGCTGACTGTACAAAGTTTAAGTTGTGTTGTTGTGTGTGTGATTTGTGTAAGCCCTCCTTCTGAGGGTAAGGTGCGTGTGAATTGAAGGACAATTAGAAATTGTAACACAATGATAAAATAATTCTATGATATTATTACAGAGTTTTCTAGTTCCAAAGTAAGCAAAATTTATCATACTTAACATGTTGCAAGGCTAAACTTAATAAAATTTTGTATAAAAATACAAACGCAAATATTATTTGCACTAAGTGGGAATCGAACACGTGTCCTCTTAACTATCGAAAGTTCTCCCGCTACAGAGCTTGTTACAACACACCCACAAAGAAGCACCTCCTACACTGCACCAATGAAAGGTAATATCATAATTCACACCTTTATTTACATAAACCATTATCATTTCCTCTCATATATCGTACACGGAACATATCAATTATGACCCTGCTTTCGGGTCTGCTCCCCTCCGCTTGAAGTATTCACCTGGCATTCAGCAAGGCTTTGTGCCGCCAAATAGTTGGACCCCGACGCATTAATCCATTGGATAAACCGATGGAATGTAACCTGTGAACGATCGATCGAATGCGGGGGTTAAATATTGACTTTGTTGCCGAAAAATTGTATTTCAAAGGTTACTTTTGGATAGTAAAACGTTTTGTTGGCGGTACAATACTGAGTTTCTATTTTTAGCGATGTGAGTATTTTTATGAATGACTAGCTTTTGCCCGTGGCATCGCCCACGTGGATGTCGGCTATCGCGACCAAATATAGCCCATGTCCATTTTCAAGGTCTAATCTACCCCTGTACTCAATTTAATCAAAATCGGTTCAGTGGTTTGGTCGTGAAAGACGGAAAAACAGACACACACACACACACACACACACACACACACACACACACACACACACACACACACACACACACACACACACTTTCATATTTATAATATTAGTATGGATTAGCTGTTGTTTGTGACTCCACCCACGTGGATATCGGTTATTGCAGCCAAACATAGCGGATGTCCTTCTCCAAGCTCTAGTCCATTTCTGTACAGAATTTCATCAAAATCGGTTCATTTATGGCCTAAGCGTGAAAACGTAACTCACAGATAGACAAAGCTATTGTCGCATTTATAATATTAGTATGGGTGAGGGGTTTTTGTCTGAGTGGTAATCGAATAGGTTATCATATTGCAAGATAAAGCGTCACTAGCCAGTTCGGTTTTAGGTTGGGTGACCATTCTTAAGATATCACCCTTTTTTGACTTGGAGAGCATTTTAGACAGACCTTAGGTTACTGATTGAACCTGGTGATTGTTAAAATACGTAATAAAAATTGTATATTGAAATTATATAAATTATTATTGAAATTTATTAATAACATAGAATAAGAAAAATGTTACTAAAAATAAATGAGTCTGTGTTACTTAAATAAATAACTATATTATATCATAATATATTATTATATTATATTTACCTCCGTTCTATAGAAAACTGCGGTAATAATAACTCCGTGTTGTGTTCCCGGCGATGAGTAGGGTTTTTTTTTACGCTGATGGCACAGAAACTCTCTGTGTTTACAGGGTCGGCAGCACGAGTGTGACTGCCTAGTGTTATACCGTCCATAGGCCACGGTAACTATTTTCATCCGGTGGGCCGTTTGCTTGTCTGTCACATCAGTGGTATAAAAAAAAGTCGTCGATCCCAGTTGCCATACGAACATCTATAGCAATCGTTACGGATAGCCATTTAGATACCCAACCGAACAACTATATTTGGACTGTTCGGTGTTATCGGTCCGACAGCTTTTTGTGCTTCATTGTGTACTAAAGAAACATCGCATTCCTTTCACTATGAGTAGCAAGCGTCGGCGGGACGTTGTATTCCACTCTCAACCCCACAGCACAGCTTTCGCATACAAACAATTATCTTTCATCAGCTCCAGAATTTTTAATAAAATAAATAAAATCTTGCAGGTGTATGAGTTAAATTGGAGGGGTTGTAAGCACAGGTTGTCGGATTGGCTATTGTCGCTGGACTACAAACATGTACACGGAATCCTTGTTGGAGTGACAAACCCATACGCACACTCAGACGCATACACACAAACACACACACACACACACACACAGGTCTATTTTATTCTATTTTAAATGAACTATCAAGCAAACAATTTTCCTAATATTGTTACAATTTGTAATTATATTAATTTATTGATTTTTATCCAAATGGACCTAGTAAACATTTACCATTCCTGTTAGTTTATTTGTGTCTCTTTGTTAATAACTAAAAATATAAATCTTGTTGTTCTTGTTGAGATATATGGAATTGATTAGGTACATTAAACACTGTCTCCCAAGATACAGGCTTTGGCCTAGTTTGGGAGACAGCAGTGTATGTTTTCGTGTTTTTGAGTATTTATTGTTTTGTAAATCTTTCAAATTGTGTACTTTGAAGTGTGACAATAAACTTTACTTACTTACTAGTTGGAACCTCAATGTTCCTACAACTGTTCTGACTACAGAATTTGGATATTGCCAATGTGTTGTAGAGGTCAGGTGGTAGTCACTCCACTTAAAATATTGAAGATCAGCCGCTTTGCAGTTAGATTGAGAAAGCAAACCCTGGACTCCGAGATACGACCGGGACTAGCGCCAGGATGATGATGAAATTCAGATGATACATTCTAGTACTAGTTCGTACAATATATTTTTTCGTACAATTTTCCTAATGTTGCATAAGGTGAATGGTATTATTTTTTAAGTTAATGGTTATATTTCATAATATTATACATTTATATTCAATGAATTTAATAGATTGACATGACAATTGTCATAAGTATATTTCACTCGTAAGATTTTATATAAATGGTCTATAAATAAAGTATTATTCTATTCTATTCTATTCTATGACATACTGGTATTGAATTTATCTTAGGAAATTGAATTTATCGATGGCTGACAATTGAAAATCATTATATTACTCATAATAGGTATAATGTACGTAATATTTTAAATTTAAACGAAGATGTGACATCGGACTTTTAGCGAATGTTAAGTTTATTAAATGAAATTTTGAAGCATTTATTATGCTAACTTTTCAAATCAATTAAGATAGGAAAAAGTGAATCGCTAAGGCGGGACTCGAACTCGCGATCTTTCCCTTCCGTATCTATATTGGTGGTACGTATATTATATATATTGGTTTTTCACCGTATATTTGTGTAAGATTTATCATATATATATCCTACACAATGTAAAATTGTTTGCGATGATAAATAAAACAAAGAAAAACTAGTAAAATCCTATTTTTTTAAGTGTTTCTTAAATAAGGATGAAAAAATTTATGGTGGGAAGAATAGCGAAGCATTTTTGTTTTTTATACGACTTAGTAGCACATGACGCACCTGATGAAAACTGGCTACTGGAGCCTTTGCACGTGTGCAACATCAGAGTCATGCCCTTCTTGAAAACGCCATATTGTATTCGCTTCGAAAAACCACAGAAGCATTCCACAGTTTGAGCATTCGTGGGATGAAGTTCCTTTCATACCTCATTGTGCATACCGTTTTCGGTCGCAACGTGTGAGGTTGAATTCGAGCGATGCGAAGATAGAATGTAGCTGTGAGCGTTATGACGAATCTTTGAACACATTTTGATATTTAGCACACGTCAATTTGCATTCACCTCGCCTGATGGTAAACCGAAGGCAAAGTCTGAGGAAAAAGGGTCACCATTACATATACGTACTATTATATATATTATATAATATTATATAAGCCAACAATATATATGTATATAGTGTTAGCTTAGTAAGTGTATGTGACGGCCTCATCACATGCTTTTTCACGCCCCGTTTAAAGGACCCGGGACAGTAGGAATAAGGAAACACGTGAGCTGGCAAGGAGTTCCAGGTCTTAATTGTGCGACAAAAAAAGGAATATTCTGCACCGTATACGGGTGACATCTAAGCTATGCTCGTGTTATCGTGTGTAAGAAAGGAAAGGGTGGGACTAATTGGAAGAGCTTCAAGTTATGATAGTAATAGATATTCATCATGTTTATTCTTTGCATGGAGTTTAATCCAACGATAGAGAAATATTTTTCCTAGAACGTACATCTGAATATAAACCTAATGGGACTACCCATATTTTGTTTTGGACCATCGCAATGTCCAAAAACATTATTGTTTTTAGCTTATATTTTAAAGTGATTAAACAAAATTTCCAGGTAGCGTAATGAGTTCATTTCAAATTACAAAGGAAGCTTCGACGTTTTCCAAGCCGAATAAAAGTTCATGGGAGACAGAATAAATTCCGCAAAGGAATAAATTCCGCAAAGGATTATAACCCCATTACTCAAATGAAACGGTAATCCCATTGTTATTCTAAGCATTTTTTTATTTTCACGAAAAATTTCGCCTCTAATTTTTGCGGAAAATTATGGAATAGCAAGTATTTGTTCAGCATCCGCAAAAATACTTTTTAATCTAAGATTGTTTGCGATTGTGGAAGTTACTTTTGCAAAATTAAAAATTAATTAATTAAATAATAATTATTGCTTCAAAACAGATGAAATGGGTCTTCAAATATCTATGATGATGTAGTGGAGTTTGTTGCGCCGTTTCTTTTTCACTGGCGCCTGGGAAGCGATGGTAGACTTAGTTTTAAGCAAGTTTTGACGTCAAAAAGGTGTAATCCCCGTACAAAATTTAGAATAAATAATTTAAATTTCATTTATCTATCGAGGTAAGTACAATATTTTGCTTTACAGTTTTTTTTCTGTTGTGGGTTTTAAAGGGAACAATCATCATTTGATATTTAGTCAAGTAGGTTGCGTTCATACTCTTCACTGAGGCCGAGGCTCGCTCTTCTACTCTTTCTCTACAATTATCGCCTTCTCAATGATTTTGCATAAAAACACTCGGACCTGCACGGCTTTTAAATTGGTCCGGGTTCATACATACAAAATGCATCGAGTGGGAAATCTAACTCTTGACCTCTGACATATCGGTTGAAGGCTGTTTTCACTCTACTCATTGCCACTTCCCAATCCTACTCCATTCTTACATTTCTTATCTTGATTTGGTTTCCCTGGCTTTACGGAAGCGACCGTACCTCTGAATCTCCAACCTCGGAAGATACACCCAGGACCCCATTACCTAAACAGCCGGTGTGTCCGTTACCAGATGAGGATGGTTTATCTCCTGAAGCTCCAAACCCATTTAATTTTTTTTTTCTGTGCTCATCTGCGATCATTACACTATCATAAGCAGATATGTTGTGTGGATTTGTCAGATCGAGGGTATCCTCCAGCGAAGACATCCACTTCTCATTTTCGTTTAGGTAAGTTATTCTATAATGTTTTTTTTTATTTTTTATTTTTTTTTATAAATAGGACACGTCAATTTGACTCTACCTCGCCTGATGGTAAGCTGAAGGTAAAGTCTCAAGAAAGAGGGCCACCATTATATACACGTGCCATGTTAACAATGGTGGCACTCAGCTTGACGGCCTCATCAGATGCTTTTTCACGCCCCGCTTAAAGGACCCGGGACTGTAGGAAGAGCGAAACACGTGAGCTGGCAAGGAATTCCAGGTCTTAATGGTGCGACAAAGGAAAGAGTCACCGAACCGCTTGGTTCTTGAAGGAATGTTCTGCACCGGAATGTAACCTTCTAAGGCGTTTTTGCTAACTGCGCGTAATTAGACACGCTGCTAGTAAGTTTGGGTGATTTTCCAGCCGTTTTTTTATATTTTCTTTCACGGTGGCCAATCTCAAGTGCTTGTAGATTTCGGCATTTATGATGAACCAGGAGACTTGCGCTGTTCTGAGTATAGTATTCTGTGCCCTTTGCAAGATTGTTTTGTTGGAGTCACTTAGAGGCTACACGGTGGCCTCTTGTACCGTCAGACGCAGGTCATTATCGGACACGGTAACTTCGGGCGGTACTTGCATCTGATGGGCATAGAGCAAACGCCCGAGTGCCATCACTGCCACGCGAGTGTCCGGCGTTCGAGACGCCGAGGTGGGAGCTTGTGACGGCCCTGGGGGTAAGATTGCTCACGCTCTACACCCTACTCGTGGCGTGGTCCGCCGTCCCAAGGAGGGCCAGACCGAGAGGAATGGCCCTGGGTTAGCCGGGGTGCGAGGGAGATGACGCAAGACAACCTCACCTCTGGCCTAGCACAACGACCTACAGACGGAGTGCGGTTTAGTCGGTTCGAGTCCGACATAACCTATGGGATATCCGTGGGGACTTCCCGCACGTAGAAAAGAAAACCATTTAAGTGACGACATTTTGACCAGCACATTTGTGACATTCTAACCCAAACTGGTAACTGCTTATACTGGAGATTGATGGCGCTTGGTGAAATCTCCTACACATATAGATTAATACACTTCACTTGTACTTTTCCACGGTTTATTTTTATTTCGATCCTGACAGGTTTCATATCACGGCAACCTCCTTTATATTACAATATATTTTTTATTGTTATGTCCTACCTTTGAAATGTAATAATCAAATTGGTAACATTTAATTCTTGCTATGCTCTATGCTCCATATATTTCTATTTATAGGTAAATTCATAAAGCTCTAAAATAAACCTGTTTAAGTAATAATAACATGAAGTCTCATATTCAGTAATTAAACAGCATTCAAGGCCTGTAATTTCATAATGCGTTCTATTTATCCAAGCTACAACATTAATTACTGGATCCTGTAACTAATACTTACTTTATTTGTGTAACTATTATTTGAAGACGAGTATTTATATACTAGAAACTCAGTATTATACATGTAGGTATAATATAGTTTAGGCCCCCTGAGGCTTATTAAGCTATTCGGAGCTAAGAATTTTTTTTTCCCACTGTGGTGGCACGATAACCACTTTCTATCAGGTGGGCCGTGTGCTTTTCTGCTGCCTTAGTGGTATATAAAAAAATCCTCATAAAATATCTTATATTACGATAAATATAATGATGCTATTTTATTATACTTATTACCTATTAATGTTATTAATGTTGGCCATAAATATTGTCACGAAGAAAAATGTTTTTATTTTATTTATAGTGTGTTAGCTTAATACATAAATATAAATCAATTTAAAATAAAAAAAGCGTAAATACAGTCCTTTAAACTTTCAGGCCAGTTATCAATAGAAGCACGCACTCTTTTCATGGAAAAAATCTTCACTGCCAATCGTATGGATTGTTTTAGGGACTCGAAATTATCATGGCGCTTAGAGCAAGCTCTCTAAAACTGACCATAAATCATAATCCAGTGGATTACGATCGGGACCTGACGACGGCCAGTCTTCAGCTCTGATGAAGTCCAAAACGTTCACTTCCAACCAAGACTGCGTGGACCGAGCTTTATGACCCGGCGCCGAGTCTTGTTGGAAAGACCATATTTGGTTATTAAACATGGTGTTCTTAAGGAGCTTAACTACCTTCTCAAGAATGGTATCTAGCTACATTGTACAGTGGATGCCGTGATCCCGGTGGAGTAGAATATAACCATTCTATCTCTTCCTGTGGGTGTCCTAGGAAAAGGATAGGGTTGTTCTCCGTTCGACAGTAAAACAGCTCATAACTAAGTCCACTTGGCGGCAATAGGCTCGCCCCCTATTACGTGAGACCGAAAATCATACCGTTGGCGAAAAGTAGGTGTTAATACATCTCTGCCGACCTATTTATAGGTGTATAAATATAAATAAATAATAAATATTCCACAACATTTCACACAACGCTATCTAGATCCACGGTAAGCATAGCTGAACTAGCTTGTATTATGGAATCTAGAATGCGGATAAAGATACTTAGATATTTTTTTTTTTGTAAATGCATACATATTATACGTAGAAATACCCAGACCAATGCAAATACCCATATTCATGCATACAAATATTTGCCCTAAGCGGGGATCGAACCTGCGCCTCCTGCGTAGCGGCGTCTACCGCCACAATGTATACGTCTACACTATTATTATGTAATGTACCCTAATAACTTTGAAATTATTTTCCGTATATCATTAGTAACTAATATCTCTAAATTATAGACATGCCTTTAATGAACCCACAAAGGCGAAAGTGGAAATTCCTAATTCGTAACCGGAATTACAGAATTCAATACATCTGGAGGCATTCCCGTCGTGTTGCGACACAAAGACAAGAGTTAATGTTATAGACTTCATTACGAATATTATACGGAGTTTAGAAGGTATTTATTTTATGTCAATGTTGTGAGGCATTTTATCATTTGTAACTTGTATCACGGATTGGGTACCTATTGTAACAGGTTTATATCAAGTATTTTTGAAAATATATACGAATATAATATTCTTTGAATTAAACTCAATTTGAATAGTTTTTATCGCGAATTATAATACTATATTATTCGCTATTCGCTCTATATTTTCAAAGTCTAAACTTAAGATTTAGAACAGCAATGTGGTAATAATCTCTTTTTTTTTTGTAATTAGTCTAAGTTCTTTCTAAGAAAGCTAAAACAATACCTACTTTGATCTTGAAGTCATAAACTTGCACAAGAATTACCAGGTTTGTCATAAAGGAAAGTTATGGGCAAGGTTATTACAAATTATTATTATTGTTATTAAAAAAAAAAAACATTTAAATTCTTTATTTATAGATAATAAATGTATTAATATATTAAATAAATACATTTAACTTGTTTATTTATAAATATTAAATGTATTTATGTGTTAAATAAATACATTTATTATTTATGTAACGTTAATATTGTATTAATCTTCCTCCCTTCATTTTAAATATACATATACATAACTAGATTTTGCCCGCAGCTCCGCCCGCGTGGTATCGGTTATCGCGACCAAACCCTATATCCTTTTTCAAGGTCTAATCTACCCTTGTACCAAATTTCATCAAAATCGGTTCAGTGGTTTAGGCGTGAAAGACGGATATACAGATACACACACATACTTTCTCATTTATAATATTAGTATGGATTATTATAAATGAAAAAAATAACAGTTACTGTTACAACTCTACCACATATTTATGATCACACTCGTTTACTCAATATCAGTTTCGAGTATCGTACTCGAATTAACTCAGATCATTTGTCGCGGCTTCATCAGGATCTGTTCGACTTGAGTTTTAATTAAATATGTGATCAAACATATGTGATGGAAATTCGTGCTTTAATGTTTAAGTTAACGTTAAATGATCTTGGAGTAATGGATGCTATTGTAATGGATGGAATGTTACAATTAATTATTTTAGGCACATAATTGTTTAAACAGTTAGTCATAGGTCCTTACTTAATACCATTATAAATGTAATAATAAGTCTATAGATGTTGTATGTTGTAGTGTATGATGTTGAAATTTTATAGAAAGACAAAATTATGGCCTCGTATAGAATACAACAAGGTACTTTTATCCTAGAATTAGGTTCCTATTCGTCACGGGAGCGGAATCTGTATTCCACGAGGTAGAAGCCGCGTGTACTTCATTTATAAATACGAAAATGATTTTGTTTATCTGGTATTCAATCACGTAAAAACGACTGCATGGATAAGACTAAAATTTTGAGTACAATATAATATACTAGTTGACCCGGCGAACTTCGTACCGCCAATATTTTTCCGCCCGCGTGGCGTCAGATCCCGTTCCCGCGGCACCCTCTACTATATTAAACATGTATTATACATATAAACCGTCCTCTTGAATCACTCTATCTATTAAAAAAACCGCATCAAAATTCTTTGCGTAGTTTTAAAGATTTAAGCATACAAAGGGCACTGACAACCTCCGTGGCGTAGCGGTAGTGAACGCGGCTGCTGCGCAGGTGGCGCGGGTTCGATTCCCGCTCAGTGCAAATATTTGTATGCATGAATATGTATATTTGCATTGGTCTGGGTGTTTCTATGTATAATATGTATGTATTTACAAAAAAAATATGTATCTAAGTATGTTTATCCGCATTCTAGATTCCATAACACAAGCTAGTTAAGCTATGCTTACCATGGATCTAGATAGCGTTGTGTGAATATTGTGGAATATTTATTTATTTATTGTGGAATATTTATTTAAAGGGATATAGGGACAGAGAAAGCGACTTTGTTTTATGCTATGTAGTGATTACAAGATCATGTTACCACAGGCAAGAGGTAATGTGGTTAGCGGAAACGCGAGCGGAGCCGACAGAAAGCTAGTAAGAATAAACTACATTATTATTTGGAGCCAAGTAGATTCACGAATAGCCTAAATCTCCGTAAACATAAAATTACCCCGGCCACCCCAATTTATTTTTAGGTGAGCAAAAACGCTCCCTCACCAAAAAAATAATTGAGTAGGAGGCAAGGAGAGGGCTATTAAGCTGATCTAAATATAGCAGACGAATAAACAAAATAATTTATTAGTAAGGAATTATCTACATTAATAACATCAAGGGCAGATGTGTTTTGCTGCGTGTTATGATGATATTGAAAATATCTCAGACTGAATATTTTTTTGTATTAATTCGATTTAAATAAAATAAAAATGAATCTATCTAGGCGGGGTTTGAACCCGCCATCTTTGCATTACAGGGGCAATACTTTGACCACTAAGCTACAAGACCTCACCCGCAGACTCTCGCAAGGACAAATTTGAGTTGATTAAATCAAATTTCTCCTTTTATATCTGTCTTTGAGGCGACAGTGGAGTGTATCTACCGATATTCTTACGAACTATTGGAACCAATGAATGATTTTTCAACCACTTTTAAACATTGATTTTTGACTTCTATTGATTTTGACTACTATATTAAATGTTTATATTGACTTTCTACGTTGCTTTTTTATTATTTGATAAATGTAGCATATGGTGATTGTATGAAACTGAATGCGGTATATAGTGATGTTAAGATAGAAGTTTTAATTGTTCATTTATTTTTTGAATGTGATATTATGTTTCAAATAGCTAATGTTTTCTTATTTAATTCTTGGTAATTTTGATAATTTTATTCCTAGCTAGCAGAGTGTATTTGCCAAACCCAAAAGCCTGCACTAGAGCCTTATTTGTGAAGGTAAAGTGGAATTTGGTATCTTTCATTTCTTTTACACAGTTTTTTTTAGCAAGCAGACAAGCACACGGTCCACCTGATGGAAAATGGTTACCGTGGCCTATGGACTTGTGCAACACCATGGGAGTCACACTGATGCTGCCGACCATATAAACACAGAGAGATTCTGTACCGTCAGTGTAGAAGACAAAGCAGGAGTAGCCTTTGTTCTTCTCACTAACTTGGCAGTTTATGACAAACTTTCTTGTTAGTTTATAAGGTATTGCTTACTACACTTGGCCTATACTGCTTGAAACAAGGTCATTGTTATTAAAACTCAATTCCTTACAAAGTGGCAGCCACAGCAATAACAAATATAATTCCACCACCGGGAGAGCAGGAGGCATGTGGGTGGGAATTTGTTAAGTATAATTAAACATGACATTTGAAGATCAAAGACTAAACAAACGAGCACGGTTGTGTGCGCCACGCGTCTTTTATTTCAATTTGTCTGACAAGATTCTGTTTGTCAAAATTTGATCCGTAGACTAAACTCAATTTATGACACTTTGAAATTATATGTCACTGTGTACGTCGCTGGGAATATTACGTAATTGGTAATTTAAATTAATAATAATAATTCATTATAATGTATATGTTTAAAAAAATGATCGACTACTACAAGCCTTAGCTTATGTAGTATAGGGTGGGTCTGTCTGGGGGTGTACCCATATCATATATAGAACCCACGCCTCCTGAGTAGCGGCCGCGTTCACTACCGCTACGCCACATTAGAGGCCGCAGAGTGAGCTCATTCTGCGTAAATAGTAACACCTACAATTTATCATAATTCGGGTACTTTGAGATAACTTACACTTCAAACTATGTGATAACTATAATGTTTGGTCACCATGAGACCATAGCTGTTGAAAAGTAGCCGAAATGTCGCGCTAAATGTAACTAATTACCAAATAAATCCGCGTTAGAATCCGTTAAAAAATGGTTTATTTCAATTTCAGTACCTTATTGTCTTATGCCAAGAGAGTCACAAGAAATTTACCATTCGATCATATTCCACGCCATATTACCACATTGTTTGTTGAGCTAACATCTTGTTCAAACAAAAACAGCCAAAGATTGCGGTTTCAATCTAAACTCATGAGCCGAGCGGTAACCGCGCGAACGAAACTGCCAACAACATTATTATTCTAACAAGCACACGTGTAATTAGAAAAATATATGTATACGTCATAATCTTTTGTGAAAGGGTTTTCGAATGAAAATGTTTTAACGTCGTGAAATTCACCTTTAGGCCGCTATCATTACCGCTTTTCGTAAGCAGTTACGTAAGATGAAATGGTCATTGTGTTTCGTAACCAGGTTACAAACGAAACTGTATAGGTATATAAAATATATACTGCTTCCGGGCTGTTTGGCCGTAATCCATATAAAACTTGCGTTCGGTACGTTTCGTCGATCACTGCGGTCGACATCTTCAGTGGCGCAGGTCGGGGCGGCGACGAGTGCGTAGACCTCGTTTCGTCGGCGACTTCTCTGCGACTGAAGCGGTATAGATTTATCTTCGTAACTTTATGGTATTTACGGAATTTTCCCACCATTTACGTCTTCTTGTCTTAAGGGACCACGTATTTTTTAAATAAATGTATTCACATAGAAGGTTAGTGAAATGAAGTCAAGAAGGGCATTAGAAGGTTCCTATATATACATCACCTCTGGTGTTGGTGGTATAAAAAACTGCTTTCACTTGGCTTCGGTTTAACTACGGAGGTCTAGCGCGGTTCTCCCATACGTCCTTTGAGGCTAGCATTCGCCCATCAAAATAATCTTATTTCTTAAATTAAAAAATATATATATATATATAAATATAGTGATAAAACTAAAACTAACTATATATATATTATATATATATATATATATTAGTTATATATATATATATATATATATATATATATATATATATATATATATATATATATTCAATCAACTACATAGAACACGTCAATTTGCCTTCACCTTGCCTGATGGAAAGCTGAAGGCAAAGTCTCAGGAAAGAGGTTCACAATTAAATACACGTAACATGTTAACAATGGTGGCACTCAGCTTGACGGCCTCATCAGATGCTTTTTCACGCCCCGCTTAAAGGACCCGGGACTGTAGGAAGAAGGAAACACGTGAGCTAGCAAGGAGTTCTAGGTCTTAATGGTGCGACAAAGAAAGGAGTCACCAAATCGCTTGGTTCTTGATTGTGGTTAGACAAGAATGCAACAATTCACTCGTATAGTTCGCATCCCTGGTAAAACAGCAGTCCTCCGTAAGAGAGAAATTCGTATACTCCCTAATTAAGGCACATCATCTTATTTAGTCGCACCCTGCATATGAAGTACGAGAATATTCTTCGTTGTTAAGAAAATTTGCGAGCACACTAAATTATTTACATAATTGCAAAGTTCCGCTTCTACCCCATTTTCGTGTTTATTATCAAGAAAATTATTATGAACATTAATTTGTATCTGCATTTTGCTGAAGCTTTTTATTACTTCTTCTTTTAGATTCTTTTTAATAGGCTTAAACGCCTTACATGTGTCTATTAACCGCACCAAGGTCTCCAGGCCCAAGACATTCGAGAGATTTTTTTAAATTTATTTATTTATTTAAACAATACAAGCTAATAGCGTAACACCAAAGTGCTTATAATGTTATACTACTTACTATCTAACTAACAGCTAACTTAATCTACTAGGTACATGCAAGTAATAAAGATTTGTCTCTGGCAACCTACGACCCACAGACGGCGTGCGTTTCAGTCGATTCGAGTCCGGCATAACCCCTCACCCACTGCTCCGGTGTGGCATCCGTGGGAATTTAGCGCACGATAAAAAACTGTAACTGTAGTTGCGTTGTCCGGACTCTAAAATGGCGACAAAAAAATGATGACCTTATTGATATTAATAATAATAATAATTCACACTAATAAATAATGTTGACGCATTATTAGTACTTAGCTATATTTTTTATATTTAAGCGTCCGCCATTTTTGAAAGCCGCCATGTTAATGCATGACGTATCTGCAGTTTATGATACATCATTGCCCTAAAAGATCTCACCAACAAGCAGTTACACCTGCTGATCTATTTACGAGATTCTGGAGCTAGTTTTTTTAGGGATTGGGGGCAAGTGACAGTTGCTTTCATAAAAGCCAACCAAATTAAATCATGGCAAGGAGCAGGCGAGTGGAATTTGAGCTCCAAAATGCAATGGGTTTGGCATTGGAATGAAAAACAGAATATTTATTATCGTGACCCAAATAAATAGAAACACTACGACGGATGCCGTTGAAGTACCATCAATTGAGATATTATTGAGAAAAATACAAAAATATTTTGGATTTTAATATGTATCTACAGTTAAAGTCAAACTTCGATACTCGGGACTGTATGTTGTTTATGCAGATAGTTTCAAGCCAACATCAACAAACTGTGAAAGCTATAAGTATTCTTCTTAGCAATACTGCGCTTCTAAAGCTTAAAAGTACAGTCAAACATTTAAAATAGACCTTAAGTGAGTATAGATTGACCAACTAATGGTAATGGTTCTTGAATGCAAACAAACACAATGTGTACAGCTTTACTAAGTTTACTTATTATATTCTAAGACCAGTATGTTTACTGCAACGTCATACGTCATTCTACCCTGTGGTAACACATCCTAGAATATCAATCATCAATCAATCTGCTGGACGTATTCAATAATATATTTATTGTTTGTAAAACAAAATTATAGCCGAAGTACTTGAAGCCTCGAGGTGAAAGCCTTAGATCTAAAACGATGTTGACAACAAAAATACCCGCATCATAACGAAAAGTAACCGAAACTACAGTACCTTTTGTCGGAGTATACCTTTTGTTTACCTTCTCATAATATTAAATATTGACATTAATGTACACAAAATTTTGCATATCATTGGACTGCAATTCCTCTGTGCACTGGGTTTGTTGGAAGAGAAGTCACCCTTGAGTTAAGCTTGCCTTTGTACATATTATTTCTCTTATTTGTATGAATGCCATGTAAGTGTACAAAAAAGAATAAATAACAAGTTCTTCATAACAATACTAGCTCACGAGCCGGACATTTTTCACGAAGCCACATCTGACCAAAACAACTAACCGAACTAAGACAGATTCTGCAGCTATTTAGAAGTTGCAGCACTGAGCTCCACCTGAGCGCAGTCATTAAACTCCCAACATTAATTGATAGGGCAAACTTGCAGGAGTTATTATTGTTTACATTAGTAATAGTTATATTTGAGGATATTGTTGATGGTGAATTAAGTTATAATACTAATGTGTATATATAAGTACTGTGCAGTTGTTCTCGTTTGAACTAAATCTCCATAAAATTATAATAAAAAAAAACGGCGTGATTGATGATTATTTGAGATTAGACAACAGCACCGAAATATCGGTTTCTCGAAAAAAAAAACAAAAACATGTTAAATATCCCAATAAGTGATGCACTATTAGCACGAGAGTTCACTTTAATATAAAAATATCATAAAATTATTAAGATTCGTAGGAGGCCTAGGCTAGGAGGTCCTAGCTTTTACCTAATGCTCATTCTTTCTTCCCCTATGTCCATACCGTAAAAAACACCTCGATAACCGCAGTAACTAGCCAATATTCGATATTCCGATATTGTCTTTATTTGTCGAGTTAATCGTTAAAATATATTTACCTACTATTATGACTACTTGCCTACAAATCCCGAGGATTTGATGGTAGCTGGTACATCTCCAAAAGCCACATAAATACACAATCAAAACCATTAACAGGTAGTTATCTCGAATTCTCACGAAATTGACACCTATTAGGTAATTCCAGAGCCATTTTTGCCACAACACAGCACGGTAGTAATAATGAGATGTCGTCTTCAGAATTAAAGCAATCTTTGGCTGCGACATCTTTAATAAGCTTACGCCTCCCGCGAGAGCGAGGGCCCCTAAAGGAGCTGCTTTTGTTTGGTTTGAAAATACACCTTGTGATTCGCATGCGGGAAGTAATTGCCACCTGCTTTGATCTTCTGGGAGATCTCAATGGCTGTTATTAAGATGTATGAGGCAAAACATTCTATTCGTATCGCTGATATTACTTCTAAGTCCCTGTGTACATGTATAATTATTATTGTTCTCACCGACTGAATCATCGATGCAGAGTTTAAGCCACTGCGATGGGGCTAATAACATATTTTTAACAGAACAAAACCTTTATTTTTTTAAAAGTCTGTTGTCTTTTTTTCCTGAGGAAGGGCTTAACAACATAAAGGTATCAGGTATCAGTATGAAAAATAATGATACCTGATTATACCTTTATGTTGTTAAGCCCCTACTCAAGAAAAAAATCTTGGAACATTTAAATTTGTCTTTTCTTAATAAGTATCAATATAAACTTATGCCATATCATATCCTGCCTTGCTGGTACATAGAAAACCAGTATTATTTCAAGTAATACTTACTTTACTTTAGTCGTAGTCATATTTTTAGCACTCAGAACTACATCGCTTATTATTATCCGCTAAGCTCGTGGCCCTTACCTAATTAGGCAATCAAAGGGAGTATTTTAATCGTATTATGAAGACAAATACGTGCTAAGTGAATTAAAATGAAGCATTTTATAATGGATCGTTTACTTTTCAATTGGAGTAAGTGCCAAACGTTACTTATTTTCTCAGAAATTAAATGTGTGGGTTGAAGTAGTGTTAGTATGTTTCTTGAGTGTATGCATACTTGTTAAGTTCATTTCAGAGGCCATTTGTGGTAGGTGCCTACTCAAAACTGTATTAGAAAAAAAAAAGATGGGTTGCACTCCGGGAGTGCCGGCAGAAGTGAAAACTTTTTCTTTCTTTCTTTCTTTCAGAGAAAAAGATAAAAAGAACATACCATACCATACCTATAATATAGCGCCAATCATAGAACCTATCACTAATTTTTTTGTCAGAATAAATTAATGAATTACAAAAAGAAAAAATATTCACAAAAAGTGTCAGAAGCCCAGGTTCGAACCCGTTACTATCTGAAACCATAAGGACGTAGAGTCGAGGTGCTTACCGCTAAGCTACGAAGCTTCTTAACTTACCTAAAAAAAAAACAATCTGTAGATAATGTTGTATGACGTCAGTCGTCGGTTACAGTTCCAAGGTCAAGTGATCCTGACGCGAGTTTAACACTTTTTACCCATCCAACGCCGCTAAAGAAGTTTTCACTTTTTCTTCATCTTTTTAACTTAACGTTAATCCATCCAGTCGCATCTAGGGTTCACTACAAACAGCGGATTTGGCTAAACTTCAATTAAACGACACTGTCGAATGATGTAGCACAAAGGACATATTATCCTTTTACGGTACGGAATCCTTTTTCTGAGAGTTCACTGTCTGTATGTCACAAAGCTGTTTCTCATAAATCGTCATAACTAGGCAGTTGAAATTTTCACAGATAATGTATTCCTCTTGCCACTATAACAACAAATACTAAAAACAAAATTGTGCGGAACCTTTCTGCGCGAGATCGACTTGCACTTGGATGTTTTTTTTTTAAATAACGGGTTTGAACCTACACTGCGGGGCCACCCAATATAGTGATATTTCTATCTGCAACGATGACTCTTATTCCTGAGACCCCCTAAACATGAAATTAGCAAAAATATTAACATTTAAAATCACGATTACATCACCAAATATAAGGTCACAAAATTACAATAGCACTTGAAACTATAACAGGCTTGTAAACCGGCAAGGTTAGAAATAAGATTTATTCGAGAACAACTTCGAGATTGTTCGAGACTGTGACGTCATTACAATGTTTTATTTGCCACGATGGGAATAACATTCTCGTTTTCAACTTTCCGAACATTGTTACAAAGTTCTTAATGTTAAGGCTTGAATACATATTGTTGGTATATTTTTTGTGTAAGCAATAAAACAGTTTTAGATGGTAAGAGTAGTGACTTGGTTAAGCATCGATAAACTATGTCATGTGTTATTTTTGTATACAAATAGCTGTTGCCCGCGTTTCCACCCGCGTGGATGTCGGCTATTGCGACCAAATATAGCCTATGTCCTTTCTCAAGATCTAATATATCTATGCCAAATTTCATCAAGATCGGTTCAGTGGTGAAGGCGTGAAAGATGGACAAACAAACAGACATACACATACACTTTACCATTTATAATAATAGTATGGATATAGCATGTCGATGGACTACACCCCGCTGTATGGTTAGAGGATAGATTGAAGCCGAGATGATGAAGACCACCATTCCAGATGCTGGGGCTCTAAATCGTGGTTTGAACTAGATGGCCTTTACAGATATTTTTTTCACGCTCTGCCTGATGAGTCCAAGAATATAGACCATAATTTATTTCTATATAAAATTTCAAGCAGATCCAGTCATTTTAGCGAGATTACTATAAATAACCAAACATTTTAAAGAAGTATGCCTCTGATACTCTACAATTATAGACGCAAACCGACCTCCGCCCCCCATGAGCGCGATGCCTGAGGGTGACGGGTGGAGCCGCTCGTCACCCTAGCAGAAGCAAGCCACGGCGGCGGCGCGCATCGTAGGATGATGCGCGCCCCCCCCCATACCGGGGGCGAGTCGGGGACCACGTGGTCCCCCCTCCCGAGGAGGGCCAGCCCGAGAGGAATGGCCCTGGGTCAGCCGGGATGCGAGGGATATGTCGCATGACAACCTCACCTTCGGCCTAGCACTATGACCCAGAGACGGCGTGCGGTTTAGTGGGTTCGAGTCCGACATAACCTCCCCCTCCGGCTCCGGAGGGGTGGGTATCCGTGGGGATTTATCGCACGTAAAAAAAAAAAACTAGAATTATTGAAAAACCAAGCGGTTCGGTGACTCTTTCCTTTGTCGCACCCTTAAGACCTGGAATTCCTTGCCAGCTCACGTGTTTCCATCTTCCTACAGTCCCGGGTCCTTTAAGCAGTGCGTGTAAAAGCATCTGATGAGGCCTTCAAGCTGAGTGCCATCATTGTTAACATGGCACGTGTATATATGGTGGCCCTCTTTCCTGAGACTTTGCCTTCGACGTGTCGTATAAAAAAAAAGAATTGATACTTTCAAAATTGCACTGATGAATAAGACGAAGACGATGAATATTTCATTTGTGTTTATATTAGAAGGCACCTTCCAATATAAATACAAACGAAACATAGCCGCGTAAATGAAACCCCACCCTTATCCCGCTAGGTAGTATTATAGCGAGGTAGTTCCCAATCCGCTAATGGTCCTCTGTCCCGGAGTGAATAATGTCCTCTTTGTACCGTACACTGCAGGATTTCTAATTTGTATTGTATTGTAAGTCATTTGCATATCGCGGACTTTGGAGTAGCTGGATATATCATGTTTTATTTAAATAACGTAAGATGATTTTCGTAGTTTACTGTATTAAATTAATGATATGAATTTTATTGCTAGTTTGTTTCATAAAAAGGGTTCAAAAATCAAACCAAAAAGAGATGCAGTAATTAAAATTAGATGCTAAAAACCAACCTTTTTAACGGCCACCAGCATGGGATTTAGTCATTGACTTAAATAAACCAGGAAAAAAGCGAAATACAGCACAACTTAACGACACAGTGAGCTCATTCTCCGTAAATAGTTATACGAACAATTCATCATGATTCGGGTACTTTAAGATAACTTACACTTCAAAGTATGTGACATCTACCATCTTTAGTCAACACGCGATCATGGCTGTTAATGTGTAATGCAAAACATTAGGCTTAATGGCAAAATACACCCCGATAGAATCCTTTAAAAATAATAAATTGTGTTCTTTCCTAGCTCATCTTGTTTCTCAAATGTCAAGATCATTCCTTCGCAGAGCGTACAGCATTTACTTACAAAACTGTCAAAAATATTTCAGAGCATTTTGAAGATTCGTAGTAAAATAATATTTTTTTATTCAATCTTCACAGCACATTTTAAACAGTAAATTCATATTTCCGCGGTACATTACAAACAAAACCCACTTTATTTTTGTTGAAAGCAACCTAAATGTTATTGAGTCTTCCAAGCTTTCGTTCTGAAGCTCTCTTTGTTGTAAAAAATATGAACGAGTTCTTTTATTTTCACTAAAATAATGAAAAATGACGAAAGACTCGTGTTTTTGTATTTTTCGCTTATACAACAGGTTGTGTGTTTTACGGGAAATATTTTAAAATATCGCTGTTCTTAAAGTGATTCCTATTTCTATTAATATTATAAATGTAAAAATTTGTGAAGGTGTTTATCTGTTTTTTTATACCACTGAGGTGGTAGATAAGCACACAGTCCACTTGGTGGTAAATGGTTACCGTGGCTTTGCAACTTCAAGGGAGTCACACTCGTGCTACAACCACAGAGTGTTTCTGTGCCTTCAGTGTAGAAGACAAAGCAGGAATAACTTTTAGTCTTCCCAGATAAAAACTCTCCAGTAAGCTCTGGCTGCCCTACTCACCAACGGGAACACAATACGAGGTTATTATGGCCACGGTATTCTGAAGGGCGGACTGGTCAATTGGACGGAAATACCGTCGTGTCCTACCTCCTACATTGATACTTTATCATGCTCAAACGGCTGAATGGATCTAACTAACATTTGGTACAGAATAATAAGGAATTCTTCATCCGTCGTGTCGACGTCATATCATTTGTCGGATTCTGTTTGCCCTTGACAGCGTTCACAGAGGCACTCATGAGTTCTGTCTGGTCTGAAATCTGGAGTCTGGAATAACACATAATAATACTAATTATAATCTCTAGAATAAGTTTTCATAGGTGGCGAGAGTAGAATTACAATATTACGTAGGTAGGCGTTAGTTTCGAATTACCATTATCAAGTTTTTTTTGTTTTTACTAGTAGGCACCGTCTACAAACTTTAATCATTTTCCTGGAATAATTAATCCGTACTAATATTATAAATGCGAAAATAACTCTGTCTGTCTGTCTGTATGTTACGCTTTCACGCCTAAAACACTGAACCGATTTCATGAAATTTGCTATAGAGTTAGATTAGACGTAAAAAGGACATATCCTATATTTGGTCGCGACAACAGCGTTTGCAAAAGCTAGTAATTTATAATTTTCTTTCGTTATAGCTACTTATCCATTTGATTCAGGACAAGGTTTTAGCCTAATCATTTGAACTATTTTTCGGTGATTATACAACAAACAAAACAAACTAATGTCATTTATAATATTATGAAGATTATATCACTATTCTAATCCCTTGAGACAAAACGCCTTTTGTAACAAAACTGTAGTCTCAATCACTTAAGATAGTAAACGTAACACAAACATGGTCAGGTGCGAGTTGCCTGTCTTGTTGGTCTTACAAACTTGCACCGTTATCGCAAACACATTACACTGATTCTGTTAAAGTTGGCTAATTGAAATTGTTACCGCCAAAACTTGGAAGAGTTTAAATCGTGATTACGTTAGATTCTATCACTTTGGTGATGAGGGAGGAGGTACTGAGATGGTATAATGTAAGATATTTAATTACACCTGTGGTTCCCAGAAGGCCAAACTTAAGTGATATTATGTCTCTACTTATGTACATAAGCAGAGACATAATATCAGTAAAGTTTTGCAAAAAAGTTGGTACAAGATTATAAAACGGCACGTACAAAATGTTGAAAACAGCAAAATAAGGCTTTTTTTTATCTCGTGCGGGTATTCCCCACGGATACCTTCTTACCGCCGGAGCCGGAGGGGGAGATTATATCGGACTCGAACCGACTAAACCACACGCTGATCTTTTCAGCATCAGTCGGTTTTTTTATTTTTAATACTTCATTCTATTTTATACTTTTCAGCATCGGTCGGGTTTTTTATTTTCAATAATTTATTAGAGTATTTTAACACAAGACCAATGCAACTAGGCATATTCATGAATGTCAATATTTGCACAAAGCGGACAACCAACCTGCGACCTCCAACATAGTTGTCAAGCACTCTATCACAACATTACCCAAGCTAATTTCTATTCAATCAGTTTTAGCAGTCCACGGCTGAATATAGGCACTGTATATATGTCGCAGCCAATTAGCTAAATCAGCCGTTTAATTAACTGCCTTGGCTCTTTACTAAACGACGCCGTTCAATTAGCGGGCTGAATGATGATTAGCCAGTAGATTAAACGGCTAGGCTAATGGCTACTGCTGAGACGAGGTCTCGGGTTCGATCCCAGGTTTTCCATGGCACACACCAATGACTTTTCGATGCTTTTCGAAGTTATGTGTGTATTTATCGCAGGTTTATAAGTGCCCAGTTAATGGCAATAGGCTCGCCACCTATTACATTGGGACCTAAACATAAACCGGCGAAATGTGGGTGCTAGCACCTCTGCCTTCGGGGATAAAGGCGTGAGTTTATGTTATATGCTAATGGCTTGGATCGATGACGTTTAATTACTTGCCTTGCCATTTAATGAAACAACTAAGAAAATAACCACGAAGGCTTAATGCGCCTCTGCTACCACATTCTAACCTAAACTACCCATGTTGCATTGCACAGCTATCTCAATAAACCTATCACTAATTTTCTGTGAACACACCTAATACCCTTTTTACCCCCTCGGATATCTGCAAGCGTGAGTATATATATATGTATGTACGTAATTTTCTCATCTCTTCATTTTCATCTCTTCATTTCATCATCTTTTCATTCTCATCTTATTTCAGGGTGGTGCCCCGTCTTACGAATGGTCTAAGAATTAGCTAGCCAGTTAATTGTATGTTGTAATAAAAGTTACGGCTAAATATCATTCAGGCCGTAAATTGAATGGTGCCGTTTAGTTACCAGCCTAGGCAGTTAATTGAACAACTGATTAAGGTATTTGGCGGTGACATATACACAATGTGCGCCATTTCTCTTGATTTCACGTCTTCCACATCCAGTCAATCAAAACCACCTTTTCCAGGTCATGAGTCCATCTGCTGTTCCAAGCGGGAAGCGGGACGCTTGGAACAGCCAGATGGATGAATTGCGTTTCCATTAAATATCTACTCTATATTTCAAATTTTCCCAAGCAACACAAGAGTATAGCATAAATAAATTCCAACGGCTCATAAAGTTTTGGCAAGCATTAATGATGTTTAAGTGAAAACACGAAACGATCAGTATTCGCATGTTTGCTACAGACGATTATATAAATCGCCCCTGGTAGAATATTCTATCTTCATTCCGTTAATTTACCCTGGTGATTAATGCCCTTATATCTGGCTGTCGCACATTAACTGCTAAGTGCCATATCTTAAAACCTATTAGAGATACAGATCTGGAGAGCTACAATCAAACATCCGATATTTCGGGCCACCTACATCTGAAGTGTATTTATGATACAGTATCAGAATGATACAATTTTTTTTATACCACTGAGGTGGTAGACAGGCGTACGGTCCACCTGATGGCGAGTGGTTAACTGTGGTCTATGGACTTGTGCAACACCAGGAGAGTCACCCTCGTACAGCCGACCCTGTAAACACAGAGAGTTTCTGTGCGGTCTGTGTAGAAGACAAAGCAGGAATAGCCTTTGGTCTTCCCACTGACAGCACAAAAACTCTGGCACAGGCACAGTCACAAAATAATCTTATCTTATCTTTATATCAAAGTCTTAAGAGCAAATCAAATTGTTTTATTGATTTAAATTGTACTATTGTCCGAATTAAAGGTGTGTACCAAATATCACAACAATCCGTTTACAGGACGGGAAGAAAACCAAGGTAGTGAGATCCTTTTGAGTACTTAGTTCATCAAGATCTACCTGATGCTGATCGTATCGACATGTTGCGTCTTTCGTTCGTGTTGATATACTTCGAATTTCTTGCATTAGGTGGTCCGAAACTTCGATTCGCAATTGCGGATGTTTCATGGTAGGCCTACTGTAACTTGAGCCCAGAGACGACTATAGGGTAAGAGGGCTCTAAAATTACAGTCTCGAGAATTTATTTGCGATATATGTAATGATGTTTTGGAGATAGTTATACAATTAATTATTACCAACATCATGTAAACCCGTATGTCACAAGATAAATAATTTGAAATTCAAATTGGAAAATAATTGTAACACTTAAGATAAAAATGTTACTCAAAGTGAATTAAAATTAAAATTGAACATATGAATCGAACCCGCCTCTCTTCGACATAGATATGCGTTTTTCTTCTATAGCATTGTACTACTACAATACACCAGAAGATAAATTTAGGTATCGGTTTGGAAGAGAAAACAAATCATCCGAACTCCTCATATGTTTTGCCGAAAAATGACTGCATGATTTAAAAGGTATCCTGATTCATATATATTTCACAATAAATCAGTAAGGCACGCGGATAAAACGCCGTACACCCTCCGCCACTTCGCATTTTTTATTATAAACGAGCTTCATAATATATGGAGACAGCGTGCCCCTTGCATCTTTATGTAGAAATGAATAATGCTGTCTTTTATCCAAATGTGATGGACAGATAGTAAAAATGTTGGTTAATACATCATCTGACTTTGTATCTATTATAGAATGACCTCTCTTAATGGATTTCTCAAAGTAACTAGTGTGGACCTCATTGAAAATTTTATTCATGGCTGTTCTTAAGAGCAAGATTAGCCGGATCGCTGATCATTAATTTATTTTTTGTAATTGTAACAAGTAAGAAACAGGTATAGTAATGGATGATGTGTAGTGGTATGGGTAATGGACTGCTGAGACGAGGTCTCGGGTTCGATCCCAGGTTTTACCATGGCACACACCAATGACATTTCGATGCTTTTCGAAGTTACGTGTGTATTTATCGCAGGTTTATAAGTGCCCAGTTAATGGCAATGGGCTCGCCATCTATTACATTGGGACCTTAAAATAAACTGGCGAAATGTGGGTGCTAGCACCTCTGCCTACCCCTTCGGGGATAAAGGCGTGAGTTTATGTTATTGTTCAACTGTATGATAGTAAGAGGTCCCACAAAGACCTCCGGGGCCTAACCAATATCAGCTACACACATTTATTAATTTGGATATATTTCTAGGGTAAGATTTCCACTCAGAGTTGGGAGGTCAGATAGCAGCTGCTCTTATAGAAGCCATACATAAAAAGGAAGAGAAGCGAGTCTAGAGCTCCGTGTTGTATGTAACCAGGAATAGCGCTTAGATTATAATGATGGAATGTTATAGATTAGTATAAGTTATATCATAAAATAGCTAATTAGGTGTACAATAAGATTATTTATCACCATAGTAATAAAAAATATCTTCACAATTCCCTTTTTGTTTCAATTTCCAATGAAACTGCTTACTCCAAAATTCGAAAGTTCCGAAGTTGTTGCACCGTTTCAACAATTCCCTTGACACTTTTCTTCGTTTTGGCGGCTTCGGCATCGAGATTCCCGGGAACGGGCAGTAGCAGTAATTACGTATAAAGTCAGTCGAACTGGCAATGAGCCAACTAGAAGTTGAAAAGCTAATTTATTAAGTGAGGTTGGAAGTCCGAAGGTGGCTTCTGAAGGTTCTTTTATCGACGATTTATATTTTGCGATTGTGACCCAAATGCTCAAAATTAACTTTGAATTGTGTTTTCTGGCTCGAATTGAATATCACTGGGGATTTCTTTAAGCAGTAAAATGTGAACTCTCGCCGTGATATTGTAAGACAACGTTCCAGATTATTGCAATATTACAACGACATGGAATTTTTGGACAAGTTAAAGTTAAAAGTAACGCTGAAGTTTGTGAGCATGGATGAATGTATGGATGTTTGTTACTCTTTCACGTAAAAACTACTGAATGGATTTTAATGAAACTTTACAATATATATAATCATGCCTTTATCCCGGAGGGTTAGGCAGAGGTCAATTAACACCCACATTTCACCAATATGTATTCGGTCCCATGTAACAGGGGGTGAGCCTATTGCCGTGTTCCGGGCACTATTGTGGACTCAAGCCATGCATCTGAGGCTGAGTCTGGACTGTACATATCTGTCTGAAGTTGAAGTTAATGAGCCCTATTCCATAGTCGCCTTGTACGACACCACATGGGAAGAGAAGGGGTGGCCCAAATTCTACTCTGCCGGGAACCACGCAGCTTTACAATAAAATAACTTATACATAAGAATGACACATAGGCTACAATTTATAACGAAAATCGATATTATAGCGATAACAAACATCCACACAGATGAAGCCGCGGGCAAATACTAGTAAATTCATATTTAGATAATCTTTACGTTAGTCTTCAAGCTCGGAGTCTACTTATTATTTCACCTCCTTTCGATTTTGCTTACTTTGGCTGTTATGAACAGCCTCTTCTTCTTGCTGGTGATGTTCACTTAGAAAACGAAGATCTTGATAGAACCTACATACACATACATTTACCAATATTCACCCTACTATTTCACGCAACAATGCAGCCCGGTAATCAAAACTTACTGATTGTGAGTAACGCACCAAGACAACATCAAACTGTAGTCTCCCAAATATCCTTCGGCAAATTCGACAATATTAAGTTTACCTATACGTAGCTGTACATCTTGAATCCCAAGATGGAGTAGCAAACGGTGAACCGCTTTGACACTATTCACTGAAGCTTAAGCGGACAAAGATATTAGATCCAGAGATCCGGTGGATGAACATCACTAACTAATTAAAGAAGGATAGTGCGTAGTAAGTGTCGTGAAATAGAAATAATAAACTATTTAATTGTACTGAAGTATAATGATATTGATTAAGCACTTGTACTTTTCCAGAGTATTATAAATTAAACTGACCCTTTTTGCCCCATGGCATTGATCAACAGTTTAAACAGTACGAAGTATATTATTGAAATCATAACCCGTAAAATAATACGTTGTTCCAACATTGTGTGAAATACATAGATAAATGGTGTATCTATTTTACACCGTGTTCTAACAACTAAGGCACTAATACTTTTGATAGGTCAACACCAGCTAAAGTTCTAGACAAGCATTCACAACCTGTTTCAATGAAAGGTGATAAAATACTTTAGGGATCTGACAGGTGATTTATAACCAATACCAAACTTTTTAACAGACGTGTGTCTGTGTATATCAATCTGTACAAGATAGATAAATATTTTTTCTCTTTTGTGAATATATCCATGGTAATTTTTTTTAACAATATTTCACGATTTTAATTCAAAATATTATAGAAATGTCCTGTTTTAACAGTGATCTTAGTTTTGTCAAGTTTGACAAAATGACAAATTTAACCATGCGTATTTCGTGAAATCTTTTTATGAATATCTTCATTAATTTGCTACGAATGGTTTAGTAAATGTAAAAGCATTGACGAGTCCCTATTTATTTAACATAGTTATTGAGAACAAAGTTGTTTATAATGAAATAAAGAAAAAGGGTGTGTTCCATTTTATACTTGTATTACTCTTGGACGAGTCAAAGGACTATGAAAATTTTTAGATGGTAAAATAATATAACATTTGTATTTGCATAATTATCCTATCCAAATGTACATGTAGAATTGGAGATTTACATATCTAAATGCAAATGAGACACAAATAAATGCTTTTGTAAACACGATATTCACGATATGTATAGCTTATTATTATAGCAGTCTACTTCCAAATATTATTTATTGGAAAGATCCAGATATCTCTGGAAAGAGAGCTTTTCCAATTTATCCATAAAATGATAAATCATAGTCGAATGATAGTCCCCAGCGATACCTCCCTGTATCTTGCAAAAGAACCGTACCCTGAGACGTCCCTCGTAAGCTAATCTTTTATAATTGAGCCGTCCCAGGCACATGACCTCCATAATGATGGCATAATCTTTTATCTTGTTAGTGCAGACCTTGTTAATCTTCAAATATAAACTGTTTTGTAAATTTGTAGTGAAAGAAAATTTGGTTAGATTCATTGAAATAAAACTACTTTAAATTAATTCTATCGCTATTCATTTGGGATTATTTTATAATTTGTACATACTTAGCCCGATTTTTCGATTACATTTTTGCAGTCATAGATTGATATTTGCGCAGTATTTGGTAAGCGTGTTATACGGGAACTTTTGTGCTTTATTTAATTTTAATGGCAGTAATGTCAATATCGTACACAAAATCGCCTTATTACCCAATTTTATTGCTGCTTTATTAAGGTTTAACTCAGCCCGTGAAAAATTTTCGGTCTTAACTTATATTGTCAGTTAAGTTAATATTGATTTAGGTTAATAAATTATGCTGTTTTACAGATTTTAATACAAACCAAGTTTTTGTATAAACGTGTAGTGACATACATCAATTTTAGTCTGTTTCTATATTGTGGGTATAGAATCATTTGAGATATGTAAAAATAAATAAAGAGAAATACGAATAAATAACAAAATACAACAAGATGATCTTATCGTTAAAAGTAATATTTTTCAAACTCCCTCTGAAAATAACATTGATGTTGTAGTAGCTAATGATGTACAATAATATCCACTGGTTATATGCAAAGTACACATTACTTTTTTTGAATTATTAAATCTCCGATAAAAATTTATCACTAGGACTTACTATGTAAATCTTAAATATGTAACTTAAAATTCTAGTAATTATAAACCGCCATTAACGAAGAAGGCCGAGAAATCACTTGGCAGAAGTACAATTGACCACGTCAACAGAATGCAAATGTCAAGATGACATCGGCTCTTTGATCGTGATTAGTGAGATAACGCTTAGAAGGGAGGAATAGTTGGACTTGAGGTAGGTATTTCGGAAGGAGTGGGATAGAAGCCCAAAATATAAGTAAAATATCCACCTAACTACGAAAAGATTTCTGACTACTCAAATACGAAGGTACATTTCGAGTGTTTAAAATTAAATGATGGTAATGTAATTGTTTGTAAAAATAAATAATGGTATAATTTCTATGTTATCTTACAGTTGTGTACAAACATGTAGTTTGTTCGAAAGTATCCTGTTTTTTTCGAGAGTCAATAAATATTAATCAATCAAAATAGAGACGCTAAATCATCCACCATTTTCTAGACAAACATGATTTATCCAACCTTTTTTCGTTCCGAAATAAAAGACATAAACTGTGTGCTATCAAAATTTCATCTCATATACTACCAGTACCCTATACTACTTATTTAATCAGATCACGGTAAGTTGCTGCTATAAATTGAATAAGAATTGATATATTGACCGAATAGGTCGGATTATATACGGTTCCACAATTGCTTTTTATGACGAAACTAGAATTTTATTTGGCAAAAATCATACTTTAATGCACAACAGTATTGTCATTGTGATAAAACATAGAACAAATGGTGATGGAACGACTACTCAAGTAGATAAGGCGAATTTTATTGAGTTCAAAACACATGATGTAATATTTGATAAAAATGTTATTGGTAGTATTTGAAAAGAATTGTAGTTTTCAATTGTAGTAGAAAGAACAGAAGCAAATATTATGCAGCTCATTCTGCATACCTCTATTGATATTGACTCGCATTTATTCGAAAAATATTCATTTGAATTTTATGATAGCCTGGTTAATAACAGTAATAGAAAACTTGAAAATCAAACATCTTCTGAAAGTCGATACGAATGTGAACATCAAAGTATTGAGACTACAAAAGCTGAAAAACTGACTGGAATTTGTCTGTCCTTTAAGACTGAGAATAGTAATAGTCCTCATCTACACTTAGATGTGGGACACTGGTCAGCAAATATGGTTAATTCATCAGCTATACGTCTTTCAGTCGAGTCAGCCAATGTGATTTGCGTAACTTAAAGAATTTGGGCTGTTTTATATAGATTTGGTGCTTTGTGTGCGTTTTTTGCTTCAGTTTTCGATCTTTTATACAACTTATTTCTTTTGTTTTTATTTTCCTACAGACTTTAAAAGTGAAGAAAAAATTGATTTAACAGAAAGAAGTCTTTGATTTTATTGCAGATA
The DNA here is from genome assembly GCA_949126895.1 of Eilema caniola. NCBI lineage: Eukaryota > Metazoa > Arthropoda > Insecta > Lepidoptera > Erebidae > Eilema > Eilema caniola. Next base: position 27,404,694 of record OX421466.1, on the reverse strand, counting down.
TTAGAACCTGTAATAATGTTCATCATGTCATTCTTAAATTTTAAAATTTTGAAATGAGCCAGATCGAAAAAAAAAACAGCGAAATCCATTTCTAAAGGCTGTAAACTAGCAATGAAAATTTGTATGAAATTTATATCTAGATACCTTAGAACTATTGGAATTATATTCGGCAACTATAGTTGGTGGCTCACTAATCATTTCATGTTGTTTATCGTTATTGCAATATCAAAAAATACATATGACCAAATAAATTGGACGAACATAGTCCAATTTATTTGGTCATATGTATCTTTTTCCAAATATAATGACCTTGATTCTAGTTTTCTTTGACAAATTGTCTTTAGTAAAATTTATCACATTAGTTTATTTGTTTCAAGGTTTTTCAGAGACATTACTCATGTTAGTTATAAAAGTCAGCTGTAATAAAGATTAATGTGTTTTTTATGCAAAGTTTTTTTATTGTTACAAATTGTTTTTCTAACTTTTGTAATTATAAGTTCTTTTTCGGTACTGTCCCTTCGTTGCGATGACAATATCGATTATAATGTTAGATAATAATTTATATTTACAAAGACTCTTGACAGCTTGTCATACCTGTTCGGAAGGTAAGTCTTGTTCACTGAATCGGGGCTTATTTTATTTTTTATATTCAATATCTCTTATTCTTGTTACTTTTTCAAATTGTTATTTATACTGAATTTTCTTCTTTTCATTCTGTTATCAGGTTTTCTTTTTTTAACCATCTGCATTGGAGACGGTCGATACTAAAGTGAGAATTGGAGAAAATTGAGGGAATAATAATTATTGTCAAGATCTTAAAATAATATTTGCTACCTTAGGTCCTGGGTGATTTTAAACGTAACATGCCACTATCACTTAACCTTTAATTAATTACGTTTCTTCAGTCATTTTATTCTTTGTTATTTATACATTTCATTTTTTTTTTACTTTTCACCGAACCAATTTATTTTTGGAACAATTTTTCATCCCAAAAAAGATAAATAAAATCACAACTATTTCCCAAAACAGTTTGGTCCTTTCACAAATCCTTCATCATTGATTCGCTATTTGGGAAAATATTATGGAAATATTTGGTAGGGTCGCCCTTCGACTGGAAGTGTGCAAAGCAGTTAGACAACAATGTCTTAGAGGCCATAGTAGCAAGACCTTTTCGAGAATCTTTTTATCTGAAGGTGATTCTCGCCAGAGGGTCGCTTTATGTTTGGACTATGTTACAAGAGAAAGCGGATAATAAATTCAAATGAGAAGTGTTAACATAGGAGATATGCTTTTAACGTTTTAGGAAGTATATTTCGTTGAGTGAAGAGAAAATGATTCTATTGTATATTTAGCGTCAAACTAGAGTTCTGCATGCCAATTTATCATCATCATCATCATCATCAGGCTATATTAGTCCACTGCTGGACATGCTAATTTATCATACGATCAATCAAATATTTAAAATATGAGAAGGTCAATTCCAGATTTCAAACCAATTGAAAATACTTCTCCCAACTCAGTCAGGTTAATCTAACCCTCTGACTAATGCGAAAAACCTGCCGCTTAGTCACTTCTGTAAATGTCAAGTAGGATAAGTCTAACCGAGAGAAAGAATTAGTGAACGGATCCCAAGCTCTGGATTGCAGGCTTTAAATACAACCAGGACCGACACTGATGCTGTTGGTCTTCAAAGAATTGTAACATAAAATGTTGCAAAACCGCGTTCCTCTCTCATTTTTGAACGCTTCAAAGTCCAAATGTCTAGGGCCCTATACACTGACAATTCAATTACAAACAACAGGCCACGTTGTTTCTGATATTGAGCCTCCATGCAATTGTTTCCGACAATACACCTTCACTTCAATATCAAGCCTTTTTTGGAGGCAAACTTGATTTGACGTTCTATGTTTGATTTGGATAACTCGGATAGAAACAAACATGGCGGCTGTTTTTTGAAATTGCAATTGAATTACGGGAGAAAAATTATATACGAAAATTGAGTTTTTTACTGATGCCCTTCGTTCCATGCAAACGTAGATAGTTTCATTGTTATACATTTCCTTTAATATGACAGAAATTAATAAAAAATATTAATCGGCTACATGAAAGTATTTTTTAAATTATTGTTAATATTTTAAAATCCTTAATCTTTACTGAATTGGAAGGGTTCTGAATATTATCGTTTCGTAGTTATCCAACCGGTTCTCAAAACCCTCATAAGCCTTCTATCTTCTATCAGTGCCGACGAATTTTGAGCGTGACACACCAATAAAATTGCCATTGATTCAAAGAAGAACAAGAACCGTAAATAGAGCCGTATTTTATTGTTTCATTAGTAGGATAGATCGCTAAGATCTTACAAGAACCTACACCTGTTACATAGCGAAACATTTTTTTATTTAAAATAGGCTAATTCGATACTGTAATTATACATCCCCAAAATTCAATCAACAATAATGGTAACTAGCAGTACGAACTAATTAATGGTCGTTTTCCTGCAGGTGAGGGCGAAGGCAGGGGCGAGCGGCGACGCGGTGCGGGCGCAGCGGTGTCGCGCGGCATGCGGCGCCGCCCGCTGCTGCCGCTGCTGCTGCTGGCGCTACTGCGCGCGCACGGCCTGCTCGCCGCGTCCGGAGGTAAGTGCTGACTGCCTCGTGAAGTCACAATAAATCATTTTGAATCTTATATAAACCGCAGTACTGCAAAATATTTTAGCTATTTCGGCTGCTCTTTCAGAGGAAATTTGCCCTACGATGACAGAAAACGAGTTACAGGTGAACGAAAGGCAAACTGAAAAATGAAACCGAGAACAACTGCCTTTCACCTTTTATGTCAAACCTTGTTAATACTTCTAACGATGACCGGATGCTATTAAACCTTCCTATTCGTTATCAGGGTCTGAACCCAACTGGTAATGTATACAAAATTATAATAACAGAGTAAATTTCCTCATCCATTTCTCGTCATGTATTTAATGATCAGATCTTTAATTCAATTTCGACCACAATAAACTGCGATATTTGTTCCAACTAAACATGTTTAACCGTAAATAGACCTGAGAAGTATCGTATATATATTTAATTAATCATACTTAACAAATTTAAAATCCAGTGCTGCCCCATTTCCAAAAACTATTCATGTTAAAAGCCTTATAAAAGTCCTCTACAAAACTCGTGTACATCGCAGTCCAAACCAATCCGATCTAGAAAGTTCAATAAGTCCTATCTTCTAAATAGACGGTGACGAATGATTGGAAGCCATTACATTAGCCGTGACTAGCCAGGATCCACTGCATTACCATAATAAGCGCCATGACGCAGCTTAGATGTGAGATAACGGTAATAGATTGGATCCAACGACCTGCAACTTCAACTAGGATTATGGTGTGCATTTATTTCGATATAACACTGTTAGTAACTTCTTCATTAGGATAAATTAAAGGTAGTACATAAAATTAGTTGTTGTAGTATTGGTTTTTGCCGCCTTCGAATTGAAAGAGAAGCTTGGAGGATAGAATGTAGAAAAAGACTATTTTAGCATTCAATTACTAGTCATTACTAAAAGTAATGATAACTTAATAAACATTATAGTACGTATTTTTTGTTTACTCATTAGTGCACACAAAATCACTTTTTTAAGTTTTTCGTCATCAGAGAAATATTTATGGTGATTAAAATTCTGTAGATATTTAAAAATTGTTGTAATTTTGTTTTTTTAACAGATTTCGAACCTAATGGTGGATTTAGAGCTAGAGCTGAAATAAGAGCATTCGTTCTTAATATTTTAAAAGAAAAAACAACGAACATAAGTTCTGTCACTGTTTACACAAAAAAAATTGCCTGATAGGGGATAGAATGAGCATTTGCTCAATTCACCATAAGAGGGGGTAAACCAGTTCATTGGAACTTTTTAAAATTTATTTCAACTAAAACTACACCAACTATACCAAGATATTTAGAACTAGACAATACAACGTCAAAACCTCATAATTTATTATCACACTAAATATGTTTGTCTTCTAGACCATCTAATATATCGTAACGTACATTCTCCTACCAACAACACTAGTAGCGCCATCTGTCGTGCGCTGTTATTTATCTCCAGTTAACAGTTCTACCGCTGAGCTCGCCAGTTTAACAGCATCAGTTCATCTGTCAACGTCCACTGCTTCAAGCGGTTTACACGATACAGGCACTCAACTGAGACAATGAAGTTAAGAAATTTCATTTGATACAAGGGTTTGTTATTAAAATAGTGTTATTTACAGCTTTGGTGGCAAACTTTCCATGGATAGTGATCGTAGCTATTGAAATAAATATTCTACACTAATAAACACACATATTTATTTAAACTATTTTATTCGTTACTTATTAGTGAACAATAAAATGCTGTGCAACTCAAATTTGACCTCATTAGGTAAACGTAGTTTTACAGAGATAAAAAAATTAATATAATCCCGATTGCTATAGTTTGCTGAGATACATAATTCCTCTTGATTCATGATACTTATCTATTTCATAGTTGCAATTATTCTATTATTAGCATCATGTTGAGTGATTTTTATCTGATCAACTCATCTGCAAACAGCAACATTTCAATCCAATTTGTCATCAAAGTCATCACAGGGCTTATGTTGAACTGTTATATACTTTGAATCCGTGCTGAAACACATCTATTCACCAGGTCGTACACAATTTGTTTGGTTGGTACAGCAGTGTTTGTGAAAAACAAATTCACTGAATACTTTATTTGTCGATTAGTTTAATGGATGCAGTGTCAAAACGTTGTCGGATGGCAAAAAATCTTGCTAATAGCTGAATGTTATTCTATCAGTTAGACTGAGTTTAGCCATATTTTATTCAAAGTCTACATAGTTGCCAAAAACTGTATCTAACATTAGGATAATTGCTGCTAAAATCAGCAGTGCAATTAATGGCAATTGTTCGACCACATATGCAATCAGACATAAACAATACGAATCTGATTAGAGTCGGTCTAAACAAAGATTGTTCGGCTGCACGCATTGGATTGCAACGTATGTAGCACAATATCCTCGTGACTACGCGTATGGTACTGGTAATGGGGTAACAAAATATTCTATTACACGAGTGATTGGGATTAATTTAGGTAAATCGGATGTAAGCTCACGCGATTATGGAGAATTACACCAATTTGATTTTGTGACCTGATGAGTTAATATATCCGCGAAAAAAAGTGTTCAAGCTATATATATATTGATAAAAAATAATTTTAAAAATTTAATTAGCTTAGATTTGGGATAGCTAAAGGTAACTAAATAACTAAAGACAGCTTTCAACAGATAGTTCCATTGGAACATTCATAGTCATAAAAACATTTAATAACTAGATTTTTTCCGAATTTCTAATTTACAATCTTTTACTGGCATGAACTGAAAGCCCAATATTTGTTTCGTAGATATGCGAGATATCTACTGGGAATATGGCAAAATATCTTTCATATTCTGATGGGTTCCCTTCTCAATCATAATTTGTAATGCTTCAATAAATTACATTCATTTCTTAGGACCAACATGAACGAAGGAGGAGCCGAAGTCAATTTTGGCTACCCAAAAATTTACTTTGGCTCCTTAAAAAATAAACATACTATAGGTTACTTGACAGTACCTACTTAACTCTAACTTCCCTAATCTTAATACAATTAATATTCTTAATGAGATCTAGTGAACATTTCCAAAGATTTGGTTTAGAAATTTAGTAAAGAATATCCTACAAAAAAATCTATTTCATTTTTAGCCCCTAAATCTTAGTCATCGAAACTTTTATGGCACAAAAATACGAATCCTGTATTATTACAGAGTAAGGGTTGTAAAAAATACGGAGAATGATTTAATGTTATTGTCTCCGATGTTCGTTATTACTCAGTATTGAAACAAAGGATTTTTCAGATATATTTCGTGTCTATGCTACAACAAATGGGGTTTTTTGTTATACACTAGCGGATCGTGGAGCAACGGAATCATGGATAAGTTTTATTTCATCGATTGTATTACTATGTAAAGTGTGTAAAGTTGGTGATTACCCCTGAGGCGATATTGAACGGTAATCAACAATACACACGTTTCATTTTACTACTTCATTTTACTTGTGAAGAATATAATATTTACCCTTGCAGTATTCGAATATTAAACATTCCATAACGTTAAAGGCTCCACATGAATTACATCATAAATCGGACGATGTACAGTATATGGGTATAAATCGGGCGGGGTAATAGATACATAAATTGTTTTCTTCATAACTAGTACATCCTTGTAGACATTTTAATTAATAAATAACTATAATTTCATCAGTAAAAACGAATTGCGAATCTATTTGATATTGGCGGACTGGTAGCAATAATAATAAAAAAGAACACTGGCCACAGACTAAACAGAATGATCTTCAATGAAAACACTTGTACTATTCCACATTACATATTTATTAAATTCCTGACCGGTTTCGCCTTACGGCATTATTAAAGTACCAAGTGCCATCAATCAACAGTATAAGCAGTAAACAGAATGAGTTTTCTTTTATTTCTGTGTAAAAATGGTAAATTTACTTAAAGTTTTAAACAGAGCGAAAGTTGCATGATATGAACAAGGAGTAGGTATATTAATTTATTTGTTCTATTGAACTCGATCGTATCTAATTCGTTTTAAGAATAATGCAATTCAACCAATAAAATTACCTACAGTTTGATAATAGGTATCGTTATGTGCTTAATTTCGGTGAGATAAGAGTCACATTATGAGCAACTAAAATGAAGAAATATTTGATAATTGCTGCTTCATTGTTGTAGTAGTAATACGATACTACAATAGGTACAATTTCTGGATCAAGTGATTTTTTTTTTGGCTTCGTGTTAATAAATTTATAATACAATAATATGATATATAGAAATATAATATAGAAATTTAATAGTATATTTATAATATATAATAATAGTCTTGTGTGTGGTTGATGACAAAAGGTACGAGAATTAATTCCTCTATAAAAATATGTTAAAATTATTATATTTAATACCGTAATTGAAATATCAAATTAAAATGATATGAGCAAAATAAATCTAAAATTTGTGAAGTCTAATTAATAAAAGCAGCAAAAAGTAATTAATGAAACCAAATTAGTAATTACACCATGTTGTGTCGTTTGATTTTAATTTCAGTAAAATTTTACTACAAAATTGTCAAATACAAAAGCGTCAATTATAACAGCGTTTTATATCTGCCATTACACGTACGAGTAAAATAATGAATTTCCAATTTCCCATACAAAACGATAACGTTATTGAAATTTGTAATCAATTATTTTATAGACAAAGAACATCTAATTAATCAGAGTTTTTGGTAATGACAAAAAATGGTATAAAGGTTAGAACGGCACCTATGAAATGTGAACTGCTTGCTTTAAGGGAATAACAAAACATTGTAACTAGATTAAGATAGATAGATAACTCTTTATTGTACACCAATATAAATTACAAAGAAAAAATAAAAAAGATCGCAATAATTAAAGTTAATTGTGCGGTGGACGGTCTTTTAACTAAGAGCGAAGATTCATTAAAAAGTATTTGTAAATAGATTACAAAAAACACGCTGAGTTTCTCAGAAAAACATTGCGTTGTGATGTTATTATACGTTGATTATTTTATTTTTTACATTTAGTTGTATCGTTAATTAAGGTTTGTACAGAATAAATTATGTTTGACTTCGACTATGGTAAAGTATTTCCAGTACGTAAGTAATTTTTACCGTCTTGCGCACTGGCAAAATCAACTGCCAAACAGCATCTCATGTACAAATATTGCATATAAATGTTTATGTGTATTGAGCCATCTTTGATAGTGGAAAACATTATGAGTACGTACCACGAATATGCTAAAGTTAGCAGTAGTATATCTATAGCTATGAGTATCTTGTGTTGAGGTTGGCCTCTAGAAGCAATATCTGTTTTCAGTTCTATTGGCGATCTCCATGACTGCAATTGTTATTAATATTTATTAACCATTTCACCATACGAATACTTGTATTTAACACACACTATGGTTGCTGAGATTTTAACACACAGATGAATGTTAATACAATTTTTTTCATTATTGATCACTTACACAATATTCATGCATATAAATATTTAGATTTCGCATATATGCTACACAAAACATCAATGTGGAAGACACTAACAATATTTTAACATCCACATTTGTGTACCTTGTAAACATAGGGTAGCCTTCGCTTTCCCGTAAATCTGAGCAAAAAGCAATCAAACACCTTGCCATCCAAACACCGTAAATTCCGTAAAAGAAACACTGTATAACATAACAGCAAATTTATGTGGCCCATCGTCGGGCCCGCAATCGTCCCTTGTGGTACACCAGTCATCGTAAATCCTTCTACACATATTTTATATTTTCCTGGTAGGAGAACGTGCTAAATTGATATTTACCCTACACCTTGTATCAATGAACATAATTTAATACAGAAATTGCAAGCAGTAGGGGCAAAGAATAATATAGGCCCGCCTAATGAAGCTTTGTAGCCTATTTCGTTGTCCCCCACCCCGCTGGAGTCTGAGGACTTATAAACTCCACGTTAAGATGTCTGAACAACTAATTAAAAGGTAATGAAAAAATTGAAGTGGGAAAGTATGTAAATTAGTTTGGAAAGTACTGCCTTAAGGTTGAACTAAGTTAACAATGAGTTGTAGGTTGCTTTGAACTGGTTTAATTTGGCTAATATTAGAATATAGAAGAAAATAAAAGACTTGAAGAAAATAAGCTTTTGTTCTGAGCAAAACTGAGGAAAGGTTACTGTTGTTACTTAATTTAAGTATTATGATTTTATATCCTCAATCTATACATGTATTTGGGATACTACAAGGGACGATTGTAGGCCCCAGCGATGGAAAATAAATAATTCAATATAATGTCCAAGTGTTTTATAAATATTACCGTTATATATCTTTAGACTTCGTTATATATAGCATCTTACATACGAGAAATGTTACGTTATTTGCTTGTTATTTAAAATAAAGTCAGTATTTAATACAATTTGAATAGCGCTAACTTCATATTACGGCAATCTCTTTAGGTATGCTGTTGTGTTGTAAGCTACAAGATGCTTTCAAATTTAAAAGGCATTTACGGAAAAAGTTTTACAAGTTATATTATATGATAAAAGAAACATATTTTCTGAACAAAAGAATCCAAATGAAATTACTCCGAGTACGTGATTGTGTATAATCTTGTTTTCTGATACATTGTAGATAGTAATAATATAATCTTTTGTGGGTACATTTCGAGACTGACAAACAAAAGTTATGTGCTGGATTGCTTTCTGCCTTATATAATTTTTGATCACCTGGTTTGATTATTTGGTTTGTTTTCTACTTCTTACTCTTACATAAACTCTTCTTAACATTAAAATATAAGGATTTTAATTTTAATTATTTTAATTTCTCTGTTTGAATCCGTTCAAAATAGTTAACTTTAAAATTCAAACTATTTTATAGTTCAAAACTGTTTATTATTCCATTTATCTTTGTGCTTCAGGTCTCACCTCAGTCTGAGCATTGAGCAAAGAAATTAAAATAAATATGATGTTCTATTCATCGCCTGTAACTTGTGGCATACAGAAATACCTTCTAAGACGTGTTTGGACCACTGCCAGGGCGAGAGTGCGAGTCTGCATGCCAAAATGGAATACCAAGCATGTTTGCGATGATAACAAAAAAAAAATCAATGTGAAAACTTAAAATGTATGAGACTTACTCAAATTTATGATTTTTCTTTTTTAACGTGACTATGAATTTATTAGTTGAGGAAATTAAGGTTCTTTATGCGAATGAAAAAGTTGGCAAACACATTTTATGAATATTTTGGACTTTGAATTATTTTTCTTTCAGGTTACGTTTTAATTTAGCGGATTTTTGACTTGACATAAAGGACGTTAACATAAACACTTTATCCATCTTGCTATCGCTATTCCTCCAATCTATTTTTTTTTGTCCAAAATTTATATTAGTAATTTTTTTCATAATTTTCATTAATTCGTTGAAAAACTTTACATAAAATCCATAAAAACCTTTATATGGACTATCTTTACAGCGACCTGCGCGATCCCTGGAATCAATTGCGGTAATATTAATGAACTCAGCACGAGCGACGAAGATTTATCTCAGACGGGGAGTCCCGGCTCACGCATAATGTGCCAGGCTTCGGGAATGTTAATAGGCCTGGGGTGGATCGTATTATCTGGAATGAAGTCCACGAGAAGGCGTTAGAGAGTAAAATATGAGCTTTCTGAGAAATAATAATAGACTGGCTGAAAAGATTAAGATTGATTTAGAAAATGTAATAAAGTGGACTAAAGTTAAGAATGGTTCAAGAGCTTACTAAATTGGAGAACTAATATAACGAAGGTAGAAGATGTGAAAGCATTCAACAAAGTATGGGTAAATAAATAGTATTACCTAATTGAATTTATACAGCTAAGTACTGAAAGTAACAATGGTTTTGAGATTGAAACTACATTTTCTAAATAATTACACAATACTAAAAAAGAAAACTACTAAAAGTTAAAATGCGTCGTGGAATTCATCCGCATCGCATGCGTCTTGTGGAAGTATTCCCAGAAGACTGGCAGCATTGCTACGTTGTATGGCAATGCTTAATCTCTGACCTAAAAGAGGCCAGTCTTCTGGTCACGAGAAGCGTCGACCATATGCTTCGCAATCTCCCTGAAGAGATTGCGGGCGCTCGGAACCCAAGTCCCAAACGTTTCAACTCCAAGCGGCACAAACTCAATCTCCAATAAGATTGGAGTATTTGCACCGCTTAAGAGCCTCTGCAGAAGCTGCAGCAGCACCAGCACAGCCAGCCGTGCCAGGTAAATGGGTGACGCAAGTTGCGTCTCACACCAGAGTCAAATGTAAATATTTGTAATTGTTTGAATAAAACTAGTACTGAAAAATAATCTAGCGCAGTTGTAAGTGGAGTTAGAGAAGATTAAATGGCATGTTCTAGGGTTATGTGAAATCCGTAGAGAGGGGGAGGACACCGTAACCCTAGACTCGGGCCATCTTCTCTACTTTCGCGAGGGGGATAAGAAATCCCAGGGTGGCGTAGGTTTCCTCGTCAATAGGGCCCTCTCTAACAACGTTGAAGAAATCTCCAGTGTGTCGACCAGGGTAGCGTACCTGATCCTTCGGCTGTCCAAGCGCTACAACATGAAGGTCATTCAGGTTTACGCACCGACCTCGACATACCCGGATGATGAAGTGGAGGATATGTATGAAGACATATCCAAGGCCTTACACAACACCACCAAGGCCCACTTCAATGTTGTTATGGGGGATTTTAACGGCAAGGTGGGAACACAGACTGGCAACGAATCCCGTATAGGCCCGCATGGTTATGGAGTTAGGAATCACAGGGGGCAAATGCTTGTCAACTTCCTTGAGAAGGAGGGACTGTTCTTAATGAACTCTTTCTTTAAGAAACAACCTCAAAGAAAGTGGACATGGAAAAGCCCCGACACTGTGACAAAAAATGAGATCGACTTCATCATGACGGATAGCAAGCACATATTCAGAGATGTCTCAGTGATCAACAGGTTTAATACCGGATCTGATCACCGACTTCTCCGAGGCTCTTTGAATATCAACTTAAAGCTTGAAAGAAGCCGATTGATGAAGTCCACGCTCCGACCTAACCCAATCCATATCATGGCGGGCACCGAGAAGTTCCAGCAGCTTCTCGGGAATAGATTTGCTGCCTTGGAACCCATCGATGACGTTGACGAGAGCCTACACAATCTGGTCGAAACTCTGAGAGATGAGGGCATCAAGTTCTGTAGAACGCAGCGGACTGGCAGGATATCCAAACTCTCGGCTGAGACTCTCGGGTTGATGACAAAAAGACGGGAAACCACCCAAGCGACTTCGTCGGAGAGGTCAGACCTGAACAAGCAAATTGCGAAGATGGTACGGCGCGACCTTCGGAGCTCCAACACACGCCTTATTGAAGAGGCGATAGAGCGAAACCGAGGGTCCAAAGTATTCACTCAGCAGCTTGGCAGGAGCCACCTGACGAAGCTAAAAACGCACGACGGGAGGACCGTATTGTCAAAGCCAGGGATCTTCGCCGAGATAGAAGATTTCTACGGCCGATTATACGCTACACATGCCTCTCATACTCGACGAGATGACCACGATTCCAGAGCCACCCTGACACGCCACTACACCGACGAACTGCCTGATATCAGTCAAGACGAGATCGTGTCAGCTCTGAGACAGCTTAAAAATGGAAAAGCCCCCGGTGAGGACGGAATAACATCAGAGCTTTTGAAAGCTGGAGGAGCCCCTGTTATACAGGAACTACAGAACCTCTTCAACGCCGTCCTTCACAGTGGGAGAACTCCAAAGGCGTGGAGCGGGAGTTTGGTGGTGCTCTTCTTCAAGAAGGGTGATAAAACCCTTCTTAAGAATTACAGACCCATCTCGCTCCTGAGCCATGTCTATAAGCTGTTTTCACGAGTGGTCACGAATCGTCTCGCCAGGAGACTCGACGAGTTCCAGCCGCCGGAACAGGCCGGGTTTCGCGGAGGATATGGCACCATGGACCACATTCACACAGTAAGGCAGATTATACAGAAGTCCGAAGAGTATAATCAGCCCCTGTGTCTGGCCTTTGTGGACTATGAGAAGGCCTTTGACTCTGTCGAAACCTGGGCTGTTCTAGAATCCTTACAGCGATGCCAAGTAGACTATCGTTATATTGAGGTGCTGAGATGTCTGTACGAAGCCGCCACCATGAGTGTCCAAGTACAGGACCAGCAGTCTAAACCGATCCAATTGCGCAGAGGAGTGAGACAGGGGGATGCTATATCCCCGAAACTGTTCACCAGCGCGTTGGAGGATATGTTTAAGACGCTGGACTGGAAAGGAAAGGGCATCAACATAAACGGCGACTACATCTCACACCTACGATTCGCAGATGACATAGTCTTACTGGCGGAGTCGCTAGAGGAGCTGAACCAGATGCTGGGCGGACTAGCTTCAGCCTCGCGACGTATCGGTCTTGGCATGAATTTGGACAAAACCAAAGTCATGATCAATGGCCACATTGATCCGATACCGGTCGTCGTACATGGTCACCCTCTCGAAATCGTTTCTGAGTACACTTACCTCGGGCAGGTTCTGCAGTTAGGTAAAAACAATTTCGAGAGGGAGGCCAAGAGGAGGATCCAGCTGGGCTGGGCAGCGTTTGGGAAACTACGCCGAGTCTTCTCGTCATCCATACCGCAATGCTTGAAAACGAAAGTTTTCAATCAGTGCGTCCTACCCGTCATGACCTACGGAGCCGAGACATGGACACTCACGGCAGGGTTATTCCACCAGTTCAAAGTCACTCAGCGAGCTATGGAGAGAGCTATGCTCGGAGTTTCTCTGAAGGATAGAATCCGCAACGAATACATCCGACAGAGAACCAAAGTAATCGACATAGCTCAAAGAATCAGCAAGCTGAAGTGGCAGTGGGCTGGCCATATCTCACGAAGAACCGACAACCGTTGGGGTAAACGTGTTCTTGAGTGGAGACCGCGACTCGGCAAGCGTAGTGTAGGACGCCCTCCGACCAGGTGGGATGACGATCTAAAAAAGACTGCAGGCAGATGCTGGATGCGGCAAGCTGAAGTCAGGGCGCTATGGCGCTCATTGGGGGAGGGCTATGTCCAGCAGTGGACTAATATAGCCTGATGATGATGATGATGATGATGATGATAAATAAAACTCGAAAGTGATTTGTTAATATTTTAATATATTCTGCATGAAGTTAATAAGGATTCTCTTTCTTCAAATTTGGGTTTTAATTACTACTAGGAACTACGAAGGTACTAGGTTAGCTACTAAGTAGGTATGTATGTAAATGATTTGACCGAGACTATTCCTTAGTAGTCTAAGGAATAGTCTCGGTCAAATCATTTATATTGGTTGGTTACTTACCTATTCTACATTACACTTAAGTGGCAGACGATGAATATTACAAAACTCATCAAATTACTCCAATAATATATCAACATCAAATAGAGCCAATCACGAATTATCGTATCGACTGCCGGCTCCGTTGCGATCCATTAATCAACCACTAGGATATAGCGCGCAATGTACTCGGTCCATTACCTTATTGTCTGCCAGGTGCACCCACGTACCCTAACATTTATCAAAGTTTTAAGATAAGTAATGATATTGAATTCTCCTCTCATTTATTATTATAAGGATCAAATAAAAGCCTTTTGTGGAATGCTGCGAGTGCTGCACTCAAATATCGTTAGCTTTTGAAAGTGGCACTTTAGATTTATAAAGAAAGATTTGTGTTGGATATTTCTTCTTTATTAGTAGTAATATAAATACCGATATATATATATATTTATATAAATAAGGAGCTAAATGAACCTCACCTGCTTTTTACCTCATCATTCTTACCTCACATTCACCCCATCACCCTCATTTACAATTAGCGAACGAGCCCCGCATAGAAAAGCCCATCACATATTTTTTTATACCACTTAGGTGGCAGACAAGCACACGGCCCACCTGATGAAAAGGGGTTACCGCGGCCTATGGACGTATGCAACACCAAGAAGATCACAATCGCGCTGCGCTTCGATTGCCCTTCTTGAAGAAACCCATATTGTAGTCGCTTGAGAAGACCACGGCAGGAAATTCATTCCACAACCTGAGCATGCGTGGGATGAAGTTCCTTTCAAATTGCACGGTGTGTATCGTTTCCAGTCGCAATGTGTGAGGATGAATTCCCTGTCTATGGCGACTGGTGCGATGATAGAATGTAGCTGTAGGCATCATGTCAAACAATTCATCTGAGCATAGACCATTGTATAGGCGGTAGAACACACATAGCGAGGTACAATCCCTCCTAAGGCTAAGAAGTTCGACATCGCCTGTGAGTATTTCAAAGCTGAGTTGCGATAGTTACGGTGCTAGCTGCTTACTTCTGCACCAGGAATGAACTGCTGTGTTATCAACAATAATAAATTGGTTATATTCTTCATGGTTGCTCCTAATAGTAAGTAGTAGGCAAACTGCAAGTATTGATTATTATATATTGATTGCTGTTGCAGGTATTGATAAGCATCAATATGTGTCACAGCTGTGGTGATACTGCTTGTGGCTTAAATAGCCTTATTGTACCTCCTTAGAGCGTTTTCACAGTCATCCGATATCCGATATCCGATATCCGACATCCGATATCCGACATCCGATATCCGATATCCGACATCCGATATCGGAGGAAGTCAAATGTATGAGATTGTTTTGGCTCCGATAACCGATATTGGGCCGGACAATGTGAAGAAAGATACATATCTCATCATACATTTGACTTCCTCCGATATCGGATATCGGATATCGGATATCGGATATCGGATGTCGGATATCGGATGTCGGATGTCGGATATCGGATATCGGATGAGTGTGAAAACGCTCTTACGATGAGTCCAATGTACATAGAACACTTTTAGCTTTTGCACCATAAAAATATACGAAACCACTTTATAAAAATAAAACTATTTTCACGAGTGCTCTGTAACACTTTTCTAACAAAAACAAGGCGTCATATAATACCCATGCGACATATATACCTACTAAATTATTTCAAATTATTGTCGATTCCAGTTGTTGACGTCCTAATTATTATTCTGCGCGCACTCCAACGTCATTGAACCAAAAACGCCGCATAAATGTGAAGTTGGGAACAAAATTATATGTAATTACGTTATCAAAGTGACGTCTCATTAAATCCAGTGAGATATGCTGACGGTAGGGCTGTTACACTCTCATACTTCTTAATAACAGAAAAAACCCTCATTATTAAGGCTCCTTTCATAAATTAACAGGCTGACCCCTCCAGGTTTCATATGGGAAAATTTTGTCATAAAATCGATTAAGATAGGAAAAAGTGAATCGCTCAGGTGGGAGTCATCGAAAAACAATGTTTAAAAATGATAGTAACATCATTCATTGTTTCCGATAATTCGTATGAATGTCGGTAGATGGCTCCCACCGTCGCCCTAAGACGGTAGTGTAGGAGAAATTGGATAAATTCAGGTGTGGCTCGGTGGCTCAGTGGTCAGAGCATTCCATCTGTAAGGGAAAGATCGCGGGCTCGATCCCGCCAGAGCGATTCACTTTTTCCTATCTTAATCGATTTGAAAAGTTAGCATAGTAAATGCTTCAAAATTTCATTCAATTTGTCATAAAAATTCTGCAACAACACCTTCGAGGTTAAAACTTTATTCACTTGCAAGTACATAAAGTGACTAAATTTTATGAGATGTACGAACAAAGAGATATTACCTAGTAGGTTGCAATAGCCCGACTTATAATATTTTCATATCGTAGAAAAAAGCGGCCAATTGCGAGTCGGAGACGCCTATGAAGGGAACCCCCCACCCGGAAGCAGCAAGTAACATAATATAAAAGTTTTATATTTCATTTGATTGAACGAAAGGTAAAGTAAGGGTAATTAAGGTTAACGATTTATGACGTAAAAAACTACTTACTAGATCTCGTTCAAATTCGGACGAAGTTTACATGGTAATGTACATCATGTAGGTATTTTTTTAGTATTGTCATTCTCTTCTTTAAGAAGTTAAAGGGAACGGGAGCATATTTCACCACTTTGTCGATCGCGCAAACTATTCAGTTTAGAAAAAAAATATATACTAGATGATATCATCCAGATATCATTTTTGAAGACCTATTCATTTCAGTTTGAGTTCTAAGTATGGAGGAACCTCCAAAATTTATTGTTTATTTTTTCTATTTTTGTGTGAAAATCTTAATGCGGTTCACAGAATATATCTAGTTTTGGAAAAAAGTAGCTGTGCCATGCGGACGGACAGACAGACATAACGAATCCATAAGGGTTCTGATTTTTGCCATTTAGCTACGAAAAGACTATGCTAAAATCTTTGGCTTTAATTGTAAAGTATTAGGGGTGATAAGTAGGAACTAAAACCATAGGTCTGTGCGAGCATATTGTGAGTAAAATGGATAATCGGCAGATGTGGTGTTAATCATTAAAGCTATTCCATATAGAAAATGTACATGAAATATTGTTCAAAGGAATTAATTTTGGATACGAGGTCAGCGTAAATAGTAAAATAACACCAACACGATTAAATCCAGCAAAAACAGAGTTACTTTGAATGTGGAATAATAAAAAAATATAGGAAATATAAAAATATAATAACATAAGATATTCTCATTTTATAACAATGAGAATTCAATACTTTTAATGACGACGATACACATAAGGTGATGTTATAACCTTGTCAATTTATTTCCACCTTGTTACACATCTCCCATATTTTTGGGAATGTAATAAATATCTCTTACCTTCAACGATAGGTCAACCACTATACTATAATTGCCTGTGTCATCATGGCGCAACAACGCAGCCGACGCTATATAGAGCTTTGTTATTTATTCCATTTTATGTCTGGTCCATCAAGTTGATTCCACTACGCCTGTACTTTTACTCTTTGGACTTCACCAAAGCTGCAGTCTGAAGAGAAAAGTTGACTATTGTAGATGCTAGTGAGCCTAAAATGGTGACGGTTTGATTGAAGCTTTTTTATGCCAGGTTAAATCTCAGGATCATAGTCAGTGTGTAAGAAAAAAAAGGGGTATATTGCAGATGAGGGTGAAATGGGTTTCCGATGATCATGAAGTGTGAGCCCCATACACCCACGTACTAAGTTAAAGTTAGTAAAGTAAAGTAAAGTTTATTGTCATACCTCAAAAGTTCAGAATTTGAACGATTTACAAAACATTAAAATAGGTAGGTACTCATAACACAAAAACATACACTGCTGTCTCCCAAATTAGGCCAAAGCCTGTATCTTGGGAGACAGACAGTTAGGTCTCTTCTCTATTCCTTATATGAACGACAGCTTTAGACGAACAGTTTAATATTCCTTTAAATGGGTTTCTGATTGTAGACACATTTTCCATTTAGAATATACTACTTCCGGGCTGTTTGGCGATAGGGAAGGCGTTTAGACGTTTCGTCGATCACTGCGGTCGACATCTTCAGTGGCGCAGGTCCGGGCGACGACGACTTCGGAGACCTTGCCTCGTCGGCCGCCGACAGGCACGGCCAAACAGCCCGGAAGCAGTATATTCTACATGCAACGCCAGCCGTGAAAGCCTGAAGACTTATACATTTTCCATTGATAGTAAACGAGATAGATATAATAAAGTTTAACTTCTCAAACGAATATTAATTTAACATTTAAATAAGAAAATTAATTTAAAATGTTAATAAGAACATTAATTTTAAATGTTAACCGTTTTGCACAATAATTCATGAAGTAATTTGTCGATTATAAGGATTTCCAGTATATGTCAATTTCTATAAGCGGATGGTTCAATTAACGCCCATAATGTTGCAGCAGGTGCGTGTGTAAATTGTATGGTACCTATGTATTAAAATTTTAATAATTACGAATAAGTTAACATTGTATACCTATTCAGATATATTGTGATAATTTTATTTTAAAAAGTAATATTTGAATGAAATTTTTTAGCAATTAGTGTGGTAACTATTCAAATCGATTAGGATATGAAAAGCGGGTTCAATTCCGCCTAAGTCGTTCCCTTTTTTTTTCTATTATAATCGATAAAAATTAATAGTTTGGGCAATGGTAAATTCTAAGTTTGGAATTAAAACCTTAAGGCCTGGTTGCAGTGCGACGTTCGTACTCTTCGCACTGCTAGTTAAAATCCGCTAGAGAATGAGAGACATGACCACGAGAGCTTGAATACAGCAATTTAAAGATATTAATGTTATTTCAAGTTTTGTGCGTGATGAAATGTAACTAGATATGTTTATATGTTATGTTTTATTTGTATATATGTTTATGTTCTATTTTTGAATACAAGCTTCGACATTATTTGATAATGGCTTCTTAGTTTAAAACGTGTTTGAAATAGCGGTTTGGAGCTATTTAGAGCCATGTTTGACGCTAAATTCTATCGAAGGAAATATTATGATTAGTATTTCTGCCTTAGATGGTTTAATCTACTATAAGAATATGATTTTTAACTGACTGACTGCAACCCGCTCTTAATTACGAAAATTTCTCGAATCTTCCTTCACCTTCAATCTCACACTGAACTACAAACTATTCTATTCTACAAACGTATTGCAACTTGCCTAGAGGAGCAGCCCCTCTACACAAGTGGCAATTCGCTATCAGGCGTTTGATGGAATAGAATGACGATTGTATAGGATTTGACGTATTTGACATGCGTTAACGACTGTCATTTACGTCAAATCCCATACATTCGTCATTCTATTCCACCAAAACGCCGGCTAGCGAATTGCCACTTGTCTAGAGGGGCTGAAGGTGATTCGACATAGAGGTATTTGTCGTTCACAGAACATGTAACCTAATTTTGATAAAGTTGCTACCGAAAATCAAATTATCTATCTATCATATTGATATATCATCTACCCAAAGACGTCATGGTAAATAATTTTGCTTTGGTAGTTATTTGATCGTTTTGCTGAAAGCGAAATTGTCCCCGGAACATCAAATATCCGGTCCAAGAAAATTTTACTTTGAGGGCAACTAATTTTATGCTTGGCGTTTCTGTTGAGGCTTTAATGATATCGTGGTGGGGTGGTTACTTAGTTTTCTAACACTGGAAACAAGAGATAACGTTTTTTGATGGAGGTATCTCATTACCGGATTTCCTGCTCAAATTGGAAATTGCTTGACTGGGAATCTGTCTTCGTTATTAGAATAATAAACTGTTGCGGTAGGACTTGCAAGTGCTATTCTGGTGAGTCTTAAGTGTATTACTTTAGTATTTTAAGAAAGTAAATGTGCAACACTCAAGTGACCTACGGGTACGAAAAAAAAAAGTATGCGCATGAACCTCACCTCACCTTCGGCCTAGTACTACGACCCAGAGATGGCGTGCGGTTTAGTCGGTTCGAGTCCGACATAACCTCCCCCTCAGGCTCCGGAGGGGTGGGTATCCGTGGGGATTTCCCGCACGTAAAAAAAAGGGGTACGAAAAAACTGGTTGTTCTTTTCCGACCAGGTTTAGTTTTTGAGTAGCAAAGATGTTCTGCCATATAGTATCATTTATGCCGTCTCTAACTAGGTACGTCTACAAAAAATACGTTTATTTATATGTAGAGCAGTCAGCATCAGATAGACCTTGACAAACAAAGTGCTCAAAATGATTTTAATGCCTTGGTTTTCCCTCTTCTTTTTGACTGAGTTTTCTGATATACACACCCTACTAAAGGTGTCAGTCAAAGGTGTGTTAGTCAATGATATAATTAAAATAAATAAAACAGTTTGATTTGCTATTAATACCTTTGTATCGTGATCATCCTCTAAAAAACACATTTCATCCTCACAACGATATAAATTCCAATCTTATAAAAGCAGCAGATCCGAACGCCCCTTTCCTCATACCGGTGTAATTATCGACGGTGAGTTAAGTAGGTGAGTAGAAATGCATTACGATGAGTTAATTGTGCGAAGAGATTAATTCCTCCCCTATCTCATCCTTGGTGATGGAGCGCCCTCGTACGGGGAACCCGTTAGGATAAATATATGGAGCTAACGTTACAGGAAATATCATAATAATGTGATAGAATATGATTAATAGTTTGTGTGAATGGAATGTGTGGGGTGTGGCGGTGACTGCGGTTTCGTTTTGAAGATTGTTGGTTAGGTGGCAGCATGATAATATTTCATTTGGTTCCGTAGAACAGCTCACGATACGATCATAAACAATTATATCAATCGTCTGAATTTCACAATAAAATAAAAATTACAAACATACACATACTCACGCCTATTCATTCCCAGCAGGGGTAGGCAGAGGTGTTTTACCACCTACGTTTCGCTTGGATATCAAGGAGAGATTATATTTGCGAAGAAAGCACGCGATCACACACACACACACATACACAAACACAACCTTTATATAACGGAAACTGAGCAGCGAAACGTAATTCTTGATTTTTATAGGACATTCTATAACATCCCTCATTTGCAGAAAAACATCTGTTTTGACACAGCTACTACCATCGCTACTCTCCGTTCTAATTAATAATTCACCTAGGATTTCAACTCACCCTATAATGTCATTTAAAAAAGGTCTCTTGTACTCTATACAAATACCTTTATAAGGACATTTCAATGATGTTTAATTAATAAGAAGTGTTTCATAAAATATAAAAGAAAAATAATTCAACTTCAAGATTAGTTTAAGTATAAATTTGCATGACCATTTTAGTACTATACAAATTGAAATTTAATTGCTATTTGCTTTTTAATCCCTCTAAGGCTTTACTGAGACGCTATAATTTAAATATTAATTGAATTTGTTATGTGTAAGCGAAAAATTACTTTTCATAATTTTTGTTGATTCACTGAAAAAGAAAAAAAGAAAATGTATTTTGATTTAAGACAAAGGTATTAAAAAAAGTTAATGATTGATTTGCAACTTCTTTTTTGCTAATTTGGAATTTTGGTTAGCTTATCATTTTCTGACTGATTTAATAATAAACTTTTAAAATTAATATCCTGATCCAATATCGTAATCCGATATACAATTATTATAATACATCAACTATTGATTATTAAAGTTCAATAATCCTACTAATTCCTACTAATATTATAAAATAATTTAAAATTATTGCGAAGATATTTATTATTCAATCAAGCTCTAACGTCTTAACGGATCTTGCTGGGTACAGGGACAGATTAATACATAGGCTTTGTTTTATTTCGGGATTATATTGACAGGACTGAGCGTCAAATTGCGTGCATTCAATTAAAAATATCTCCCGTCCCCTTCAAAACTGTTGTCTGACTAACTACTATCGACTTATAAACTATGCTTCAAGACAACTGTACTAGATCAGAGAGTTCACAATCTAATTCTCACAGATCAAATTGAGGCAGATTGTAAGGAAGTCTGTCCGCATTGTTAGCTGTGACACTGATAATATCTCGAGCGACTGTTGCAGACAATTGTGGTTGCCTCCTATAGATAGTTATATAGGTAGATCGGGGTTATAACTCGGTGTTGCTAAAGGCAGTTGTCCACGGTTCGTGATTTTGCGGACGAATCAGCCCGCACCAAACGCTTTACGAACGGCTTTATGATCAATACTTGATCAATAATGATATGATTCCGAAGGTGACCGCTTATTACTGCTGACATATGCAGCAGATACGCGTACCTAATTAATTGCGGCTTCTCAATGGTCCCCTTTCTCCGAGTCGAAGTTCAAGAAGTAATGTATGCGCTGTATCTGCTGCATGCCTCTGCAGTTATCATTATGCGGTCAGCTTCGAAGTCATACCTTCATAATAAATTTCTTTTGGTGGCATTTATACAGAGATTACTGCAAAAAGGTGCATTTAAATATTTACCTTGAGCGGGGATCGAACACGCGCCTCCTGCGAACCGGCCGCGTTCACTACCGCTACGCCACGGAGGCTGCCCAGAGTCCAGCACTAGACTGGATTAATTCGCTGGATAACTGGACTGGAATAATGTGAACTGGACATGAAAAATCCACTGGATTTGAATCACTGGAATAGGCACATTCTAGTAATGGTTCACATTATTTCAGGAGCATTCCGGTATAATCATACAAATAGGTGTCATGATTATTTGACTCATTTATCTAGTTTCTGGGTCCCGTTCCACATTCAATATTTAAATTAGATTTTCGTCTCATCTAGGAACCCTGTTGCGTTTGTTCTAAAAAGTTTATCTAGTATATTAGTTTAAGTATAATGTAGTGCAGTAATAATGGCTGGAATAGGCTTGTTAAACAAAGTCATTGGCTGACTGATTGATCAAAAGTAAAACAACGAGTCAAAAAACAAGTATGTAGCGATACTACTCTGGTCTCAGTGCTTCGAAACAACACACTCCTTAAAATTTAATTCAGGTGCTGGGCGTGGCCGTCTGAGACTGTCTGTCTTGCGTAATTAAATCTGCAGAATTACTCACCGTGGAATGCAGCTTTTATTTTTATGGGCATAGATAAGCAATGTAGTGACACCGCAGAGTATTTGATACCGACTGCTTGATGGTCTTTTGACCAGGTTTCTTTCATTGGAATAATAATTCTCCGAATGTTACATCAGTCAGATATTAGAAGCAGGACTAGCAGGTATTGTTTCATGTGTGATAAGTGATAAAGGTTACAGTCAGCAACAAAATTGCTGAAGATACAGTTTCACAAACAGTTAAATATATTGAAAACCCATTATATTAATAAAATTTATTTCATAAATTGGTAATTTCCTAAGCATCAGAGGACATATTTTTAAGAGTACATATTTCATCGGCGATGGTTGACTTAAGTTGCTCTGTCAATTAGATATTTGTCAATAAGTATACTTCCTGTACTACTACACAAAAAATAAAGAAGTATCGTTTCAACTCACTGCAGCTCCTCTCTTCCAAAGGTATTTTCAATTAAGTAACAGAATGATCTCGAACCTAAAACCCACATAAAGGCGCTTTATGACGCCAATTTCGATCTAGTCTAGCCATAAGCTGTACCGCTGTTATATGAGAAGTGACCATAAAGGAAACCGCTGCTAAGAACCACTACTTATATTATATACTTGTGATGTTTCATTATTTCATTATTTTTTTTAGGTAGGTATTGTGTTTATGGCTCTTAATAAACGGTTTTATTTAGGTAGGTAGGTTTAAGAGACAGTTTCTCTGTGGATAGGATGTCAAATGAATGATAGGTTGAGGATTTGATTCCTGTGTAGTTAAAGTTAGGACAGTGGAGTTTAGTAGAAGGAGTTAACGAGTATAATAGCAATTTATCCAAAAAAGTTTCTGAAATTCGGCATACCAGAAAATGATACTTTGTGTTTTGTGGTAGTAGTAGGATGAGCCTATACAGAAATATAACTATGGCCCAAGAAAATGTTCCTGGTGACGGCAATTGGTGTAGTAAAAAAGGAAGTAGATTCCCTCGTTGATTTACTCTATCGAGGCAAACCGAGTGTTTGATTGGAGTGTCGTCTATAAGCGTTTACCTCAATCAGTTATGATGTGCTATGTCATGCCAGGTCAATCACTTTCTATGGCGTAGTCCTCTTAAAGCACCGAGCCGAATATTCTTTAACTGGTATTCCTCTTACTCTTTTCAATTTTTCATGTAGACACACCTCTGAAGTTGCAAACGTTGAAAGTGCGGTAACTATATGATAGTGCTCCGAGCACGAACAACCTTCGAATTCGTTACGCAAACGTATCTATAGCATGTAGCATTGTGATTGGTACTGTGATATCTGCCCTCCGTGGCAGATACTAATAGGCGGCTGGACATCATGTGTCAACGATTTAAAAATAAATCATACGAATAAAAAATAAATATTAAATTGTGAAGATAGGAAAAAAACTGACGTGCGGGACAGTTCCTGACAGTTGACGTGAGGTCATCGGAAGAAGCCAGCAAGGCTCCGGAAGCCCAAGATTTGAAGAGAAGTGTTCTAGCTTCCGCGGTCCTCTTAAACGAGTATTGTTTTAAATTAAAAAATCCGCGTAAAATCCCCTTTTTAAAAGCTCGTGTAGGAATGATGTGTTTTATCCCAACAAATATCAATATTACGACGAAAAAGTCGTTTCACTCGTAAAACTGTAGAGACCAAACCCTCGACTCCACAGTCAGTCAGTTCAGTAAGCCTATATCACAGCCGACGGCCAATCGCATTGTTCCGTTCTCTGGATACGTTTACGTCACGAAATTGAATATTATTCGTGTTCGGGATACTGTAAGGCTTTCTTGCTGGTAAACTGTGACGTAAACGTTGTTGACATTGTTAACGTAAAAGTTATTTAAATCGGCAGTGTAGAAGTAGTGTTAAGGTTGAAAAAACGATAACCGTAAAACACTCATTTTTAGATCGATTAAGATAGGAAAAAGTGAATGCCCAGGTGGGACTCGAACCCACGATCTTTCCCTTACAGGGCGAATGCTCTGACCACTGAGCCACCGGGTGGGTTCGAGTCCCACCTGGGCATTCACTTTTTCCTATCTTAATCGATTTGAAAAGTTAGCATAGTAAATGCTTCAAAATTTCATTCACTCATTTTTAGAATTTGAATTTGAACACCAAATATTTTTACTTTCTAAAGTAGCAGTAATCATTTACTCGAAAAAATATTCCGATAAACTTTCTAACCCTAAAATACATCCCTTTTTCTATCAAAATGTTTTTTTATTAAATGTCTTATTCAATTTGGCACGTGTAAAATAATTAGACTTCAAAGCAGAACCCTGTTAGTTCTTTTTTCTTTGATGGTGTTCTATCAAACACAAAATTATTAACGTCAACAGCTTTGACAGGAGCACCCGCTTTGATGTAGTATATAATATGTATTTCCTTTTATAAAATATATCTTTATTTAGGTCGCCCACCATGCTGGTTAAATGGAAAGAGCCACAAAAGCTACTAAATGTAAAAGGGATTATTTTCTACTAACAGAAATTTGGTTGAACAGATTTTTGGTTTGAGATATATGTGATAATGAGAGAGAAAATTTGTGTTACGGGTATTTAAAGTGTATTTTAATCATGACGTCAATAATTATTTTGATGTTTATTATACGATAATGATAATAAAAAATAGCTTTCCTTTTGTGAATATAATTAGGAACAACGCTAATATGACGAATAAATTTGAATTAGTCATAGTAGTAGTAGTTTTCTCTACACATGAAGTTTCGCGAGGTGTCAAAAATTCTTCATCCGATAGTGGAATCATGAAAATAATTTTTCTAAATTGCAAAGATACAGTACCAAAATTATGGGGTAAAAATATAATACCACATGATATTCATTTGATATATTGCATTAGGTCACTTTAATTATTAAAAAAAAAAAAATAGGCTTTCCGCC
Organism: Eilema caniola; assembly: GCA_949126895.1. Taxonomy (NCBI): domain Eukaryota; kingdom Metazoa; phylum Arthropoda; class Insecta; order Lepidoptera; family Erebidae; genus Eilema; species Eilema caniola. The sequence goes on along the minus strand of OX421466.1, from coordinate 27,378,678 downwards.
ATGTCAGGATAAAAATCCCTTCCTTAATTATTCAATAGGTATGTTACAACAAAAGCAGCTTCCCATTGGAGCCATATGTTTACCCCAAACAAAGAATAACAAAAATGTTCATAAAGAAACATTTCCTACTTACCGCAATCATCCCAATAAAAGTTAAATTAGTCATGCGACGCATTTCTTGGCCCACAAAACTTGTGTCTGCATTATGGAGGGAGTTTAAAGGCCCCCACACATAGGCGCCTTATCCATCTACCTGCCCTTGCCCCAATTATTTGGCATCGGCGCAACATGTAATTTTCCTTCATAAATTCCTATCAGATTTCATTTCCTCAGTCACTATTAATTCTTGTATTCTTGTCCATCCAAAGGTTGCCTGTAAGAAACTGTTTTAGTGAGAAGGCCGTAATTTGTATATATTTCTTGTGTTTCCGAGCAGCCAATTTGATTGGTGTACAATAAAGATTTTTAAATTCTATTCTATTGTATTCCATAGGGTCAAATTACATCCAATTATTAATAATCGAGCAATTATTTAAATATCAACGTAATTCCATTTAAACAAGGCTGAAAGTCGTATATAGTATGATAAGACTGTAATGCGTTGTTACATAGTCTATTAAGCTTTATCTGAAAGGAACTGATGGTTGATATTCGATTACGATTTAAAACTACCCGAGCACTTTTCCGCCTGATTAAAAATAGCCATAGAAGTGGAACGCTTGTTTTCCTCCGTTTCGAAATAACGCATCCAGTCTAAACATTCGCAGTCCACTGGTGGACATAGGCCTCTTCCAATATTGGGAGGCCTTTGCCTACGGGTACCACGCTGGCCAGGCGGGTTAGTACAAGGTTTTATTTGGAGTTTTCCTTCTCTCGCTGTGATATTCACCCCTTAAGACACCCTTTTGATGAGATATGGATAGGCTGTTGATAGATGTATTCTTTCTAGGTCACCACACGGATATTTATTTTATATAATAAAGCGTCAGTGTGGGGGAGCCTTAAGGACATTAAGAAGGAACCTCCATCAATACAACGTCACCCGGATGGTTATGGCAAAACCGTCCCTTAGTTAAGGGTTGGATAGTGGTCGTTTCACAATGGACTGATTGTCCTTTGTTTTGGTATATGTAAGCCAGGAGTTAGATAGAGAAACATTTAATTTAGTAGGCGATTGTTTCAAGACTATTATGTATTAAGGGATACTTTGACTGGACATTATGTAGAAATGCGTGAATTACCTTAATTCACCTATTCACCAGTAACGTAAAGGTGGATAAATTCATAGATATTATGTATTTCACTAATTTGTATACAATAAAGGATAAAATAATTTACAATAAGTTAAATTATGAAAAAAAGAGAACGACATAGAAAAAAAGATGGTCAAAAATAAAAAAAAAGTAGTGTCCAGAATGTATCCAGGGGCTTAATTCTCGTAATGAAAATATGTTCAAAATGCTGTATCGGTCTAATGTCAATCTTCTAAATGTCAAAAATGGTAATGAAAATGAACGAATGAAAGCAATTACGAAAATTAGCATTCAAGTAGTTCGGTTAGTGAGAGTGAACACATTGAGATTTAAAAGCTCAAATGTCGTCCTTTTGACCGTTTATGATCTAAATCTATATTGATAATCTCGTTTACTTTATATTTTTAATGTATTTTGGTATAAGAAGTTTTAAAAAAGCTTCTGGCAACTAGGAATGTGCTAGAGCAACTGCCAAAGACTCCCTAAATAGCTGCAATTGGCATCGAATGTATAGCGTACTTCAGTCGCTATATCGAGCCGCTAAAAAGCTATTTGTAAGTGTGTCCGAAAAGTTAAGATAAATGTCAAAATCTAGGTTGTTACATTTGTAGCATCGGGCTTTTAGCTTTCAGTACATTAGCCATTTAGTAAATATACACTACGTAGCGGCCGAAGTTTGACATTTTCTATGAAAACTGCCAACTTCAGAACTTAGTATCAAATTTAAGTCTTCAGGCTTTCACGGCCGGCGTTGCATGTAGAATATACTGCTTCCGGGCTATTTGGCCGTGGTCTATGTGAACTTGCGTTCCAGACGTTTCGTCGATCACTGCGGTCGACATCTACAGTGGCGCAGGACCTGCGCCAAACAGCCTGGAAGCAGTATATTCTACATTAGTATCAAATTGGTAATTGGTATAAGATTAGTTTTTGGGTTTTTAAGAGTTCCAACTCCACCTGCCATAGACGTTCGTACGGCGATAGAACCAACGACTTAATGGGCTTTTTCTCTGTCTCTCCCTCTATCTTCTCTCTCTCTCTCTCTGCGTCTCAATGTGTCTTATCCTAAGACTGGCCTTACTAGTATTGCTTAACGTTACCACCCAAGAAAGCGGAGTAGTTATCATAAATATCAACAAATCTGGCAGATTTTCATACATTATTTAAAAACTACAAAATAACGGGTATGTGTGTTAAAGAGGGCGCAACAGGGATTAAATATAACGTGTGAAGCTCAGGGAGGGCCAGCTAAAAACACTTATCTCAAATACCCTACCAAACCTACAATCCCTACTAAACCTAATCAAAGATAGATACTGTTATGAACAGGTAAACAAACATAGTGACAAGTACATTCAAGTTCAGTTACTTAATAATTTGTCGGCGATAAGCCCTGTAATCCCTTCAGGGCCACGCACCGTCACAGCGTAGTAGAACTTCATTAATATCTAGAGATGTATTAAGTAGTTGTAGTATTAAATCTTGCCACGGGGTCACAAACGCAGCCACTTATGTGTTAGATTCAGCTATGATGATCTAGAGAATACACGATCTAATAACAGAGCCTATATGGCTCCTAGATGGCGCTAGTAAATGTACGGATGAAGCTATAATAGAATAAAAAAATCCGTCATAGATATGACTATCAAAAAATTTGAATCGAAATCTTTCAATGATAAAGTACCTATCACAGTTCATTAGCAGCGCCGTCAATCAACACAATTTATAAAGATAAAACGCTGCAATTGAAACAAGCAAAATAAACTGTTAGAAAAATCCTTGGCAAGACAAAAGACACTGTAACATTCTACCCTACAAAACTGACCAAATAAGAAGAACTATAGCTCTTTAGGCTTTTCTTCCAAGATGGTTGTACACGGCAGCGCTGGTAAGGCTGGTGGCAGTCAGAAATGCAGACAATAGATCCAGACATTAATAACTTTCTTTGTTTCCGTACTCCGTCCAAGTGATGAGTGTTCAAATTAGAGAACCAAGAGGTAGATTTTTGTAAGAAATATTTTATGTTGCGTGTCATTATGATTTTTTTCATAATATCACGTTTCATTAAAAATTGTTTTTGCATATTGATGTGTATAGGCGCAATAACCCCAAAAAATCATTGCAATTTGAGTAGGTGCATTATATCTACATATTTACCGCTGGCTGTTTTCTATTCGACAGTAAACATACGGGCCGTAATAAAGTAGGACCAAAAAATCACAGCGAAATATGGGTGTTAATAAACCTCTGCCTATCCCTTCGAAGATTTATTATGTATTCATGTGGAAGTATATTTGGCACACATTGGGAAAGGCTCATATCCAGCAGTGAATTGAAATAGGGTAATTGATGGATTGAAATTCCCAAAGAGTGAGGCAGCGGTGTAATAACATTCAAACTTCGCTATTACCGGTGCCATGGTACTTTTGCTTTTGTTTACCATCAGATGAGAACAGCCCTATCCTCCTATACTCAGTCATATTGTACGATACCCTAGGGAAGCGATGGAGTGGCTCTTATATTCTATTGTGCAATAAAACAAGTACTAAAAGTAATATCGTGTTTAATATCATGTCAAAACTCACAGAGAAGTACTTAAGTATGCACATGATAAGAGGAACGAGGAAACTGAAAATTGCTATCCTAAAAAGTATTTAAAACTAAATATTGCATGAATGAAGAAATAAAGAAATATGTCTCAGTGAAAGAGACATTTCTACCGCGCTAGGATCGATATTAAATATATTACTGTATACAGTATATCTACCTAGATATATATTCCGTTCACAAACGACGGAAATATCAGGGAATATAGTTAAAAATAAAAGATTACGACGTACCTATTGAAATTTTTTTCGTTTTAGAAGTCGGTTGTAAAGTTGACTCTTGATCTAGTGAACTTAATAAACGACTAATTTACCCAAAGAGCAAACAAATCTCACTCATAAGAAATTGAGATCTAAATTTACGTACCATCCTTGCACGCTAACACTAAATAAATAGATTCAAATTCACTTCGTAAATAGAATTAAAATCCATTCCGGAGAGAAAATTAAATATGCGCGCGACGCAAGTTTGCTTTGAAAGTACTTGGTTTACAAGTAAGCTGAGACGAGTCAAAGCAACGACAGGGAAAATAAATATTTTTGCAAAATAAAGACCGAGGTTAACATACGTGTATGGTTTTTGGTATTTAATTAAAAATTACTTGTGATGTATGTGTAGATGCTCTTTCGATTTTAGGTTGAATGATTAATTTATTGGCGATTTATTGTTTTATGCGATGCCCTTATTGCGATTGGGATTAGGTAATACGTCATTAATATATTGATACAATTTTAGGAGCCGTAGTTATTATTAGAGGTATCGGGATATTTACCATTTTGTATTGTTTGGAGTTTCCGATATTTCGGCGTTGTTGCTAGCACCATGATCACGGAGGAACTGGAGTATCGGCGGTAAACAGTGAAAACAATTTTTATTATGGAAGTAAATATGTATATCAGTACTACCACTGGTTTCACTTGCGATGCACGACAAGCACGACACACGCTGCTTACTGTATCCACTCTCGATTTTGTTTTGGCTTGTTTCCAGTTGTCCTGCCACTCTAGACAAGGGGCAATTTGTTGTTCGGAGTTTGATAGAAAAGAATGACGAATGTATGGGATTTGACGTATTTGATAGTCGTTAACGCATGTCATAAACGTCAATTCCTATACATTTGTTATTCTATTCTACCAAACGTTGGCCAACAAATTGGCACTTGTCTAGAGGGGCTGATACCTCTATTAATAATGAGAGTGACTATGATAGTTTAAAAGAGGAGACCTTAGTTGAAAATTCAAGCAAAGTGCTATGAAATGATTTATTAAGTTAGACAACTAAATGAAGTGTAGCTACGGACACATTTCCAGAGTAACACGCAGTATACTGAAATGTAACAAAACACTCAACAGCAAAGTATTATGTTAAGGAAAACCATAATAAAAGCTTTGTTATAAATATTCAATATACACATAATTATGTAATCCAGGAATACATTTTAAATTAGGTATATGAAAAGTTTGCATAATATGAATTGCTTCAAACAAATAATTCAAACCTTATAATAATTCGCTCTACCCGTTAGTTCTCTCAAAACTCGTTCGTTATTCTATCCTGCAAAACAGTCACATTCGGTTCACTGCTTAAACATTATTCTAAAATTTGTAATGTTACAGTAAATACAGTAAAGAGCCAGTGTTGCCTGAATTTTATCAAAACACTCCCCGGTTTCGCCCGTGCGACCCTCCTTTCCCCACGAATATTATTCTAACAAAGAGCCAACAATACCCATGGGAGATATATATCATATCGCATTCATCGGTTCGATAGTAAAACCTAACAAATTTAGCAAAATATATCGAAAAGGAGTCTCTTATAAGCGATTGCATGAATATATAAAACTACGGGAATATCACACTTTGGGAACATAAAACATGACTTCGTTGGTTTATGTGTTGGGCAACTTGTCATACTGATGCATGAAAATCATTGTTTGTTCGTTTGTGTTTTATGCGATGCCATTAATGCGATTGCAATAAAACTTTGTCTACTTACAACTTGCATCGAGCGGAGGTTGTTGAGAAGTAAAATAATTGAATTTGCCAGATGTTATGTAGTAGGGCTTTGCACCTTAAGTGGATTCGAAGAGCATCATGTTTAGGCAGAATTTTTAATATTCGTCCGCATGCTTGGCACCTAAGCTAGGGGTCGTTTAAAAGGTGAGCAAAATAGGTGAGCGTTGTGCTCATGTGCCTCTTCACCTTGGATCCAACAATTATCATAGCTTGGCCAAAGAATTTCTCCACTCACTTCGATCGTCAGGAGTTTTCCCACTTCATGGGATAATTGTTTTATCTTGTTTCTTTCCACTTTCCCTTTTTCAGATAGTAACATGGATTGGTATTACAAGCCTCCTTTAAGCTACGGTAATCTTCCCAATAAGCAAAAACACTAGAAGCTGATAATCCAAATACATCCTACAAAAGAGATCCACTAAAATTAGCATCCAACAAAAATACGACTAGCTGCAAACATCTTCGAGGTATACAATTTTAAACTACAAAATTTAATTTTGCGTAAATGATTCAAGTTTATTTTACGAGTAAAGGTTCAGAATTCAGGAAATCATTATTTATTAACGTAAATGTCGAAATTCCTTGTCTCATCGTCCCTTCACCACAGCTTGGCGTAACAAAAAATAATATAACAACATTTCAAATATCTCAGCCAGGATCCCAGTTGCATCTAAAGCTTGCTATTTGGAGTCCGTGGTCCTATTTAGAGCGTTTACACATTCATCTGATATCCGATATCGGTGTCGGACGCCGACAGTATACACATAATATCCGATAAAATCGGCCCGATACGGCCATTTGCTCGAAGGCACTGACTAATTAGGGATGCTAGAGATGAAAAAAAAGTACAAGAAATTTTCGACCTTATTGTCAGTTATTGTCTCTTTGTGATCCGATATCGGGCCAACACAGTGGCTGCGATAGCCGATATCAGGCCGGTCAATGTGTAAGACAGATACATATATTCTGTCATACTTTTGACTTCCTCCGATATCAGATATCGGGTATCGGATAGTGTGAAAACGCTCTTATTCATATTGGTTGATTTTAATAGCCTCGTACTCGTCTGTCAGTAGGTGTACCGGCTTGAAAAAGAAATAGACCGTGGCAATCTTAATGGGCACAAGGTGTTAGAAGATTTGTAGTTCCACCCACAGCTTGTGCTTTCCAAAGTATTCATTCGGGTCGGGGATCCGCTCTGATATTCTTTATCTTGATATTTATCTTATCTTTTCTTCTTTTCTTGGCAACTGAATTGACGTACTGCCACTAACCTCCCAACTATGAGACGACATCCTGCACCAGGAGTTTGTCTGCTCGTTCTACTAATCAAAAGGTTGGGTCTCGAAATTCTTCTCGATGCCTTCTCACATTTAAATATGACCTTTAATAAAAAATTAATGAAATACACTCGCTCATTCTCGTTTAAACACTATCAAACGTAGTAAACCAAGTCTTTTAACATTCATTTAATCCTAGAGTTGATGCTTCTCTCACACTCATTAGTGATCTCTTTATCTGCACATAAACATAACTTACCTTAATACCTCGCGTAAAATGGCAGCACAATAATACGTGCTATTGTGTAACGCACTAAAATAACTATAAAACAAAACTACCAAGCTCTCTTACTATAAAATAAACAAGGCTGCTTTGCACAATCCTGATTTTCTTTACGTAGGTACTTAATTTTATTTCATTAAGAGGTACTCTAATATTACACTTCACGTCAGAATTCAGCCAGTAATTCCTGCAGCATCATTATTTATTTCTAAGCGATTTGATTAAAAGAGTAAACTTACTTACGCTTGAAAGTGGCGTCGTTTTATTTTTCATAACCATACTTTTCATTTATCATGTGATTATATAACCATTAAAGTACATCAAAATACCGAATTCTGGATGTTTAGCTTAATGACACAAGAATCCTATAAAACATATAGATAGGATTCATGTCACTTAGCTATAATGCATTGTCATCCAATTGTCGAGGGATATTTCGCATGACAACCTCACCTTCGGCCTAGCACTACGACCTAGAGAAGGCGTGCGGTTTAGTCGGTTCGAGTCCGACATAACCTCCCCCTCTGGCTCCAGAGGGGTGGGTATCCGTGGGAATTTCACGCACATAAAAAAAGAAAGTAATCCAATTGTAAATAATGCTTAATCCGTTGAAGAAAATTGTTTTAAAATTCAGTTGCAGGGATTAACCCAAACAAACATTGTAAGTAAAAGATTATTAACGTCATGACCATCTTAAAATTCTGGATTCACATAAGTATCCAGTATTTTGAGGAGAGCGAAATAAACACATCGTTTACAAAAACGCTCCTAAAAATACTTGCAATTCACGTTCGTTATACGACCATCGTAAAAACATACCCCTCCTCTATAGGAAACTCGTTTATGCTTTAATTAAGAACCCCTAAGAATGAACCTTGTAAAGGATTATTAGAAAACAGTATTACCAAGGCGTTCAGAACATTTATTTTCTGTTTCTCAGGAAGGGAAAAAAATAAGAATTTCTGAGGCGATTCCGTCAAGATATTCGGAGACAATGTACATTGTTGTTGAGCTTAAAAACTAGATAGGAATTTTTGCTGAGCTATAAAGTAAAAAAGGTTTTTCATAGCATGGAGCTAAGAGGGGTTGTCCTTGACATCATCGACATTAGGTGTAATATGTGGAGAATATTGGGAAAGTGTGGTTTGGCTTACAGTCTGAGTTATGACTGTTAGGATATTATCTAGCATTTCATAAACTTCATCATTGAACACGTTATGACATGATGCCGGGCAATGCATGATAAAATTCTAAATTTTATCATTTATAGTAGTGTTATTCTGTAAAATAGAAGATAGAACTCATACATCATAGAAGATCATAGTGGGACCTCATCTATTCAATCTGAACATTATTCATCTGAACGTAATTACATTCGCTGCCGAAAAACACTGTTTTCCAAACCCAATCATCAAATTTTACAAATTACCCAAAAAATAATTTGACATGAAAAGCAAAACAAAATTACAACCTTGTATTAACTTTTGAAACCTTTCTCAAAGAGCTCCTCAAAATATACAATTCAGTTACAGCAATCATCTTAAACAACACAGTGGGTTCACGTGAAACAGCTTCCCGGCCTGTAGCGGTAGACGTTTCACCAACTCATTTGCTATTCTGAAAACTTTCAGCCGGGGGCTCTGCGCTTTGCCCCGGATTTACCGTAAGACCTCGCGGTGCGTCGCTCTGAAATTTTTATTCAGTACACAACACTAACGGATCCGAAGCGTAAATGTAATACAGAATGGGAATTTTTTGATTCCCATTGCTAATTAGAACGAAGTAGATTTACAGGAACATGTTTAATGTTTATGTGTAAAGGAAGTTTTTTGATTGACAGTTTGCAAGTGATGTTTGTTTCCCGGCAGTGGATTGCCGGAAAATATCGAAGTTCGTCATATTCGTGGTTAATCTGACAGTCTGATTGAGAGAATGAGTTCTTATCGTTTCATGAATGGGTTCTAATATATCACAAATGAGATCAATATTTGCTAGTTAAAAATTAAACTTATCAAAAATCATACATATTCATACTGTTTCCCACACAATCTTAAGCATAAAATTTCCATTTGCATGCGAATGAAATAAAGTGAAAGACACGACAAAGGCATTTTAAAAGCCAATACAAAATCCCGGAAGTGACGTACATAGATATCCTGTGACAATCGAGAGCCTCTCCCGTGTGCTCTTCTAAAGATAACCCCTTTATATAGAGGGTGCTCTACAAAAGCTCTTGTGGTTCTCCCATCTTCTATATTGGCTTTACATTTTATGGTAAAGTTGGAAGAGTGAAGTGGTGCACGGAAAATGTTTCTTAATGAAAGATTTTTTTTTAATGGGTAGTAAAGGAGGGGGAATTCAATAGCTTTTGTATTCGTGCTTGAATGTTTTTTAGGTGGCCTACTATTATTTCTTAAAGTAACATTAATTTAATCTTAAAATTTCATAATGTGATTCGGATTTGAACTGTTGCTGTCCGTCAGAATATTAGTATTCTATGTCTTATAAATTTAACACAATAAATATATAAAATACAGAACTTTAGTTTTACACATAGAGAATTTTCAGGTAGGGTTCGTAATTTCACACTATATAGTACAAGATACTGTTATACCCAGTTAGCACAATATTATCCTCACCATTTTGGTTCAGTTTGGCATTTTGGTCCAACTTACTTAAACTTCGCATTGTCTAACTGCTGTGGACCCAAGCTCACATTTTTAGCAGTAGTTTAACTAATACGTATTATTTAGTTCCAATAAAAAAATCTTATAAAAAACATAATACGAAAGTTCTAAAAATAACTCTTTAATTGATCATTATACTGGGTATAAAACCAACCGATAATATTCCAGCTCATTTTATTAAATTAAAATATATTTTATCAAATATTCCCCCACAAATTATTCACAGTCTCGCGGTTCGCTTGCCAATAATTTTATTTTTATCGTCAGCACTTTATTTATCCTTTAATTTGAAAACCGATTCAGATTTCACTGCGATTCCAATAATTAAATTACATTTTTATTTTCTAAATTTATTATTTTTATTGGTTTTATTTGGGATGAAGTCTGTCTCAGTGGGGCCACGCTGTCTGGAGTGCCGTCTGAAATGGTCAGTTAGAGAATAGCTTAAAGAAATTAAGCAAATTAAAATCTATCTTATTAACTTATGGTTACGGAGGGCGGAGGATCGTACGAAGTGGCGCGCATTGGGAGAGGTCTATGTCCAGCAGTGGACTACAGTGGGCTTATTGATTGATTGATTGATATACGACATATGTAGGTATAATTTAGTATAATGTAAAGCTTTCAGCTTGAAATCTGGGGTCCGCCTTACCAGTCTAACTGCGGATTTAGCTACCATTTTGTTTATTTTTATTAATTTGTGTGCTTGCCGCTTCATAAAATTTTGGATTTTTTTACTAACACACGTGGTTTCTTCTTTCTATGTCCCGGGTCCTTAAAGCGGGAGCTGATGGCTACTATTGCAACATTATTTCTTGTCCTAGATATTTTACGGTTCCTTTTTCCTATCATTGTGAGATAGTTGAAATCTATTAATAACTATTTACTTAATTCCTGAGCTGTGACATCACCGTCAGCTACTATTACTCGAGGAATAATATAATAATAACCGGATCTCCAGTAGTTTGGTCCCTGAATCCAATGGCGGGGGGAACTATTTTTTATATTTTAATATATTTCTTTTTTTTGTAATGAGATGTATTTTAAAATGAAATTTATAATGTATTTGAAAAGTAAATATAGGAATAATACCCGTATTAAAGAGTCCTACATATAAATAAATGAATACCTAAAACCTTAAAAATAACGCCTTTGAATGTCTGTGGAAGTAATTTTGTATTCAAATCTTGTATTTTGAATCACATCAGCGACATGTAAGGGAGTATTTTTACCTGCGCGTGTGTTATATAATTTATCAGATATAACTGTTTCGAGGTGAGACTTCGTATCTGCTGACAAATTTAGTTTGAATTTGTTATGATAAAACATTAAAAGTATGAATATGAGTTGATGCCTACGTGCCTATATGGTATAAGTCAATATTGCTATTCATAAAAATCATTTGTTATACTAGGTTTTTTTTTACGTGCGGGAATACCCCACGGATAACCTCCCCCCTCCGGAGCCGGAGAGGGAGGTTATGTCGGACTTGAACCGACTAAACCGCACGCCGTCTGTGGGTCGATGTGCTAGGCCGAAGGTGAAGTTGTCTCACGACATATCCCTCGCACCCCGGCTGATCCAGGGCTAGGGTGACGAGAGGCTCCACCCGTCACTCTCAGGCGGAGGCGCAGGCCGCCCACGCATCCGCGCAGCAGACCATCGCCGCGAGCAGGGTGGAGAGCGTGAGCACTCTCACCCCCAGGGTCGTCACAAGCTCCCGCCTCGGCGTTTCGAACGCCGGACACTCGGTGAGCGTGTGCAGCCCCGATGTGACGGGCCGTCACAGTGATGGCACTCGGGCGTTGGCTCTATGCCCATCAGATGCAGGTACCGCCCGAAGTTACCGTGTCCGGTTATGACCTGTGTCTGATCCCCCATGATGGGTCTTACCACCGCAATCACGGCTTGCCCTGCGCGTGGTTGCTCAAGTCGTTATTGTTATACTAGGTTGGTAACAAAGAGTGTATAGTGATTATTGTGGTTAAAATATTCTCCTGGGTCTCTCCTGTGCCCGCTTCGCTGTCTCAATCTCTATCAGTGCTTACTCGCAGAAGGAGGCGTCATCAGCCTGCGCACTCGTATTTCTCACCATCGCTGCGAGCAAGGCGCTGACTGAGAGGAATCCCACGCTGAGGGATGCCTCAAGGGCTTGCCTCGGTGTTTCCCACGTCGCGCACTCGGCCAGTATGTGAGATATGTAATAAGAAAACCAAGGCCTAACCTACTCTCATAAAAATATCCGTATCAGATCTTCCACGTTGGAATACAATTCATGTCTTCTTTCTCCTAGCGTTAATCCGTCGCATCTGAAGCTTTCAGCTTGGAGTCTGGGTTCCGCTTTACCAACTTTAGCAGATTTGGCTCAAGTTGGATATTTTCTGGGAAGTGACTGCCATCTGACCTCCACTACACTAAGGCGATATAGAAGCATTGCAGTTAGATCAGTTGTTGGACTTTTATACGACTGCCATAGATGTTCGTACGGCAACGAACCGACGGCTTATCGTGCTCTCCGAGGCACGTGCAGACCAATGCAAATACCTATATTTATGCAAACAAATATTTGCATTGTGCGGTAATCGAATCCGCGCCTCCTACGTAGCGGCTGCATACACTACCGCTACGCCACGGAGGCTGTTCATAATTCATGTCATTGCATGTAAATGGCGATGCGACAGGACAACCAATTAAATGCACAGCGTGTCGGTCAGTGGTTATTAGGTATACATCCAATAATAACTTGTATCAGCGTTCAGATGCAGAAAAACCGTGACAGCATTTTCGTTGAGTGTAGCGCCGCCGCCGGGCCAAGACTTCTTCATTCAGGTCTACGAAACGTTTAATAGACGCTACCCGTGACCAGAGGGCCGGTTTATTCCTTGCGCAAAGGATCGGTCTTGCCATTCAACGTGGCAATGCCGCCAGCCTTCTGGCCACCCTCCCATTTGACGTCGATGGGGAGGAATTCTTTTACGCCTAAACCTGCAGGTTTGCATATATTATATATTGTTTTTATATTTTTATTTAAATAATTAATATTGTTAATAGGTCTACGTATTAGTATTGAGGTTAAAATAGCTCTCCTACTTTAAGCTATACCAAAATCTATAACATCTTTTTAAACCAACCAATAAAAACAATTATAATTTATGAATGACTGTTTTCACAGTTCATGAATCTTGGCCATGGCTCGTTTTTTTATACCACTTATTTGGTAGACATGCACTCTGTCCACCTGATGGAAAGTGGTTACCGTGGCCTATGGACGTGTGCGTCACACTCGCGCTGCCGACCCTGCTAGAACAGAGAGTTTCTGTGCCGTCAGTGTAGAAGATAAAGCAGGACAAGCCTTTGGTCTTCCCACTGACAGCACAAAATCTCTCCAGTGAGCTCTGGCTGCCCTACACACCGTCGGGAACCCAACACGAGGTTATTATGGCCGCGGTATTCTGTAGGGCGGAGGTACTTCCCCAGTCGGACTGCTCAATTGGACGGAAATACCGCCGTGTCCTACCTCTTACAAAGACTTCCTCGTTTACAGTTGAGCCGCACCTCACGTCCTCCTCACGTGTAGGGAAAATCACTAGCAGAATGATGATATTCCGTACGCACAACATTTCAGCTACGTACTCGTACAACGTCAATGTTTGCACCCTATCACAAAAATACCGGCACAATCTTATTTTTAAACTACCTTTGTATATGTGGACACGTAAATTCGACCTCATATCGCCTGCTGGTAAGCTGAAAGCAAAGTCTCAGGTCCAAATCTTGAGGTCGTAAGGATACATACGACATTTCCTACCTTCAAAAAAACATCAAGAAAACGTTCTAAAAAAAGATTCACAGTCAGAATATGTACTAAGCCCCGTAGTAAGTCTTAACCCTCAAATTGTCACGACATTTTATATTCCGTATGAGTACAATAATATTGGGAAACTCGAGATCGGAGGCTCTATTCACGCAAGCTTATCGCCGCGCTCGCACAATGACGGTGATGGCGTCACACCCAGATAAGTATGTTTCCCGTGGCGGAATAATTCTTTTCGTAATATCAGGTGAGGTTTGTAATTTGAAAGGCTGCATCCGAAGTTTTTGATGTTTTTGAGACGTTTTTATTGACTTTGTATGTATGTTTGTAAGTTTGTATTTTTGATGTAATGAAGTTGGTCTAAGATCCCACTTAACAACGACCGTTACCCATCTGTTTACCGAATTAAAAATATAGTTTAGCAAATAAAATGTGTTTGTTGAACACATATCAATAGGGTTGCCTAAAAAACGGATCCTAAAATTAATTATTTATCTAAAATTTACAAAAGTAACGTTTTTTTCTACTGTCACTGACTTGTCTGCCAAGGCGTATTATGCGTCCCCACATAGAAATCCTATCACATGACATAATACGCGTAACGCTTCTCGCTCGCACATCGGTTACTCACTCTGATTTCGCGAATTTTAAGGGCGGGCTACCATTATTCAGGTATTCAGATTTGCATAAGCAACTCAATAATACTGAATTGGTAACGAAATCTAGTTACCTGTTTGCATACGGTAACCAGGTAGGTAGGTAGCAAAAAAGGGTAAACTAGTTAGCTATAGCATACATTGTATACTTTTCATTGAAGGTTCATTGTTTTGGCAGACAAGTCAGTGAAATTGAAAGCAAATCACGTTTAAAATATTTAAATAACAAATATTTTGGCCATATTTTTTTAGGCAACCCTTTTAATATGTGTTCAGCTACACGTTTTATTCGCTAGAATAATTTTTCATTCGGTAAAGAGAAGGGTGAAGGTCAATATTAGGCTGGATCCTGGTTTAGGTCCTTGAAGTCGTTTCGATTACTTCAAAAAGTCTCGGATTGATTTTAGAGAATTTTGAAGAGTTTTTTGCTCACGATTTACTAAAAATGAATAACGAAATATTTATTATATTACTTATCTGCGTGAGGTACTTACAAAAATCATTATTAATTTAATTTAACAGTAATTAAGTGAACAATGGTTTATTTTATACCATGGATTTCGAGGCAAAAAATGGAAATAAAATGTAGGTCAAATATGGCAAACTAGGGCAAAAGCAGAATAAATAAAACTTGTAAACAAATCTTGGAAGCCGAATCGATTCGTCCGGATATTACATAATTACAAAGTGTCAAATCGATACGACAATAATTAGAAGTTACTCAAACTGTCGTATCGATTTAAAACTTTGAAATTATATTTTGATGATGAGGTTTTTTACACTGTTAAGGCCTGTATTCAACCATGAATCTCGACTTGAAACTGAATATCCTTTTAAATAGCATTATGCTGTATTTCACATCTGCATTTTTTTTCTTGATTATCCTAGTAATGTAATTTTACCACTTAAGTTCTATCGTCATCATCATCATATCAGCCACACATAGTCCACTGCTGAACATAGGCCTCTCCCATAGACTTCCAGAATGACCGATCTAAAGCAGCCCGCGTCCAGCACTTTCCAGCGACCTTGATCAGGTCGCCCTTCCACCTGACCGTTGGGCGTCCTACACTACGTTTGCCCGTACGCGGTCGCCATTCCAGAACTTTTTTGCTCCATCGACCATCTGTTCTACGCGCTATGTGTCCTGCCCACTGCCACTTCAACGCGCTAATCCACTGGGCTACGTCGGTTACTTTTGTTCTCCTACGGATATCATCATTTCTGACGCGATCACGTAACGAAATACCGAACATAGCCCTTTCCATAGCTCGATGAGCGACTCTGAGTTTTTTTAAGGGACCCAGAGTGAGGGAACATAACATGACATAAGTGGGACTGTTCTATAAATAGCACAAAAACAACTTTAATTATTATCTACATATATATGTATATAAAAATGAATTCCAATTCCCAATGGTCACGCCATAACGCCTAAACCACTGTACCGATTTTGATGATATTTGGTATACCCCTATACCAAATTTCATTAGACCTTGCGAAAGGACGTAGGCTACGTTTGGGCGGAGCCGCGGGCAAAAGCTAGTAATTATATAGATTTGTTTTAATACAATAATCGTGTGTGAAATTTATGATCCAATGTTACGTACGTCTTTGGCATATATTTTCTCTTTGTAGGGTAGGCAGACGAGCCCTCTATTTGTTTTCGCCCTTACACGCTTCCCTAGCTTTCTACACCATAATTAAACCGGACCATTTGTTTTGTAAAATTCACATAAATCTGTAATGTCTCCATTTAGTTAAAAAGTTTCATCATAATCGGATGAATTATAAAATATGGAGGAAAAATATAAAAAAAGACGGGTTGCACTCCGGGAGTGCCGGCAGAAGTGAAAACTTTTTCTTTCTTTCTTCGTTATATACAGAGAAAAAGATAGAAAGAACATACCATACCATACCTATAATATAGCGCCAATCATAGAACCTATCACAAATTTTCTTCTAATTTTCTGTCAGAAGATATTAATAAATTACGAACAGAAAAACATAATCACAAAAAGTAATAAATTACAAAAATAACCACCGAACCCGGTACTAACTATACTATATATATGTTAAAGCAACAAACAAAGTCGCGTACGGACATCGTGAGGCATGCGTCGCGAATGGTTCGTCTCACCTGAGCTTGAGGCCATACGACGTACGAAGTGAGAGCACACACATCCTCACAGTCCGAGGCATGCTAGACGAACCATTTGCGATGCATATGCGATGTTTTTACATGGTTTAACTTTGATACCAAATAAGGAGATAGTTCATGTAATTTCAGTGGTAGCCCTTCAATACTTCACGGTGTGTGCGACTATTACAACTGTCGATAATTATCGGGTATTGCTTACAACAACGATTTTAGGGTTATTTATGTCATGTTGTCTTTTGTAATCCCTTATAACTAATATGGGATTATTTGATACATACATGCTGTCACGGTTCCTAAAGGGACAGACGATCCTATCATTTATCTTAAATTTTTCTACTTTTAATAAAATGTTTACATCACCAATTGCCGTATTGATGTCTGGTGAAGTGAAATACGGCCAAACCAGCTTTTTACTTGGATATTGTAAATATGGTTACCTATCTTAATCCCGAATTTTAACATTCCGAATATCATAATCCAGAAAACGTTTGGCCAATTTTTCATAATCCCGGTTTTTCAAATTCCGAAGTTTTATTTTCCATATAATCGCAACTCCGAATTTCATTTGCCCATTTATTCATTTGTACGACGTTTTATAATCCAGACGAACGAGTTCCAGACACACGAAATCTAAATGCACAAAATCCAGATGACCATAATCCATATGCACGAAAGCCCAATTTTTAAAACACAAATTTTTGAAATGCAATTAATTGATATCCAGTTAATTGATATCCAGACAAACAATATCCAGATTTCTAAACCTAAAACTAAACCTCATATGGCGTCTACTAACTACAATTGGAGACCTACTGAACAAAACACACGTTCCCTTAAAAAATATATGTATGCATGTAAGCAAACAAGCATGCATGCAGGCAAGCTGGCAATCAAACCAGCAAGCATGCAGGCATGCAGGCATGCATGCAAGCATTAGTGTTGCTCTTCCTCGGCGCTGCGGGAAGTGCAGTCCTTCCGTCCTTGCGTAACAAAGTTCGGGCACCCATGCTCGCTTCCGCAGCCTCAGCCGTTCCAGCTCGCCCGGGCGCCCGAGCTTCGTTACTGCGGGCGAGGACTGCCCGCCCTCCGCGGGTGTGCGTTGTTTTATAGACAATTGTTTAATATAATTTCGTATAACAGAAAATGTTTCGCATAATTTCGTTTCATAGAATAATCAATATAATCATTATATTTAATTAATATAATTTTAAATCATTGAATTTTGTTTCATATAAAGTTAAACATTAGAATAATCATTTCATAGAATATCAAATCAACTATTCTTAATCATTATATTGTTTATTTAATAGAAACTTATTACAAAGAATAACATATTATCATATATATGGTTTTTATGAACTAAACAATTGATGCGTCTACAAGGTCGACGGGGTGGTTTATAAAAAAATAACCACGAAGGCCTAATGCGGGAGCTTCGCTACGCTCCGCTCCCGCATTAGCCTTCTAACCTAACCTATCCGAGTCGGGGTAATCTGAGTCGGGGTGTTAAAATTGTAAATGTTACAGTTAAAAATGTGATTTGGAACATTACAAAGGTGGTTTAATATTCTTTAAAAATAATTCTACAGTTTGATAAGTTTGTTAAACAAAAAAATTTGATTAAAAATTGTGTTTCTGTGAAATATGTTTCATTGTAGGAAATTGTTTTTGAAACAATAATATTCCAAATAAAAATATAAGAACCAAATATTATATGAAGCATTTTCTGTGAAACGAAATTCTATGAAATTTCTTTCTACGAAATAAGGGGCTCCCCTCCCTCCGCGC
The DNA here is from genome assembly GCA_949126895.1 of Eilema caniola. NCBI lineage: Eukaryota > Metazoa > Arthropoda > Insecta > Lepidoptera > Erebidae > Eilema > Eilema caniola. The sequence goes on along the minus strand of OX421466.1, from coordinate 27,360,134 downwards.
CTCCGGTTCTTAAATAACACTCTAGTGTAGGGCAGACAAGTACCACGGCGAGTCGGGTCGGGTGTGGTACGCAGTGTTCACGAGCTCGCTTTCCTGATTCATTGATTATACCTGCATACAAAACTGTTCATGCATGGGTAACCTATTGAAATATCGAATTTCTGTTACCCGAATCTTAAAACCCCGAAAACGGTTGGTAGAACTTTTAAAAGACAGATGTAATGAATGACAACTTTCTATAATTCCGTTTTTCATTTCCCAGATGAATCAATTTCCAGGTGCACTAAAACCAAATTTTCAAATAGTATTTTTTTGTTTCCCATATTGTCATAATCCAAATATAGTTATACCAGATTCTCAGAATATTCTTTTTTGGTTCCCATCGTACCATTTTCCAAATAAACTATTACCAAATTTTCATAATCTTTTTATTTGGTTCCCATACAAATCGTGTTCCAGCTAAACTTTATACAGGTATAGTAAAAATCAGTAAATTTATACGATTCATTTAGGGTGTGTAACGGTTGACATAATAATAAAAAATCTAACGTTCACTTAAGACATAAATAATTTCACTTAATATAATGAAAGCCTGAAGACTTATAATATAATTTTGTTTAAATTATTGTTTTCCATGTCATGCATGAACAGTTTTGTATGCAGGTATAATCAATGAATCAGGAAAGCGAGCTCGTGAACACTGCGTACCACACCTGACCCGACTCGCCGTGGTACTTGTCTGCCCTACACTAGAGTGTTATTTAAGAACCGGAGGCGCGGAGGGACAGGAGCCCCTTATTTCGTAGAAAGAAATTTCATAGAATTTCGTTTCACAGAAAATGCTTTAGATAATATTTGGTTCTTATATTTTTATTTCGAATATTATTGTTTCAAAAACAATTTCCTACAATGAAACATATTTCACAGAAACACAATTGAACGAATTTTTAATCACATTTTTTTGTTTAACAAACTTATCAAACTGTAGAATTATTTTTTAAAGAATACCAAACCACCTTTATAATATTCCAAATCACATTTATTTTTAACTGTAACATTTACAATTTTAACACCCCGACTCAGATTACCCCGACTCGGATAGGTTAGGTTAGAAGGCTAATGCGGGAGCGGAGCGTAGCGAAGCTCCCGCATTAGGCCTTCGTGGTTATTTTTTTATAAACCACCCAGAAGTAGGAGCCCCGCGTAGCGGGGCTCCGTCGACCTTGTAGACGCAAGCTCGGGCGCCCGGGCGAGCTGGAACGGCTGAGGCTGGTTGCCAAAGCTGCGGAAGCGAGCGTTGCCTGCTTGCCTGCATGCTTGCCTGCTTGCCTGCATGCCTGCATGCTTGCCGGTTTGATTTCCAGCTTGCCTGCATGCATGCTTGTTTGCTTACATGCATACATATATTTTTTAAGGCAACGTGTGTTTTGTTCAGTAGTTCTCCAATTGTAGTTAGTAGACGCCATATGAGGTTTAGTTTTAGGTTTATAAATCTGGATATTGTTTGTCTGGATATCAATTAACTGGATATCAATTAACTGGATCTCAATGAATTGCATTTCAAAAATTAGTGTTGTAAAAATTGGGCTTTCGTGCATATGGATTACGGTCATCTGGATTTTGTGCATTTAGATTTCGTGTGTCTGAAACTCGTTCGTCTGGATTATAAAACGTCTTACAAATGAATAAATCGGCAAATGAAATTCGGAGTTGCGATTATATGGCAAATAAAACTTCGGAATTTGAAAAACCGGGATTATGAAAAATTGGCCAAACGTTTTCTGGATTATGATATTCGGAATATTGAAATTCGGGATTAAGATAGGTAACCTCATGCATGACATGGAAAACAATAATTTAAACAAAATTATATTATATTTATAAGTCTTCAGCCTTTCATTATATTTGAAATTATTTATGTCTTAAGTGAACGTTAGATTTTTTATTATTAAATCAACCGTTACACACCCTAAATGAATCGTATAAATTTACTGATTTTTACTATACCTGTATATAGTTTAGCTGGAACACGATTTGTATGGGAACCAAATAAAAAGATTATGAAAATTTGGTAATAGTTTATTTGGAAAATGGTACGATGGCAAACAAAAAAAAATATTCTGAGAATCTGGTATAACTATATTTGGATTATGACAATATGGAAAACAAAAAAATACTATTTGAAAATTTGGTTTTAGTGCACCTGGAAATTGATTCATCTGGGAAATGAAAAACGGAATTATAGAAAGTTGTCATTCATTACATCTGTCTTTTAAAAGTTCTACCAACCGTTTTCGGGGTTTTAAGATTCGGGTAACAGAAATTCGATATTTCAATAGGTTACCTGTAAATATATACAGTCCATAATAAAGTGCCTTCTTGAAGGCAGTATTCTGTGTGCTAATTTACCTATGCCTACCCTTTTCGGGGTTTATAGGCGTAATTATATGCATGTAAATCAGGCGCCTGCAATAGGCGACCGCGCGGCAGAGCTGTTTCGTGCATAAAGCATTAGATGGATCGCCACTCATTAAATTTTTATTCGACACGTATGTACCGAAGCCAACTCGGCCCCCACCACATTCTGCTCAACACAGCGGGCAGCCCTGAAAAATAAAGTTAAAGATTGCAAAATCTCTCAAGAATTATCAAGTCTAAGCCTTACTGCTTCATTTTAAATTCTCCACTTACAAAGCAAGATAAGTAAGACAGCGAGTTGCATATCTTTTATCTTTCCTTACTTATATAAACTTTAGCTGTGTGTAATGTTTTAACTGAAGTTTTAATTTAGTTATACCGAACTGTAGACGAGACTTTATTCAAAGTTATTCCGAGGTAGGTAATCATGCCAAACATAAAGTTACTGACTTTTAAGGTTTGTTTGATAATTGAAAATTTAATTTAATGTAGGTGTAACTTAGCTATACTTCCATTAGTTTAAGAACTTAGTTATTAAGGTTAATTAAAACCTCAACCATTTACATAAATATACACTTAGATATAGTGTCATTACTTTAAGAAGTTCTGAGACTTCGCCTTCAGCTTACCACCAGGCGAGGTGAAGTCAAATTGACGTGTCCAACATAAAAAAAAGTTTAAATAAAAAGGTTTATTATCTTTTGCTTTTTAATTTTTTCGGCAGTTAAATTTTTTGTTAGAAAGTTTTTATTTCTTATTTTTTGTGGCTATAATCTTCTTACTACATGCTTTCTAATAAAAAAAGAATTATCAAAATCGGACTACTTTGTAAAAAGTTATGCGTCATATATATCAAAAAATATAGCATCGACTTGAGAACCTTCTCCGTTTTTTCGTCGGTTGAAAAATACAATTAATATGTCTTTCTAACAATGTGACGAGAGAACACATTTCCATAGACCCCTAATGTTACTTAAGGCCATTTGGCTCCTTGCTATCAATATCAATTAACAGTGTAGTACTAAACTCCACGATTTCTTGGAGCTCACCCAAATGCTCTGCAAGCGATTTGCTCCTCTTAGTGTGTTGCACGTTGGGTATAAAAGTTTTATTGTAACTGACGAGAATGGATTCCGTCGTTACAGTCGCTTACTCGACAAGCTGATCATAAAATGAATCACAAAATAATTTTGTTAAGGCATAGTCGCATTTAATTGTCTTTGTCACAGAGTTTAGTATTGCATGACTTATGTTCCACTAAGAGCCGAGTGGTTGCCTCATGATATTTTTTTTTTGGATTGTTTACCAGCTCACGTGTTTCCTTCTTCTATAGTACCGGGTCCTTTAAGCAGGGTTTGAAAAGTATCTGATGAGGCCGTCAAGCTGAGGGTCACCATTTCTAATATTATTGGTGTTTGTAATGTTGGCCCTCTTTTTTGAGGCTTTGCATCCAGCTAATAGATGAAAACTGGAGGGAATCCAATTTGCAGTGCTAACATTTTTGCATTTTTTTTTAGGAATGAGAAATCAAAATTTTATGATATTTTTTTTGTGTATGAATGAGACAATGGAATGTTATGCTGATGGTAGTACGGGTGATGCTGCTAACTCCGGCCGCATCAATATTTCTCGGGAAAACGTCATCGAGAGCCGAAACAATCATGTGTCCGAAATTGAGACTTCCTTAAAAGAAGTATGTAAATGTGGTCGACTGAACCTAGTCCGATTTAACCCTACCAAGGAAAGTTTGCGCGTTTACGGCAAAAAAGCTAGAATTTGTCGTGTCACCACGTTTTGAGAGCACTGACTGCCACAGCTTGTCTAGGAATACTTGGCGTTGATATCTCTAGCGAACTCCAGTTTCGCGGTCATTTAGAGGTTAAGGCCAAATTAGCTTCAAAGAAGCTCGGTGTGCTCAACAGATCAAGACAGTATTTCACACCTGCCCACCACCTTCAGCTCTATAAAGCACAGGTTCGCCCTCACATGGAATACTGTTCTTATCTATGGGCACACCTCAGTACCAGCTTGCCCCTCTGGACCGTATCCAACGACGAGCGACTCGAATTGTCGACTGCCGTATTCCGGAGCGGCTTGACCCCTTGGCGCTGCGTAGAGATGTAGCTTCGCTCGGCATTTTCTATTGCATGTACAACGGGGAGTGCTCTGGGGAATTGTTCGTATTAATCCCTGCCGCATCTTTCCGCCATCACACTACGCGACAACATTTTCATCCTAACCACTTGGATGGTTGGCAGTTCTCAACTATGCGTTTCTCCAGAAACTTCCTATCTCGCACAGCTAAACTGTGGAATGAACTGTCACCTGCGGTATTACCGGACCGATACGACCTTCAAACCTTCAAGAAAAGGGCGTACTCCCACCTTAAAGGCCGGCGACGCACCTAGAACCCTTCTGGTGTTTCAAGTGTCCATGGGCGGTGGGTTTCTTCTTGATGTAGGCTTTCTTCTCGATGTAGGCTAACTTCTCAGTGTATGCTTTCTTCACATTGTAGGCTTTCTTCTCGGTGTAGGCTTTCTTCTCGGTGCAGGCTTTCTTCTCGGTGTAGGCTTTCTTTTCGGTGTAGGCTTTCTTCTCGGTGTAGGCTATTTTCTCGGTGTAGACTATCTTCTAGGTGGTCAGATGGCAGTCACACCTAATCAAGTCAAAACAAACCAAGAGTGAACTATAGATGTGACTGAGACCACCTCCTCTCTATGAAGATATATGCTGCTACTCTTATTGGCCAGCGAGTACGTCGAGCAATACCCTGCAAAAAACCCCATCCCGTTCCAAAATACCTTACATATATACAAACATGTAAAGCTCCCGAGTAGGCAGAGATATTTTTACGGCAACCCACATATGAAAACGAATGTGTAACTTCATACCAAAGTAAATAACTTCAATACTGTTTGAATCAAAGAAAACATTATTTTAGATAGCTTGATTCGTGTCGAATGTCGAAATGATTCATATATGTAGAATAGAAACTAAATTCTTGCAGAACAATGTCAGTTGTAAGTTTCAAAGATTTCAAATTTTCCCTACGAACGAAATCAGTGAGATAGAAAATCAAATGTATTGAATTTCGGTTTGTATTTGTACCATTCCTTACATAACTATCTGTGTGCGATAGATGTTTTGATATTATTGTGGTTTCAGTGTATGATGTAGTGATAAACTGAATAAACCTTTTGGTAGAACGAGCGAATGCTTTTACGATTTTATTAGCATTACTGTAAGCGCACACAGAAAGCGATCAGCTCGAGTTCAGCGTTCTGTGACCGTTGACCACTCAAGAGTTCCAACAAACAAAGGCGGCGTTCAAATTCGGGCGTTTTAGTTTCGTTTGTGTCTCTGTACGTGCAGTTATTGCACTTGTAGAGCTTAGGAGCTAGAGCAAGAAGGTATTGGTTATATTTAATTAACACAACGTGAGAAGAACAAGACGAACTCATAATTTTAAGAATTTACTTTAAAATGAACAAAGATTCTATGTTTAAATAAAGAACGCAGAACTCTGAACGCGCAACGCAGAACTTCCGATCGCTCTCTGTGTGCGCTCAGAAATAAATACATATTTAAGTACTTTTTTGGGATTATAATGTACCTACATAAAGCAAGTAAAGCTTGTAATATAGGTTCTAAAATACTAATAAACGTATTTAGGTTTATACCTACATTTTTTCTTGACATAAGCTAATAAAAACAACTTATAATGATATTATCAGGTACAATGAGAATTTAAAAAATGTGGAAACACACGAACTAACTTAAAATTAAATCCATCAGGTAGACCGTATGCTTTTTTACCACCTAAGTTACATAAAAAAGTAAATCTTTACTAATATTATAAGTGGGAAAGTAAACTCTGTTTGTCTGCTTGACGCTTTCACGGCAAAGCCACTAAACTGATGAAATTTGGTACGGAAATCGGAGCTTAGGAAAGGACATAGGCTACGTTTATCGCGAATAAAGATATTTAAATATCTTTTAAAAGATTTACCTGTTGGGTATTTTATGCTTTTTCAAATAGGGAATGAAAGTTTGTATGAAAGTTCGTCATTTATGAAGATTGCTTGTTGAAATTTGGTACACAGATAGAGCTTGGCAATGGACGTAGTTAGTTTAGTCACTAAAATATTCTTCATTTATTAACAAAAAAAAAACAAGTATCGTAGAAAACGAAAATGCTATATCTGTAGCTATGTTTACACCATAAGATCAAATCAATTTGCTTCAAAGATAATTTTCTACAAGACAAAAATGAAACCCTACACATATCTACTAATACTCCTTTGTTACTTCGACAGGCGTTAAAATCGTCACATCAACGTATCCCGAGACATCGATATCCACGTGTCGACTTTTTATTTTTCAATAGACACAATACTATATCCTTTGCTTCAAACCTTATACATCGAAAATTTACTGACATAGAGCCGATGAGATTGCGTCTCTTTAATTTCGGGTCGCCTCTGAGGGCTTTTCATCAAGATCTTCAAGCGTAAATTTAAAACGTAATGTATTAGGAACTCCTCTTTTGATCGAGTAAGACAGGTCGAGCCCCATAGATTTGACGTCTTTGTGTCTGTCTTGAAGGGTGACCTTGATATCGGTATAGACAGGATAGTACTGGATTATGTTCTAGATGACGTCATTAAAAAATACTGGCTGTTGTCAATTTTTGTTTATGTTTGTGTTTCAATGATTAAAATTATGATAGCTCATCGGAATTTATTTGATTAACAAAAATATCATTTATGCATTCAGGTATATTGCCACCTTCAAAGAATTTGAGAGAGGGTTTGTACGTTAGATCTCAAGTAACAGCTTATGAGGTATTGGTTTCGATTCTCAGGTTAATCAAAGTATTTACACAAGTACAAGCATTGATTGATTCTTGATTCTTGATTTATATTATCCAAATTATTATAATTAACTATGCGTACAACATTAAAATCGAATTAACTCTAAAACTATTCCTTAAACAAATATACTATCCCACAACTCAGACTTACATTCATCCATTTAAGCGATTCATCTAACCGAGATTCCTAATTTCTCATTAAGCAAGACTGTCCGTTGTCTGTCGTTCTTGTGGCCACCCCACAAAAGCTATGCGGGTGCGGTTTGTGGAGCTTCTGGCGTCTTTGAAACTGCCAGTTTGTAGGGACTCGCGTTTCCACGATTAAGTATTCCTTATCTTGGTTTTCATCGACTTAGCGCGATGTTGTATGTGTAGAGCTATTCATTTGTAGTCATAAAGTGGAATGCTGAACGTATTTATGTAATTAAGTGATTGAGCTCGTTTTGTGTATTTAATCTACTCATATAAGATACATATTTACTAGATTATGTTACGAACCTAGAAGTTGAAATTCTCGATATTTTGCGATATTTCGTCACTGTTGCAAACGCCATGATAACGGAGGAACTGAAATACTGACGGCTAACGATGAAACACATTTAAGTTCACTTCTTAGATAGTAAAAAAGAGATTAATGAATATCTATCGGAAAAAAACATTTTCAAAGATGACACTCGAACCCACGACCAGTCCTAGACCAGCTTGCTTCAATACACTTATTGCATAATAAAAAGTTGTATATAAAATATATGTAAGTATTATGTTCGAAGACACTGATTAAGCGACGAACGTAGTGTACGAACAAATATTTCTAGTTTTTGTTACACTATTAGTGTATAAGATTAATATAAACTTTATATTACATACATATGATCACACTTTTATCCCCGGAGGGTAAGGCAGAGGTGACTTAACACCCACATTTCACCAATCTGTATTCAGTCCCACGTAATAGGGGTGAGCCTATTGCCGTATTCCGGGCACTATTTTTGACTCGAGCCATTGTTCTTTAAACTTTAACTTACAACTTCACCAAAAAAAAGTATCTATGTATGTTTATTTCATTCTAGATTCCATAGCATAAACTAGTTAGGCTATGTTTCCCATGAATCTAGATAGCATTGTGTAAAATGTTGAATATTTATATTTATTGTTAATATTTGAAAAACTTATTATCAGCTAAAGTTAATAATAAAAGTCCATATTTCTAGAACAATAGCACTTCATTTCTGTCCCCAGATTGAATAAGCAAAGTAGTTATGCTTGATTAGGTCTGAGCAATGGGAATCTGACATGCGAGCCAGTGATTTATTTCGTGCCGAATCAACGCTCGCACTAAATTACAAGCATTAAATCACAGCTAAGGTCAAATTAAACAAAGTAGGGGGTTTATAGAATATTTGGAAACGGCCACCAGGAAAAAACCGCGCTGGGGTAGTCTCTGTTTCGATTCCCGGGTTGAGTAGAAAGTGAAGTCGGAATTTCTGAAACAAATTTGTCATTAACAGCGAAGACGGCGTATGTTTTTATTGCTTCCGTTTACTCTGTTTGGACACATCGCATTAAATAGCTATTTTCTGAATGAAACTAAAAGTTATTTCTAAGACAAATTCTAACAGAATCGGTTCAGCGGCCTGGTTGTGAAAGACAGAAGGAATTATTTTCGTACTTACTTTATGAAAACTGTATGGTTTAAAGGACATTTCTATCACTGGAAGTACATCAATATTAGCTTAAACATCACACGTGTGCAAGCCAAGAGAGCAGTGCTTTAAATATCTTTGTGCTAATTATGCAATTCTACGTACTTTTGGAAAAAAAATTGCACTATAAACCAATAAAAACTATAGAGTTTTTATAGGTTTATTGTGCAATTTTTTGAGAATTTTGAGAATAGAATACCTACAAAAAGTTTTCTTTGACAATCAATCACCTTGTACCTACCGGTAATTTTTAATTAGCTAGAAATTCTCAGATTGGGCGACTGTGATTATATTATATTATATTGTTTTATGATTATATAAGCTTGACGAATAAGCTCGTCCACAGCCATAGCACCACGAGCTATCCCAAAAGACAATCTATCTATAAAAACTCTATAAATTTTGAATTTTTTAGTCTTTAAGAATTCAACTTTAACAGAATACCTATACAAAAAGTCTTCACTGACAATCAATCACCTTGTGACAGAAACAATACTGTTAAATGTTCCTCCAAAATATATATATATATATATAATATCACATATTTTATTTTGTTTCAGGTACGATTTCTCGCAGTATTCATGTTCATTTAACTTCACTTTTATTTGAATAAATGTAAGGTAAGTGATAGTGTTATATGAAAACCGATGAGCCGTTTTTTTCGTGCGAATTAGATTATGTCGGATTCGAAGCGACTAAAACCACTAGCCTTCTTGGGTCTTCAGATGCTTCAGGTGTGAAATTGCCTAAGGCCCTGACCCTCGCAACCTCGGTTTACCCAGGGCCACTCCTGGGGTAAACTACGTGTCCCAATTTTTTTTATTTTATTGAAAAAAAATACCGATCATCGATAAAAAATACAAAAAAAAATTAATATTATAGCACTATTTATTTTGTGTGCATCAAAAAAGTATAATAACTGTGTTGTAGTGTTGTATTTATGTTTCAAAAATTGCATAATATTATAACCATAACAACTCATCATCTATACTCTAATGTCATATCCTATAGACAATAAAACAAAAAAAGTAATACTATAAAAACATTTCATCAAATCAATCAGTAAGAAAACATTCCCGGTAGGTATATCGCATTCGGATGCATCTCAAAATGATATCGGGTTTACATTCTATTCCGTTCACTGCATCCAAGATAAATCGTCCATCTTAGATGAAAGCTCCCTATCCAGCTGCCAGCAGTATGGCAATAAATTCAAAATCAATCTAAACGTTTTGTCCTTCGCCATGACTTCTGTAACACTTATAAATCACCGCTCGCAGTTTCTATTTTTCTTTTCGATCCGCCATTTTTGAATGTGACTTTCGAATTTCGAACAGCTTTGACGGGACGCGTGTCCGAATGCAATTCGTTTCACCTAAATTGTGTGGTATATTTATGTATTTTCATGATTTAGTTTCTTGTTTGTGATATTTTTTTGTGAATAAAAGGAATAAAATATTTGTTTGTAATTGTGTGGTTTGAATTTAAACATTTTTGTTGCTCTTGGTTTCTAATATCAACAATTCAATGATAGGTTTGCATTTTATTTAGCTTTTTAATAGTATATGCTTCCATAAATTCTTCAGCTTATCTGAAGGAAAATAATCTATCCGATATAAACTTTTTGGTCGCTAGTATTATCCAACTCGCATCAGTAATATAAGTATAATAGCCAAGGTTGAAATTGGCTAATTTTATCATGCAGCTGGACACATTACATACTAATCCCAGACTACCACCACTGCTTCAATGAAAAGCTAGTTGACACAACTTATATAATGCTATAAACCACAGACTTTCAAATATTAGATGTGGAAATTGTGCTCGGATCAATATAAGTACAACACAGATTAAAATTGAACCTCAATTTGACCCCAAGATACTTATTGTTATGCCATTAGCAAGCAACACTTAGCACTTGAAAACTCAATTTAAAAAATACCAAAATAAAAAATATTCCAATTTCGAGTACAAGTCTTTCGCTCCAAATATTACTATGTAAAAATATACAATTAATTTTCGAAGATATCATCGTGAACAAAAATACTTTGTAGCAACCGTTTTAATTGTTTTTTTTTTTCTCTCAAATTGGACGCTAGCCAAACATGAATTGAAGAGATCCATCCATTTGGAGTGAAGAATGAAATTGTTTTTTTTTTTAGGTAAAAATATTTTTTTTTCCAATATTGCGTGCTATCGACAGATCAAGGCTAGATTGCTGATACCTTTTAAATTGGTGGGGTTATAAAACTTGTTTAATGTTGCCAGCTAAAATATTATGAGTGATTTATTTGTTTTAAGAGCTTGAGCGTGTTGCTTGAGAAATAAATGATGGCATTTAAATACTTCGATATTGATATAAACAGAACAAATTTATGTTTTTCTTTGATGAAATAGATGGTTGTTTGGCAGTTTGTTGAAACAATATCAATAACGAACTGTGAATTAATTGCTAAAGTTTTGTCGTACTTTCTTTGTGTAGTTAATTTGAAAATAATTGCTCTTGACATTTTTTAATAAGAGATTTTTTTTTTATCGACAGATATAAAACAATTTAGACAGCGATACCAGAATAAAATATAGCGTGTGATGTGTTCACTAGAGTTCCACTAGAATGTGGAAATAAAACACTAACAGGGAAAACAATGAGAGAAATAGGAGCAAAAGAAACTGTAAAAAATAATGCCTCTTAAAACTCAGAGAAATATAGCATACACCTACTTAACATCCATATTAAGAAAGATAGTACTACCCTGTTGCGTACTAAAAATGTATTTTACAATTTAAAAACATTTGCATTTGCCTCCTACCAAGTCAGGAAGCTCCATATTTGAACAGGAAATTTCACCTTTCAAGTCATACTTAACCCGCTAATGCAGCAAGTTATAATTGTTTTATTTTACAGCATTTTACCACTTACATTACAAAAATGAACAGCGAGGAAACCATCTTTTCAAGTCCTTAAAAACCCTTTATCCAACAATATGGAGCAGGAAGCATATTTTTCTGTACATAATTTTATTTTCAACCCTTCCCGTGTTCTGGTTATCAATTACGTGGTAACCCTTTTCTCTCAAAACAATATAACTTACCAAGCCTTTTTTATACCAATTCGCATAGAAATTATAATATTATGCGAACTTTTTTTATGCGTAGCGTCCGAGTTCTTATATTAATTTTTCTTCTTGAAGGGTCATTAAATTTTTAATATTTAAGTTCACTTTATAATAAAGGAGGAAGCTCGTTGCCATTTTTCTTATTGCGTAAACAATGAAGACTTAATTTCGTGTCTATGGTGTACATAATACAACGGTGGAAAATTCTAATGTTGTAAGAATGCGTTTTTATTTTTATGTTATGTATATTTTATATTGTCTCGATCTTCATTAAAGTAAGATATTTATATAATAATAGCTAGAATTCTACATAAATATTATTTTAAGACGGCTGTACCCATGTAGTACTAATCCCATTTTTGCAAGCAATAGGAACCTATTCTCTATGTGAAAATAACTATGCACTATTCCAGACTATAATGAAGCAAAAACCACTGTCTGTAAGTATGGATGGATGGATTTTTGTTACTCTTTCACGTAAAAACTACTGAATGGATTTTAATGAAACTTTATAATAATTATAGCCTATAAATCAGAATAACACATAGGCTATCTATCATCACGCTACTACTCAAGGGAGAGGAGCAGGGATCATTAATGTCAAAAAATCCGGCTGGAATATCTAGAGAAGTGACAGTGTAGTTATTTCTGTTACTAAGCCACGGCGCTGTTCATAGCGCAAGCGCGTGGACTTAGCGGTTGGCAGTCGAGCAGGCCGCCACAAATAAATTGAATACCAAAAAAATAACGCGCTCAAAGGGCTGATACTTGGTACAAGGATCGATAAAGCTTAGGAACGGATATAGGTTCCCCTTTATCGCGATAGAAGGGGTTAGGTTAGGGTTAGTGGAGGGGTGTTAAGAATAGGGGATGAAAGCTTGTAATTTTTAAAGATATCCTAATGAAATTTGGTACAGAGGTGAATTAGAGCTTGGGAACAATACGCGATAAGCGACATCCACGCGGGCGTAGCCATGGGCGACAGATAGATCATAATTTTTTTTGATAATCAAATTAGTAAGATTTTGACGCTTGTTATTTTTTTCCCCATTAGGTTATTACGATTATCTGACAATGTTTCTTTATCAAGAGTTCACAATATTATCAAAGTCATAAATTCTAAATTTCCAGAGGTATAAAGTTTATTCAAATTAAGTAATCTTCTTATCTAATCGTGTTCATTCATTGGACAATATTTTATTTTCTGTAAAATGTTTTGCTTTCAAAATCGGTATTTATTAACCCTTATCTCGCTGTGTGATTAAAAATATTTCTTTTATAAAAAAGATGCTATTTGTTTTGCCTCATATCTTCTCAGGTTAATCATAAAGTTTGCTCCCCGCTTGACTCTAAGCTTGGATAAGTCTAAAAAGTATTTATTTTCAATAAATAAAGATATTTTTTAATTTCAACCAAATATGCTTTTTTATAACGTAACATCAATTTATCTTTATACAACAATTCTATCAGTTATTTACCCTTTCCAGATACATTACTACCTCTGTGATAATCTCGTTTAAGCAATATTTTTTTTCAGTTTTTTTCTTCTTTTTCATTTCAACACTCTTTTCCACTGTTATTTAACTACTCATTCCTCATGGTATATTTAACAATGTTGGATTGAGCTAAATGATGTGGTGCTAATAACTACATATTATGACATAGTCAATAATGACTTTCATCATTCTAAATATTCACAAAAACTAACAAACATAATAAAATGCTATCTAAAAATGACTCAAAAAGTAAATTTTCCCCCTTTCTAAGTACCATAAGCTATGTTTAGTTTAGGTCCAGTAAGAGCCATGTAATTTTTTTTTGTACATTTATCGTATTAATATTTTTTTGCGTCTCCTAGTTCAGTTAACCCTTTTGTTTGCTAGATATCCGGCCCTTATTGAGGCTTGCAGAGGGGCATAGACCCACCACTCAGAAGACCTTAGAGACTTATTATAATTTCTACCTGGGGTTTACATTATACTTTATGCCCTAAATGAATAAAAACATTTGAATATCTTAATTTGAATCAAGCCCAGGTACACGACATTCCATACCGCAAATACCTCCATAAAACACCTTCCAATCTTTTTATTCAAAGAAATATAAATCACGTTCCAAATCTTTGTCCCATCTTTCCCTTATACCTTACACTAATGCATGAAAGAGACGGAATATATCACCCAGGAACACCCTTTAAACGATCTTGATGGGCCATTAACGATTCGAGTTATCGTAAGTGACACTTGGTACAAATTGGGTGAAAGGCCGAATTCTCGTACACTGGAGGTGCTGATGTCCTACTTGACTATTTGAAATTATTAGAACGGTGTATCTGTGTAAGTTTATGTACCTATATATTAATACCTTATTAGATATTCTAGGCATAAGAACTAATTTATTATTCTATGTTACACTATGTTTCACTCTGTCTCAAAAAATAAAATGTGCATGTTTTCAATTAATATTTGATAGAGATAGACAAATTGTATTTTGCTTATTGAAAATAAAATATTTTATTTTTTATTTATTTACCGATACTTCTGGGGTGCACGGGTTAAGGATCGAATTTAAATAATGCCCATAAAATATTTTTTTTATCCGAATCTATTATTAAATTTTAAAATAATTGACGTCAGAAATACTATAAAAATTAATCACCTTCACTACATAGTGTTGGATATTACAGTATGTGAAGGTACCACCTCACTTTTCTCAAAACTGAAAGGTTAATTTTGGTGCTGATGCGTTCCAGTGCGTTTAACACAGGTTTAATAAATTTGTTATTAAACCTGTGATCTTTTTTGCTAGTGCATTACCTCAGAGGTTACCTGAAGTGTAAAAAAACCACTAGGTACATGCTGTGTGCTGCACTGCCCTGTTTGTGCTCTAATTATTATCTCTTTAATTCTTTGCTAGGATCGTCAACTTATATTTTTGTTGTAAAGACTCTTGCCACACTTGGTCCTGTGCACAATATTTATGTATTATTAAGAATATAACATCTTCAAGTATATAAAAACAACAAAACATTCGAGAACCTCCTCCTTTTTAGGAGTCGGATAAAAAAGGCAACGACCCGAGTTAAGCACTTAGACTTTGAAGCATACTTCCAATTATTAAATTACCCCCACGGCCTGCAAGTTCACTTCACTTATAAAAAGACTTAAAAATTCACTAAACCGAACAAAGTTTCAAACGTTTATTTTGAAAGAACTGGTTGAAACTGCAGTTTTGTATGGCCAAGTTTGTAAAGGAACTTTCTAGATATAAACCCAGACTCACCCACCGAGATTTTAAACTCACCTGCTAAGATTTTAGAGATAAGTGCACCTGAATTCTTAATACTGCAACTTGGTCAGCGGAAAATTTATGGGCAATGAACATTTTATTAGATTTAAGCTGGGAGCACCTTTCTATATGTTATGGCCGCCACGTGAAAGTATGTGTAAAGATTTTGTGACTCCGAGTAAAATTTCACTCACTATATTTTAAAATGTGTTATGAGAGAGTGTGTGTATTATGATAGAAGAGATAGGTTTCATTTATGACGGAGTATGGCATTATTACACTGTTATACTCATTGCTCACGGCAAAAATCAAAACGAATCGTTCGTTCAAGTACTATATGAGCACGGAGAGCCGGTAATCATTTCTGTACATAACTCAATTGAATTTTAACCCTGGGATGTTCAAATTAGGGTTAAATGGATAGATAAACTACAATATCGGAAAATTAAAAAATGGGTTTAAGGGCAAGGCAGAGGTTAAAAACCTATCTGGTGGTGCATACGTTTGTAATTTAATAATAATTCATCGTCAGTGAAACCTGCTGATTGGTGAAGGAGGCTTTGCTCTTGGGGTTTGTAAGTCAGACGTAAATCGCGACGTAAAAACCACAAAAGCCAACTCTACAGGAAGAGAGGTAGGCTGATCTCGTTCCTCGAATACATCTGGACACTACACTAAGATAATGATGATGAACATAATATAAATAAAAAGTTAACAAATTACGTATACATTGTCTATCAATATTCCCATTTACTTGTCCCCACCAAAATTAGAGCAAGCACACCAAAAAATTCTCAATATACCAATTTTTATCTGTATAAAAGCTTGTGAAAATTCAATTACCCAACCAATAAAGTTGTCAAATATCAACATGAGGGGTGACGTCAAGATTAGGGTCACCATCCGTTTTCGATGTTACGGATTTCTCCTGCTAGGGTGACGAATTATTTTTAGATGCTCGGGTCAGGCAGGTAGTGTGTTGACGGGTTTTCAAATTGAAGTTCCATGAAATAAGTTAGGCGTTGGACCTTGGAAGAACTGCACTGAGAATTAATTATTAGACCTGGTTTTATTGCTAAGTGGGTCTTAAAAGTCTTTGTTATTACGTAATGGTTCAAAATGATCGGTAGATACAAGTGATAGTAGATGAGGAGTCCTAGAAGCACAGAAGAACATCTCAGAAGCACAATCAAGAGGTCCCGAATATGAATTCTGGCTTAGAAATTCGAGTTAAGCTAACGGATTTATGGAATTTGCTAATGATTTCGGTTGCTAACATTTAAAAAACAAATGCAAGCATTCCAGAGAGTAATATAGATGCATTAAAGTCTAAGATCCCAAGCGGTGCGATTGCACCGCGAGTCTATTGTTTACCTATTGTGTCTATTATTTACTCACTTGACAGGTTAAAAAAACTCAGTTTTGTATTATCCAATATTGTTAATTAAACAACTCCACCCCACTGATGATAGATAGCCATTCCACGTCACGAGATTACTTCTGAGAGGAAACAATTTTTTTCTTCGCCAACTTCGATCTGAAATTATCAAACTTTTCATATTTTACGTACGTAGTGATTTCGTCGCTTGTCAATCATTTCGACGGAAACATTTTAACTTGACGCTTATCAGGATCTCAAGCTTGAAATATCATTAAATTGGGAATTGCTTGGATTATAAAATCGCCTATTTAAAACAAAACCGTGAAAGATATTTATATATATTGCTTTTTTATGGTAGCACTACACATGGCCATTAATTTGTATTTGCGTTTTTTTTTAAAGAATATTAGCAACCGAAATTATCGAAATTACTAATATTCCCTCTAACCCCCCCAACTAAGCTAAATTGCTTGTGCAGCTTGTGAGTGGGTTCACGTCGGTAGTGTAATGCCCAGAATTCGAACCCGTGACCTCTCGATCCTAAGGCTGACTCCTTAACCACTAAGCTACCGTCATATTTGATTAAGAATTACCACGTGTGGACAGTATACTTGACAAAGTATTGGTCTTTTTTGCCTACTTGACGAAAATGTTCAATACCAAATACGCTTACCGTGCCCTTGTTTGTTTGTATTGGTCTCTATTTTTTTACAACACTTAGATGATAGACAAGCACATGGCCCACCTGATGTAAAGTAGTTACCGTGGGGCCTTTTAATTTTAAAACAATACCTCGTTCCTAACATAAAGATATCAGACTTCTTATGTAGCCTTAAAGTAAAGAATTCCAATACTTATTTCAGACTTTAGAATGAAGAAGACACCGACGATGAAGACAAAGTCGAAACTATTCAAAGAACTTGTGGTAAATAAAGGGGAAGTTAAATTTCAACTTATGAAAATATTTTAAGTTCTGCAAGGTACGATAATGTCAATAAGATATAACGAAAGAATTTGAACACAATACGTAATACGAATCAGTGCTCTAAGTTATTGATGTATAATCTAAACAATCTAAGACCATTTGAGATTGATGGCCGAAAATCGAAGCAATTCAATACCCTTATTAATTTTAATAGGAACCTTTCTGTTCGAAATTGGAAAATAAAAAACAAAGAGCACTCAGAAAACTAATAAAATATTCAAACGCGAACGAAAATCCTTTAGACATCAAAAGGGAATTAGCGTTTCAAACAATTTCTTTCTATCATCGGTTTGTTTAATTGGACCAAGTTTTGAAGACTGTGTCTCGCTAGGGTCTTATTGAGTGGGATTTTCTATTTTATTATGAAAAAGGACGTAGAAATGCCAGATTCTTTTTATCTTGTTATCCCCGTCCTTACCTGTCTCCTTTATTGAATCAGGTGTTACTCGGGCAAAATCATATATACGGGATCGGAGACGAATTTGCTTATCAGGGCGTACGGAGAACCTTGATCGTGTATTAAATTGTACCGGTATATTTTAGGGTTCTAGATGTAGTATAAGGTTTGTATTATCATTTCATATGCTTGGTTGTTTTAGTACTCCGATAATATTAGCGAAACGTTCAGGTTTATATTGAATTTTGTATGGAACATCTGAGTCTCTAGAGTAATATGGAGTCCAAATATAATATTTTTGCTTTTCAGCTAACAGGTAGGCCTTAGTAGCATCAACATTTTGCCTATATTTTTGGTGTAATATATTTTAGTATGTTTATATTTATTAAAATTTGGTAGGTATTTATAGGCAAAATGTTGTTATGTATGTATTATCGCATTCTAGTGTAACTCATGGTGTAACAACGCTTAGTACGGGTTATTGTTCTAAATAGTTTTATGTAATATGATTTTCATCTAATACTTGTCCTGGTTTGTTTATAGTTCTTATGAATGGATGAATCTTTGTTACTCATTCACGCAAAAAACAAGGACAGATCGGGATGCACCAAATGCAAAGAGATAGATTATACTCTGCAATAAGATATAAGTTACTATGTATTCCAGGAATATGTTCTTGTCATTTATCACGCGACCAATATTGGAGGCGAACAGAGCCACGGACATAACTAGCTATAATATAAAAAATCTTATTCTTCAACATCTCCCTTGAAAAGGAGATATTCCCAAAGTATTTTAAAAGTTCAACCCTGATTTCTGTCACAGTTGATGTAAAAACTACAGGGGGTATAAAATAGTGCACTGAAACAAAGTTTGTCGGTACGAATTTTAAAAATGTTGGCCAAGACGTTACCGTAGAAGACAGTAACTTAGTTTAAAATATCTAGAAACTAAAATCACAGCTTCAGTTAAGATTTAGTACTGCTAACTTAGAATTTCTGACACGATAAGTTTAGTCTGTAGATGGTAGACTTATACGGTCTTATTACAAAACACGGACTAACTGTAAAACCAGGTTTAAATCGTCTTTAGACCATGGTCTAAATAAAATCATATTACAAAAAGCGTTTTAGTAGTAAACCATAGATCATCTTTGGTCTAAAGATAAACCGGCGTGACCCCTAGTTTAGCGTTGGTTTAAAGTGTAATCACAATAATCGCATACGTCAGAGTTGTCGTTTTTTAGGTTTTCATTATTTAGCTTGTGATTATTCGTGCATATTTTTGCTCGTAATAGATATTAATGCAGTTGATGAAATGGATATCGAAGATATTATTATCGTGAAGTTACTGGACATACCACGCTTACCTAACAGAAATTTTCAAAACGTTTTGTTATATGATTTGTTGATTTAATTAGTGATTATTCTGAGGCTATGTCATATTTTGACTTACTTTTTCTTCAGAACTCCAACTTTCTGCTCTTCTTTTATTTTGTTCTTCCATCATAATTAACTTTACATACAACATACAACTTACAGTATAAAGTTTCGTAATTCGTTTCGAACATCGTGCAAAACTTCGTTCCGTTTCAATGCACACATCTTCCAATATTTTATAACAATGATTGCTAAATAAAGGCATGATAGTGATATTTTATTACTTAATAAAGAATAACTATTATCCATGAAGTTGCATTTAATGAAAAAATATGTTTTAAATATATTTTTCACCAATCTTAGTAAATATTATTTTATCAATGACTTCAGAAAAAATCAGCTTTCGGAGGATACGGAACGTTGCGATCGAATGGTGTCATAATGAACGAACAATATTTGTAGTTATCTGTGGTTTTTATTGCAGCCAAGGTTTAAACCATGGTACTAAGTAGTCTACGGTTTATTCATTTTTGTAATAAGAAGAAGTTTAAACCATGGTCTAGAGATTAAGCCTAGACTTTATAGTTCGGGATTAAACCAGACTTAATTCTGTTTTTTGTAATAAGGCCCATACAATTCCCAGTGTGAATAAAGTATCACTTATTTTTTATAGCAGTGTTATTGATAGTCAATATTTATAGCCAGATGTCATCTCGTCATCTCTTTTCTTTGCCATATCCTCTTTCACACACTCCATTCACCTTTTCTTGGGCCTTCTTTTTCCCTTAAAGCCCTCTATATTCAATATTTTGAATCTATTTATATGATTATTTTCATCTTCACTCATAATATTATACCCATCGTCAGTCACTTCTCAAATTCCTTTCGGCTAACTCCTCTTTCTATAGTAAAATGTATCATCTTCTTGCACGGTTAGGACTATTCAGTAAGACTTCAAAAATTATTTTCTGCTAACTCCTCTTTCTATAGTAAAATGTATCATCTTCTTGCACGGTTAGGACTAGTTTTGACCCTCAAACATCTATTTTCTCCATAGTTTCGAGCCTCAATCAAACATCAAGTTCCATACGACCGGTGTCACTTTAAACAAAATAACAACCTAAAAACAAATTTAACAACGATCTTCAATAGACGCAGGACACTTTCCTAGTTGCACTGCATTAGATTTCAGTAATGTTTGGAATATGGCGGTCGCACCCTTCACCAAGATAAAGTTAATGTTATTTTTTGTGCTGCTCTCTGACCTTTGTGAGCCGAAGGGATAACGACGTTCTAAGGTTTAACGAGTTAGCATTACAACTGCGAGTGCTGACTATATTCAAACACGTTCAAAGAAATGTTTTAAGGGATTTTAACTTCCTCTGGCAGATTTAGGGTTAACATATTGCTCTTAAAATTTTACAGCCTATACCTGAGATTCGATTGAAAAAAAAAGAAATGTATAAGACGGTTTTCTTTTAATACGTAGGTTTTTTTTTCGTATGGAATGGAAATCCCCAAGGAACGGTGATGTGGGACGCAAACCCACTTAAATTATACCTCTATCTCAAATCTCCATAGTGCATCAACTAAATTTATATTTGCTCCACCTTTGATTTACTAATATTAAGTCTATTAAGTGCCTGTGCATCTTCATGCATAAGCTATGTGATTTAACTTATTCAATAAAAATAGAAGATGCTTAAGCATACAAATATTGGCACTGACAAATCGTTTTACTGCCAATACAATGACGTAAAGCAAAAGACCGTGAATCTTCTGGAAATGGAGTAATAATAATAATATCGATTTGGTAGATACCTAAGTACTAATAATAATTACAGTAGGATTCAAATAATAATCAGAGATCGTGTATTTGTAGTACCATACCGATGTTATATGTAATTAATTTATCATTGAGTAACAATTAATCTCGAGGATTATAAGATAGGTCGTATGTAGGATTATGTTACTATGACGTCACAAAGCGGTAACATTGCTTGGAGCTTGGTTAAATTACATGCGGTTTGTATTATAACGGAGGGGAGGGAAGTTATGTGGTGATTATGTTACGTGTTAGTAACGGAAGTTTCGTTATGTTCCGTTTCAGCTGTTGCAGTAGCGTTATTACGATTAGGAGCCTTGCAAAATTTTGGAGCCCAAGTGAGGCTTCGTTCGCATAAGTTCCATTGCTCAGTTCCATGATGGTACTACAGCGACTTTTTTTCGCATTAGTACCATTTAAACTACGTATAAATGGTACTAATCATCATGGAACTGAGCCATGGAACTACGCCTCTCGGGATTAAGTGTTCAGACGGCACTACTAAATAAAAATATGTTATTAAATTATATCAATTATTACAGATTTTATTGCCTTAAAATTAAATTACAATTCACAAAAGCTTCTGAGAGTAACATAAAAATATAAAATTGAAAATGGAACATCCTGTAATAAAAATATCGATATTTTAATTCCGAGCCTTTTCATCAGTGGCTCTCTTATTGAGAGAGGGCTCGTATGCACTCGACTGTACAGGTATTCAAGTGTGTGTAATTAATTGTTTCACATGTCTGTTGTGTAACGAATACATATTTTTCTTTTTCAAGTACTATCGAGCACACAATATTTACTGTTTATACGTTATTCAATGATTTGCTTCTACTTTTTGTAAAAAGAGATGCTACTTCGATATTTTAATTCAAAAGGTATAATGGTTAGTTTAATAAACTTGTATTGTATCAGTCAATTGACAATTTTAATTGCTGTGTATATAATTAAAAATTGTTAATTAATATACGGTATAAATGTGTCATAGTAATAAGATCTAGTTCTATTGCGAATGTGGTGGTTAGGCACGATCCTTTCTTACTAAAATAATCAAAAATAATGAAAAAAATAATAATAGTGGTCTCCTACTTCATTTTCTAATTATTAAATCATTTTAGGTTTAGGTAGGACACCACGGTATTTCCGTACAATTGAGCAGTCCGACTGGGGAAGTACCTCCGCCCTACAGAATATCGCGGCCATAACAACCTCGTGTTGTGTGCCCGGCGGTGAGTATAGGGTAGCCAGAGCTCACTGGAGAGTTTTTGTGCTGTCAGTGGGAAGTTCAAAGGCTATTCCTGATTTGCCTTCTATGCTGACGGCACAGAAAATCTCCGGCAGGACGAGTGTGACTCTCCTGGTGTAAAACACGTCCATAGGCCACGGTAACCACTTTCCATCAGGTGGGCCGTGTGCTTGTCTGCCACCTCAGTGATATGAAAAATAAATACATAAGTTTTTATGGAACTGACTGCCTTCTAATTCCCAATCTTGAAATAAGAGCCCTCACCAGAGCTTCGTCTTTTAATTAGTACCTATACCGACTTGCAGTTGAGGTTGGCCGGGCCCGAAACATCTTGATGTTGCCACCATATACTATTAAAATATTTATAATGGTGATATCTAACACCATAAGGGGTTACTACCCCATAACTGTGAGATGTCCACTCCATACCACTTAGGTAATAGTGTTTGCACCTTTACGATAATGACTTTATGGAACCCATACTACCCCCTAACATTCATACGTTACGCCATAATGCGCACACATAAAATTTGACCTCATAAATTAATGACCAACGTAAAATAAAGGCCTCATACACATTAACTTCCAAAATGGAGGATCTTGGGAATACATATTAACTTCACTACATTTGGCAGCCGAGTATTGTGTCACTAGGCGATAGTCTACGTGTCTTCAAGTTGAATTCATAATTAAAATTAAACATTTACTTATTAAGGAGGAAATTGTTTTCAAGGACATATTATGTTCCAAATTTCGAATAGAATCTCTAAATATTTTTCTGTCATAACATGCCATAAAAATAAAAGCAAAACCACAAACGAATATTTAAAATGCATACACAAAATTTAATTGAGTGTTTCCGTTTCCAACCCAAGAATATTTTTTCAGGTTACTATCCCGATATATTCCGTTTTCTACCCATGATTATACTCTTTTTTTTCCATATTCTTCAATGTAGTGCAATTGACCACTACTTAAACAAGTAAGAAAACAAACAAAGAAATTATATCACTTATAATATTTACATCTTTTGTTAGTCCACTCATGTTGGGACGCCCTTAGTTCTGCCATCATAACTTTTAAGTTTAATTTATAAACGTAAGGTCCAGTTTTTCAACTACATAAGCTATATGTAAAAGTGTATACATATCTTTTTTGTTGACTGTACAATGTAGTTATTTTTTTATGTACCTCATAAATTCCATACCTCATGTTTTGGGGTACTGAATGAGCTATAACTCATAATGTTCATATATCGTACCTGTTTCATTGCTCCCAGCAAATATTTGAATGAATGAATATGTTTCTTTGCTTGTATTTGGGTATATGTAAAATATGTAAATGTGTGTAAATATGTTTATACTTATTGAAGAGCTTCTTACAACAAGCTCTTCGTACTTTTATTAACGCCAATGGCATATTTATCATGTTTTATGTTGTTTGAGCCAGTACCTATAGTTGAAATAAAATAGTCACCATTGAAAAGGCCATAGCTGTATTAACACACTATACGTTCAAAAAATGCAGTTCCACTTAAATAATGATAAAGAATTATTTTTTTAAATACAATGATTATAATATAAACTTAATACAAATTGGGAACTGAACCTGTGACGTTATATACAATAATCACAGTCGCTATTGCCATAAACTCATTCATGTATGTACATTCGACAAAGAAGATACAGTCACAGCTTCACATACAAGTTTATATAGTAAAATAAATTATTAAAAACAAAAATCTCGACTGATACTAAAAAGATCTAAAAAGCTTTATAGCAAGCGGTACCCATTAATTTCCATCTGGTTTAAGATTTGTAAATGGGTAGAGCCTGCTATAAAGCTTGTTTTGATCTTAGTCCGGTTTTTTGTTTTTATTAATTTATTTTATTTTATACTATTTGTTATAACATATATATTTTTGTAATCGTCTTTTAATTGCCTTCATTTTGATACCTCACCCGATAAATTTGAGTGAAAATGTATTTTTTTCAACCTACAGTTTGGCGTCAAAAACCTAATAATATATTTCTTCATATTATACCTATATACCCAATAAAGACCTTTCATTTGAGACATTAATACTACTACTGTACGACATTATTGAAATCCGTACAGTAGTTCCGAATATATGAGGTAATAAAGAATATAACAAACATACATAATATAAACGTACGCGCGATAACATAACCATTCTTAGCAGTCGGGTAAAAAGTGCTGCTGTATCTCCTTTGTCGACTGTACACTGAAATTACATGGTTTATAAGTATTTTGCGGTTACACTATTATTCGCACATACTGTTCAACAACGATAAAAAAAAACTTTTCAATAATAAGAAAATATTACAGTAACCCACGAGTAGCGGTACAGTCTCGCACAGCCAGCGATAAAAACACCGCGGAAGTGCAGAGCGCGCGGTAAACGACAGCCGGTGTCCGTTTCCTGCACGGTGCGCGAGGTGACGTTGTGCCCGACTGTACTTTTGTCCCGAGTTTACCGTGATGTGCGCGACTGTACACAATGTTCGAATATTTATGAAGGTAGTTTTGTTTGGCGTCTGCTGTTATTTTGGTTGCGAACTTCGATGATTAAAGTCCGCTGAGTTTGTTGCCGGAGTTTTCTCAGGACCCGCTGTTTAGTATAGCAGAAAAGCATTTAAAAATTTTATTCTAAAATAATTATGCTAGAAACTTAGGCCATAACGTTTGTCAAAGAGACTTAAATACTTTAGCTCGCCTGACCAAGACTTAGATTTCCCACAAGACATGTTCAAAACTTGTCTTCAAGTGACATATCTGTTTACGTGTTGAAAGTAGTTAAAAGTTTATCTTCAGTTGATCTTGGAAACTGGAAATTGCACCGAGCAGAACTAGCCCTATGTCTAAGTATGCAAAATATTGTCATCAATATAACAAAATTATCTTATTATATTATTAGAAGTAAATATTTATGTTTCATTTAATTTTATTATATTCTTCTCTTTTTAATCGATTTGAATATGTAGCATGCAGATTGCGTATTAATTTCATTCAAATTTACTTTTAAACTAACTTTTAAACTCTCGCGTTTCATGATATATGTTTAAGAAAGCGGGAATTAATGCGATTATGGTATAGGTACTTACATACCTTTGATTGTATATACCTAGTACCTACTTAAGTATCTATACCATGATCGCGTTAATTCCCGCTCTCTTAATTAGGTAAATTCATTCAAATTTATTATTTTTCAAATGTATTAAATGGTTAATAAATAAATAAAATTAATAAATTTCTTAAATGGTTTGCTAGCTGATACTCGCGGTTTTATTCACGAAAACGTTGGTTATAATTTCTGGTTATATCTTTTTATTTTACCAGGATGTTTGATTGTTACACACTGCTGTTTTTAAGACTGATGAAGATCTTTCTTATAAAAAACCCCCATCAAAATAGGTCTAGTAGTTTTTGCGTCCATCGCGCAGCATCAGATTGATTTTGACGAACAATGTACTAAAAATGATATTAATGTTTTGTTTCTCCCTTTCCTGTTGCGTAATAGTTCTGATGTCTGACACATACCTTTAGTTTGGACGATAATACAATAAAAATCAATAAAACAGTGCGATTTGCACTTAATAATATTACGATCATTTTGAAACTTCGTTGTCAATATCATTCTGACCTTGAGTGTACAAAAAAAATGACAAGGTGTCTTTTTTATACCACTTAGGTGGTAGACAAGTACACGGCCCACCTGATGGAAAGTGGTCACCGTGGCCTATGGACGTGTGCTACACCAGGAGCGTCACAGTCACGCTGCTGACCCTGAAGATACTTTCTAATGCCCTTCTTGAAGAACCCCATATTCTAGTAGTAGAAGGTTTAAATGGTCAGAGAAATACGGCATAATGTTATGCATGTTTCTCAAGTCTTCCCCTCCTACCAAGACCTGATAAAATCTACATGGTCAAACATTTTTCCTTACTCAGCGATAGTAAAATGACCTTAAATAAAACAAATGTGTGGAACTAAAACAAAATGGTCGTAAAGTTAAATTTTAATCAATCGTTTGATCTCTTGATTCGTCGACGCACAACATTAAAGTAATCGTCCATAA
Source organism: Eilema caniola (assembly GCA_949126895.1). Lineage (NCBI taxonomy): Eukaryota > Metazoa > Arthropoda > Insecta > Lepidoptera > Erebidae > Eilema > Eilema caniola. The sequence goes on along the minus strand of OX421466.1, from coordinate 27,333,418 downwards.
TACGGAGCAATTATTACACAAAGACGCAGGATTTCATAGACAATCAAAGGGAATAATTTCGGACGGCGATTATTTCGAGTGAAGGCTGACGAGAGCCCTTAAGGACAGCGTCAAGTACCACCGTTTAATTAATGAAACCCTCTGAGGTACTTAGGCAGATTTAATTGAAGTGAGTTCCTTGAAACAAGTAGTGCGGACGACAGATTCTTAGAATGGTATAAAATAGTTCATCTGATAAGTATAAGTATTAAAGTCACATTTTTGTACTGATTACCTCAGCTATAAAATGTAAATAACTTTCCTCATTGACTGTACCGCCATTATAAAACGCAATTATAAAACTGACAAATTTTCGGGGGGAATCGGTAATAGCGGGAATCGGGAATTACCCATGTATTTGTTTTTATTAATGTAACGATGCAAATCGTCTTATTGAAGCTAAGTGCCCACCTTCACCGCCGCGGGCTGTTCCAGTTCCTGTTCCAATTCTTAATTCTTTCTCTATTGACTGGAGGTTGTGTACACCTCGCCCTGGGATGCATTACCAATTAAATACCCCATACATTTTATGTAACGCCTTTTGGATTACAATCATTGTTATACATTTCATAGTAAAACTTTCATTTATCTCTCTGCTCATACCCTAGCCGGTATAGTCGACTTAATAATTATTTTTTTCGTCTCATCTACCTAAGGTAAACTCAGGTAATAATTAAACTAAAATAAATATATTGCAATTAATCTAATTAGAAACCAAACTCTAACGTTTCATTAAAAAAGAGTATCTCCTAGTACCTATTCGAAATAACAAAAAAAAACATATAACTATTTCCGTTCCTCTAGATTGCGAGGCCTAATATGTGATCATTAAGCAACTGTTAATGCCTTAAGTATTGCTAAGTTTGTTGTTTGTAGCGAAAATTAAATCTTTTTATAAAATGAATATATAATATGTAAGAAATCCATATCGATTATTTGGACTAAAATCTGTCCTAGAAATTATTATATACCAAAACGACATTGAAAGATAAAATAGGAACAGGCCGAGCCGATATTGGAACAGAAAATAAATAAAAGTAATGATAAACGACTATCCATTCAATAAAACCAACTTTGGTTCCTGCCATATGCCCATAAATTGAACAAAGCCAGTGTTAGCACGATATAAATCAGTTTGCACTTATAAAAATATGGGTGTAAATTATGTGACGACTTTTATCCGTAACTGTACTTAGTGTTGTAAGATGTAGAATGTACTGTGAGATTTTTGAAGTGAAAACTTCTTAAAATCGCGTGAGGATCACGTGTTAAACTCGCGTCAGGATCACGTGACCTTTGACCTGTAACCGACGACTTTGTAGGACAACATGACGTCATACAACATTCCTAGCTACATAGTGTTTATTTTGCTAGGTACGTTAAGAAGGTTCGTAGCTTAGCGGTAAGCGCTTCGACTGTAAGTCCTTGTGGTTTCAGATAGTACCGGGCTTGAACCTGGGCTTCTGATACTTCTCGTGATTATTTTTTCTTTTTGTAATTTATTATTTTCTTCTGACAGTAAATTAGCAGAAAATTAGTGATAGGTTCTTTGATTGGCGCTATATTATAGGTATAGTATGGTATGGTATGATATGTTCTTTCTATCTTTTCTCTGTAAAGAAAGAAAGAAAAAGTTTTCACTTCTGCCAGCACTCCCGGAGTGCAACCCGTCTTTATTTGTATGTTTTGTTTTTCTTACTTATACCATTTTAATACTGAGGTCAGCCTCAGTGGCGTAGCAGTAGTGAAGGTGCGGGGTCGATTCCATGTCAATACAAATATGGGTATTTGCATTAGTCTCGTCGTGCTGTGACGGTACGTCGTCTAACCAAAGCTGAGTGAACTTCGTTTTGCGTATTTGATTTAAATATTAAGTCGAAAGTGCCAGCCCCCGCCCTTTGGCGGGAGATATGAGTGCTCCGCCAACCGCACAGATATTGTGGAATTCATCCAGAGACAATAATTCCCCCACTGGTCTCAGTCGTTGCAATAGATTAAGGAATCAACCGCGAATAAAAAGAAGTGGAAATGAAGTACAACAAACGACTAAATACGTTGATAGCAGTTACTTGACTCACATCCATTCGATCGTACTTCTGAATTAGGCTTACATTATACCGCACTTCCGACACATAGACCCCCGAGAGGCTCAACGTCCCCAATCTCCAGCGTGTAATAACTAGTGTTCCGTCAATCTGAACTTTAAGCCAGCTCTTGCATGCTGTACTCATCTGGGACTTTAACCTCAGCCCCTCCAGGTATTACAGGACTGGTGTAATAGAATTTATACTACGGCTGAATACGGTCTCAATGCGGTAAGTTGCTCCTAACTCATCCATACAATTTTCACCATACATTCGTCCTCGCGTAGCGCCGCCTCGCTAGCAGATTACAGGCTCAGGGGCGTCTTCGGCCTAGGCACACACAAGGATAGCTTCGGCCTCCGCCAAAGCTTATGTTCGCCAAGTTCCTGGTCTGAAAGCCATGACTCGTTACGTGGGACATCCTAATACGCGTCGAGGGCAAAGGTACCGCGTAACATTTATCAACGAACCCCGCGATCAAAGAATAATGTTAAATGTACACAATTAAATACTCTCAACGTCACGTCACTCAGCTAAGAATAATATTACACATAAAACAGATAAATACAGTAATAACTATAATTAATTGTAATGGTATGAAAGTAACTCACCACGTCTGCAGATTATTAATAGTGTTCACTTGACAGTGTAGCACCGTAACTTACTCGAGTGACGCCTATGTTCCTACTCCTTCACGAGCTCTGGTCGACCGCTCTCCTCCCCGGATACCAAACGAATGCCCGAACCTACGCTCTCTCCAACCTCATAAAAAATCTCTCCAAAACGCTCCCACGCCTTGTCTTTACAAAACCTGCACGTGTACCCCGGACCTTTCTCGTAAAAACTAACGTCCTAATAGTTTCTTTAAAGTATCACAAAAACAATAACCATCGTTTCAGGAGCCAACACAAAAGGTCCTGCTTTACCTGATCTGTGGAGGGTCAAATAGTAACGTTGCGAGCCAGATGCCTGCAAGTGGACGCCCGATATTAAATATCAAAATATCAACGTATTGAAGACGTAAATTTTAAGGCTTATTAATAACCCATTGTTGAGTAACTTGTGTACCATCACATATTCCCCCCTGAAATTCAGACTCGAGGACTATCATCGAGTATGAAATTTCACTCACACCATAGAATTACATGTGGTACAACCAATCATTCAGTAACACACATAATCGCACCGAGCGAGAATCGAACTCGCTACTCACTATTCAGTAATCTCGTGTAAAACTGTGTGAATCGCACCGAGCGAGGATCGAACTCGCGCTCACGATTCCGTAATCGCGCGTTCAGCCTCGTGAACCGCACCGAGCGAAAATCGAACTTGCAACTGACAATTCAGTAATCTCGTGTGCAGCTGTGTGAATCGCACCGAGCGAGAATCGAACACGCAACTTACGATTCAGTAATCTCGCGTTCAGCCTCGTGAACCGCACCGAGCAAGGATCGAACTTGCAACTCACGTTTCAGTAATCTCATGTGCAACTGCGTGGATCGCACCGAGCGAGAATCGAAATCGCAACTTTCGATTCAGTAATCTTGCAGTTAGCCGGCGTGCCACATAGATTATAATAATACCCGTCAGGTTTTTATTATTATTATCACTAGTTGGAGTCTTATTTGATATTTCAAGCTGCCACGGTCATTAGAATACCATAGTGGCTAATGAGATTTACCAATAAGAATCTTATTTGATCTTCTAGCCTGCCACGTCACAGGTTACCATGATCATTACATAAGTAGCTTATAAGAATTCCTAGTCGGAATCTTACTTCTTGAAATTCCAACAGGTATAATTTGTTAAAACTTAGTATTCATCTATTCATAAATAACAATGGCTTGTGCAATTTGATAAACGGAGGAAATCAGTGTTCTCACTTAATCTCTCCTATACTTTTGTTTTCCAACTAATAGCCGATTTCTTTTCCTTTGAATTTGAAACAGCATGGCCAGTCCTTGAAGCCGGAAATTTTACTAGTTAAATAATGTCGAGGTGCGAAGATACAGTTAAGACACTTGTGAGTGAACTTAACATTCAATTTCGTTCCATCACGAATACGATCGTGACGTTCGTGGCATTACACGCTATTACACTCACCTATATTCCAGCGAATTTTGCCTTTAAATTATTATTCCTTTTACTTCACTTATCGTTAAAGTTAGAAAGATTTTTTTTTTTTTCTACTTCACGCAAGCAAGTGCCATAAATAACAAAAGATAATAACTTAAAATCTAACAGTTCTCAAGATCCTTTTGACGATCTAAGTTCCCTGTTTTTATTTTGATTGGCCACTCATGGTGTACCTACTTAACAAAGGCTCTATTAGAGGCTATCAGTAAACAAGGGCATTTCGAAATTTAAATTAATTGTTTGTGAAACCACTTATTTATAAAACGCGTTCCCCCCTGATAATCAGATGCTTGCATACGGTATACATACTCAAATTTCCACGTCATAAGGTTATGTATGATTTAAATTAACTTCCATAAGCCAACTTCGTAGTCAATTTTACATAAAATTGTCAATCATGCAACAACTTGTTGATACCTAATCATCATCATCTATGATCATCTAGGACCATAAGCATCTTGTGAATTCATTACACATAAATAAACGATAATTCCATCTTAAGCTATAATCGCTGCAAATAAAAATAAACCTTCTGCTCACATTTTGAGGGTTGATGACGGCGTGACTAATTCTTTGAATTATCTTATCTTATCGTATTGGTAAGGTTGAAATGCCCTGGTATGACTAAATTATGATTTTCTGAAATAAATCACTTACTGTCTAGTGTTGCATTATCTATCGTATAGTCGTCACGCGTCTAATTCCACGCTATGAGGCGTAGGTATATTCTTTTGTCATGGAAGTCCCCTCAAGGTGTCAAACAGGAATAATTGTTAAACTCAAGTACATAAGATCCTTGATCAAATGAAGCTTAATTTTCATACCTCGCCATATCTGATTTACCAGATATAAGGTCGCTCGGCCACCGATTAGTCGCCTCTAGCGAAAGGTTTCCAGTGGTCACGATGCTCGGCTACTCTGTTGTGCCGCGAGTTGAAACACGATGCGCTGTCTCGATACTGCACAACGCTGGATTTTCATATTCACGAAGCGATGAGTCTTCCAAACAGCCCTTGACTTGACTTCAAACCAGCAAACACGAAGTCCGGTGTTACTGAAATGTTATAGCACACGAGCAGAGAATTTGTTGCGAGAGAATTCATTGAACCTCTTTCTCGATAATCCACTTATATGTAACTTTTTTTTTTTTTTTTTGCCAGTCAAGATTTAATAACTAAGGTTGGTAACAGCTAACCATCTTAGTTTTAATAGTACCCAATAACCTTTAACATAATTGTATTGTTATTTTTGGGTTTCGAACCCACAATACTCGCCATATGGTGAGACAATGCCTAGTCCCCTTTTTTATGGGGTCTTTTGTTATCACTGTTTCCGTTCACTTAAACTAACATCCATTGAACAATCGTTTCTTGCTTATTTTAAATATTTTACATGCTCACGCTAGTTCATGTCAGAATGGGTAGGCAGAAATGTACCCTATCTTTTGTTTTGTCTCCGTGTTGCAAGCCAGAATCTCCTAACAGAGAAACAAATAACTTAATTTCCGATCTGGGTTTCGAACCCTCGTGGATAGTGTCTAAATAGTTGATTCATTGCTGTGCCAATAGGGTAACAACACCCAAGTATTCTGCCGTATTTTAAAACTTCGGGATTCGAACCCGCTATCAGTCTTGTTTCAGGATTATTTAGCCACTTTGCTACATAAGAAAATTCTTAAATGCAGAGAGCTGTGTCGCTAAAAGGTTTCACAAGTGTACAATGATATAAATAGATAAGAAAAATCTTCAATTTAAAATAATGTACTAAGGAGATTACAAGAGCCATTCATCCAATGTATTGCGCAATACAACCTACATCAGTCTGGGCCTCGAACCCAGGCTATATTATAATTAAATTCGTCTACCGTAAATAAGAAATAACCTTAGAATACAGTTAGCTTCTTTTTTGCCATTTCAAAGACTTTAGCCTAGGATCGAACCCAAGCAGCTCATGCATTGCCATTGAAGGCAATATGATTCTAAAAACACCTCAAACACTTAGTTGGCCTCCTTCTGTCCTCAGAATTTAATTCACCCATGCCATCAACTTAAGTACAACCAAATCATTAAATTTCCTAGTCGCGTCCAAAGTATGTAAGTATGTACATAGGAGCGCGAGCGCAATGTCCGCACGTTGTTTCGGATGGGCCGTTAACGGCTTTTCCGGGAGCAACTGCCACCTGGCCTCCCAGTCCCTAGAGGAGCTATTAGCATGTGGTATTGTACATTTACCGTAGGTAACGTACTTTAGGCTTGGTTTTAAAGTATATTTAGGTGAATATACTTAAAACACAAAGTATTTTATGTCATAACTCATAAGTCATAACAAACTAATTTAGCCTTTAAATGTATGCTGCATTGAGATATTATATCATACTTGGTAGCGCTACATCGCCTGTTCACAATACGGACCATTATGGTACCGATTACGTTATATTATATAAAATTATTCTACGTTGTGTTTTGTGTAGTAACTTATTTCAGTTCAACCTCGTTGCATTGAAGTGAAACAATGCATTTTCTGACGAGGATCCTGGTCCACAGGCACCATTTGTGACGGTACGTCGTCTAACCAAAGCTGAGTGAACTTCGTTTTGCGTATTTGATTTAAATATTAAGTCGAAAGTGCCAGCCCCCGCCCTTTGGCGGGAGATATGAGTGCTCCGCCAACCGCACAGATATTGTGGAATTCATCCAGAGACAATAATTCCCCCACTGGTCTCAGTCGTTGCAATAGATTAAGGAATCAACCGCGAATAAAAAGAAGTGGAAATGAAGTACAACAAACGACTAAATACGTTGATAGCAGTTACTTGACTCACATCCATTCGATCGTACTTCTGAATTAGGCTTACATTATACCGCACTTCCGACACATAGACCCCCGAGAGGCTCAACGTCCCCAATCTCCAGCGTGTAATAACTAGTGTTCCGTCAATCTGAACTTTAAGCCAGCTCTTGCATGCTGTACTCATCTGGGACTTTAACCTCAGCCCCTCCAGGTATTACAGGACTGGTGTAATAGAATTTATACTACGGCTGAATACGGTCTCAATGCGGTAAGTTGCTCCTAACTCATCCATACAATTTTCACCATACATTCGTCCTCGCGTAGCGCCGCCTCGCTAGCAGATTACAGGCTCAGGGGCGTCTTCGGCCTAGGCACACACAAGGATAGCTTCGGCCTCCGCCAAAGCTTATGTTCGCCAAGTTCCTGGTCTGAAAGCCATGACTCGTTACGTGGGACATCCTAATACGCGTCGAGGGCAAAGGTACCGCGTAACATTTATCAACGAACCCCGCGATCAAAGAATAATGTTAAATGTACACAATTAAATACTCTCAACGTCACGTCACTCAGCTAAGAATAATATTACACATAAAACAGATAAATACAGTAATAACTATAATTAATTGTAATGGTATGAAAGTAACTCACCACGTCTGCAGATTATTAATAGTGTTCACTTGACAGTGTAGCACCGTAACTTACTCGAGTGACGCCTATGTTCCTACTCCTTCACGAGCTCTGGTCGACCGCTCTCCTCCCCGGATACCAAACGAATGCCCGAACCTACGCTCTCTCCAACCTCATAAAAAATCTCTCCAAAACGCTCCCACGCCTTGTCTTTACAAAACCTGCACGTGTACCCCGGACCTTTCTCGTAAAAACTAACGTCCTAATAGTTTCTTTAAAGTATCACAAAAACAATAACCATCGTTTCAGGAGCCAACACAAAAGGTCCTGCTTTACCTGATCTGTGGAGGGTCAAATAGTAACGTTGCGAGCCAGATGCCTGCAAGTGGACGCCCGATATTAAATATCAAAATATCAACGTATTGAAGACGTAAATTTTAAGGCTTATTAATAACCCATTGTTGAGTAACTTGTGTACCATCACAGTGCCTCGGAGAGCACGTTAAGCCGTAGGTCCCGGTTGCCATACGAACATCTACTCGTTACGGGTAGTTGGAGCCCTCAAAAATCCAACAACTGGTCTACTTGCAATTGATATCCCTGGATTGTGGAGGTCATATGGCAGTCGCTTCACGGAAAATATTGAAGATCAGCAAAATTCGCAGTTCCCAGACTCCTAGTTAAAAGCTTCGGGTATGACTGGAATTAACGCTAGGATGAAGAAGTCTATTTTAATACTGGGGCTTTCTCAAATGAAGAGGGCATTTTAGAGTTTTTAAAGAGACAGCAATAAGGGCATCATCCTTTAGTATTGGTACACATGTACTTAAGTCTCGGTGACATCTTCCTATAAGACGCGCCATAATAATATGCATATCTGCCAAATAAGTTGTAGGTATGTAAAATCTTCTGACGACGCTTATCCTATTAATCTTTTTAAAATAACCCGTATTGAATAGCGATAAAAATCAATTCAAATTAGTTTTATTGCAACGCGCAAAACGTATTTAGAAATAACTTCAGCTCATTAAAAGTTAAGTTTTTAGCGCAAAGATGTTTACACAAACAGCAAAACATTTACAACCATCATAAATTTTTCCTCAACACATTGCCGGTACCATGCGGTCTTTTTTTATACAACTGTGGGGGCAGACAAGCACACGGCCTACCTGATGGAAAGTGGTTACCGCAGCCTATGGACGTGTGCAATACCAGGGGAGTCACATTCGCCGACTCTGTAAACACAGAGAGTTTCTGTGCCGTCAGTGTAGAAGACAAAGCATGAATTGCCTTTGGTCTTTCCTCACAAAAACTCTCTAGCTTATGGGCAAAGTTTGATGCAACCTTTTCAGTAGCAGCAGGGTTGTGTTCTTTTTTTTTTGAAGTTTTTTGGCTTGGTTACAAGACCTTTAAGCCATGTCTTAATTTAGTTTTGTTTATTCACTTTTCATGACGATGACGATGAGTGATGATTGCCATGACTATGACGATGAGTGATGATTGCCATGACGATGACGATGAGTGATGATTTCTGCTTCAGTAAAGTTGTGGGGACTTTACTGAAAGCTCCCCAGGAGATTTGGAACGAACACGAAATGTCACAATTCACTGTAATGATGACGTTATGTCTAAAAATCTACCATTTTTGCACATAAAAACTCGAATTCACACCAATTTCGAAAAATAAAATAATACCGCGATGTGCGTTTTCCCGCACTCCGGTTGTGTTCTTGGCAGTAAGTATGGTTGCCAGAGCTCACTGCATTGTTTTCGTGCTGTCAGAAGGCCAAAGGCCTGCCTTGCGTTATTTTCAACATTGACGGCACAGAAACTTCCTGTTCTAATAGGGTCGGCAGCACGAGTCTGACTCCTGTTGCACACGTCCATAGGCCACGGCAACCACTTTCCATCAGGTGGGCCTTGTGCTTGTCTGTCACTTAAGTGGTACAAAAAAGAAAATAGCATGACATTATGAAAAAAAGCAAATAGCGTGACGTTTAAAATTGATCCGTTAAAAGCCACACCGTGTTTCGTCACGGCAGTTGGCAAACAAAGGACAACTACTTATTCAAAAACATTTTCTTACAAGTAAATCTCTCCTCGGAAAATTATTATTTACACGCTACTTGTCAAGCTCTGGTGATTACACAAAAAATAATATTTTTATACTGGTGCTTAAAATAGCGAGGATAAGAAAAGCCGGTTTGTGTGGGGCAAGGAATGAGCTTAATGCGTTTGTGTTTCATTTTTTATACAATATAGGACACGTCAATATGATTTCACCTCGCCTGTTGGTAAGCTGAAGGCAAGGCCTTAAAAAAAAGAGTCACCCTTCACCCGCGATGTTATTGTGGCCTTCAGCTTTATGGCTTGAGAGCGCTAAATGATCTCTGGCCTTCGCAGGTGCTTGTCTAAAGGTGAGAAGTAGGACTAAACTAACAGAACGAAGTCCAAGATGATGGTGCAACCTGTTCCACGTGAGCTTCTTTAATCTGTGGGTTGCTTTGTCGTTAAAGGATCAGCTTTACGTTCAAAAGGTCTCGGATCGTATCATGGTTAATTGCACTACCGACGTGAACTTATTGCAATAGTACGTACTATTCTGAAAATACATCTTACTATCATATTTAGGTTTTTAACCCTATTATTATTATTTGAACCTCTTTAATCCCCTTTTTCGCGACATTAATTATGACCTTTCCTAAGTTGTAATCCATATGAACATTTACATTAACAAGTGCTGTGATATGCACGCATCAGCTTTTAGCTGCTAGTGCATGACTAATAATAATAATAATAATAATAATAATAATAATATATACCTTTCATCAAGATCGTTCCAGTGCTTTAAACATGAAAGTGTGACAGACAGATAGAGTTACTTTCGCATTTATAATTTCAGTATGTATTTGTTAATTCCGCATCCGTCGATCGCTTGCACATCCGTCCATCTTGTCCTAAGCGCGTTATACAGTCGACACGGGTCTGCGCGGCTTACTATACATTTTATAAGTGCTAACACCTATATCTTATTGCTGTGTTTCTTGTCAGGTATTTCAAAAAAGTTTTAAAGATGTTGTAACTGTGTATTTTAGTGTCGTATTCTTTTACGATTTACGGGTCATATAATTGATTAATAAATAATCTACTTAAAGATCTAGGCCTATAGAGAGCTACAATAAGCTCATTACTTGGACGAATGTCTAAAGCACTAGTAGGTTACCATCAATTTTGTTTAGGCAAGGAGAGGCAACTTGGGTAGTGGAGGTGAGTGTTGAAGTACATCATCAAAAGGGGCCTCTTCTAAGCCTACACTTGGGTCGAAAGTCCCAAGCACTGTCCCGAGTTCCCCACTCAGCAACGCAATGGACCCGGCACCCGCACAGGGGATCCATGGATTGCTAAGAATATCAGTCTCATTATGCTATTACTTGTTAACCCGTCTCAGCGCATAGGTTTTTGTTTGATATTCATGTTAATGCTGGAACACATTACCTTGCACGTGTCTTCTTCATACAATCTCCCCACATTAAAGTTACTTTTAAAAATCATGACAGGGAATTCATTTCATAGCTTGAACGCGTGCGGTATGAAGTTCCTTACATACTTAGGGAACGCAAGCATTCGAGCGTGTTCTTTGATTGACTTGATTGACTCATAACCAACTAAAAACATTAAATAATAATTCAATACATCCATTAACACCGTCCAACACTTGCATGTAGCCCGTCAGTCGCGAAGTCACTACAAATCCGGTTTCCTCACCGGTTTTTGTGACGTCACGGCCGGTTTCTGTCATGGCCGTGTCGTACCCGCGTCAGTCCGGCACGAATCCGACGTGCGTTGAGTTTTTTATGTGTTTCTTGTGTTCTTCTCATTACGGTTGGGTATTTCTGTGTTCGCAGTTAGTAAGTTGTGCTATGTTTTTGACTATTTTATGATACGATATTAAATGCGAATGAGTTGCAATTTTGCTCACCACTCCTTGAGTTAAAAGTTGGGGATTAATATTTTTATACCAGGATGAACTCACTACCTATTGCTTCACATTTATGACGTTAATAAAAAGCAGAATAGGATTGTATGGCCTATATCTCTTCAAATGGCTGAACAAATCTGACTAAAATTTAACAGCTGTTCAGAGTTACAAAGTTACATTTGCAGTTGATAGTATGACAGCCGTTCAACTATTGACCCTGTCTAGAGGGGCAGGTCAATAATTGAATTGGAATTTGGCGTATTTGACAGTCATTAACACATGTCATAAACCTCAAACCCCATAAATTTGTCATTCTATTTTACCAAACTCCGGCCAACGTATTGACACTTGTCCAGAGGGGCTGTTCTAAGAGTTCATGGTAGGCTTGCAGTCGTTTGAGTGTGATTGAGTTACCAACATTCAAATATCTTCACAACTATGATATTGGTAGCATTGAGAAAGTGCCGTATCTATCCTCTTTTACCCCGATCCACTTTCATAGGCCATAATACCCGCTTACTACCGAAAGGGCCTCTTGTTTATCCAGGACTATAAGCTCTTTACCCTTCTGTATGTACAAAACGAGACCTTATAAGACTTGTTTTTCTCACGAATTGTTCACCTCATTATACAAAATTCATTCCGAAGGAGTCGAAAGAAAGCCCATTAAGCGAACTAATAGCCATTATCAGTGAACTAAATAACAGTACGTTTTCATTACTTGAAAGATCCGAGGCGGAATTCGATTCACTCTGTCTACCCCTGATGTTTAATGAAGCTGGCTTAAATATATGTTCCTGTTACCTTCGGGAGGTGAGTTACGATGATGGAGAGTGAATAGTTGAGTTGTTTTCGTACATTAGAGATATCCTGCTCTGTATTCTGGCCTACTAATAGCTTATTTCCTACTAATAGAATAAAATTATCCTGCTTCTTAAACAATCGTTATCGGCGATGAGTAGGGTAGCCGGAGTCACTGGCGAGTTTTGAGCTGTCAGTGGGAAGACTAAAGGCTACTTCTGCTTTGTCTTCCAAGCTGACGGCACAGAAACTCTCTGTGTTTACAAGATCGGCAGCACGAGTGTGACTCCCCTGGTGTTACACACGTCCGTAGGCCACGGTAACCACTTTCCATCAGGTCGGCTGTGTGCTTGTCTGCCACCTTAGGGGTATAAAAAAACTCTCCTACTAATGTAATAAATGTGAATATTTGGATGTTTGTAACGCAATCACTGTCAAATGACTGAACAGATTTGCCTGAAATTTTGTTCAGGAATGGATTTTAGTCTGCAATAACATATAGGCAATGTTCGATTTTAAAAGACTCAGTTCCGTGTCATTAGTTATAAGTTTTGATGACAGTTGAAGTGTCATCTATGTCAGATCTCTCTGTTTACAACCTGCGTTGGAGCAGATGCTAATCTTGGATTATATAGTTATCAGTCGAATTTGGGAATTATAAATCTATACCATCCGCGGGGCGAAGTGTGAACGGGAGGGTTCCGATGTAGTTACGTTTTGGGACGCGAACATAGTGAGCACGTATGTGGTGTACATACTGGAGATTGCTGGCACGCTTGGAGCAGTTCAGCGCCGAGATCGACTGAGCGGGACCAGTAAACCATCTTGAGGGCAAGCAACACAAAACAGACGCGTCACACAAGACACATACACACCTCACAGTACAGACACTCCTTGGAGGAGTTCTCTGCTGGTGAAAGGTTCAAGTACCACATCGGTAAGTGAATTGGTTTTGTTCATACGTAGGTCATATAGCTATAAGTACAGCGCTGCGTTACTTGCAGTCAAGTTTGGAGTGGCACACGGGTGTCTGCCTCCAACAGGCAACTTTAAGTCTGGAATAGTTTCCTTTGGGTTGCGGAAACGAGATCAGAATTCTACGACGGCAGAATTATAACATTTTAGAATGAACTACACAACCCTCTTCCTTCTTTATCATCCTAGGGTTAATCCTAGTCGCATTCAATGCTTTCAACTTTGACATGCGTTAACGACTGTCATTTACGTCAAATCCCATACATTCGTCATTCTATTCCACCAAACGCCGGCTAGCGAATCACCACTTGTCTAGAGGGGCAGACCAATGTAAAAACCTGGACTCATGCATACAAATATACGCATTGAGCAGGGATTGAACACACGCCTCCTGCGTAGCGGCCGCATTTCTGCTACGTCACAGAGGCTGACACAGAGTACTACCACAGTATTATACTGTGGTAGTACACAACAACACACAACTGTCTAGATAAAGATAAAAATTAAACATTTATGTTGTTTGTAATACGGGGATCTGGAATACGGAGAAAACATACTATGATTTTTCGTTTTGGAAATACATGAAAATGAAAATACTAGTACTATGAATTTGATTTGAATACAACCTTATGGTAGATATTTGAACATTTTTAACGAACCATATACTTTTATTTGACTGTCCTACTGAATTTCAAAGTTCAAAATCTCGACATTCAAACTATGTTACTTCGATACACACATTGTGGAATGTTTGTCACCCTGAAAGTGCGCAATATCAATACAAACACTATTGAATGTTTGACAGGTGACTATAGAAGGGTAGGCAGATATATACCCACCTATATAAAGGTCCATGTCACCAAACAGTAATTACGAGGTAATTTAAGAACACCGTTACATGGGTTTTGTTCCCGGAACCAGACATCAAAAGCATCAAAGAGATCAAAGGTATTGTATTTAGTAAAGCTTCGACACGAAACAGGTTGTTATATTGCTGACGTGTATACTGTATAGGCTGTGGTTTTGTTGAATAGCTGTCGTTCGTGCAAAGTTTTGTGTTCCTACTGCAAAATGGGAGTGGGGCTTTACAATGTTTCATTCATTGAAATAAAAACCACTTTTTAAAGAATTCTCTTGCGATTTATTTGTTATTATTTACTTTTAAGACGACGTTTCTGGTACTTTTCTGCAGCCATGGCCGTGGGGTGACTAAAATGTAACTGACAAAATTAAAGCAATCATTTCGTCATTCACTAAACAATTGACTGGCAAATAAAAACAACAATTTCGTCATTCACTAAACAATTGACCCGATAGAAACAGTAAAAAGAAAATTGACGAAATGCAATATTTTGTCTTATTTCATTTTGCGTTAAATGAGTTATTCCATCTGAAATATTTGACTAAATAAAAATTGGTAAAAGTACTAGTTGGTAAACAAGTTATTGTTTAAATGTTCAGAATCCAAACATAACGTTTGCGTTACAATTATTTGTAAAGATTTTTTTCACTAAGTATAATTGGTCAATAAAATAATGCAATTTTTTTCGAATAGTTTCGGTTCAATCTATGTAACCGTTTAATACATACACAAAAGCGCTTGTCCCAGAAGGGGTAAGCAGGAGTGCATTAGCTTACGCCAACCATAATTTGTAAAAAATGATTGTAATGCGATTATAAAATGTTAAAATTGTCTATAGATCTCAAGATTTCGAATTAAACATTAGACAAAACATAGTTTTAAAAAGTAAGATAAATACTACTTTACTAAAACAGATTATTTAGATAATAATATTTAATAAAGAATTTCTGTCCAAAATTATTTCACAGAACCCATTATGTGACAACGAACTCCAATATACTCATTGATAAACGGGCATTGGTCCGGTGTTTAAATTTAACTAATTATTTATTTAACTTATGGAATTTGTCTCCAAATTTCCCATAATAATATGTGAAATTTAATATTTTGCACCTGTTTGTACCAAGTAAATTGGGTACGCGGCGGGTGTTAACGGCTTGATCTTAATTGGTTATTATAATATATTATAATAGCTGTTCCCTGCGGGTTACCTGTGTAGAATACTTCTACTACTTAGATCTTGTTGCTATGAACCGCCAGGAACAAATTCTCGGAAAAAACATCTTTGGTATTCCTTACGGGTATTTGGAGTGCCAAAAAGTCCAACAACTGATCTAACTGCAATGCTTTGCTATTGACAATGGGCTGTGAAGGTTAGATGGCAGTCGCTTCACGGAAAATGTCGAAGTCAAAGAATCAAAGAATAAATTTCGTTTATTCAGTTTAGCCACATAAAGAGCACATATGAACGTCAAGAATTTTATACTCATGTCATGAAATTACTAATATAATATTCAAATAAAGTAAATAAATTATTTGAAAATGATTCTTTCGCTGGTTCGGTAAATTGGTTCTGCTGAGAAGATACCAGCAAGAAACTCAGTGAACAATATTATCGTTTCTTTTTTAAAACATTTTTTTTTTTTAATAGTTTTATAATGTGTGAGCAAGCAAAAAGATTAGGATGACCATGCATTTTTATCTTTGAGGTATTCGTTTACTTTGTAATATACATTTTTCATTAAAGACTTTTTTACTTCTATTTTAAACTTATTTAGTGGCATGTCATCCAAATCTTGAGGAATTTTACTAAACATTTTAATACTGTTACCTACAAGTTCAGCCAAACCCGCAGTTAGACTGAAAAAAGCGGACCCCAGTCTCCGAGGTGAATGCTCCTGATGCGACCGGTATAAACACTGAGATGAAAAAGAAGAAGTAGCCCTTAGACAAGTGGCAATTCCGGCGTATTATACACTAGAATTATGAATGTATGGAATTGAATTGTCTTATTACCCAACTGCCAAGAAGGGTTGTGTTTTTATTTTTTTTACTTTTCAGTATCAGTCGGGTTTTTGTTTTTCATAAAAAAAATTAGTTATAACATAAAAATAAAAATAAATAATAATAAAATAATTTATTTGAAACATCGAAACAAGTTTGATAGCAGGCGGTACCGATTAATTTTTAAACGGTTTATAATTTTCTAAATTTTCAGCATCAGTCGGGTATTTCGTTTTTAATAATTTATTACGTTTTATGACAGTCGTCAATGTCTGTTAATACCACACATTGATCCATCGCTTTTATTCTATTAAGCGTTGGTGGCTTAGTGGTTAAGGAGTCGGCCTTACGATCGAGAGGTCCCGGGTTCGGATCCTGGCCATTACACCGCCGACGTGAACCCACTCCTAGCACAAGCAATTTAGCTTAGTTGGAGGGGTTAGAGGGAATATTAGTAATTTCGATAACTTCGGTTGCTAACATTCTTTAAAAAAAAAACTAAAGACGTATTGCCACTAGTCTAGAGGCTCACACTCTTTTGTGTGAAAGAGTAACAAATAAATGAACACTTTTATATTAATAATATTAATCATCATCATCAGGCTATATTACCTAGTCCACTGCTGGACATAGCCCTCCCCCAATGAGCGCCATAGCGCCCTGCCTTCAGCTTGCCGCATCCAGCATCTGCCTGCAGTCTTTCTTAGATCGTCATCCCACCTGGTCGGAGGGCGTCCTACACTACGCT
Source organism: Eilema caniola (assembly GCA_949126895.1). Classification (NCBI taxonomy): domain Eukaryota; kingdom Metazoa; phylum Arthropoda; class Insecta; order Lepidoptera; family Erebidae; genus Eilema; species Eilema caniola. The sequence goes on along the minus strand of OX421466.1, from coordinate 27,316,373 downwards.
TGCCGAGTCGCGGTCTGCACTCAAGAACACGTTTACCCCAACGGTTGTCGGTTCTTCGCGAGATGTGGCCAGCCCACTGCCATTTCAGCTTGCTGATTCTTTGAGCTATGTCTATAACTTTGGTCTCTGTCGGATGTATTCGTTGCTGATTCTATCCTTCAGAGAAACTTCAAGCTAAGCTCGCTGAGCGACTTTGAACTGATGGACCAACCCTGCCGTGAGTGTCCATGTCTCGGCTCCGTAGGTCATGACGGGTAGGACGCACTGATTGAAAACTTTCGTTTTCGAGCATTGCGGTATGGATGACGTGAAGACTCGGCGTAGTTTCCCAAACGCTGCCCAAAATATAAAATATTAATTATCAAATTTCTGATCAGAGAAACCAAAAACACTTTGTCCCACCTAGCCATCCAATTAAGTATCTACTTCATGATAATGTTAGCACATAAAATAAGTTCAAACTTATATAAATTATAATTATGAAAGTATCAAAAGTTTCTACCTATATTATTTTTGACGTGACAACGTCTTATAAATTGGTTTGCCGGGTGACACTTCAAGAAACTGCGTTACGCTCCGCTCACGTTATGCGCTCACAATGAGAGCGAGTGAGAGGCACGCGTCCCTTCCACTCGGGCATGGTTAGCCCGCCTAAGAGCGAGAGAGACAGACATTTTTAAATTGTTACTATTATTTCATCCTTCTTCCTACTATACGAATGAATATTCACATTAAAATTATTTTACCACTCAAAGTCGTTGTCACGTAAAACTTTCGCCCGTATACCGACTTTACAGGCAACCAAATTTTTGTAGCAAAAAAGCAGATGACTAATTTATCTTTAAATATATTTTTTTTACGTTTTCTTTGGGTACAACTTCTTCGTTTACAAATTAATTTTAATTATTTAATTATTCGCTTCATTAAAAGTTTTTAACTGAAAATTCTAAGTATAATGTGCTAATAAATAGTTAATTTAAGGATAGGTAGATAGTTCATGTAAGGGACCTTTTTGTATGGGCACCTGCGCGAAGGAAATAAGCCTAGTCTACGAAAGGCTCTCATCATCATCATATCAGCCACACACAGCCACTGCTGAACATAGGCCTCTCCCATAGACTTCCAGAATGACCGATCTAAAGCAGCCCGCATCCAGCGCTTCCCGGCGACCTTGATGAGGTCGTCCTTCCACCTGACCGTTGGGCGTCCTACACTACGTTTGCCCGTACGCGGTCGCCATTCCAGAACTTTTTTTGCTCCATCGGCCATCTGTTCTGCGCGCTACGTGGCCCACTGCCACTTCAACGAGCTAATCCGCTGGGCTACGTCGGTTACTTTTGTCCTCCTACGGATATCATCATTTCTGACGCGATCACGTAGGGAAATACCGAGCATAGCCCTGCTCTCCATAGCTCGTTGAGCGAACATAGTGAAGGACCTACGTCATTATTATTGTTTAAGTCCCGGCCGTAACCGAGAACTTAACCTATGACTCTACGGTCCACGAAAGGCTCTTTGCGAATTCAAATTTATTTTTACAATACTATTCAAATTAAGTGTCTCACTAAACCAGCATTAGTAGGACACGATGGTATTTCCGTTCAATTGAGCAGTCCGATTAGGGAAGTACATCCGCCCTACAGAATACCGCGGCCATAATAACCTCCTGTTGTCTTCCTGGCGGTGATTAGGGTAGCCAGAGCTCACTTGAGAGTTGTTGACTGCACAGAAACTCTCTGTGTTTACAGGGCCGGCAGTACGAGTGTGACTCCCCTAGTGTTGCACACGTCCATAGGCCATGGTAACCACTTTCCATCAAGTGGGCCGTGTACTTGTCTGCCACCAAAGTAGTATAAAAAAAACTCTCAAGGGTTAGTTGTCTCAATGTCACGGACCCTGCTACCTATTATGAGTTTTTGCACATACGACGTAACTCCCATGGTGAATCAACGATGTACCATAACATCGATTTCACACCAACGAATACAATGAAAATATAGACAGTGAAAATACCATTCTGTGCTAAAAGAATACAATAGTAGATAGACAAAAATCACGATTTATTTCAAAGCACTAAAGCGTAAAGAAATGTAATATCCTTTACATGGAATAAGAATTCCAATCCAACCTTACAAATGCCACAAAAATTCTTATATCACCAATATAATATATATTTCTTCATATTCAATAACGAAGCACTTTGATACACGTGGCAATTTAATTATGTACCTTCGGTGTACTGGTATTGGTAATAATGAGTAATTTTCAATAATATCAAAATCGATATGGGTTCGAAGAGCTATTGTGGTTGTAATTGAGTCGCCGACTATTGGCTCACTGCCAGCACAGCTTTCAGCTTTTCAACTCCCCGGGATTATACGGATTGGTGTATTGAATTCGTGTTTTGTTTCTGCGCTTTCTGCTGGATTACAAAAGCAAATTTGATATAAGTTATCTGGTGAAGTTGTCGAGTCTGTTTTATTGTTTTCTGGTGGTTTGGGATTCAAGCTGCTTCTGGCTGAGATTAATCTCAAATGTGCCTTTACTCGATTTGAAATCAAGTGTCTGAGACTTCAGGATGTACGAAAAGTAACTCAACTAGTGATAAAAAATATTAACAAACCAGTTTTTGTAGTTATTGGTCCATATTTCTTTTGAATAGAATTGGAGTGGTAAATGGGTTACAGTTTATTATTATACGAGTATTTGAGCTCTGAGATAAAGGTTACGGATGAGACCGGGGTTAATGCAAGATAAGATGTACGAATATTCTTTCGATAAAAATAAATAATAAAAATAAAAATAAAGTAGTCTGCAGTGGGCTAATTGATTGATTGATATTTTTGTATTGTACATCAATTGTACTACAGATTATTGTACGTGTAATTCTCGTCATAATTTTAATTCAAATGAGTATAGTGAGATTTACATTTTTTTTCTTTTGAAAACGCCGCCATCATCGACTACAGAATCGATTAAACCTGCTCAATTTTTTGTATTCAACTTACAATACATCGTTTTATTTAACCAGTGAACTTAAAAAAGTCAAGCCTTCCGACGTTAAATCATTAATCCTAGAATTCTTGAGCTAAAATACAGTAATGTAATTGCCCAAGAATTTCGCGGACAACCCGCAGAGAATGCGATCTCAGCTGTTATAAATTCACTGCCTACAGGATTAAGCCACGAAATATCTGCGTCTTTCTTTAAAGCACTCTCCTCAGAGGTTTTGACGGCATATCATTTAAATTATTCCATTATGAAGTCCCCATTTCTCCTCAGATGAGCTTCAGTAATAAAGCCGTTGTCTTTATCTTTTCTAGTTTGAGGGAAAGGGATGGATTTTAGTGCAGTACTGAGATTCGCTGAAATTCGGTGCAGATTTAAATATTTCGTCGCAGCTTGAGTGTAGTTCAGAGTGTGTTGAACCGTCTTTGTCGTCATGCTTTCAGATATTTTGAAGCGTTTTATTATCTATGCATAATTTACTTTAAGTACTTAATAGTTCGGACGATTTGAAGTTTAATTTAGAAGAAAGATGAGACGGAGGTCTGGCAAACATTGTACTGAAGCACAATTTGCAGATGCATCAGTGACTTTTAGTGCATCATCAAATGTTATTAATGAGAAATTGTTTAATACACGACCGAGTTAAGTGTAAATGGTTGAATAAAAAAGAAAAAGCAAGGAATGCGTAAATTTAAGAAACTACAGCACACAAAAAATTAAATAAACTAATTACCTTAATTGTCTAGCCGTAGCGAAGGCTGAAAGTTTCAAAAGGTAATGGAAAACAATCTTAACTCGTTGGCCTAGTATCATATTATACTATTACAAGCTATTTCCTACGGCTCCACTCGCATAAAATTCTGATCCTCGTTTTAATAAGACTGTTCTACAACCCAAATTCGGTCAGCTGTTTGACCATGATTGAGTAACAAACATGCAAATATCTTCGGCTACCTTTTCACTTTTCAAATAATATGTATACAATAGTATAAATTTAAATGAACAAAAATAATAAAGTACTTTATGTTATCAAAAGAAATAATTTCACAAGCGCAAATAAAACGGAATTATTAAATGGTAAGTAAATATTTTTTGCCAATAAAAAACATAATCTAGTTTTTAGCCTAACACTGTGTGTGCTTGAGCTTGAATAAAATAAAATTAATGAACATTTTTGTGTGCAATCTTGCATGGTAAAATATTTCTGTGGAATAAATTGTTTGTAGTCCTCGTCTCTTAAAAAACCTCAAAGTCGCTCAACGAGCTATGGAAAGGGCTATGCTCGGTATTGCCCTACGTGATCGCGTCAGAAATGATAATATCCGTAGGAGAACAAAAGTAACCGACGTAGCCCAGCGGATTAGCTCGTTGAAGTGGCAGTGGTCAGGACACAGCGCGCAGAATAGATGGCCGGTGGAGCAAAAAAGTTCTGGAATGGCGACCGCGTATGGGCAAACGTAGTTTAGGACGCCCAACGGTCAGGTGGAAGGACGACCTCATCAAGGTCGCCGGGAAGCACTGGATGCGGGCTGCTTTAGATCGGTCATTCTGGAAGGCTATGGGAGAGGCTACGGAAACATACGATTCAGTTGCGCTCTCGTAAAAATAAATTTAAAAAATAATTATAATAAGCCACTAATAATACAAAGTGTGTAAATGTAATAATAAAGTGACATTTGACCTGTGAGAAAGTTATTGACTGTGAGAATATATTCCAAGTAACATAATATCAATATATCAAAAGTGACTTTGCAGTTTTCATTAAAGTGCTAATCCGTGATTACTACCTAATTATTGTGTACACCTAAGCTTATAGTGCCCAATCTTGAAGTAATCGTGAGTAATATTTAAAAAAATATCAACTATAAGTGCTTTTGGATGACAAAAATAACAAGAAATCCGTTTTTTATTTGAAATCCAACACTTTACCCCATCTTACGTTTCTACTACGAACTACGTCAACATTATAGTGCCAATATTTCAACCAACGACATCTGTGAAGAAATATTCACACTACTGCTACAACGCATACGGTACCAAAATTCACTTACTAACGATAAGTAACCGTGGTCCCGTGGTTAACTACTTGGCCTCACTACCACAGCGCGGCGCGGGTTCGATTCCGACATCTGCGTGCTCTTTTTGGGGTTTGTGTTGTTGCATTTGTACATAATTGACATGGCACCTACAGGGAAAGTACAACAAAAGCATACTGGTGACCGCAAGATTGTGACAAAAAAAACCAAACAAGTGTCGACTGGTGTGGATTTAAATATAACAGTCAGGAAGAAACAAATCTCTAGCGCTCATTGTGAACCCGCGATCGCCTCCACCTCACCGACACGGGGTTCGCAGTACTCAAATATTGAGAGTGACGCTGTAGACGACTCCTTCGATATGATCAACACCCTCTCAAAAAGCGTGGACTACATCGAGGGAGCCCCAACTGACGTAAACACAGTACAAGATATGAAGGAAACGATATCGCAGTTAACTTGCCAACTAAATAGTACACAAAATGAATTAGATAATAGCATCCTAGAAAAAATTGACCTACAGAATCAAATGAGCAAGTTAGAAACAGAAAATAAATTATTAAAGTCATTGTGTCATTCTCCTTCAATAGAGAGTAGAGTATTATCCAGTGCTAAGAAGATTAATAGGCACTCAGTGGTGAATAGTCTACCAATAACGCCTTATTCTACGCCCAGTACACGTTCAAATACTCGGGAACAAGATTTAATAATAACAAACCTGCAGCTTAAAATCGAGGAGCTACAGGAAATAGTTACGAAGTATGGGAACGAAATCATAACTCTAAAACGGTTTGAGACCATAGTATCACGGACATCAAGCACAAAGCATACAGACACTACAAACCTGATACATGAAGAAAAGAAGAGAAAAGTAATCATTGTCTCTGATGGGCAATGCAGTAGTTTACGATATCAACTACAATATCTATTAGGATCGGAATACTCTGTCACATCCTTTACAAAATCTGGTGCATCTATGAAGAACGTACTAAGCAGCTTGGGTAGTGATTTAACTACACTTAACAAGAATGACTACGTAATTGCCCTGGGGGACGCTATGACACCAATCCTTTTGACATTGAAATGAGCCTACTGACATTTTTGGAATCTGCTATTAATACTAACATAGTTATAAGTGAGATACCTACTAATAGACATTTGAATGAATATAAATTGAATTATATGTTAAGATATATTTGTGGAAAATATACAAATGTTACATATATGGACATGAATTATTCAACAAGTTTGCCTAATAAAAAAAGTCTATATGTAACATTATCTAGATGTATTTTACGAGAAATACTCCGTGTTGATTACCATTATAAATCAAAAATATATAATGACAAAAAATATATAATTGATAACAAACTATATTATGTTGACAAATCTGTTCAAACCGACATAGAATCAGGACACATCATAGAGACAACCACTCAGGTAAATAAAACCCAGGTGAATGTTTCTCCAAGCAATGATTTTTTTCGTCTCCAAACACCTAACTGTACTACACCAGAACATTGCAGGGTTGATCAACAAAGCAGACATGTTAACAGTCCACCTGGAGGAACTATCAGAAAAGAATAAATCAGTTGATGTTTTATGTATATCTGAACACTTTATAATGTCAGGGAATGAGGATCACCTATACATTCCAAATTACTGTCTTGGGGCCTGTTTCAGTCGTACTGATAAGAACAGGGGTGGGGTATGTATAATGGTTAGAACAGGCAACCTTTTCAGGGAATTGAGTGAGATTAAGCAACTTGCAATAAGTGAAATGTTTGAGTGTTGTGCAATAGAGTTAATTAATTATAAAATTGTAGTTATTTGTATTTATAGAATACCTGATAAAAATAATTTGTCTACATTTTTCGAACAATTAGAACGTACTTTGTATTTGATATGTAATAAGAACTATGATAATATAATAATAGCCGGTGATCTGAATATTGATAACTTAAAAAATAATAGTGATGTACTGGAATTAAGATGTCTTTTGGAAAGCTTTAACTTAAGTCTAGCTATAAAGCAAATTACAAGAATGCGAAGCGGAACTTGTATTGATAATTATGCACACAATTTTAAACAATCATGTGGAACGGAAGTGATAGAATTCGCAATGTCTGATCACACTGCTCAGCTGCTACAATGCCCTGTACCCCACAAGTGTTTAATTAAATACTGGTGCGTATTACAAAGGGATTATGCTGAAGAAAATATGGTAAGATTTCGCGAATGTCTTAAAAACATATCTTTTTCTGATATATATTACTTAGATAACCCTAACGAAGCATATAATCAATTCATAGAAAAATTCAAAATGTTTTACGATTTATATTTCCCTTTTAGACTTTTAAAAATACCGGTTATTAAGAGGCCTAAATGGGTATCCCGCGGTATCAAACTCTGTAGCCGGAAAAAAAGGCAGTTACTTTGGCAGCTTAGATGCAAGCCTACTAATATTAATAAATTAAATTATGTCAACTATACAAAGCGCTACAAGAAAATTATAGGACTTACAAAAAGGGCACAAAATAATAACCGTTTAAAAAATTCTCAAAATAAAACTAAAATGACATGGCAAATAATTCAAAACTCAAAACTAAATCTACCTAAAAATACAATTAATAAAATTAGAATTGACAATTTAACCATTACTCAGCCAGAAGTGATTGCAAATAAATTCAATGATTATTTCATAGATAAAATAGTGCCAAAAACAAAAACAGATAACAAAGTCACGTCCAACATAAACTGTCCAAATAATTCAATGTTTATGCCCCCAAGCGTGGCCATGGATATTTTTAACATTATTAAAAATCTTAGGAATACTAATAGCGTGGGCAGTGATGAAATATCGACAAGAGTCATTAAATTTATTGGCGATTTAATATGTGGTCATTTGAGTCACATCCTTAACTTATGTATAACTAATGGTGTCTTCCCAGATAAACTTAAGATGTCAATTGTGAAGCCATTGTTCAAAAAGGAAAGTAAAGAATTAATGCAAAACTATAGACCAATAGCTCTTACCTCAGTGATATCCAAAATATTTGAAAAGTTTATTTATCAGAATATGTATTCCTACTTTGAAAGGAATAACATCTTATGCAACGAACAAATTGGATTCAGAAAGGGTAAGACTATAAATATGGCCATATATAATTTCTTGAGTGTAATTATTAAAAATATGGATACGAGAAATCCAGTATCAGCTATATATTGCGATATGACACAGGCATTTGATTATGTGGATCACACAATCTTATTTGCAAAGCTGGAGGCTTACGGTATAAGGGGAAATATCTTGAATCTACTGGAGTCATATATTTCTAATAGAAAACAAAAAGTCATGATTACAAGAGTTGATTCTGAGACCAAAATTGAAAATATATACACATCCAAGGAGCGTAATCTATCATTTGGGGTGCCCCAAGGTAGTGTATTAGGACCTTTACTGTTCATAATATATATCAATGACTTTCCTAAAATAACAAACCATCATATGACACTTTTTGCCGATGATAGTACATTAGCAATAGAATGTAAAGAAGTTGACCAATACGAAACGGAAATTAATAGATCTCTGGGTTCGATGATTACATGGCTGAATAATAATAATTTAAGGATTAATTTTAATAAAACAAAAGTTATGCACTTTAGTCAAAGGCAGGTGACATCCAATATAAATATTAATTATAATGACAATTTAATAGACGAATGTGAACAAATAAAATTTCTAGGCATTGTTATTGATCGACGACTTAATTGGAAAGCTCATATCGAAACACTACGTAAAAAAATCAGCAGTGCCTCATATGCGCTATACAAACTAGCCCCAACAGTTAGTACGGATACATTGCTCACTGCATACCATGGCCTGGTAGCGTCAATATTAAGGTACGGGATAATATTCTGGGGCCGCTCTCCTGACAGAGAGACTGCATTTTTAGCTCAGAAGAGATGCATAAGGGCAATGTTTGGTCTTAAACTCACCGACAGCTGTAGACCGTACTTCATAAGGTATGGGATTCTAACACTACCGTGTTTATACATTTTGGAAATGGCCTTATTTGTCAAGCAAAACGCTCATTTGTTTCCACGGCTTTCGGATGGTGTCCAACGTAGCAGACGTGACAATGACAGGCTACGCATACAGAGTGCTAAAACAGCACTTATGTGGAAGAGTATGTTTTGTCTAGCTCCCAAAATTTATAATAAAGTACCAAATGCATTTAAGGAGTTAAGTTTTAATTTATTTAGAAAGGAACTAAAGGACATCTTGATTTCAAAATGTTATTATGACATAAATGATTTTTTAAATGATAACTTATGATGTTTGACATACTTAATGTAATTTAATTGTAGTGTGAATGTTATTGACAATATTTTAATTGATTTAATTTTTGACATGATTTTGACATGAAATGGTAACGTTATACTTTTTTTTTAATATAAATATTTGACATAATAAGGTATCCATATAATTTTATTAATATTTAATAGTTTAATTTAAATTTGACATTCTTACTATCTAATTTGTACGCCACAAATGGCAGAATATGCTGAGCCATCACATGTATTATCATGTTATATAATAACACTGTAAAAAAAACCATATTCACAAATAAAAATATTATTATTATTATTATTATTATTAAAAAAGAGGCCTATGTTCAGCAGTGGACTGTGTGTGGCTGATATGATGATGATGAGTCCTTTTGATAACTTTGTACGAAGGGAAACTTAATCGTTGCATATTTCATAAAGGAAAAACAATTTTTCTCTTATTTATAATTAGTTAGTACGGTTTATGAATACACATAGTAACATAGCCCTGAATATTTTATTAGTATCGTATAAACTATATTTCTTGAAGGTCGTGGGTAATTGAATCCTGACGTTTTGGGATATGATCGAAATTTCATTATCTGACTAAGCTTATTATTATTATTATCTTGTCTAGCTGTCGCCCACCATTTTATGCACGTGAAATTTTGGTTTCGTTCATGCTACTCATGCAACCTATTCTAGGAATGAAAGTAGCTTATGTGTTATTGAAAACTTCAATCTATCCCTGTACTAAATTACCGCCAGATCCGTGCAGCTTTTACAGCATGTTTGAATAACAACATCTTCATAGCCTTTCGCATAGCACGTCAATTTGACTTCACCTCGCCTGATAGTAAGCTGGTCAGCAAAGAGGGTTACTATTACATACACGTACCATGTTAACAATGGCGGCACTTAGTTTGACGGTTTCATCAAAAGAGGATTGTCGTCGCAGCTCCGTGTGACACCCACTGGTCCCACTGGTGCTGCGACCACAATTCCTCCTGCCGGGCTATGAACATGCTGACCCCTGAACGCAGTCCAACCGAGATTGGATTACTATGGAGGGTTTTTCGCAAGCGTGGACGGTGGTACCCTGCCGGCCGAAATTTGTGACAAATTTGTGCCATCAAATTTTTACCACCAGGTTAATTTTTAATTATAAAAAAAAAAAAAAAAAAAAAAATAGTATTTTTCAATTCAACCCAAAAAGACACATGTACTGAGTCATCTGTTTTATGCAGAAATTGAACTCATGCCACAGAAATCGTCAAATTTACCACTACCATGAACTGAACGATATTTCGGTAGTAAGTTTTAATGGTATCACCGGAACAGTTTTTATTGGGCAGTTCGTCTTAAAGCGTGCTATATAAGTATTATCATTTAAAATATTTAATGGTGATGTGCTGGGGTATTATGGTAGTCAGGTAATGTCGGAGTAAAGACTGTTAGCCGTTTATGATGATGCAGTTTGGTTTTGCAGGTGTGCTTTTATCATTTTATTGTTTTAAGTTTTAATGAATTGGGGACACTAACGGGGGAAGAAAACAAAACAATAAAATATATTTTGTGGTCGCATTAAAATTGTAGCTAGATATGTATAGATACTAAATGATACCCGCGACATTTTTCATGAGGTATAGTTTTTCTGTTACGCATAGGTCCCTTTTTACGGATTAAGAAATATTCTATGTGTTATTTAATTCATTAAAGTTTTGGTGTTAGGATCTTTTTACTGTACGTATTATTTAATATTACAAAAATTAATTGCGAAAATCTGCTCTCAACAAATTAATATTTGATTAAGATACACTTCATTAAAGTGATCTATCTTCTAATTTTCATCAAAATCTTTTTGTATTAAACCCGCATCGAGATTGAACAATTCACGTTTATAATTTTGGTAGAGGATACTTTTAAAATTCTTTCACCAAGTCTGAAATTGAAATATTAAAGTACACAAATAATACCACACCATTATAACGTAATGCACAAGCTATTAACAGTTTCCCAACAAATATAATTCATCAATTTTAGGTGTCAATTATGGGCTAGCACAGTACTGACTTTGGCACTAAAACTAGCCGATAACAATTGACCGTTAATACAAAACTAAGGGTCGAATTTGTACCAAAAATGTACTGAACTCTCCGAAATTATTTCAGAAGTAATTTTAGGTTTAATTATTTTGGTAAACTTCGTAAAATAATTTGATTTGAGTAGTCAAACTAAATTATGCGCCCTCTGTCGGTTGAGTGTAATGATTCTGAAACTTGATTATGTTTAAGTGATTCGTAAATTGTTTAAAACGATTCATACATATACACCTAAGTATACTTTTCCCAGAGGGGCTTGGTAGAGATACATAATTTCAATGTTATTTCGTTATTTCAAAACATTTTTATACTATTCAACAAAAAAAATTCGGGTCATGTGAACACAATAGATCACGGCCTCGTTTCAAATTTTCTATGACCAATAAATACACAGCATGCGGCCGAAGCACCACATCTCAAATAACACAGGCGCTTTTAGTGTGAAAATTATAAAATAAAAATTAAAAAGAAATATACTACCTGTGATTCTGAAAGTTTCATGACCTCACGAAAACGTAGGTAGGTTTATGAAAAGTGCCAACTGGCGCGCGCACGCGAGTTTTTCTAGCGGTCCCGTCATACGGAATATCATTGTCTTTTTACGCTGATTTACGATATATTATAAATATGGTTTTACAAACCATTTAAAAATGAAGTGCCACAGCCAATATAATATTTACCGCATGCGCATGACTGAGCTTTTGTGATTTGTGCTATCATATTTTTAATCGGCTTTTCAAAGTGTAAATTCCGTTATTGTTTGATCCGATGGTATTTTGTAAAGTGCTTTTATCTCCGTTTAATTAAAAAAGAAGCCATCAAATTCTATTTTCGTTCAATTTCTGTTGCTATTGTAAACGTTTTCCATGAAAATATATAAAGATAGGTAACTGTAAATTAGAAACTCAAAACATTTTTTCAAGGACATACAAAAATATATAATTACCTAACAAGTTTAGTTCTGCTGTACACACGTATGTGTTTTATGTACCTACATAGAAACACCTAAACCAATGCAAATAGTACATACACGTGATTATTAACTATTTGGTTAATTCTAAATATACCCTCCATGATGTTGAAAATCATTATTTCCACTGAGCGAGAATCAAACCTGCCCCCTGTGAGGCATAGCAGACAGATGACGTGGAACATCGAAAGAAAAGCCCCGATCCCCCGTCTCGCAAATCCTGTCTATCCAAGCTACCTTATTCAGAAGTCCTTTTATTAAAACATGTATAAAGTAACAATCAATCAATCAATCAATTAGCCCACTGCAGTTCGCTGCTGTACATAGACCTCTCCTAATGTGCGCCATTTCGTACGATCCTCCGCCTTCTGCATCCAGTTCGTCCCAACCACCTTTTTCAGGTCATCGGTCCATCTGGGTAGAGGGCGTCCTACCCTTCGTTTACCTTCTCGCGGTCTCCACTCTAGGACTCGTCTACTCCAACGGCCATTGGTCCTTCGACAGACATAACACAATGGCAAAGTCACAATGAATATTAACAATTATTCGCTACATGATCCCTAGCCCAACAAACAAAGCTTACTCATATAACATAAATAAAACTTCATATTGTGCGCACAATCCCCTTTGATTACAGTTCACTTGTTTGTGTGCTACAATAGGAACAAACTTGTTCAAACATAGCTTTATTCCCATTTAAACGTACGTTATAATTGTAAATATTGCAGGTTCTATGCGACAGTTTCGAGAATATTGTAGTAAATTATAATAAAACTACTTATAATTATGGAAAAAATATTAAAAGCTGGAATAAAAAGGATGTCGGTTATCGCGATCAAACATAGCCTATGTTCGTAGAATATAAATGTATATTCTACATACAACGCTGGCCGTGAAAGCCTGAAGACTTATAGGTATAGCCTATGTCCTTTCTCAAGATCCAATTTTCCTCTATACCAGATTTCATCAAGATCCGTTCACTGGTTTAGGAGTGAAAGCGTAACAGACAGATAGACAGATTTACTAACGCATTTATAATGTTACTATTCCTGCCATCTTAATATCGCATGAAACAGATCGTTTTTAGTGAAAAGACGGCCTTTTGTAACAACATTTATTAGTAGATGTTTCTTATATATAGGTATATGTATGTATCGTCCGTGTGTAGTGCCAAACTAGAGCAATATTGTCAAAAAGAATATGGCGTGTCCTAAAGAATTCCAGCGAAGTTTCTACATTATAGCCTTGTAGACAGAACAAGATCAATTTCACGTGTGCGGTTATATTTCACATAATCCTCAAGTTATACGCAAATTTTCTGACGTAAATAATATCCTCGGAACCAGTGGAAATGTTCTCTTTGCACTAGAAAGTTCAAATGGAGTAGTTTCAAATTTCCAAAGGTACACATGAAAGTAATAAAAGTGTTCAAATTTAATTAAGCGATTTAATTAAATGATTCCATCGCTTAGTTAACGTTTTCGTTCTTATTACAATTGTTCGGTGAATCCCCGATTACGGAATTCACCGAGACCGACCGGAAACAGCCGAGGAGCGGGAAGTTATCATCTACAGTTTAACACCTCGACAGATGTATAATACAGCTTATTAAATTTTTCGTCGGTTTCACTCAAATATTAATTGTTTTCTTTAAATTAAAGCGACCTTTTTGGTAAAAATTTAATCATTTTTTATCTTTTTTTTCCTTCTCTGATATTTAAGTTGATGAGTTTGGGGATATCTACTTCAAAAGATAATATAGTAAAGTTATGAACTACAACAATAATTACACTTTCAACAATTGTTATTTACTAGGTGTTGCCCGCGACTTTTGATCCATTCCCGCTGCTGACCCTACCTAATAGCGTGTTAATATTATATAGTATATACTCACAACTAATGTGGCTTTCTATTGATAAAATAATTTTCAAATTGATTCACTAGATCTAGAGATTAACCCCTACAACGTTGCAAACCGTTCCTCTTTATAATAATAGCATAGATAAAAAAAAATATAAAATTAAGTGAGCCAGTTGATACGGGTCGACCTGTCTCTCAACTTCACAATACTCTCTGTCATATCCAAGGCTATAATAAAAAAAAATATTCCACAACATTTCACACAAAGCTATCTAGACCCATGGTAAGCATAGCTTAACTAGCTTGTGTTATGGAATCTAGAATGCGGATAAACATACTTAGATACATTTTTTTTGTTAATACATATATAATTTATATAAACACCCAGATCAATGCAAACATACATATTCAAACATACAAGTATTTGCACAGAGCGGGGCTCGAACCCGCGCCTCCTGCGTAGCGGCCGCGTTCACTAATCTCGGAGTACTGCTTTGTAATTGTTCTAACTCGGTCGACAGCACGAGTGTGACTCCCCTGGTTTTGCATACGTCCATAGGCCTCAGTAACCACTTTCCATCAGGTGAGCCGAGTGCTTGTCTGCCACCTGAGTGGTATAAATAAATTTTTTTTTTTTTTTTTTTTTTTTAATAATAATAATTTATTTATTTATCAAAAAGGGCTGTACATTGGGTTATTACTAGTTTTACAAATAAGGTCGAATATAACTAATTAAAGTATAATAATATCTATATTATGAGAAAGTGTAACACTGTATATGGTAAGAATTTAAAATATAATACCTAATTACATTAACAATTTGGGACCTACCTGACCTAGGTTTTTGTAAACCTGTGTTTCAGGCTATGTCCGTTCAATGATAATTACTTGTTGCAATTTGTTAGTTAACATAAACCAAAGAATCTATTGCATATTTACAGCTTAACGCTACCTACTTTAGTATTTCTAGCAGTTTTTCTGTGTCCGAATAATCTAGTTTTTCTAAGTGTTCTGTAATTAAAGACTTGCAGTTCCAATAACTTAGGCTATGTATGTTTAGTAATTTGTTAAGTTTGTTATATAGAAAAGGACCCAAAAACATATAAAATCTATTTACAAACTCATGTTTAGTTTGTGGTTTTTCACAAACTATTCCCTTTCTTCTTTTATCTAAGGTTATTGTTTGTGGAGGAAGTTTGGTATGTTTTGGTATGTATTGTCGTGGGCATCCTTGGGAATGCGATTTGCTAGGGGTGTAACACCTTCCGTCTGCCGATTCGCGGTCCCTACTGTATGACTCGTTTGCTCCAGCGGCCATCTGAACACGACACCTTAGAAATATAAAAAATCCGGTGATATATCTAGTAAGTTTGACAACAGATTCGCCCTACCTATTGGTTAAGTAAAAATTTCGTAAACAATTAATTTGCAAATTACTATTTTCACGCAAGCGGGGTTTGAACAAGCGATCTTTGCCTGACAGGGCCAGCGAGCGAGAAGACTCGTGGACATCGCTGGTCGCGTTCGAAGGCGGCTCGGGCGTCGGAGGGCGCATACCGACCTCCGTCCCCCATGAGCGCGGGCCTGAGGGTGACGGGTGTAGCCGCTCGTTACCCTAGCAGAAGCAGGCGGGGCGAGTCAAGGACCGCGTGGTCCCCCTTCCCCAGGAGGGCCAAACCTAGAGGTATGGCCCTGGGTCAGCCGGGGTGCGAGGGATATGTCACGAGACAACCTTACCTCCGGCCTAGCACATCGACCCACAGATGGCGTGTGGTTTAGTCGGTTCGAGTCCGACATAACCTCCCCCTTCGACTCCCACGGGATCTCAATCTCCCCAGATTGAGATCCCGTGGGGATTTCCCGCACGTAAAAAAAAAAACTATACCTTACCGGAATTAATCCAAATTTATCTTCTTATATCTGTCTTTCAGGCGCCTCTTACCCCGCCTAGACCGATTCATACTTTTCCCATTTTAATCGAATTGAATATTTCATCATTCAAAATGCTTTAAAATTTAATTAAATAGACTATTGCCCCTCTAATTTTTAAGTTATAGCATTTCTCTTTATCTGAAAACTTAATTAATCTCTCTTTAAGTCATTCAATATACACAAGAAGCCATTGAAAGATCTTCATTATTGACTTAACGGTATCTTCAGGCAAAGCAATAAATAAAAAAGTCATAGCCTAGCATAGGTTCTTTTTTATTTTATTTTTATATAGGACACGTCATAGTAAGCTGGTCAGGAAAGAGGGTCACTATTACATACACGTACCATGTTAACAATAGATGCACTCAGCTCGACGGTCTCATCAAAAGAGGATTGTCGTCGCAGCTCCGAGTGACACCCACCGGTCCCACTGGTGCTGCGACCACAATTCCTCCTGCCGGGCTATGAACATGCTGACCCCTGAACTCAGTCCAACCGAGATTGGATTACTATGGAGGGTTTTTCGCAAGCGTGGACGGTGGTACCCTGCCGGCCGAAATTTGTGACAAATTTGTGCCATCAAATTTTTACAACCAGGTTAGTATATAGTATTTTTCAATTCAACCGAAAAAGACACATGTACTGAGTCATCTGTTTTATGCAGAAATTGAACTCATGCCACAGAAATCGTCAAATTTACCACTACTATGAACTGAACAATATTTCGGTAGTAAGTTTTAATGGTATCACCGGAACAGTTTTTATTGGGCAGTTCGTCTTAAAGCGTGCTATATAAGTATTATCATTTAAAATATTTAATGGTGATGTGCTGGGGTATTATGGTAGTCAGGTAATGTCGGAGTAAAGACTGTTAGCCGTTTATGATGATGCAGTTTGGTTTTGCAGGTGTGTTGTTATCATTTTATTGTTTTAAGTTTTAATGAATTGGGGAACTAACGGGGGCAAAAAACAAAACAATAAAATATATTTTGTGGTTGCATTAAAATTGTAGTTAGATATATGTGTGTATGATTTAGTATCTATATACTAAATGATACCCGTGACATTTTTCATGAGGTATTGTTTTTCTGTTACGCACAGGTCTCTTTTTACGGGTTAAGAAATATTCTTCTTTTTACTGTAGGTATTATTTATTATTACAATAATAAATTGCGAAAATCTTCTCTCAACAAATTAATATTTGATTAAACACATACACTTCATTAAAGTGATCTATCTTCTAATTTTCATCAAAATCTTTTTGAATCAAATATTTGAATCGAGATCGAACAATTCACATTTAAAATTTTGGTAGAGGATACTTTTAAATACTATCACCAAGTCTGAAATTTAATTAAACATATATGTTACCAAATTTTAAACTACGCAAATAATACTACACCATTATAATGTAATGCACAAGCTATTTACAGTTTCCCAACAAATATAATTCATCAATTTAAAGTGACAATTATGGGCTAGCACCGTACTGACTTTGGCACTAAAACTAGCCAATTAAAATTGACCGTTAATACATAACTAAGGGTCAAATTTGTACCAAAAATGTACTGAACTCTCCGAAATTATTTCAGAAGTAATTTTAGGTTGAATTATTTTTGGTAAACTTCGTAAAAAAATTTATTTGAGTAGTCAAACTAAATTATACGCCCTCTGTCGGTTGAGTGTAATGATTCTGAAACTTGATTATGTTTAAGTGATTCGTAAATTGTTTAAAACGATTCATACATATACACCTAAGTATACTTTTCCCAGAGGGGCTTGGTAGAGGTACATAATTTCAATGTTATTTCGTTATTTCAAAACTTTCTTATACTATTCGACATAATTTTTCGGGTCAAGTGAACACGCTAGATCACGGCCTCGTTTCAATTTTTCTGTGACTAATTAATACACAGCATGCGGCCGAAGCACCACATCTCAAATAGCACAGGCTCTTTTAGTGTGAAAATTATAAAATTAAAATTCAAATATACTACGTGTGATTCTGAAAGTTTAATGACCTCACGAAAACGTAGGTAGGTTTATGAAAAGTGCCAACTGGCGCGCGCACGCGAGTTTGGCGAGCAAACCCGTCATACGGAATATCATTGCCTTTTTACTCTGATTTACGATATATTATAAATATGGTTTTACAAATCTTTCAAAAATGAAGTGTCACAGCCAATATAATATTTGCCGCATGCGCATGACGTGAGCCTTTGTGATTTGTGCTATCATATTTTTAATCGGCTTTTCAAAGTGTAAATTCCGTTATTGTTTGATCCGATGGTATTTTGTAAAGTGCTTTTATCTCCGTTTAATTAAAAAAGAAGCCATCAAATTCTATTTTCGTTCAATTTCTGTTGCTATTGTAAATATTTTCCATGAAAATATATAAAGATAGGTAACTGTAAATTAGAAACTCAAAACATTTTTTCAAGGACATACAAAAATATATAATTTCCTAACAAGTTTAGTTCTGCTTTACACACGTATGTGTTTTATGTACCTACATAGAAACACCTAAACCAATGCAAATAGTACATACACGTGATTATTAACTATTTGGTTAATTCTAAATATACCCTCCATGATGTTGAAAATCATTATTTCCACTGAGCAAGAATCAAACCTGCCCCCTGTGAGGCATAGCAGACAGATGACGTGGAACATCGAAAGAAAAGCCCCGATCCCCCGTCTCGCAAATCCTGTCTATCCAAGCTACCTTATTCAGAAGTCCTTTTATTAAAACATGTATGAAGTAACAATCAATCAATCAATCAATTAGCCCACTGCAGTTCGCTGCTGTACATAGACCTCTCCTAATGTGCGCCATTTCGTACGATCCTCCACCTTCTGCATCCAGTTCGTCCCAACCACCTTTTTCAGGTCATCGGTCCATCTGGGTAGAGGGCGTCCTACCATTCGTTTGCCTTCTCGCGGTCTCCACTCTAAGACTCGTCTACTCCAACGGCCATTGGTCCTTCGACAGACATAGCACAGGGGCAAAGTCACAATGAATATTAACAATTATTCGCTACATGATCCCTAGCTCAACAAACAAAGCTTACTCATATAACATAAATAAAACTTCATATTGTGCGCACAATCCCCTTTGATTGCAGTTCACTTGTTTGTGTGCTACAATAGGAACAAACTTGTTCAAACATAGCTTTATTCCCATTTAAACGTACGTTATAATTGTAAATATTGCAGGTTCTATGCGACAGTTTCGAGAATATTGTAGTAAATTATAATAAAACTACTTATAATTATGGAAAAAATATTAAAAGCTGGAATAAAAAGGATGTCGGTTATCGCGATCAAACATAGCCTATGTTCGTAGAATATAAATGTATATTCTACATACAACGCTGGCCGTGAAAGCCTGAAGACTTATAGGTATAGCCTATGTCCTTTCTCAAGATCCAATTTTCCTCTATACCAGATTTCATCAAGATCCGTTCACTGGTTTAGGAGTGAAAGCGTAACAGACAGATAGACAGATTTACTAACGCATTTATAATGTTACTATTCCTGCCATCTTAATATCGCATGAAACAGATCGTTTTTAGTGAAAAGACGGCCTTTTGTAACAACATTTATTAGTAGATGTTTCTTATATACAGGGTGTAATCGTTAAGTGTGTCCAGCTGATTATTCCGTAACTATTACAGATATCAAAAAACTTTAAACTGATATCGAAAGTACGTTACCTAATGAGTAAAATGACATCAATAACTTTTTTTAAATCAAACGAGAGGTATCTAAAATTTTGACATTAAACACTCCCATACATTTAGTATGAGATTAGAAGAAAGGTTTTAGTTTCCTTATTTTAAGTGATCTAGTACCCATTTTACCTTAATCATATTTTATGATTACGTATAATATGACAATGATGATTTTCAAATAGATACATGTGTAAAATAATTATCTTAGGTGCCACTTGAAATTAGTAATAAACCGTGTTTTAATATCGCATTAAGTAATTTGAGCTAACTGAAAAGCACTACAAAAAAAAAAGATACTCTTTGGTGTTCGTTCTAAATTCAAAACTTTTATCTCGGGTTGTTGTTCCCACCAATTTATCGTTGTTTTTTTTAATTTGCATTTAAATCGTGATTGTTTCATTTATTGATTGCAAAATGGCATATTCCAAAAGAGAAAAGAGAGATATGCTAAAAATTGACTACAAATATGATTGTAACAAAAGAGCGGCCATTATCGCCTACAGAAGAGAGTACCCAGACAGAGAAGTCCCTTCTGGTGTACGTACCTAAAAGCTTTCTACTAATCTCATACTAAATGTATGGGAGTGTTTAATGTCAAAATATTAGATACCTCTCGTTTGATTTTTAAAAAGTTATTGATGTCATTTTATTGATTAGGTAACGTACTTTCGATATCAGTTTAAAGTTTTTTGATATCTGTAATAGTTACAGAATAATCGCCTGGACACACTTAACGATTACACCCTGTATAGGTATATGTATGTATCGTCCGTGTGTAGTGCCAAACTAGAGCAATATTGTCAAAAAGAATATGGCGTGTCCTAAAGAATTCCAGCGAAGTTTCTACATTATAGCCTTGTAGACAGAACAAGATCAATTTCACGTGTGCGGTTATATTTCACATAATCCTCAAGTTATACGCAAATTTTCTGACGTAAATAATATCCTCGGAACCAGTGGAAATGTTCTCTTTGCACTAGAAAGTTCAAATGGAGTAGTTTCAAATTTCCAAAGGTACACATGAAAGTAATAAAAGTGTTCAAATTTAATTAAGCGATTTAATTAAATGATTCCAACGCTTAGTTAACGTTTTCGTTCTTATTACAATTGTTCGGTGAATCCCCGATTACGGAATTCACCGAGACCGACCGGAAACAGCCGAGGAGCGGGAAGTTATCATCTACAGTTTAACACCTCGACAGATGTATAATACAGCTTATTAAATTTTTCGTCGGTTTCACTCAAATATTAATTGTTTTCTTTAAATTAAAGCGACCTTTTTGGTAAAAATTTAATCATTTTTTATCTTTTTTTTCCTTCTCTGATATTTAAGTTGATGAGTTTGGGGATATCTACTTCAAAAGATAATATAGTAAAGTTATGAACTACAACAATAATTACACTTTCAACAATTGTTATTTACTAGGTGTTGCCCGCGACTTTTGATCCATTCCCGCTGCTGACCCTACCTAATAGCGTGTTAATAAATAGTCTATACTCACAACCAATGTGGCTTTAATTTCGTTGATTAAGTAAAAATTTCGTAAAAAAAATATTCGTTTAATTTACGAATCACTATTTTCACGTAAGCGGGGTTTGAACACACGATCTTTGCCTTGCATGGGCAATTCTTTGAACACCAAGCGACTATACCTTACCGAAATCAATCCAAATTTCTCCTCTTATATCTGTCTTTCAGGCGCCTCTTACCCCGCCTAGACCGATTCATACTTTTCCCATTTTAATCGAATTGAATATTTCATCATTCAAAATGCTTTAAAATTTAATTAAATAGACTATTTCCCCTCCAATTTTTAAGTTATAGCATTTCTCTTTCTCTGAAAACTTAATTAATCTCTCTTTAAGTCACTCAGTATACACAAGAAGCCATTGAAAGATCTTCATTATTGACTTAACGGTATCTTCAGGCAAAGCAATAAACGTCGTAATTACAAACAGTATTATTTACTTCACTATTTCTACCGTAATTAAGTAATAGCACGTATTTTGTATCATTGCGAAATTAATCTAAAACATCTACTCTTACTTAAGCTTAAAGCTCATTTCCAATTAAAACTTAATTTTCATCCCTGACCAAAAATTGCCTCAAGCAAATAATTCGAGAACCCCCCTTTTGCAGCAAAAATAAAGTTTCCGTGAAAGATAAAAAGCGTCTTGAGTTATTTGTCAAATATAAGGTTCTAATTTCCTATTTATTGGTCTAAAAGATATATTTCCAAATAAATTTTGGTGGGTTGATTGTATGTTGATGTAACTTGATCATAATTACTTCGAGATCTTTCCTAATTATGTTTACATAGTTCGAAGAATTTTTGCTACGATTTGTTTTTGTTTTTCGAGATGATACTCGTATTACTAGGAAAAGGATATGATGTAAGTTATTCAGCTTCCGATCAACAATAGTTAATTAGTACGTATATTGATTTCTTTTAGGAGGTAATTTAAGCAGATGAAGTAGTAGCTATCTATAAGAAATTAGATCTATATTTACATAATTAGAAGTGCTCATGGTCAGTAGCGTTTTAATACAAACTGTCAATTAAACGATTAGTGAGTATTTTGCGTCAATCAATTATTTTTTTTACAAAGATAGAGTTGCCATTTGCTTATGGCATTTATTTTCATCTAAGAGCTTCAATGCTCCGAAGGGCATGTTAAAACTATGCAACAGAAATGCATAATTAAAAACAAAATCAACTGTCTAGCTACCACGGTTCACGAGACAAATATATACCCTGGTGACAGATATTTAGGCGGACATAGCAGTCTTAGTAAAAGGGTTCCATTTTTACATATGCTCACGACTGTCTCCTTTCAGGGTAGGCAGCGACAACAGCCTGCCATATAATATCATACAAGTCCACCATCCACCAGTTTCAAGTACTTCTGACCTGCCCTTTTTTCAAAATTCTATTAATTTTGGGTCAATGTCTGTATGTAATGCATGGTCGACCCTGACTGGTTTACCCTTTCACCTGTGCCTTACTTCCCTGGCGTGTCATTCGCTACGTACTCATTCGCTCTAAATTTTAAAGAAAATCAGCTACCGAAATTATCGAAATTACTAATATTCCCTTCAAGTGCTCCAACTAAATTGTTTGTGCTAGGAGTGGGTTCACGTTGGTAGTGTAACGACCAGGATTTGAGCCCGGGACCTCTCGATAATAAGGCCGACTCCTTAACCACTAAGGTAATGATGCTTTTCAATCGCCGTTACAACATTTTCTTTCAGGCCACACCTATCTCGAATCTAAATCCCTAAAACGGATACAGAAGGAAGAATTGTCTTAATCACACCGATGACAATGTCAGAGGCTGACACAATAGGCAAGTAAAGGTACACTACATGTGCGCTAGTAATGTATTTTGGCGAGAAGCCAGTGTTCGTGTCATGCCTATGCTATTGGCTTTCCATTCAATTTACGGACCGATTTTACCCACTAGGTCTATTCCAAAAGCTCTGCGATTGGTTTCACTCTGTGATAGACGTAACCTTAAGCTATCATTGGTTTAATAGTAGTACGGAGTTGGTTGTACGATTAAGTCTCGGGTTCGTATCCTAAATAGTATAATACCGACAGCAATTTAGTTGAGCTGTAGGGATTAGAGGTAATAGTAATAATTTTGGTTACTTTTTCTTTATACCACTTATGGGGCAGACAAGCACACGGCCCACCCGATGGAAAGTAGTTACCGTGGCTTATAGACGTGTGCAACACCAGGTGCGTCACACTTGCACTGCACAATCCTTAGGTCTTAACACTGATAGCACAAAAACTCTCCAGTGAGCTCTGGCTACTCTACTCAACGCCGAGAACACAACACGATTTAATTGGACAGAAATACCGTCGTCGTATTCTACCTCCTACATTAGGCATTCTTTGAAAAACAAAAAAAAACTTCAACTATCATCGTCACTCATATAACTATTAGAGTTATCGAGATCTTTACCATGTATTGTTTGGAGTTTCTGATACTTCGACGCTGTTGCAAGCAATAGGATCACGTATGAGCAGTTCATCGTGACCATGGGATTCATTAATAGTAACAAAAAAATTGATAACTGTCCTTTTAATAAAAGCATATCTTCGTTTTCTGTATAAAAATTGTATTATATTTATTTGTTTGCATCATGATTGTAATCAAAATGATATACCAGTTGTTTTGAGGATTCTACATCAGTCGCAGCGAAGCCGCAGACGAGGCAAGGCCTCCGAACTCGTCGTCGCCCGGACCTGCGCCACTGAAGATGTCGACCGCAGTGATCGACGAAACGTCTGGAACGCAAGTTTCACATGGACCACGGCCAAACAGCCCGGAAGCAGTATATTCTACATACAACGCCGGCCGTGAAAGCCCGAAGTCGAAGAGAAAGCTCGTCTACTTCATAAGATTTCTCCATTTCGATCTAAGAAAGACTTAACCAAATCTAAAAATGAGTGTACAGTATTTTAATATGATTTTAAAGAGTTCCCAGCCCTATCTCGAAAGTGCCAAGTAAAGTACCACACAAACCAATAAAATAAATATTTTACAACCCCGAAGCCAAACCAAATTGAATGCAAATAGAATTTTGAAAATCGACTCATAAATGATGGCAACATTGCTGAATATACATATACTAAATATATCTGCAAACTCAAATGGGCCCCCTTTAAATAAAGGGCAATGATTATATTTGTGTATGTATGTATATTAAGTCTTCCATAGGTACATGAACAAGTTATCCTAAATGACGTCTAAAAATCACTGTAGAGCCGTTTCCAGGCAATACGCGCCAGGGGAAATCATAAGGATCGACCTCTAGGTGTAGGGATCGTTTTAAGACGTGTCACGGTAGCTTGGCTACATAAAAAGGTCCTTGGTAATAATCACTTGGCAGTTCGAGTCCGGTCTGTAGTAAAGTATAGGTTATCATATTAAAATATAGGGTAATCTGATATTAAGTGTGCCTAAATATTGATCCACATGCTTACAACTAGGATATATTCTAGCACACTCTAAAATGTCACCCCTATACGGTGCAGAACATTCCTTCAAGAACCAAGCGGTTCGGTGACTCTTTCCTTTGTCGCACCATTAAGATCTGGAATTCCTTGCCAGCTCACGTGTTTCCCTCTTCCTACAGTCCCGGGTCCTTTAAGCGGGGCGTGAAAAAGCATCTGATGAGGCCGTCAAGTTGAGTGCCACCATTGTTAACATGGCACGTGTATATAATGGTGGCCCTCTTTCTTGAGACTTTACCTTCAGCTTACCATCAGGCGAGGTAAAGTCAAATTGACGTGTCCTATTTATAAAAAAATAAAAAAATAAAAAATGCTACATAACATAATTATTGTAACACAATAGAAGCTTACTTTACTCAGTTGCTCACTTTACTTAGTTCTGTTCTAGAGGGGTACTTACGTTGACTGTCTGAGCTATATTTATGACTATAAAATATATTGAAACTAGCTGACCCGGCGAACTTCCTAACGCCAATATTTTTCCGTCCGCGTGGCGTCAGATCGCGTTCCCGCTACACTCTCTACTATATTAAACATGTATTATACATTAAAACCTTCCTCTTGAATCACTACATCTACTAAAAAAAACCGCATCATAATCCGTTGCGTAGTTTTAAAGATTCAAGCATACAAAGGAATATAGGGATAGAGAAAGCGACTTTGTTTTATACTATGTAGTGTTATCGAAATCAGAAAATGTATTCTCCTATTCATTATTATAAATGTGAAAGTTTACAAAGAATATTTATTTTGAATGGTTGGTGGTGTTTGTTTGTATCTGGTTGAAATTTGAATCGTGAAGCGGCTATAGTCCAGAACAACACATAGATAGGTACTTACTAGATAGATACTCTTTCCTGAGACTTTGCGTTCAGCTTACCATCAGGCGAGGCAAAGTTAAATTGACGTGTCCTATATAAAAAAAGATACTTTTTATCACGAGAATAGGTAGCGGGAATTGAAATAAAATTCCACGCGGATGAAAACCGTGACAGGTCTTTCTTTTCTTTCTGTCACCCAATATTCCTTCAAAACCAAGCGGTTTGGTGACTCCTTTCTTTGTCTCACCATTAAGACCTGGAACTCTTTGCCAGCTCTCGTGTTTCCATCTTCCTACAATCCCGGGTCCTTTAAGCGGGGCGTGAAAAAGCATCTGATGAGGCCGCCAAGCTATGTGCCATCATTTTTGACATGGTACGTTCATGTAATGGTGAGCCTCTTTCCTGAGACTTTGCCTTTAGCTTACCATCAGGGAAGGTGAAGTCGAATACATGTCCTAAAAAAAATTATTGTGTATTAGCTATTGCTAGTACACAATAATTAGATAAATAAATGGATCCGGCTACATGGTACGATTACGTTGTGGGTTCAATAGCGCGACGAGGATTTTCGCATTTAGTTTTCGTAAAAGGAGACTAGGGGTGTTTAACACCAGGCAGATATACAGCCCAGACTTAGATGCATGGCTCTATTCAACAATAGAGCCCGGAATATGGCAATAGGCTCACCCCTATTACGTGGGACCGAATGTATTGAAATGTAGGTGTCCGTGGCGTGATTATAATGTATGTACACTATATAATCAGTCATACGAAGAGCAATTTTCATATCACATCACATAATATATAAAATTAAGCGTTTTATACAACATCATTGAAATATATCAAAAACTTTCATAAGCGTAGTAATGCAGATTATAACGTATATTTATTATAATATTCCAAGGTTTACAAAGTGAACACGTACGAGATAATATTAGTCTCATAAGTAACATGGAGCAAGTAGAACAAGCTTGGGCGAAATGGTTTTTATAGTACATATTATGTAAGCTAACCAATCTCGCAAATATGCTGAAAGCCGGAGGGCCTTAATCTATCTGTATATATAAATAATAGGGGTTAAAGTATGGAATTGCCGTTTCATTGTAATAGGTACTTCAAATTGACATAGAACCTTCATGGTTTGAGATTTTTGAGTGAAACTTTTTCCACGTGGTACCTATGTAGTTCTTCATTTAAAAATGTGCAACATTCGATTATCGACTTTCAGTTGTTTTTTTTATTCAGCTTAGACAAGAAAGATGGATACTTCGAAAATTCGAGTGATTTTTGAATACGAGTTCCGACGCGGAACTAACGCGGCAGAAACAGCTCGCAAGGCCTTAATCTATCTGTATATATAAATAATAGGGGTTAAAGTATGGAATTGCCGTTTCATTGTAATAGGTACTTCAAATTGACATAGAACCTTCATGGTTTGAGATTTTTGAGTGAAACTTTTTCCACATGGTACCTATGTAGTTCTTCATTTAAAAATGTGCAACATTCGATTATCGACTTTCAGTTGTTTTTTTTATTCAGCTTAGACAAGAAAGATGGATACTTCGAAAATTCGAGTGATTTTTGAATACGAGTTCCGACGCGGAACTAACGCGGCAGAAACAGCTCGCAATATCAATGTTGCGTTTGGAGAGGGGACTGCTAATGAACGCACCGTGCGATTTTGGTTTAAACGCTTTCGTGATGGAAACTTTGATTTGAAGAACGAACCACGAGGAAGGCCGTCCACACAGGTGAATAACAATGAATTGAAAGACATGGTGGAAGCCGATCCGAGCCAAACTACCCAGGAATTAGCTGCATGGTTTAACGTTACCTTACCAGCAATATTGACTCATTTGCGTCAAATCAATAAAATAAAAAAATGTGAAAAATGGGTACCTCATGATTTGACTGATCTGCAGAAAGAAATGCGTGTTGAAACTTGTGTTGCCTTGTTGAATCGATACAGAAATGAAGGAATATTGGATCGAATTGTGACATGTGATGAAAAGTGGATTCTTTACGATAACCGTAAGCGAAAAATGCAATGGCTGACCCCAGGTGAAACGCCACAACAGTGTCCTAAAGCAAAGCTTACCAATAAAAAGGTAATGGTAACTGTTTGGTGGTCTCAGCATGGTGTTATTCACTATAGCTTTCTACGATCTGGTCAAGCAATAACGGCAGATGTCTACTGTGCCGAACTCCGAACAATGATAGCAAAACTAGCAGTGAAACAGCCCCGACTCATGAATCGATCTTCACCATTATTGCTCCATGATAACGCGAGACCTCATACAGCACGAGAAACCGTTTTAACTCTACAGGAACTGCAATTAGAAACTATCCGTCACCCTCCGTATTCGCCAGACCTTGCTCCAACAGACTACCATTTTTTTCGTGATTTGGACAATTTTCTATGTGATAAAAAGTTTTCTTCTCAGGAGGCAGTACAAAATGCTTTCACACAGTTTGTCGAATCTAAATCACCAGAGTTTTATCGCAAAGGCATAAATGTCCTTCCTACTAGATGGCAGCAATGTATAGATAATAATGGTAATTATTTTGATTAAATAAATACGTTAAATTAAAAAAAAACGAATTTCAATTTGTCAGTACAAATCGGCAATTTCATATTTTAACCCCTAATATGTTAAGTTGGTTTGGGAACGCTTCAAAAACTCCAGAAGTACTGCATCGATCGAGGAAAAAAAAATCAGAAATGTTATTTTTGTCGTGGTTTTTAGAAGGCAGTGCATCACATAAGATTTTTGATGATTTTTGAAGGCAGAAGAGTTTGTTTGAATGCATTGATCTCTATAACTGCATGTGCGATTTGATAAGTTTTTCTTAAAACTGATAGCCAAGTTCTTGGGCAGGTTATAAATTATATATCTTCACGCCTCGTCTTTTGGAATAATTAAAAAGCGGATTTTTTGAGATTGAGATTAAACTCGAACTAAATACGGCGGACGAAACCGCGTGGTAGGTACAAGCCTCAAATATTTGACATTATCGTTTATGACAAGGGCGTTTGTTCAAAGAAAATTTCACTCCGGACATTGAACAAACAATGTCCTATATAAACATATATTTTTGCTACGGGTTTCACCGATAGGTTTGCCGTGAGTAATAGATTTACTTTTCTCTATCGGGCCCTGTAAACAACTGTTTGAAATATATTATATTCTGCCTGTAGCTTCACGTACGAGAAACGAAATTGTATGTTTGAATGATTTAGCATTACGTAAAGGAAAAGTTTGAATTGGTCTCGGTGGGGTTTGAACCCGCGATCTTAGCCTTACAAGTGCAATGCTTTGACCACTACCTCGCCTAGACATATTCAAACTTTTCCTATATTAATTAATTTTAATATTTAGCATACAAATGCTTGAAAATTTAATTCAAATTGTTTGGGCGGAGTAGTCAAAACGTCAATGTTTAATAAGATATATTCGAAAAACCTTTTTAAAAACAATCTTTTTTTTTTTTTTCTTGCATTGTCATCCGAACTGAACGTGCATACCAAATTTCAGCTCAATCGGTTGAGGGCAAGTGCCTTAAAATTAAGTTGTAAGATTCCACCCGAACAAACATACATTGCAAGTTAAATAAAAGCTTGTAAAAATGATTGAAACTTCATTCATAGATTCGGATAGTTCTTAAGAATATTTGGTAGACACTACACTGTTGCCTCAAAGACAAATATAGAAGGATAAATATGAGTTGGTTGGGGGCGAGGTCTGGTCCTCAAATATGGTTTGTTTTTTAAAAGAAAATATGCTGAAGCTTGCTTTCCTACTTCATCGCATTATTCAAATGTGAAAGTGTGTGTAGATGTTTGAATGTTTTTTACTTCTATACGCTCAAACAGCTTAGCGAACTTAGCCGAATTTTGGTACCAAGATAGGGTTGTCTTTGAGCCCCTGACTTGAACCGTTAAGCCCAATGCCTCTGCGCCGTGGCGGTCGAAATAAACGTTTGAAACTCAAATATTGGATATTAATAATAAGAAAATTAATGCTTAAAATTAAGGCTGATTATAGGAAAATTAATAGTCCTGTACAAATTAATTTATTAATAACTGTATAAATTAAGGCAGATAATAAGAAAATTAATAGTCCTGCAGGGCTAACATGCGCGCCACGAGATGGCTATCTCGAGGCATTTTGCCGTTTTATGTTGATATGTCGACTGTTGGTAGCATGAAGGGCTAACATGCGCGCCACGAGATAGCTATCTCGAGGCATTTTGCCGTTTTATGTCGATATCGACTGTTGGTAACCTGGCAAATTTCATGGCGATCTGTCAGATGTCGACATAACTCGACTTCGAGAAATCATCTCTACTTAGTGTCTGCAAATTGTAACATACGTGCCCTTATTTACTCGAATTTTGACATTTAAAATGTTTTGTCTCTCGTCCTTCATTTGGTCGACGAGAAGTTATCTCGAGTAAACTTTTCTTGTGCTCGGTTCATTTTGGATCAAAATTTAGTACCTTTGTGCGACTGCAAGCAATTTTCGACCTTAATGACATTTCCTTTGTTACGTGTCTTTTCGCGTTAATTGATGACGCTGATCACGAATATAAGAAAAAAAATTCGATAGCATGTCATGTCAATAAGGTCGAAAATTGTTTGCACTATTTTTTCTCTTTTTTAAATTAAAATATTTTGTCTACCGTCTTTCATTTGGTCGACGAGAAGTTATCTCGTGTAAACATTTTTGTGCTCGGTTCATTTTGGACTAAAACATCGACTGCAAGCCATTTTCGACCTTAATGACATTTCCTTTGTTACGTGTCTTTTCGCATTAATTGATGACGCTGATCACGAATATAAGAAAAAAAATTCGATAGCATGTCATGTCAATAAGGTCGAAAATTGTTTGCACTATTTTTTCATACCTAGCATCCCTAACTAGTCTGTGCTTTCGAGCAAATGGCCGTATCGGGCCGATTTTATCGGATAAATGTTTAAAAAATGTGTATGCCATAGACAACAATTGAAAAAGTTTGACGCGACAAAATATGTCGGCGTTACTTCGCTCGAGAAGACTCGAGATGATATCTCATATCGATTCGAGATATTTGACGACGCGCGCATGTTAGCCCTGCTGTACTTATTAAAACAGTAACGGTATATATAGAGATATGCGAGGATGTGTAGACAGGAATGTGTTTGTTATGATTTAATTAAATCATTTTATTTAAAAAATAAAGGATGTTTAATATTGTTTTCTTCTAAGTAGCGAGTAGGATTTCCAGAGCTCACTTGTGCTGTCAGTGGGAAGACCATCTTCTACACTGACGGCACAGAAACTCCCTGTGTTTACAGGGACTGCAGCACTTTCCATCAGGTAGGCTGTGTGGTTGTCTGCCACCTCAGCGGTATTAAAAAGTATGAATTCCAGATCTCAAATACAAGCTAGTCAGGGTATACTTATTTTGGTCTTAGATAAGGGAATAATGTGTACTGCAGACGTCTTGGGAGAAATGCGAGAAAAGCCATAACTTGACAGTATTCAAGACTGAAGTGAATAGGTAGTAGTAACCTTAAACTTCAGTCTTGAAAGACTGCCAACTACTAGGCAAGCATACTTCCAAGCATACTTGCAAGCATCAACAGATGAGATAGTGATCAAATGCGAGCCTATCAACCATATAAAACCATGCAAAAGGAAAATAATGTGTGTTACTTCCGCCACAATTCCTTCACATCGTTCGCTCCACTCATCAGTGCATCGTTTCACAGCCTCACTATATAGGAAATAGTCGTAAAAATTGACAGTAAAGCTGAGTGAATCATTCGCCACTCTACAGCAATTTAACAAAAAGCCGAAACGGATATGTAATTGGATGATAAAAATTGGATGCGATTCACTTTCCGTAATCGCTGGTGTACTCCAGGGAAATCACGAAGTATAGCGCCGATGTATATTGTTCAATGTGAAGTTTCAACTGATGTAAATGGGTCAGGGGTCCAGAGGTCTTGCTAGGATCCTTCACAGTAGCTTCAATTGTTTTATGCAGAAGTTCGTTTTGTATTCATTACTTTAGTCGTCAAAGGTAAATCTTTTTGATTTGTCAAGCTGTAGGTAAATACTAGATATTGAAATACAGAATTTAATTATTTCTTTCTTTCTTTCGTGTAATTAGTGGCTAACCGGCAATTTGATGATTGATTTGAGACGGTACGTACAGTGAAGTATTTTCTTTTTTTATACCAGTTCGGTGGCAGACAAGCATATGGTCCACCTGATGGAAAGTGGTTACCGTGGCCTATGGACGTGTGCAACATTAAGTGACAGGGACATTCTCTGCACGCTTCAGCTATGGAATGATCTCCCTGCTGTAATTTTTGCGACTGCAGTATGAGGTCCTTCAACACGTGCTTTACAGTGTTAGCAGCCCGAGTGTGATGCCACTGGTGTTGCACACGCCACAGTAACCACCTCCCATCAGATGAACTGTGCTTTTGTCTACTACCTAAGCGGTATAAGAAAAAATCAAAAAATTCATACAACACCAAGCAAACCCGAAGCTCGCTCTTCTCCAATTTCTTTTGATGTCATTGATCTTGGCTTTTACTGAAGCATTTGCCGTATGAGGTAATCAAGCGAGTGAGGTAAGCTTGCACCACAGTCTCGTCAAACAATCCGTAGATTTACCAGCGTGCAGTTGCAAGTAAGGTTGGTTCAAGCCTCAAAGATCTTGAGGGCACTCATTTGCCTTTAGCCGACATAAAAAAAAACCTACCCGAATCAAAATACTAACATAAATTTATTTGTTTTTTTTTCCTTTATATGACCTCGATAGACAACGTATTAATATTTTATGAAGTTATACTTATTTTGGTTCATTTTCCTTATGAGCGTGTACTCGCAGTATAGCGTGGGGCGTGGCGGAATTTCAGTAAACAAGTTTGAACAAAAAATAAATTTGTCCTAGTTTATCGAATGCGTTGGTAGCGAGAATCTGGGCTTTCGCTTCCGGAGGGTGTAGGCAAATGTGGTTGTGGTTGTTACAGATGTGGGATGGGTGCCATATTGTTTGTACACAAGTCCTATCTTAGGTGTATCAGAATTTCGCAGCAGTGAATAATAGGTTTATGGGAAATATCGAAATACTTCCATTGATACAATATTAATCCAATCGTCTCAGTTGGGTACCAAAATACTTTATTGTGCATCGCACACGTCAACATCATTGTCATGATAAAATGAGAATTTTTGGAAATCCACATCATCACACGCACACACACACAATCTTATTGCCTGTTTGTGGCTAGCCGATATCGTTTTGATAGTTATATTTTATCTATGATTGAAATTGTAATATCAATGAAATTTTAGAACAGACTATATAGTGATAACTACATGAAATAACCAATCTCAACGAATTAGTCTTTAAGTCTAGTGTTTATAAGAAATATCTAGAAATAAACCTAGATTGAACTCACTGATCTATCTATAAAAGATGTCCAAAAGAAAGAGTAGCACACATTTATCTTAGTTGATTGCAAGCAGTGTCTGCGAGTCGAAAAAATAACAAAATAGAACAACACATGTCGTTCGGTGAGGACGGAGCTAAACTTTAATTTAACTCTAGATCGTAAATGTGTTGGTTAGAACTTTAAGGATGTGGTTTTACTGTGAGCGGATAGTATCATTTGTTTTATTCTTGGCTTTTTATTCATCCAAGATTAAGCAGGAACTTAATGCTTATTGAAAAAGATGGCAGACAAAAAATGTTGTAACAATAATTTTGTACCGTATTTTAGTTGTATGTGTGTTGCATTTTGGTTAAGAAGCAATACTAGTCAAATCGGTCTTGGGATTCTTAAGACATTGAGACCCCGTCGTGCATCGGAGAAGCACGTCAAATACTGGTTTTCGGTTGTCATACGAACACTAACAGTCGTTTTGTAGTTGTGGGAGCCCTAAAAAGACAGCTGGTCTAACTACAGACCTTCAATTTCGCCAATAAATCGTGGAAGTCAGATATCTTTGCTTCACGGAAATTATGAGATTCAGCCAAATCGCAGTAAAACTGGAGAAAACGGACTCCAGACTTTCGTGACCATATTCTAAGGTAATAAAGTTGAGGTGTAGGGCTCGGATGCAACCAGAAACTCAAGGACGATAATGATGATACGTTTAAGCGTTTTGACCAGATTAAACCGCTATCACCGCTAGCAGTCATACCGTACACCAATTTTGTTCTTTAGTAATCCTGTATCAATGGCGCTCATTGGAGCAGGCGTCCTTGTCACGGCACCAATTTAGGCGGATATTCGGCCACTGATCGTTTCAGTCGAACCTTTTGTGTTACAGGATCAACGACATTTATTTAACTCGATATAGTGTGGTGTTTGATTTAGACACTCCATTGATTTTTAAGGGTGTGAATTTCCTATTTATTACTTTGATTGATCTGAAACCTTTGAGTTAATTATTTACGGTAGTTAAATAATGGCTTTTGACATGACACATGTGCGTATGAACAGCTAAACGGTTGCAACTTTTTTCATGGAATTTTGCTACTTTGATCAGAATGAATTAGTTTTAAAATTGAATCAGTTATTTCTACGTAGATGAAAGCGGGTTCTAGGAAGATAATGATGAAGGTTTGGTTATATGAGATAATTACAAAACAAATAAAGAAAAAAATAATGAAAACAATAGAGTACCAGTAGAGAAACAGGTCGAGCCGTCTTTTGCATCGCATTTTTTTTGACGTGACAACGTCTTATAAATTGGTTTGCCGGGTGACACTTCAAGAAACTGCGTTACGCTCCGCTCACGTTATGCGCTCACAATG
The DNA here is from genome assembly GCA_949126895.1 of Eilema caniola. NCBI lineage: Eukaryota > Metazoa > Arthropoda > Insecta > Lepidoptera > Erebidae > Eilema > Eilema caniola. The sequence goes on along the minus strand of OX421466.1, from coordinate 27,281,727 downwards.
AGAGCGAGTGAGAGGCACGCGTCCCTTCCACTCGGGCACAGTTAGCCCGCCTAAGAGCGAGAGAGACAGAGCGAAAATTATTTTACCACTCAAAGTCGTTGTCACGTAAAACTTTCGCCCGTATATCGACTTTACAGGCAACCAATTTTTTAGCAATAATGCATCTATTATAAACAATACTAGCTGATGCCAGCAATTCCGCCCGCGTGTATGTCGGTTATAGCGACATAGTCTATGTTGTTTCTCAAGGTCGAATCTATCTCAGTAACAAATTTCAAATAACATCACGCTTCACTTGTATGTACATTTCCACAGTTTATTTTTATTTCGAACTTAACCGGTTTCACCTCACGGCATTTTCAAAAATTTACATAACAATGGTTTTAAACTATTATATTTCTAATATTACAATTTTATATTGTGCGTTTTTTATAAAATAAAATTACTCTTTAGGAAATTTAAAGATTATTTCTTCTTAGACTAAATACAATAGACACAATAATAGCCACTAAACACCGCGCAAAAAATAGCTACTACATTGGTACAAGTTACACAAATTATATATTATATTATATGGGAGCCCCTTATTTCGTAGAAAGAAATTTCATAGAATTTCGTTTCACAGAAAATGTTTCATATAATATTTGGTTCTTATATTTTTATTTCGAATATTATTGTTTCAAAAACAATTCACTACAATGAAACATATGTCACAGAAACACAATTCAACGATTTTTTTATCACATTTTTTTGTTTAACAAACTTATCAAACTGTAGAATTATTTTTTAAAGAATATTAAACCACCTTTATAATGTTCCAAATCACATTTATTTAACATTTACAATATAGTTAACACCCCGACTCAGATTACCCCGATTATTTTATTATAAACCACCCAGAAGAAGGAGCCCCGCGCAGCGGGGCTCCGTCGACCTTGTAGACGCATCAATTTATAAAAAAAATTGTCCCATTTAAATGAGGGTATGCATTTTATGAATTAAAACGTTTAGAAACTGTCACTTTGATAATATGTTATTCTTTGTAATAAGTTTTCTATTAAATAAACAATATAATGATTAAGAATATTTGATTTGATATTCTATGAAATGATTATTCTAATGTTTAACTTTATATGAAACAAAATTCAATGATTTAAAATTCTTTAAGTATTCAGTATTCTGTATATTGATTATTCTATGAAACGAAATTATGCGAAACATTTTCTGTAATACGAAATTATATTAAACAATTGTCTATAAAACAACGCACACCCATATTATATACAATCCATAACATGCTCAGTATCCTTAAAAGTTGGGAAAAAAGTTTAACCTGGTATACTGGCATACACATTTTCTTAAAACCACTTCTTATAATAGTTTAAAATTCAAACTCCAGTACAAATCTGTTCAGTGGTTTAGGCGTGAAAGCGTAGCAAACATACAGACTGAGCTACATTCGTATTCATAATATTTTGGATGATGGAAAGCCCACCTGATGGAAAGTGGTTACCGTGGCCTATGGACGTGTGCAACACCAGGGGCGTCAAACGGGGTGCTGGGTAGGACACGGGGTGCTGGGTAGGACAGGGGTGCTGGGTAGGACAACCTCCACGTGGTGCACCCTGGTAACGTGGACGACGATGTGGGCTTCGCGCAAGGCGCACGTCATCGCCCACGGCTAATAGTCCACCACCACAAAGGAGGGGGGGCCTTATGGCCGGTTTGGAGCTCTCCGCATGCGCTCTGCTAAGCAGAGCGTACTTAGTGGAGAACTCCCAGGGCGACGAGTACTTCGCCACTGAGTGATCAGTGGCGAAGTACACGGTCCCGTAGGGACCATCGATCGGCCGAGCCGTTACCCCGTCAGACGGGCACGGTGGCTCTTCGGAGTTGCGAGGAAGAAAACCTCTATAAAAAATCACCCCAAACCCCACGCTCTGACGCCCGGCAATGGGATGCATCGCTGGGGGGAACTCAGTGCCTAGGGCGTCACTCACTCACTCACTCTCTCACTCCCATCTTCCCACCCTCATCCTCACATCCACTCCCAACCCCCCCTACTTCCACCCCAACGTCGGCGGACAGTAACCGTAAAAAAAAATCAATAAATGACTATGGAAACTAAATTAAATAAATCTACCCATGAGGGTACCCGGACTCCGTCCGGGGAATCCCTTGCTGTGACTGGTGGTCGAATGGACACCCATTCGACGACCAGCCATGGCGACCCCCTCCCGGGTTCATCCCGGGTGGTATATGGGAGGGGTCACCACAGTCCCACAGACCCAAGGGTGTGCCTCAAAACCACCCAAAAAAGCGACGCGGAAGACGTGTCGACCCATGCTGGTTCGGAGGTGGAGTCCGCTGACGACATGGATAGCGAGACCGAGGATGCCCTCGGTCTTGGTGTCATGTCCGAAGTAGGGAAAAAGAGACCTAGGTCGAGCGGACCAGGCAAGGGCCCACCTAGGAAGGTAGAGGGTAACCGCGGATAGAGGTCGGAAAGCCGGCCTCTACGGGTGAAAGGGAAGGTGGCAGAGCCGCCGGCGACTGTGCCCCCGCTGCCAAGCGGAAAGGTCACGGAGGTACCGGCGGCGCAGAACATCCTGACGGCGCTTTCCCGCATTTCTGGCGCCGTTAAAGGCCAGAAAAATATTGCGGGGAAAAAGAGGATCGTGGCGGACGCAGTCACAGGCGCCGCCAAAGCGCTGGAGGAGCTCCTCGAAAGGAGCGTCTCCAGCGAGGAGGGGAAGCTCCGGGCACGTGTTGCGAGCCTGGAGACGGAGCTTGCTGACTCCCGAAAGCAGCAACAGCTGATGCGGGAGGAGATCGGCAAGCTGACGCAGCTGGTCCAGGGGGCCGGAGAGGCTCGGGGTGTGAAAACCCCCGCTCCCCGTGCACCACCTAAAGTGACACCCACAATGGTCCAGCTGCTGGAGGCCATCGAGCGACGCCTCGCCGCCCTCGAGGACCGGGCATACCGCCCGCCGCTGGTGGCACCCGTCGTCGCGCCATGCGCGGCGACGGCTGCACCCAGTGGAGCTACTGGTCCCAAGCCGAGGGCCTCTGCCCCCAAGAAGACGGCACCTGGGGGAAGTGGAGACCCCGCCTCCACAGGCACAGCCAATGCTCCCGCTGCATCCCACAACCCCTCCAGAGAGGGGGTCTGGGAGGTGGTGGGAGCAAAAAAGAAGGCGAACAAGGCCGCCAAAAAGGCGGTGAAGGCCGCCAAGAAGGCGGCAAAAGCCGCCGCAAAAGCGGCAAAGGCTTCCGCGGCGAAGGCGCCAAAGAGGCTCCGCGCTCCCCGTTCCACTGCCGTCGTCATCACAGTGACGGCGGAAGGCAAGGCGAGGGGCGTAGGGTACGCCGAGGTCCTGAGGCAGGCCAAAGCCTCAGTAGACCTTAAGGCCCTTGAAATAGATGGAGGTCTCCGGTACAAGGTGACGCGCACCGGAGCACGCCTCCTCGAGGTCTCTGGCGCCACCAGCGGCCCCAAAGCAGATGCCCTAGCGGCAAAGCTGAGGGAGTCGCTGGACACTGGTGACGTCCGCGTTACCAGACCCAACAAATGCGCGGGTCTGCGCATTTCGGGCCTGGATGACGCGGCCACGACGGAGGAGATAATCTCCGCCGTCGTGGAGGCGAGCGGCTGCCCTCGTGATCAGGTGAGGTCAAGTGAAATCCGCTTTGGCCCCGCCGGTCACGGGTCGGCAGTCGTGAGCTGCCCCGTCGCAGCGGCCCAGAAAGTGGCGGACGGACGGAGCCTCCTTGTCGGGGGCTTCCTGAGGACGCAGGCGCATCTCCTGCAGCCCCGCGAAGCCAGGTGCTTTAGGTGCCTGGTCGTGGGCCATGTAGGAGTGCAGTGTACAGCGGAAGTCACCGTGGGAGACCGGTGCTTCCGCTGTAGTCAGCCCGGTCATACGGCCACTGCTTGTGACGCTCCGCCACGCTGTTTTAAATGCGTGGCGGAGGGCAAGGAGGCCGACCACCGGGCCGGCAGTAAGGCCTGCGCTGCCTCAAGGCCAAAGCCCCTTCCGTCCGCACGGGGGGGTGAGGGTGCACGTTCGCGGCAGGGTGCGGAAATGGACGTTCATTAATGGACACCCATATCCGCATCCTGCAGGTGAACCTGAACCACTGCGCTGGTGCTCAGGACCTTCTGTACCAAAGCATCAGGCAGTGGTCCATCAACGTGGTGGTTGTCGCCGAGCCGTACTGGGTTCACCCGGGAAGCCCGGTGGATCTGGATGGCCTGGCGACTGTCTTTGGGGGGACCGGCGCGGACGACTCGCGCCTAGCGCTTATTGCTAGGGGCCCGGGTTGCGTCGCGGCGGAATATGAGGGTGTGGCTGTCGTGGCCGCTTACGTCTCGCCGAGCCTCGACCAGCATCAGTTTGAGCTATGGCTCCCTGAGCTGGACGTCGTTCTCGCTGCATGCCGGCCTCGCCCCGTCCTGGTCCTGGGAGACTTCAATGCCTGGTCACAGGCTTGGGGCTCACGGGAGACCAGAGACAGGGGGAGGATACTTCAGCACTGGGTCACTACACGTGGCCTAGTCATTCTGAACCGGGGGAATGTCGCAACCTGGACGCGGCGGGGACTCAGCTCGGTCATAGACGTCTCGTTTGCGACCCCTGAGCTCGCCCGCCGAGTCCAGGGATGGCGTGTCGTGGAGGAGGAGGAGACGTCGTCAGATCACCGATATATTCGGTTCGACGTTTCCCCCCCACCTAATCTGCCGCCAGCTATCGCGAATCCCCCGGAACCGCGTTGGGCACTCCATCGTCTGGATCCGGAGGCTCTCCTAGAGGCGGCCATTGTGCAGGCCTGGATCCCGATAGCGGACAGACCTGCCGATGTTGATGCCGAGGTGGAGTGGTTCGGGAGGGCCATGTCGCATATCTGCGATGCGGCGATGCCCAGGGCTAGGCCCAGACCGGCGAGGAGACAGGTGTACTGGTGGACGCCGGAAATCGCGCAGTTGCGCGTGGAGTGCGTTACCGCGCGCCGTCGGTACACCAGGTTCCACCGGAGGCGTCGTCGCCCAGACGATGCGGCAGCCCGAGAGACGGAGCTCTATGATGGGTACAGAGAGGCCAAGAGGGCCCTTCAGGTGGCCATCAAGCGGTCCAAAAAGTTGGGCCGCGAGGAGCTGATGGAGGCCCTGGAGCGGAACCCGTGGGGGCGCCCGTACCTTATGGTAAGAGGTAAATTACGCCCTAAGGCGCCTCCACTGACCCAGAGCCTACAGCCGGAGCGGCTGGAGGGGGTCCTGGACTCCTTGTTCCCATCAAGAGCGGAGGAACACATACCTCCGCGCATGGCTCCGTCTCAGGTGCCCAACGCGGAAGGCAGCGAGAACGACGTGCCCGTAGTCACGGAGGGTGAGTTAGGGGCGGCTGTACTGCGGCTTAAATCCCGCAGAAACAGCCCCTGGACCCGACGGCATTCCAGGCCGAGCGTGGGTTTTGGCTCTCGAGGAGCTTGGACCTCGACTTATAGGGCTCTTTAGCGCATGCCTCGAAAAAGGCCAGTTTCCCAAGGTCTGGAAGACAGGGAAACTGGTCTTGATCCGAAAGGCGGGGCGGCCGGCAAATTCTCCATCGGGATACCGGCCGATCGTGTTGCTTGACGAGGTGTGCAAGCTCTTCGAGCGTATTATTGCACAACGCCTCGGCAAGCACCTCACACGCGTGGGGCCTGATCTGGCAGATAGCCAGTTTGGCTTCCGGCAAGGGCGCTCCACCGTGGACGCGATCATGCGCATTAGAGACCTGACGGAGGAAGCAATCTCACGGGGTGAGGTGGTGGTGGCGGTGTCTCTTGACATCGCCAACGCCTTCAACACCTTGCCCTGGAGCTGCGTTAGGGAGGCGCTTATCTACCATGGAGTGCCTCCCTACCTCCGTCGAATTGTCGGGGCCTATCTCTCCGAGAGGGCCATTACTTACCCGAGCTGGCTAGGGCCGGGTCGGCGAGATGTGTCGTGCGGTGTTCCACAGGGATCGGTATTAGGACCGCTCCTGTGGAACATCGGTTACGATTGGGTGCTGCGCGCTCCGTTGCTCAGAGGGGTCCGCGTAACATGTTACGCAGACGACACCCTCGTTACGGCGCGGGGAGCAACGCACCGAGACGCAGCACTAAAGGCCACGGCAGGGGTTGCTCAAGTCGTGGGTCGGATACGGCGGCTGGGTCTCGAGGTCGCCCTTCACAAATCCGAGGCTCTGTGCTTCCACGGACCTCGGATGGGGCCACCTGCGGGATCCAGGCTACAGGTAGGGGGCGTCAGCATCGGCGTCGAGCCTTCGATGAAGTATCTGGGACTCGTACTCGATGGCCGGTGGAACTTCGGACATCACTTCCGAAGTTTGGTCCCAAAACTGAGGGGAGCATCAGCCGCACTCGCGCGACTGATGCCCAACATCAGGGGACCCAACGCTCCCTACAGGAGACTGTACCTAGGGATCGTGCGAAGTATGGCCCTATACGGGGCCCCCGTATGGGCGGAAACCCTGACGGCCACCAATCTGGCTAGATTGCTGAGCCCGCAGAGGGCGATGGCCGTCAGGGTGATAAGGGGATAACGCACGATCTCAGGTGAAGCGGCATGTCTCCTAGCCGGGACCCCTCCATGGGACCTGGAAGCGAGAGCCCTTGCGTCTCTGTTTAAATGGCGCAAGGAGGCGCTGGAGCGGGGCCAAAGGCCTACGGCTCGAGAAATCGAGGCCCAGCGGTCGCAGCTCCACCAGAAAACCGTGGAGACATGGAAGGTGCGACTTGAGCAACCAAAGGGGGGATTCGCCACAATCGCGGCCGTCAGACCGGACATGGACGAGTGGCTGGAGAGGAGACATGGTGCTCTCTCCTACCGGTTGTCACAGATACTTACCGGGCATGGTAGCTTCGGTAGATATCTGTGGCGAAGACACCGGGAAACCACGGCCGAGTGTCAGCACTGCGAGGACCGCAGCGACGACACATCGCTCCATACGCTGGTGGAGTGCACAGCGTGGGCGGAACAGCGCCAGGTCCTCGTGGTGGGTCTGGACGTGGACACTCTCTCGCTGGAGACCATGGTGCGAGCCATGGTCTCCAGCGGGACTAAGTGGGACTGCGCTGTCTCTTTCTGCGAACAGGTCATGTTCGCGAAAGAGGCGGCGGGGCGGGAGCGGGAGAGAACTCTCCCACCCGAGTTCCGCAGTCGGCGGCTTGGGCGCCGCCGACGTGTCTTCGCCGAAGACCATCGGCCTCCGTGACCGGGGTCCTGAGGACGGTGAGTGGGCTGCTCACCGTTCTTACAGAAGCAGGCCCATGACGGCAGCGTGACGTGAGATCACGCACGCCCCCCCCCCCCCCCCCCCCAAGAAGCGGGGTGACACCCGAACCCTCCCCCCCATAGACGCGGGATAACACCCGAACCACCTAGGTGAGGCCGCAGCCGTAGGTCTGTTGGTGGTCCTGGGACATCCTTCCGAGGGCTTACCCGGGGCTACCAACCGCAGACTATTAGGCGGTACGTGAGGGTTTTTTAGTCGGTAGGAGTCCGGCATAGCATCCATGAAGGATTTTCCCTCACGTTAAAAAAAAAAAAAAAAAAAAAAAAAAGGGGCGTCAAACTCGCGCTGCCGACCCTTCGCATTTTAATTTTTTTAGTAGTATTTTTATATTGTAGTATTTTATTTATTAGCATCGATGTACTCAAAGGTTATGTATTTTACACAATGATGCTGTGTTCACTGTTTAAATCAGCAATAACTAAGCTTAGTCTTTTAGTAAACCACGATTACTTATAGCATGACGTCAGCTCCATTAACTGCGAAGGAAAACGAGCTTAATAATGAATTAACTCAGTTATTCCAACCTAGTAACGGTAATACCCACTCATCAATATTAAGAGGTTAAGGAACATAATCGTAGGGCTACAGAGGGGTGTCTGAATTCACCCCCCACACTTGTACCCTTAGGGGATGAAATAATCAAGGGAAATTGGCTAACACTCTTTAAGGATAAATATTTTGCGAGCACATCCTTGAGGCAGAAAAGTCGTTTTCTATTACACGTTTTCTATTTAAGGACTTGGTAATTGTAAGTTAAAAGTTTTAATTTAAATTTGTAAATACTTCATACTGTCATAATCATCATCTGCGATCGAATCTTCGTGGCATCCAGCAAGCTTGCATTTTGGAACCAAAGATCGACTGTTCTACTTTTTTGTCATTGTTATTCGTTTATCTTGACTTGTAAGGGAAGGACTGCTGTCTCATTAGTGAGCTATAGTGGTCAATTAGCAGTTGCTTCACGGAAAATGTCAATGTTACTGTTAATTTGACTGAAAAGTTCACAACAATGGAGTTGGCAAAATGTTCAGAAGATGAAATCATGTCAAGTATAAGATTACTTCAAAACAGATCAATAAAATTCTAAAACCTTCTCTCGAAATTGACAAACGTCAGCATTAATATACAGATCACTTTTGATCTCAGGGGACACGGGAGAGACGGGAAGGAAGGGAACGATGGGAACGTCAATAAATTGAGCAACGAACTATGCCCTGAGCACGAATAAGATTCAAATTCGTAACGTAAACTTTTCGAAAGAAAGGAGCGTTGCGATTGGTTCACAGCAAACAGATGGCCAATCGCATTGCTTCATTCTCTGGATACGTTTATGTTACGAATTCGAATATTATTGGTGCTCTGGGCACTGTACCTGGGGTTAAAAGTTTTCAATTTCAGAATATGAGATAGAAAGTCGATTAACTGAATTTGCATTGTACTTGAATCGATGTACTAGGTTTCTAGAAGACAATTACGTTTTTGCACTACTCTCAGGAATTGTGCAGCTTAGTAGTCATGTCTCCTGTTTTAAGAGTTCATGGTCCAGCCGCAGATGTTAGCTTTTTAATTTAAAATAAGAACTATGTAATACTGATAAAATAGATCTACCTCCGCACCTCTTTTAATTTTCTGAAACTGTGACCCTTAGAGAGAGTGATTTCTTTTTCCGTGGTTCATAATCACACACACACATTCATTTTTATATTATAGATTATTTACCTAGCCGATAAGTCTTGAGTCTGTAATCTGGAATGTCACTCAGTTCTGTATCTTGATTTATCTGAAGATAGATCGTCTAGACTGATTGACAGATTGTCTATACAACCTGCCCTCAGATAAATCGAGATGTACATTTAAATCATGAAATGAATAAACTGTTTTATCATTAGTATCAAGTAACCAATGTCACACTTTTTTCGCTTTTTGTTAGTACTAAGTTCATTTAAGTAGAAAAGGATTCCGCTTATCTCATAATATCTGGTTAACTGAGCGCGTGGACGTTTAAAAACCAGAGGTTTAATTTATATGATCCTGTGTGATGGTACTGAGGACACTTACCCATTTTTTATCATTTTTAATTAATTAAGACTACTCTCATTTTTCCATTTACATAGGATAGCGAGTTACATAGGATAGCGAGGGTGCTCTGAGCGGAAAATAAAAAGGTATAGTCTCACAAACTCTCTAATACTCCGTATGAAATGTAGCATATCGTTATTGCAAATGGGGTGTAATTTTTATCTGTCGTCAAATAAAAGGGTTTGTCATCAAAATAGTAGCTCTGCCGCGGAAATGTAGTGTCGAGCGACGTTTATGGTGCCCCTCCTCGCGGGGCCTCTCCTTGCAGGGCCATTCATCGTAACTTAGCAAAAAAGTATTCTAACACGAAGAAATTTGCTAGTTCTCCACCAAACTCTTCAAACCTATACCTCGCAATGTATATTCTGAGGACAATAGTCAATTTATTTAAAGGAAGATTTACCAATATTTGACGATAAATTTACACTTTGGTTGATTTAAAATATAAACTTTGCTAAAAAAATATATATTTCCCTCTCAAAAAGCGAGACAAGTAATAGCGATTTCCCATTTTCTCTACAAATGTATAGAGAACTTACTGAACCTCAGTTTGAATAATTATTGTGTGGAATTTCATTATACTATCCCTCATTGAAATAATACCTCCTCTCTCACACCACCCAATATCATATTCACAGTACTGTCCAAACTTCCACATCATTTCCAGCCATTATCCCAGTTTATTACGAACTGTTAGGAATTTCAGCCAAAATCTGGCTCGAATGAAGTGCTTATACAAAAATATACATCCCCTGTAGCTTAAACACGTATGTAACAGTTAGCCATTGAATAATAAACGTTGTGCCAGCCCTGACTACGTGACGGGCCCGACACGAGACGTGAGGAGCCTTCGGAGACTACGCTCCCCCCAATGACCCTCATACGTCACAGCAACCTCCAAACGAATATGCACTCTAATATCCAAAACGCCAAGTCCATTTTCATTCAAAACTAATCCGGACTTACGTTATTTGTGAACGTGTAAAAAGTTTTTTGAAAGCCTTGGTTTTCCCAATTTTCTGGGTAATTTTCTGTACGCTACGTCCATTGTCATTTTGAAATGTGTGGTGGAAGTAGTCAAATTGGAGCCGTAATATATGTAATTTATGACTTTTTTTAAGAGAAATGCGTACTTAAAGTTTGGTGTGGTCGGAAGTTTACGACGAAATTACAGATAGTCTGAGCAGTTGTTTTGTCGTTGATTTTAATGTATGTACTAACATTGAAATTAATTAAGGCATCGATCAACATTACTGAGTTCCAGTTGTTTGTTGTTTTGTCTGATAGGTGTCAACTTAAATTATACAAACAAACATCCATTTCAATATCCATCCATAATAATATATTCATACAATCAAATATTTGTACGAGCATCGAACCCGTGACATCCGAAATAGCAGTCTTACGCTCTAAAATAATTCCATATTGTTTTAATATGTCATAACATAACAATTTAATAATGCAATCAAATTAATTTTCTCATTGTGGTACTGAATAATTATATTGTCAACTAATTGTATATTAATTGCAACTTGACATGTTCGAAGCAGTTGCTATTCAAAAACTTATTTAATTTAATGCCAATATTTCGTCTTAATGAAGTTGTCAATATGTTGAAGTTTCAGTGAATTTATTGAAGAAGCTGAATGTTTGGTAATGTATAAAGTTTGGACTAGATAATATATCACTAAATTATAATTAAAACTGTTTAGAAGTTAAATTGAAATGTTATTGGTATTGTAATTAAACCAATTCTTAACGAATTCTATCAAGATTTAAATTGGTACTAGCTGTTATCACGTCCAAACATGAGCCACCCCTATACAAAATTTCATCAAAATCGGTCCAGTGGTTTAGACGTGAAAGACGGACAAACAAACAGACACGCATATACACTTTCCCATTCATAATATTATTATTGATTATTTAGATAAAGCCCGATTTTTCGGTTACTTTTCAGCAGCCATGATCACGGGGTGACAGAAGATGGTAGTGATAAAGTTTGAAGTGTAGGTTATCTTCTTTTTCTGCTTGTTCTAAACTTGTTAACATCAGCCAGTAGTGTCTACCATTGGCGCTTTTGCCTTACTGACCTCCGTGGGCATTCATGGGCGTGCATTTAATATTAATATTCTGTGAGTGCAATGTATATAATCGAAATACCTAAGAGTTGTACTGTTCAGAAGCTTTGCAATAAACATTTATTTATTTTTTTATTTAATTATGTCATTTGTACACATACAATCTTAATTTTTATGAAAGAGTCTGCTATCTTGCACTGCAATTTAATCTATTCATCAATACGTCAGCAGTACTTCGGAGGTAAGGTAGAGTTGCCTTACCGGGCCCATACAGCCTACACAAAATAAACTTATTTTATTCACTGTCGAATTAAGGATAGCCTTTGCCCTTAACTTCAAGAAAAGTGATGTTGAAAGCGGTGGCTATCTTTATATTTTATTCGACATTCGGGCGTTTCTGTGGGTAAAATTGAGTAAAATAAAGAAACCTGTTCCAGGAATTAAAAACGGTAGACCCATTTATTCCCTGTGTAATTTCATAAACAATTTATGTCCTTATTAGCCGTTTGATCATGATTAAGTAGCAAATTAAATAGAAATAGAACGGCAAAATGAAATATAAATCTGTTTTATAAATTGTTCTAGTAATTTGGACCACACTGCTCAAGAAACCACTTCTAAAGATAAAATCCAGTTTGTTTTTTGCATATCAAAAGTAAATGAGTACATAAAAAATGTATGTGAGGCAGTAATCTAGTTAAATTGTGTTATAAAACTTGTTTACGAAGGCCAGCTTCCATGGCAACAGAGAATTTTACTGGCTAATCATCTTTTGCTATCTACGTAAATACGCCTTTATTCCGTGGTATGAAACCTGATGAGTCATTTGGAAAGTTATTGATTTTTTGTGATTATGCACTTTGATGTTGTAATTTAAGACAAGCCTAAGGTCACCTGCTGCTGGAGACCGCGTGGTCCCCCCTCCCGAGGAGGGCCAGCTGGCGTGCGAGGGATATATCGATGAAAATCTCGCCTTCAGCCTAGTACACCGACCCACAGACGGCGTGTGGCTTAGTCAGTTCGATACCGACATAACCTCCGCTCTGGCTCCGGAGTGTGTGTGTGTGGGGGGAGGGGGGGTTTGACCAATATATGAGAGCTCACAGTCACAGTATTGACAGATGGTAAGAACTGACTTATCTTCGTTGACAGCTTGTAGTATCTGTTGATTGAAGCTCACTTCAAGATTTAGATTGGCTACTGATTGAAGCGTACATCATTAGTTCTTACCATCTGTCAAGTGCCAACTACCTTTACAAGATGCAGGAGTTAAAATTGACTGTGGGCTCTAATTTATGTTTAAGCGAAGTATTGGCACTCACGTCAAAAAACACATAGCTGACATAAAGACCAACGTTCAACAAAGTCAGCTGTATGTGAACAAGCGCAAAAAGGTACCAACCATTACTTAAGGTTTGATAAACCACAGATACTCGCTAAATAGCATAGATACATACCAAGAATGATCCACGAAGCTATTGAAAAAAAACCCACCCAAATTGTAACAGTCAAGATGGTTGGAGCGTACCAGCAGCCTGGGATCCAGTCATCAACTTAATCAAACCTAGTAAACAGCAAAATACAGCAAGACCTAACGACACAGTGAGCTCAGTCTACAGTAATAGTAACACCAACAGTTCATCATGATTCGGATACTTTGAGATAACTTACAATTTAAACTATATGAAAACTACCATCTGTAGTCAAACCGCAAACATGGGTGCTGAAAAGTAGCTGAAACATCGGTCAAAAAGTAAGTAAAGCATTTTATATATGACATGCATAATAGAATAATTAATTTTTTTTTTACTTGTTATGAATCTAATCTAACATTTTGCATGACTAAATATGACTGCCATGACAACATGTATGCTGTCTATATACAATGTTGTTTACAAAACCTATTCCAAAATCAGACAAGATATAACAAACTGCTACTTATATCTAAAATGAAATAAATGATAATAATTTAAAACAAAGCCGACTTCATAAAATAACTGAATTTAGAGATTTTCGATCTGTGGTAAATCGTTGCCAACTAACTGGCTTTGATATCGTGTACCAAACATATATAAAAAAATTATAGCGGTCGAATTGAGCACCTTCTCGTTATTTGAAGTAGGTTAAAAAGGGTAGTATTTCCTAACCATTCGTGTTCATTAAACAGTTCTAACAACAGATTCAACAGACGACTCAATCTGGCTAAAGGTTATCTATAACGATGGCAAACATAATAACGTGTTTAAAACAAACAATCCTAACGGGCTTTCAGTAAAATAAATGTTTGCGCAAGTAATGGCCGGTAGCCCAGGAGAAAATGAAATATAAAATATAAGACATGAGCTCTTCAAATAACGACGTACCGCGTTTGTTGTGGTGATGTTCCCACTTTTTTTTGTTGTATTACACATAAAAATACTCACGCTTATTACCCGAAAGGAGTAGGCAGAGGTATTTCACACCCATATTTCACCAATCCAAATTTGCCGACAAGCTAGCTCTTTGTCTTCTATGTTTACTCTGGGATGGAGAACAGTCCTTTATCTTAGTCGTCTTCTAAGACACCCACGGGCAGAGATGAAATAGCCTTCTAGTCCACTGTGACGCAAAACCGTAAACATTTTATCTACACTCAAATCGAAAAATTCGAATCACGAATTCAAAGACGATAAAGACGTTATAAATAAAATTAAAAATAAAACTTATTATAGTACCGCCAACTGTATCATAAAACTCATTATAGTACCGCTATCTTTTTGTATTCATTAAACTAGTCTATGGTTTTAGGCTGAGTATGAAAAAAAGGCGCACGCATGCGCAGTTCGAACAGTGAAAAAAATGACGCACACATGCGTAGTTTGAATACTTTGAATTTAATTTCCCGCGCTTACCATACATTTCTTTACCGATCGTGTTTTTGTATTCGGGATTCCAAAAAAGTTTACTATAATCCAGTAAGTGATTAAAATATGATTGGAGAAGAAAGTAGTGACGGCGAGATTTTCACTCCGCCAGATATTCTAGACGCGGCATCGGCGACTGAAAGTCTCCTGCTAGAAAAGTCAAAAATATTATACGTCAAAATATAACAAGAATTATGAATGAAGATGAAGTAGTGTATGAAACTGCATATAACTTAGGTATTAAAACACTCGAGTCAACCTATTATCGCATTCGGCTTAGCCTCGTGCGATAAACAGACTCTCGTGTTTTAATACCTCTTCTTATATGACAGTTGCGTAAACTACTATTATGTAACAGCGTTTTCACATTCATCCGATATCCGATATCGGTGTCGGACGCCGGTAGCCGACACCATGTGCTGTCTTCACATCTATCCGACAAAATCGGCCCAATACGGCCATTTGCTCGAAAGCACAGACTAGTTAGGGATGTTAGGGATGAAAAAAAAAAGCACAAGCAATTTGACATGACATAGTATCGAGTACTTTTTTTATATTCGTGATCAGCCTCATCTATTAACGCGGTAAGGCATGTAACTAAGAAAATGTCATTTAGGTCCAAAATTACTCGCAGTCGTCGGCTCCGATAATCGATATCGGGCCGGACATTGTGAAAGACAGATACATATGTCATACATTTGACCCAGGATCCACTTACACATTCATTTTTTAATGGTTTGGCTTATACAATTTTTATCAGAGTGTTGGCAACTGAGCTCTCAACTCCGAGAGTAAATCCTGTAAAAAGGCCTCGTTGTTCACTCAGCAGGTTTTGTCTAAATAACTAGAAAAAAAAAACTGACAACAATACACTCTTGCACTCTCTTACAAATATTTGAATATCCAAATTCAAAAAGGCTCACTTCTAAAAACATTACAATGCATAAACATAGCTAACCTACAAACTTGGTTAAAGACGTTTCATTTTAACACACTTCGAACAATCATTGGAACAAGTTTCCAAATGCATTTCAAGAGAATAAGCTAAGCATTAAGCATTTTAGACTCAATGCTCAAACCGTTGAGCGCAATGAAAAGTCAGTTAAACTAGGTTCAGCTAACTCAACAATGTTTTTAACTACCGCTCAAGGGGTATCGTAAAATGGAACGACGCGACGTATTATTGCGGCAAATTGAAATTTTGTGACAAATACAAATATGTTTTAGTGTAAAATACATAGTTGTTTAAGTGCTATTGTATTACTTAATGGATGTGGTAATGTTTCTCAACGTTTTGTTTTACTAGTAAGTGATCCAGTATCATACTGAGTCGAGTAGCAGGGGGAAAATTAACATAATGTTATTTGTAGCGAACATGTAGCGAAGGAATAATATTGAACTTTATAAGGTAGCGTCCGCGGCCAGGTGCCGGCAAGCGAAATTAAACTACCTTAGTGCGGTGGCCATTTGGATGGGTGACTGCCTAGAGGTAATTCATCTGAGCGCTTCTGGAGCGCTCGTTAATAGTCGACCTAGGTTATCTATTACTCATTTTCATAAGCAGAATAGAACCACACTGTTCCATTCTGGTTTTCGGTTTATTTCCATTCTGTTTAAATACAACAAATGTTATGAAAATAAAAATACAAAAATAAAAATAAGGTAATATTCTACTATATTAAGATGACGTGGCAGCATCTACAAAAAAAAAAAGACGGGTTGCACTCTGGGAGTGCCGGTAGAAGTGAAAACATTTTGTTTTTTTCTTTCTTCGTTATATACATAAAAAAAGATAAAAAAGAACATACCATACCATACCTATAATATAGCGCTAATCATAGAACCTATCACTTATTTTCTGCTAATTTTCTGTCAGAAGAAATTAAAGTGTATATTTGGGAATGTTTGTACGCATTTCAATAATATTTTAAATTGTAGCCTAATTATATATTAATTATTAGCTGACCCGCCGAACTTTGTACCGCCAATATTTTTCCACCCGCGTGGCGTCAGATTCCGTTCCCGCTGCACGCTCTACTATATTAAACGTGTATTTAATTATACATATAAACCTTCCTCTTGAATCAATCTATCTATTGAAAAAACCACATCAAGATCCGTTGCGTAGTTTTAAAGATTTAAGCATACAAAGAGACATAGGGACAGAGAAAGCGACTTTGTTTTATACTATGTATAACATTTTAACCTAATGCTTACTTTGAAATTTATATTGCGTTTTGTATGTAATGAAAAAATAGGCAAAGACACTTATTCTTAATGTAATATTTCCTACTCTCCACTATTCATGTAATCTAAGACGAGTATAAAACCTTATTAGCATCATAAATGTAATAATGTCGTAAATTATACGCGACATGAAGATATAACTGCTTAATGTCTGTTGTTATTTCACAATAAGAACTCGTACTTAGCTGTTAAGCCTCTGTCGTTTCTGGGTTACGTGACAAAAGTCTCTAATTTTATATAAAACGATTTGAAAACCTTTGTATGGAGGTAATATATTGTAACCTAGTATATTCTAAAATATAAAAATACCAGGTATTGGCGACGGCTTCATCTGCGTGGAATTTTGATCCCGTTGCCGGAACGGGAGAACCACGACAGTATTTACGTCCAATTGAGCAGTTCGACTGGGGAAATACCTCTACCCTACAGAATACCGCGGACATAATAACCTCGTGTTGTGTTTCTGGCGTTGAGTAGGGTAGCCAGAGCTCACTGGAGAGTGTTTGTGCTATCAGTGGCCAGATTAAAGGTTTTTCGTGCTTTGTCTTCTATACTGAAGTATACACAAAGACTCTCTGTGTATACAGGATCGGCAGCACGAGTGTGACTTCCCTGATGTTACACACCTCCATTGACCACGGTAACCACTTTGCATCAGGTGGGCCGTGTGCTTGTCTATCACCTAATTGATATAAAAAATACAGACAAGTACAAACCAACAAGGGCACGGTAAGCGTATTTGGTATTGATAATTTTCGTCAAATAGGCAAAAAAGGCCAATACTTTGTCAAATATACTGTCCACATGTCGTAATTGTTAATTAAAAATGTCATTAAATATTCCTAAAATATAATAGTTTATATATTATTCCAAACCGTAATCAATATCTACCAAATTTTAAACAAATCTAAAAATCTTCACAAACTTTTACATATTAAGTGTAATTACAGTGCTTATACTGTTGATTGATGGCATTTGGTGGAATTTGCTACACATCTTCAATGAAAACACTTGTACTATTCCACAGTGGAATAGTACAAGTGTTTTCATTGAAGATGTGTAATTACAGTCACATTTTCATCTATTTTTAATCATAAAATGATAACAGAAGAATATCTCCATCCAAATTCACAACTCTTCCGATCTTGATCACTTATTCCATCCCGACCGAATCCAATCGCACACAATAAAAGGGTAACACGAACCTATTTTAAGAAGAAAATATCTTCACAATAGGTATAGTTATGAACTGATACATGGATTGGTTCACACATAACTGGGTTGGGACGTGACCGCACTGCCAACAGCAGGCACTACGGGAAGCCTCGATATATACGCGCTCGTTTAACAGTATGGGTGAACAGAATTATGAGTGAAATGATGGGGTTTCATTGGATGGTAACTATAATACTGTAAGTTAATTAATCTCGCGTTTGCTATAAAAGTAATCTTTTTTTTAATAAAGGTCACGTGAATTTGACTACGCCTCGCCTGATGGTAGGCTGAAGGCAAAGTCTCAGGAAAGACCTCAACAATGGCTTGCTTGAGAGCTTGACGCCCTCATCAGATGCTTTTTCACGCCCCGCTTAAAGGATCCGGGACTGTAGACTGTACTGTGACTCCAGATGTTAATGGTACGTTAAAGAAAGAATCACCGAGTTAGGTTTCAGATAGACACAGCTTAGCTGGTCGAAAGTGGTTACCGAGGCCTATGGACGTGTGCTGGCAACCCGGTAGAAACCTTCTAATGCCCTTCTTGAAGACCCAATGTTGTAGTCGCCTGGTGGTTTATAACAAGGAGTTCATTCCTGGGGCCCGTTCCACAATACTACAATTTACAAATTACAAGTACAATTCGATGTACATTGCGTAGGTAATTGGTCATTTAAATAGGTTTTATAATAAATGTCCAATTAACAACGCAGTGTACATCGAATTGTACATGTAATTTGTAAATTGTAGTTTTACGAAACGGGACCCTGATCGTCATATGTAAATAAAGGTTCATTAGAGATAAAAAGTACGGCTATGACTTATTTAGACCGTGTAGGCGATTTTGTCCGGAATAATATGAATCTAAAATCTTACTTTTTACATGAAAAAGTTGATACAAGTGTCATACCATAAACATTATGTGACATAAATATTCTTCTATACGGACCCGGCAGGCGTGCTATTGCCACACATCTGTTACCCACGTATCCTGGCGGTTACCAAGAAACGTGATCACACCAGCAAAGGCAACTCTCTAGCATTTTTATCTACGACGGAATAAGAAATTTTCTCCCAAATTTCCAACAAAATAAAAGTACCAGTCTCACCTTCGCAAAGAATACTTGCCACTTTTTCACATTGCCACAAAACGCCGTCTATTAAGTCGGCTCCCGGCGACGCAACACATTCAAACGGTCCACTATTAGCAGCCCGGGCACGTACAGTACACTCACGGACACTTCGTAAGCAGTTATACCTTTATACCTCGTTGACACCGTATTTATTTTTTGCTGTAATTTATAGGAATGGTGTCGGAAACTGGATCGTATAGGAAAGGTGTCGGAAACTGGATCGTATAGAAATTGTGATATGAAACGAATAAGTTAGAACGCTGTTTATTGATGAGCCGATTAGTTTTGTGTTGTCCGAACACCCGAAATGTCAAATTTCGTATGAAAACCAGTTTGGTACCCGTTTAGCTACCGGCAATGTGTTGTGCAACTGGGGAGACAGACAGCAGTTGCTCCCGTTTAGGCTGTATGTCAAGCATACAGCCTAAACGGGAGCAACTACTGTGTGCCAAACAAAAAAGACCTCTAATTAATATAGAACTATTTAGAAGGAATGTTTACTGCATGTGTATCAGAATATTTAATAATCTTCCATCAAGCCTGATTAACCTACGTATGACACTATTTAAGAAACAATTATTTGACATGTTATTAAACAAAATGTATTACAATATTAATGATTTCCTGGACGATACAATAACATTTAACAATACCTTATAATGTAATTTATTTTAGCATATAGTTATTAATAGGTATGACATGAAAAAATTTGCACGCCGTATGTGGCAGAAAATGAGGAAACAAAGCATTTTGTAAAATCTCTTGTACCATATTCTAGCAAATAAACTATTTGATTTGATTTGAGAAGAAGAAGTAAGCGAACCCCGGGTTACGAGGATAAAATGAGGAACGAGGAAGTAAAGTCAGATGGGTGACCAAAGTAATCATTCTTAATGCATTAAGATGATCCACCTAATTTTTTGACAGTTGAGGGTCTGACACTAGTTTTCACAGGGTTGTGAAGTTAGGGCAGTTGCTCTCACGAATGTCACACAATTCAAAAATTTCAGACATTTTCCGCAGCAGAATTAATGATAATAATTATTATACAGGGAATTTTAAAAATCCTTCACCAAATTGAATCAAACCTAATTACAACTTCAGCCGAGTGTCCTTAAAATAAGTTATTTTTTAATTTCTTTAAATTGTTTTTAATACCCACGAAATCATTAATAACAGACTGTACGCCGTTATAATAAAAACGTACAGAAAAATTGAGGATAAAATTTCACGTCTTGAAACGTCTGCAAGACTATCTTGAACTCCTCAAGCCCCGAGCGGTCCGGCGGAGGCAATTTGAGCGAGATTAAATCCCGAGCTTAGCCGAGCGTGGCCGAATGAGCCGAGTCCACCCGAGCGAATCGTCTCTGTCTTTAAATTCCACCCAATTCCACCACTTACCTTTATTCATAACGTGATATTGGTTCGGGCGGAATTCGGTAATAATTTGCATGTGTAATAAGAATTTTTGAAATTGGAATGAAACGCTAGTTTTAAGGGTAGATTGTGAATTGATGATGTGGGATTGATAGACTGATCGATGAGGCATTCCATACCATCGATATAATAAAATAATTTTAAAAAAACCCGGCTTATGGTGAAAAGATCGAAACAAGCTTTAAAGCAGACGGTACCCATTCATCGTCAATGGTTTGAGATTTCCAAATAGGTACCGCCTGCTGTGAAGCTTGTTTTGATCTTCTCATTTTTTTTTTAGTTATGACACATGAATATTTTTGTAATCGTTTTCTAATTTACTTTATTTTGATACCCCACTTGATAAATTTGAGTGAAAAGATATTTATGAGCACATCCATTTTGGCTTAAGAACACCGACATTTAGCTTTCTTTCATATTTTTTGTACCCAAGAACACTTGGGCAATAAATTCCTTCCATTTTAGATATGAATCATCCAAATCTGTGTGGTGGTTCAGAAGATCATGGTAATAAAGAATATTACAAACATACATACAGGATGCGCGCGAAAAACATAACACTTCTTAGCAGTCGGGTAATAAAGCAAATGAATATGAGTAGAGCTATAGGGCTAAGTTACAGTGGTTATAGTGGAAGTGGAAGTTGGCTACTTGATTAAGAGAGGAAAAAGTAAAACGACTCAGGCGGGATCCGAACCTGCAACGAGTCCTTAAAGGGGGAATGAATGCTCTGACCACTAAGCTATCGAGTCACACCTTGAGTTAGCATAATAGTTGCGTTAAAATTTTATTCAAACATAGGCAACATTTTATTCTTGGAATAGGTTCATATGAGATATGGAAACTGAATCAAAATTTTACTTGTAGGAGGTACTTCCGTCCAATTGAGCAGTCCGACTGGGGAAGTAACTCCACCCTACTGAATACCGCGGCCATAATAACCTCGTGTTCTCGGCGGTGAGTAGGGTAGCCAGAGTTCACTGGAGAGTTTTTGTTTTGTCAGTGGGAAGACCAAAGGCCTGCATTGTCGTTTACACTGACGGCATAGAAACTCTCTGTGTTTACAAGGTCGGCAGCACGAGGGTGACTCCCCTTGTACACGTTCCTATGCTACGGTAACCACTTTCCATAAGTGGGCCGTGGGCAGACAACTGCCCCCTCAGTGGTATAAAAAAAATAACACGGGCAAAAGACATATGGTTTTCAGCTATGAGCCTCCACTTCGCTTCTATTTTTACTTCTTTTGATCTGATCTATCTTATCTTTTACGGGAGTAACTACTAAAGTAATATAAGTATTCATAATCACAAAAACTACAACTATTTCTATTTGCATTATAGAACTTTATTAACATACTTAAATATTCCACAACAATAAATATTCCACAACATTTCACACAACGCTATCTAGATCCATGGTAAGCATAGCTTAACTAGCTTGTGTTATGGAATCTAGAATGCTGATACACATACTTAGATACTTTTTTTTTTGTAAATATATACACATTAAACATAGAAACACCCAGACCAATGCAAATATACATATTCATGCATACAAATATTAGCACTGAGCGGGGATCGAACCCGCGCCTCCTGCGTAAACTTGTAAGTATTCTAGAATACAATATCATTATAATTATTACTTGTCTAAACATATCTCTATATTTAGTACTGTCCCTTACCATATTTATATGCTACCGCAGACAATTTGGGCCACCCTTATTAAGACTCTCATGGTATGTAGGCGGAGTACAAAGGAACCTTTGAGTGGCAACTCTATGGACGATGTAGAGACGCTCTACATGTAGAGTACAACTAGGTAGAGCGGGTTGGTTTTTTAGAGAGAATACATGTTATAGACGACATTACGTCAGCTTGTAATTATAGTGGATTTAGGAGCTGTTTTAAGGAAAATTAAAGGTATTCATACTGAAACCTTTGGTAATTAATATTATAGGAAATAGATAAAACGATCTCAGCGGTGTAGCGATATGGTTTGATTACGAAGTCAGAGGTTGGAGGTTTGATTCCCGCTTAGTGCAAAGTCACTTACTGCTCTTTTCTTGTGTTCGTTCCATGGCTTTTTTGGGAGTGACAGTGACATTTGTCAGAGACTCGTTCATCAATTAGTAGATGTACTCGCTTGCAGGTTAGGTTAGGTTGGAGGTAGGAGATGACTCCAAGTATCCATACTAATATTATAAATGCGAAAGTAACTGCCTGTCTGTCTGTCTGTCTGTATGTATGTTACGCTTTCACGCCTAAACCATTAAACCGATTTTGATGAAACTTAGAATGGAGGTAGTTTAAACCTTGAGACAGGATATAAGCTATTTTTGGTCGCGATAACCGACATCCACGCGAGTGAAGCCACGAGCAAAAGCTAGTTCTAAATAATGCATATTTTGACTCTCGCAAAGTACGCCATATCTCCGTATGCAGTCCATGCCAGTCATTCTTTTAGGTTATATTATCAGTTTAACTAGCTGGGGGTGTCCCACCTTCTATTTAATGAATCACTGTCTCCATTCTGCGATGTACTTTTAAACTTAAATTTTACAATGAAATGCACCTGCTCCTTAACTTACCCCATATTTTATTTCCTACCCAACAGCAAACACAGTACACACTTCCAAAACACCTTACTTGTTTAAAAAATAAGAAAGAAAATTACCACCTGTGAAAATTAACGTTTACAGAGGTCGTTACTCAAGCCGTCCCGATGCTATCAGCGCAATAATAAATACCTTTTTGTATAAAATTATCATTTTGACGCAGTGGTTTGTAATTGGCGAGCTCCGTAAACGCTCCCCTTTTTTATCTGTGGTACTGAGTGTTATCTGTGCACGTAAAAAGGTCACAGCGAATGGTATTGCATAATGGTTTAAATGACAAAGATATTGTTGTAAATATTGTTGAAATGAGGTTTATTCTTGTGTCGTTAATCTTTTTTGGTATTTAAGAATATTTTTTGTCTTTTAAAATTATTTTTAACTAGCTGTTGCCCGCGGCTCCGCCCGCGTGGATGTCGGTTATCGCTTAGTGTTGATCCGACACTATTGAGCTTTAAATTCGCCTCTCTACTCAACTTTGTGCCCGACTATGAATTCACCTCTGTTCTCGACTTTCTACTCGCCCCTATATTCGACTCTCTACTCGACTTTCTGCTCGCCTCTATACTTGAATTTATACTCGACTCTCTGCTGACTTCTCTGTTCCCCTCTCTACTCGACTTTGTACTCTTCTCTATACACACGCCTTTCCATTGGCCTCTCTACTCTCTACTTGACTCTCCCCACTACCTATTCGCCTCTATACTCAACCCTTTACTGCATTCTATTTGATTCTATACTCGCCTCTCCACTGGCTCTCTAGTCGCATATTTACTCGCCTCTGTTGTCGACTCTACTTGACTTTCGATCTTTACACGCCTATCCACTCGTTCCTATAACAATCTCTACTCGCCTCTCGACTCGTTTCTATATTTGGTTCGCTACTCGACTATGTCCGTTCCGAAGCTCTAATTCACCTTTGTACCAAATTTCATGAGGACATATTAAAAGAAATTCTTACTTTTTTATATAGGACACGTCAATTTGACTTTACCTCGCCTGATGGTAAGCTGAAGGCAAAGTCTCATGAAAGAGGGCCACCATTATATACACGTGCCATGTTAACAATGGTGGCACTCAGCTTGACGGCCTCATCAGATGTATTTTCACGCCCCGCTTAAAGGACCCGGGACTGTAGGAAGAGGGAAACACGTGAGCTGGCAAGGAATTCCAGGTCTTAATGGTGCGACAAAGGACAGAGTCACCGAACCGCTTGGTTCTTGAAGGAATTTTTTTCTATTTTATTTCTATTTTGTTGTATTTATGCCGCGATATTCACCCTTCTTGTGCCATTAAAAATTATAAACTTGAATCCCATAGCCATAGCAATAAAAGGTAGCCTATATCCATTTTCGAGCTCTAAGCCATCTAGTCTATCTGACTATCTAGTCCTTCTCCCCCCCCCTCCCCTTTTACCACATTATTCACGATAAAAGGTAGCATATGTCCGTTACCAAGCTCTAATTAAACCTTGTACCAAATTTCATCAGGCTATCTTCAAAACTGTCAAACTTTCATCTCTTATTACGCCCCCCCTTTAACCTCGTCTTTCGCGATAAAAGGTAGTCTATGTCCGTTCCCAAGCTCTAAACTATCATACCAAATTTCATCAGAAAATCTTCAAAAATGACAAACTTTCATCCCAAGGCCCTAGTCCCCCCCCCCTTCTACCCCCCTTTTCGCGATAAAAGGTAGCCTATATCCGTTCCCAAGCTCTAATCTACCTCTGTACCAAATTTCATTACGATATCTTCAAAAATGACAAACTTTCATCCCAAGGCCCTAGTCCCCACCCTTATATCCCCCTTTTCGCGATCAAAGGTAGCCTATGTCCGTTCCCAAGCTCTAATCTACCTCTGTACTAAATTTCATCAAGATATCTTCAGAAATGACAAACTTTCATAAAAACTTTCATCCCCTATTTCCCCCCCTTAAACCCCCTTTCTCGTGACAAAAGGTAGCCTATGTCCGTTCTCAACCTCTAATATACCTCTGTACAAAATTTCATCAAGATCGGTTCAGTGGTTTAGGCGTGAAAGCGTAACATACAGACAGACAGACAGACAGACAGACAGACAGACAGACAGACAGACAGAGTTACTTTCGCATTTATAATATTAGTATGGATTATCTACTTATAGAAGTCAAATGAATTAACATTTAATCCGTGAAATCGATGTCTAATTCAATATAATAGTGTTAACGGGACTTGACTTGAGCATGGTATATATACGTACCTTTGATTTGCCTGATGTTTTGACCACAGCCGGGTTAAGCTAATTGAAACGTCAAGCAAATCAAAGATATGTATGTGTCTATATCATGCTTATGTTAATTCCCATTAACAGTATCGAATATCATGCAATGTCATAGTTTCAAAGTTAGCAGAACTTCAATCGAATTTCAACAGGGTTTATGCGTATATTTGCAACGAGTAGAAATCAAACCTACACCCCTTGTAAAATAGTAACACTCATTACTATCACGCCACACACTACGCAATATAATATCTTTCATATTTTAAAATCAGACCACGTATTTCCGTCATCCCAATTCCTTTAAGCCGGGCGTGCAAAGCTGAGATCGTCAACTTAAATGCCATCGCTGTGGCAAATCATTATTGTCATTTTTAACACGTTTTTATTAGTTTAGTATGTTTGGTTGTAACATTATCTTTGAACTCAGTTTGGAGTTTTAGCTCTCCATACAAACCAACATCTATGGCAGTCGTTAGGGGTATTTGGAGCCCTTAAAAAGTCCAACTACTAATATAACTGCACTTCGATATCGCTAATCGCGAAGATCAGCAAATACTTGCAGTTAGACTGGAAAAGTCATAGTGAATGCGACCACTGCGCGGGAGGCACGGGTTCGATCCCCGCTCAGTGCAAATATTTGTATGCATGAATATGGGTATTTGCATTGTTCTGGTCGTGCCTCGGAGAGCACGTTAAGCCATCAGTCCTTACGAGTAGTTGTAGCCCTCAAAATCTAACAACTCGTCGGGCTGTAATACTTGTAGTGTAATAATGTCACCTTTGGGTTATGGAGGTCAGATGGCAGTCGCTTCACGGAAAATATCGAAGTTCAGCCAAATCTGCAGTTAGACAGGTAAAAGCGGACCCTAGACTCTAAGCTGAAAGCTTCAGATTCGACTGGGATTACTAGGAGGAAGAAGAAGAGTAGACTGGGAAAAGCGAACAGACTTCGATGTGAAAGCTTCGAGAGCGTTTTCACACTCATCCGATATCCGACATCCGACATCCGAAATCCGATATCCGATATCCGATATCCGATATCCGATATCCGATATCCGATATCCGATATCCGATATCCGATATCCGATATCCGATATCCGATATCCGATATCCGATATCCTATATCCGATATCCGATATCCGACATCCGATGTCGGAAGAAGTCAAATGTACGAGATATGTATCTATCCGGCCCGATATCGGTTATCGGAGCCAAAACAGTGGTGTTGGCTCCGATAACCGATATTGGGCCGGACAATGTGAAAGAAAGATACATATCTCATACATTTGACTTCCTCCAATATCGGATATCGGATGAGTGTGAAAACGCTCTAATACTAAGATGAAGTTGCGTGGTTCCCGGCAGAGTAGAATTTAGGCCACCTCTTCTCTTTCCATGTGGTGTAGTACAAGGCGAATAATAGATAGGGCTGATTTACTTTAACATCAGACATATGTACAGCCCAGACTCAGCTTCAGATGCATGGCTCGAGTCAACAATAGCGCCCTCAATACGGCAATAGGCCTACCCCATATTACGTGGGACCGAATACAGATTGGTGGAATGTGGGTGTTAATTCACCTCTGCCTAACCCTCCGGGGATAAAGACGTGGTTATATGTATGTATGAAGAAAATACATTAAACTTCACAGGTTATACGTACAGAGTAACAAACGATTGACTAGTAGATATTAAGTATATGGAATGAATATCAAATTCAACACTAAATGCGATGTTTTCCTTGTCAGAATATAACTTGAAGCTCGGCAAAGTTTTTGTTTTTGCGGTAAGCGAACTGCGTACGAAGTAATTGAGTTATTTCTTCAAGTTCTTAAGTGTACGGAACTTGGTTAGAAACATATTGTTTTGCATCTAGTTCAAAGTTAAGGTAGTCTCTACTATTTTATACCCCCCCCCCTCCCCTCTGGATAATGTTGTAGAATATTTATGAATAAAATTATGTTTATTTTTAATATACATACATACATAAACTCACGCCTTTATCCCCGAAGGGGTAGGCAGAGGTGCTAGCACCCACATTTCGCCGGTTTATTAGGTCCCAATGTAATAGGTGGCGAGCCTATTGCCATTAACCGGGCACTTATAAACCTGCGATAAATACACACATAACTTCGAAAAGCATCGAAAAGTCATTGGTGTGTGCCATGGAAAACATCGGACCCGAGACCTCGTCTCAGCAGTCCATTACCAATAGGCTAATTTAATAAAATAAAATATAATTATAAATATTTTTCATTTTGACGTTTAGTGGTCTAAATAGAGTAAAATAATTTTTATCTTTGTCATTCATCTATTGGCAAGTTTAGTCAATTAAAAAAAATGGCGAAATATGTACAATTGTAATATGTCTAGTAAATACACTCAGTCTCGTAAGTTGATTAACACTAACATATTTACAAATCTTTTATAAAGTTGTAAAATATGTATTCATTTTTCATGTTTTATGTAGTATTGTAGTCCCCATAGCACTAAGTAAATATTTTTAATGTTTTAAATTATGAGAGGATTAGCAGCCACAGTGATCAGTAAATTAGAATTTGTTAGCCTAATTTTGTAGTTGACTGTACCTACCACTAAACGCCATTAATCTCCAGCATAAAAAAGGTAAATATGGAATACTATTCCATACCAATCCACATTTTTGGGTGTACTGAGATCACCAACAACCTTGAATCTTTGCAATTACCTATATAAGGTACCTCCTCATCCTTAAGTCTTTACCTTAAGCTTATCATCAGGTGAGGTGAAGTCAGATTCACGTGACTTATTAAAAAATCTTTATATAGTACAGCAATTTTCCTATTAAACGGTAATGTCACTTGCACCCTTTCCTTGTCGACCGCCGATATATTTTTAAGAAACTTCTCCAAATATTATTCTCTTTAGTAATATTTCGCAACTAGCTGTTGCCCGCGGCTCCGCCCACGTGGATGTTGGTAATCGCTTTGTGTTGTATCAACGCTATTTTTCTAAAATAGCCAAAGTTACTCCTTATAACATCTGCTATATGCCAATAAAAGTCCCGTCTAAATCGGTCCAGCTATTTCAGATATTAGCCGAAACAAACAGACAAAAATAGTAAAATGAGACGATATTCTTAGCAATCCATGGATTCTCCGTGCGGGTGCCGGGTCCATCGCGTTGCTGAGTTGGGAACTCGGGACAGTGCCTGGGACTTGCGACCCAAGTGTAGGTTTAGAAGGGGCCCCTTTTGTTGATGTACATCAACACTCACCTTCACTACCCAAGTTCCCCTCCCTGCCTAACCAAATTTGATACGAACCTACTAGTGCCGCTTTAGACATTCGTCCTAGTAATGAGCTTATTGTAGCTCTCGATAGGCCTAGATCTTTAAGTAGGTTATAGACAGATTTAGCTGGTATACCTCTCGCTCCCACTTCTACTGCATACAAATTAACCACGTAACCGTTTTTGATTAATTCGTTTGTGAGATCATAGTATTTATTTTTCTTAAGTGTGTGGTCCTTCGGTATATTTGTTTCCCACGGTACAGTAAGTTCCACAAGGACCACATATTTAGTCGTTTTTGAGTAGAGAAATATGTCCGGTCTAGATGACGAAACCCCAACATCCTCCGGAATTTTATAGTGCTTTTCATACGTGTCGATTAGGAGAGTCCAATCTGGGGCAGTATCTAAGATTGAATAAGGTTTGTTCCTGGATTTTATGGATGAACCTTCAGACACAAAGTTGATATGACGTCTGTTAGTAGTCAATCCTTTTTGGGCTCTAGCTACTGCCAGACTCATTGCTTCGCGTATGATGAAAAGCACTTTATCGTGGCGGCGTGAGTATTGGCCTCTATCAAGAAGCACCCTACATCCTACTAATATGTACCTAGCCGTCCCTATTGCCTCACCACACGTATAACATTGTTTTTCTGTGGCTTTCCCCCACCTTACCAGATTACTCTGGTCTGGAAGGGTCATCTGAAAGGCGTTAAGATAGAATTTTAACAGGGCCGGCGACCACTCATAGATCAAGGTGCGCCACTTTAAAGTCATCGGTATGCAGAACTCTCCCATTGTCAACCATTCGTTTTGGATTTCCAAATTCATCGCGTGCACTTATTTTGGTGTACGTACCGTATAATATTCATATGCATGTAGTAAAAAAAAACGGTTATTGAATATTACAAACAGACACTCCAATTTTATTAACATTTTTTTTTTTAATAAAGAATATTAGCAACCAAAATTATCGAAATTACTAATATTCCCTCTAACCCCTCCAACTAAGCTAAATTGCTTGTGCTAGGAGTGGGTTCACGTCGGTAGTGTAATGGCCAGGATTCGAACGTGGGACCTCTCGATCGCAAGGCCGACTCCTTAACCACTAAGCTACCGACGCTTACGCTTACATATATGTGTATAGATGTGTGTAGATAACTCGCAAATTAACCCTCTTTTATTTCTTTACAGGTAAGTCAATGACCCCCAAAGATCACAAACTCGAGCAGGATATCCAATATCCTGCCTACTCCATCGTCAAATAAACACCTTGATAAGATACTTAAAGGAAGAAAAAGAAAAGAAATAAACTCCCTATGAAGATTCTTCAAGAAAGAAAAAGACAGAAACATCCGGTCTTTTCGCTTTAGAATTCCTACGCTTTACCGTTGCCAAGCTGTTGGGCAAAGCGTTTGGATTCTAAAACGAAATCACTGGGCTATCTACGGAAGTTGCTACGAGCTACCTACGAGGCTACGAGACATCTACGCGTCTACGAAGAGCTACGAGTGGTGAGTGTTAGAAATAATATAGTTGATACTTTTTATACAAATTGTGTTATCTTTATGATGTCTCTTTTTATTCATGACACTTTTATTTTGTATCATTTTATATTTAACTGTCAAGATTTTTAATATCTGAATGAATATTTAATTTTTATAGGCCATTATGCGACGTTAGCATAATTACTAAGTTGATGGACTTAAAATGGAATATATTTGAGTTCAAAAAAATTACAAAAAAATAATCGTCTGAACACATAAACAATGTATATTGAAGATATTTTATACTTACTAGTATCCGATAAAATACGTGTTACAATATTTTGGAACACGAATATTTTTCTATTATTCTAAAGAACCACAGTACTACCTTTCAAAGTAGTAAACATTATCTAGTTTAAATCACAACCAAAACAAATCTATTTTCCAGTCAGGAGCTTTGAAATTTACATTCGATTCAACGTATCGAGCACAATACTAAATCTTAAACCGCACCATAAAACTGTGGATGTCGATCTAACGAGACCAGACCGACCATTGACGACAGTGCCGAGAATAATCGACTAGGTGGGAATTGTGGGAATTCAATGCATTTAAATTTTCTCTTGGAATTCTAGTGAACATTTTAGATTTAGTAGTGATATCGTAGTATTAGTATTAGGTACCGATACTGAGTATTCGATGGTATCGTATTATTGATTTGTGTAAAATTAATATCCGAGTTGTTTAAAAATTGTATCCGATTATTCCAGATTTAGTGGTAACTAGTATGTACTAGGTATGGATACAGAGTATTTGATTTTATTTCTTTCTTGGAAAATAATATACTCTCATTGACGAATAGATGGGTCAACTTATATGGGGAATACTATCAATACGAGTGAAATAACATTATCTAGCAATATTATGTAAAATACGTACATATACAAATATTATTTTTGTTATGTTCCAAGTTGCAGCAAAATGTTTAGTATTTTTTTCTAACAATTCTTAGTAGCAACAAACTGTAGGGAGATTTCACTTTTTAATATGGAGTCATCAAGTAATATCGATCTGGAATATTAATTGATGTAAGTAAAAATTTCGTACCTAGTACCTAGATCGTGTTTTGTGAATATTTGCAATTATTGTGAATGCGTTAGATATTTTATTTTGTGGTAATGGTGGTATAGGTGGTATAGGATTATGGAGTAGCGAAGTAATATTAATCTGAAATACCAAGTATCGATACGAGTATAAATATCGCACCTAGTACCGAGACCGTTCGTGAAGGTTTGCAGTTATTTTAAATGTGTTATTTCATTTTCTGGGTAATGGTGGTATTGGATTTTATGACGCGATTTGAATGGAATAAGGTGATTTTTCTTTATTTAATGACGGTATTATGTAAAAATGCTTTGAGCTCGAGTTTCAGATAATAGGAACGGATAAGAAATCTAAATATTTTTATGAAAGAATAATATTAAAGAAAAAATTTACTGTTTTTGTGTAACGATACTCGAATGATCTCATTTAACTTATGTCCTACCACCCTTTGTAGTTATTAAATCTTTTATTTATATTAGGGGCCGTGCTGGTTTCCAGTGGGGTAAATTAAGGCCACTCTATCTCTGCTCGTAGATGTTGTAGGAATTGACTAGTTGATAGGATTGTTCTCAATCCGTCAGTAAGCTAAGCAAACGGCCCATGACAATGTACATGAGTCCAAAATGTGTTAATACACGTCTGCTTACCCCTTGGGGCATTTACATCCTACTAATATTATAAATGCGAAAGTTTTGTGTATGGATAGATGTATATATCGAAGGGTGAAAGGCTATTTGGTTCAAGCGACATCTAGGGCGATATTGAGTTATATACATATTCGGAATCAGCAATTTTTCTCCGTCGAATGATGCCGGATTCATTAAAATCAGAGCACTTTTTTGGCGTTTGAAACAATACTAGTTTTGGGTTGATTCCAAAGTAGCAGTGTGTTATCCGACATGGATTTTGCATATTTTTTATAGTAATGTATTTGAACCATACAATGATATTAAGAACCGGCACATAAACCATTTACCCTTTCTCAGATCATTAATTCAATAAGAGTTAAAGCATTTTTCCTGTTTCGAATTTTTATAAAGACTTAACATAAATCATTTAGACTTCCAGCAATTATACGGTGTGATGTTACTTAAACCATTTGTCCGTCACCCAAATACGATACGAACGATAAATAATTTCTTTATTTATTCAATATAAGCACATGATATTTTCGGTGATTGCTATATATTCAGGTTGTTTTAACAGCCATTGATAGTATTAGACGTAAAAAAATGTAACATAAAACGTTAAATTTTCAATAATATATGTCACATAAGTAACACATCTAAACTGGTAGTTGAGATAAATAGCTTACTAGTATTAATTTTTAACTATGTCACTTAATGTTTTTTGGCCTACTCTGAAAATATCCTGCAGCGCCGCTTAATTTCTTCTTCCTTTAGCCAATTGAAGTTATGAAGTCACTTAAACCTTTTTTCCATACTCTGAAAAATAAGAGCTTAAGGCAATTTGTATTAAGTGACATTTCTCTTTGCAATTAAAGGTCCATTTTAGCTGATATTAGAATCAAATATTCGATCTTTTTAATTGAATTTCAATAAAGTTTACCTCATTCAAATAGCTGAAGAAGTTTTTTAGTTATGATTTTTTTCCAAAATTTTAAACTTTAAATTGCTCTCCTGTAAATTTGTAAAAATGTCGCTTGAACCAAATAGCCTTTCACCCCTCGATATGATTGTTTGTCACTCTTCCACGTAAAAACTACTGAATAGATTTTAATGAAACTGTACAATAATATAGCTTATACATCAGAATAACACATAGGCTATATATCATCACGCTACTACTCAAGGTAGCGGAGCAGTGATCATTAATGTCAAAAATCTGATATCAACGCGTAACTCGAAAATATTTATTAGCGGTAAATCAACATGGCAATCGTGAGTTTAGCTTCCCACTTGTGTCGCACACTCGTGGCACAAGGGCCGTCACTACAGGTAAATATGTAATCCCTAGAGTTAATAATTATTATGGCGATAGAACGTTAAGCAAACGGGTACCGTATGTGCTGAACAGTTTGCCTGTGAACATCAGATAGGAGACAAATAAAAGTAAATTTAAAAGACTGACAAAGAACTTTCTATTAAATAATATTAAATAAATATCAGTACCTACATATACACCATCATACAAGTAAATAAACCAATTTTGTTCTTATCACAGAGACTCAACTGAGTTCACAGACAAACTGTTCAAAACAGTTTTGTGAACCAATAGTAGATGCAATACTTATAAATTGTATGCTTAGTAAATAAATAAAAATAAAAATAGCTAGTACGTGAATATATGTGTGTATGCTGTTTATTTAAGTAACTATTCTACCGGCAAGGTATGGCGGCCATTATAACCGTCTCTTTAAATCGATTTGAATATTAACTAAGTTACGATATTGACCTAGTAAAACGATCTAGTCATCTGTAGTTGAGTTGATAAGGTAGTAGATAAGGTGGTACTTAACGGCCGTGTAAAAAAGAGAGAAAGCAAGTAATCTCTGCCAGATTCTCTTAGTACTTAACGGCCATCACACCGCGCTAATAGTGTAGCTGTAGCCCACGGTTCCACTTCTGTGGAATTCGGTTTAAAGATATTCTAATTCCATTCCAGTAATCCACAAAAAAATATTCTAGAGATAAAAGTAAGCAATGTGTTATTCCAGACTCTAAATTATCCTATACCAAATTTCAGTTACACTTTAGCCTTTGAGTGCTATTGAGTAATAAACTTCCAAACATTTACTCCTGTACATACGTGCTCACGCCTATTCTCTCCGGACTTGGCAGAGGCATGTATAGTTTTAATAGGATAAGAGGAATATAGGTTGTCTACGCCACTATTTTAGTTTATTTTTACTAATGTCTCGAAAATCTGTTACTCATTCGTGTCTACAGTTAATTCCTTTCTCAAAAGACTTGATGAGATCTGTCGCAAGGTTTCCACGAAGCCATTACAGCTGATAATGGCTTTCACAGCATAATTCATTTAAGACTTAAAACTTTTATCTTGCAAACTGTATGTCTTTTAATTTTAATGTTTTTAGTTAGCTGTGTGGTTTGCAATTTTTAAACGGACTTCGGGATTAAGAGTCTAGAATGTACGGTATGTTTAAACTTTCTCTTGCATAGTCGGTTAGAGTTTTTATCTCTATGGTTGACGATCTCTGTAGTACAAAGGTAGCGAGTGTAAATACCGTTCGTAATAACACTAGGGCCCAATTCAATTACTGTTTTTATCACGTTTTAAAACGTCTGATCTTAAAACGTAAATTGTTGAAATTTCATAATGTAGATTATTAACTATGAATTAAACTATGAGTAATCATGAAAGTTTAATATACAAAGACAGGTTTTGATATAAATATGACTATTGATAGACCTCTGGCTACTTCTATAAAGATACACATACATCAAAAACAACATATATTCCAGAAAATTTCACACAACGCTATCTAGAACCTTGGTAAGGATAAAAAGAACGAAAGAAAGTAAGAAAATACATTTATAAACACACAACACACAACTCGGTAGGCATATTAACAACAATACAATAATTAAATATAATAAAAAACACAACAAAACAAATCTCACAATATGTATCAGTGTGGGGTGTGCGTTTAAATGGTCACAGTTCAGCTAATGCTACAGATAGATCTGCAGCGCTGTTTTTCAACTGCAGCCGTTTGCACTAGGTAGCTGTCTGTACGCGGATCCCATAAAATTGGTAGTCCCAGTTTACATAAATTAGATGTAGACAATATGTGTGAACAATAATTGTAATCCTAAATACGAAAACGAGGTGTTTATAGGCCAGCTTCCAGTTTAATGTAGTCACCAACATAAAAAAATAAAAACATGTTGAGATAATGCACGCATCAATATGTATATTTACATTGATCTGGGTGTGTCCATGTATATTATGTATGTATTTATAAAAAAATGTATCTAAGTATTTTTATCCGGATTCTAGATTCCATAAGACAAGTAAGTTAAGCTTACCCTTACATACACGGATGCAGGAGATGTATTTAAAAAAAAACTTGTTTTTATTTTTTTATGTTGGTGACTACTTTAAACTGGAAGCTGGCCTATAAACACCTCTTTTTATTTACAAAGTTAGGATACTGATTCCATCACAATTGACTTAATTTCAAATGAACGTTTCTACCTGACACGGCTTTTGTGGGAACTACTATCATCTGCCTCCCACCCTTGAGAGAAAGCTCTACGTCAAAACCTCATCTGACAATCAGAAAGAAGCAAAGATCTTGATGTACCCTAGGAAAAAATGTTACCTTTCGGGGCCCTGGCGCGCGCGAATTGTTTTGTAATAAATAAATATTCCATAATATTTCACACAACGCTATCTAGATCCATGGTATGCATAGCTTAACTAGCTTGTGTTATGGAATCTAGAATGCAGATAAATATACTTAGATACTATTTTTTGTAAATAAATACACATTATCACCCAGAACACTGCAAATATACATATTCATGTCTACAAATATTTGCAAAGAGAGAGGATCGAACCTGCGCCTCCTGCGTAACGGCCGCGTTCAGTACGGCCACGCCACAGAAGCCGTCTTAAAAAGGAGCCTACTTTACAAGCTCTATTTTATTAAACTTATCCGTTTAAACTGTAAGGTGTGCGATCATAATCTTCAATAAAGAGACTAGTCTAAAATTGAAAGTATTGCACAAGGCAATTGTATTGTATTGTTTGGTAGCTCAAGCCTGACGTATAATCCCTCGTGATTGAGGGATCACGGGGCTTAGGCCGGATCAAATCGGATCGAGACGATTCACGGATATCATTCCAAAATGTTACTATTGGAAGTTTTTTTTAGATATATATTTACTAGATTTTGCCCGTGGCTCCGCCGGCGGAAATGTCGGTTATTGCGACCAATCATAGTCTTTGCCCTTTCTCAAGGTTTAGTCTAACACTATACTTAATTTCATCAAAATTGGTTCAGTGGTTTAGGCGTGAAAGACGGACAAACAAACAGACATACACATACACTTTTCCATTTATAATATTAGTATGAATGATCACTTCTGACTAATAAAATGAGTAATAATAGACTTAGAGCCCGTGTAGGCCAGACTTTCGTCATTTTATAAAAGCTGAAAGTTTTTCAGCGCATGCTCCCAACACAGATATGAACGATAGATGGAATACCGAAGACTAAAAATTCTCAGTACTTATTTTAAAAAGAATATAGAGAATTTTTTTTTCTTGAGTAACCATGACTTGCAGGGCTAACATGCGCGCGTCGTCAAATATCTCGAATCAAGATGAGATATCATCTCGAGTCTTCTCGAGCGAAGTAACGTCGACATATTTTGTCGCGTCAAAATTTTTCAATTATTATCTATGGCATACACATTTTTTAATCATGTTAGTTGCTGTTTTCACATTTATCCGATAAAATCGGCCCGATACGGCCATTTGCACGAAAGCACAGACTAGTTAGGGATGCTAGGTATGAAAAAAGAGAAAAATATAGTGCAAACAATTTTCGACCTTATTGACATGACATGCTATTGATTTTTCTTTCTTATAATATTCGTGATCAGCGTCATCAATTAATGCGAAAAGACACGTAACAAAGGAAATGTCATTAAGGTCGAAAATGGGTTGCAGTCGCTGTTTTAGTCCAAAATGAACAGAGCTCAAGAAAAGAATACACGGGATAACTTCTCGTCGACCAAATGAACGACGGGAGACAAAACATTTTAAATGTCAAAATTCGAGTAAATAAGGGCACGTACGTTATAATTTGCAGACACCAAGTAGAGATGATTTCTCGAAGTCGAGTTATATAGACATCTGACAGATCGCCATGAAATTTGCCATGTTACCAACAGTCGATATCGACATAAAACGGCAAAATGCCTCGAGATAGCTATCTCGTGGCGCGCATGTTAGCCCTGCACGTTACCAACAGTCGACATATCGATATAAAACGGCAAAATGCCTCGAGATACCTATCTCGCGGCGCGCATGTTAGCCCTGCTGGTCTAACCTCTGGTGCCAGTGTTTATCCTTGAGTTTTGGAATTCGATGTATAAAAATCGGCTTTTATAATATAGCATATATTTTCATGAATTTTAGGGGGGTCAGGCAAGGGGTTACAACTATGTTAAAGTGTCTGTGTTGAATGACGGGATTTCTAATATTAATAAGAAGGTAATACCTAAAAAGCACACATTATTATTCGCCAAAAATCTTTTTTTTTTCACACCTTTAGCACTGTTTATCTGCCAAATCCACTATGACCCAAACTTCATAATTGGCTATCGTTTTTATCTGAGTTGGGAGCATGCGCTGACAAACTTTCAGCTTTTATAAAATGACGGAGGTCTGGCGTTCATGGGCTCTTAGTCCATAATTTAGTACTCAAATTTTGGATTTTGAATTTATTTTTTGCGCTCCATTTCTGTTTGTCTGTTAACCGTGAGGCATGAATAATGTCGCTGGAGCTGATTGCAATACATCGAGCCTTATGTTACGTAATCAATCAAAATTTAAACAAAATTGTTATTTTTTCAGACTGTAAGAGTGCTTTGCAGCATATGGCTAGATGCGTTTCTGGATCCAGAGGTAGATCACGTTTGTTTTCACGTCATCGTTTTGCCACAAGTTGTAAAAATCGAATTAGAATTCCACACGTTGCAAAATCTAATATTCCATATAAACCGAAAAATAAATTATATTTTATACGACACGGGAATCGTACCTCATTCCCTAACGATCATTACAAAAATTGCATTTTAATCTTAATCATTTATCAATTTACGACGGAGAATTATGTTATTACTAATAAAATGGTAGGAAGTATGCTCGAGCTATAGCGCACATAAAATTTGAAAGAGATCTATAAAGAATCAGTAAAGTTTACTGGCTATGGTTTCGAGGGCGCTTTTTATGTACACCATGACTTTTAATACCATAATTTTGGATAGCATTCGTGTAGTATTTCTTTAACTAGCAACGATTAAAATGTATTGTGAATCGTGTACTGACGCGCTCGTGGTTGACTGAGTAGATATTTTTGAAGTGAAAACTTCTTTGGCGGCGTTGGATGGGTGTAAAATGTTAAGGAAGCGTCAGGATTAGTTGACCTTTGAACCGTAACCGACGACTGACGTCATACAAGATTAGGTACAGACTATCTATTTTGCAAGTTACTATAGATAGCGTCGTAGCTTAAACGGAAGCACTTCGACTGTAAGTCCTTATAGTTTCAGATAGTAACGGGTTCAAACCACCTGGCCTTCAGGGATTTTTTGTGATTTTTTTTTCTTATTATAATTTATTACTTTTGGTGATTATTTTTTCTTTTTGTAATTTATTACTTATTATGATTATTTTTTCTTTCTGTAATTTATTATCCTTTCTTCTGACAGAAAATTTGCAGAAAAAAGTGATAGGTTCTATGATTAGCGCTATATTATAGGTATGGTATGGTATGTTTTTTTTATCTTTTTCTATGTATATAACGAAGACAGAAAAAAAGAAAATGTTTTCACTTCTGCCGGCACTCCCAGAGTGCAACCCGTCTTTTTTTTTATATTTATTGACTAATCGCTACTGAATAGCAAGAAGCTAGGGTGAGGTTCAGATGCTAAAGAGTACCATTCCAGATGTTGAAAATTCCGAAATGGTCACCTGCTTTGACAATTATGTTTTTTCTGTTCCGCTTCAACGATCCCAATTATGTGTGTGAACCTCATAATCCCGAATGTTTGTTCAAAACTGATTGTGCCAAAACTTGTTCTGCCATCTAACTCCTTCATCCTAGCGTTAATCCCAGTCGCATCCGAAGCTATCAACTTGGAGTCTGGGGTCCGCTTTTACCAGTACCACTGCAGATTTAGGTTGACTTCGACATTTTCCGTGAGGCGACTGCCATCTGACCTCCACAACGTATTGCAGTTAGACCAGTTGTTGGCTTTTTGAGAATTCCAACTACCAACGTTCGTATAGCAGCAGATGTTTGTATAGCAACCGACCTAACGTGCACTCCGAGGCTCGACCAGGCCAATGCAAATACCCATATTCATGGATACAATATTCTGCGTAGCGGTTGCGTTCGCTACTGATGGCGTATATGGCGGAGTTGCCATTTAAATGCTTAGTTATATTTCATTTAAATACTTTCGTGCCTTGGAGGCCACATTAAAGACAGTTATAATTGTCAATATTTGTAAGATCAAGATGTATATTAGTGAGATCAATTTGAATCGTAAGATCTGAGTTACATGAACATTTCTCCTATACAAACGTCTAAGGGCTATTAACTAATACAGCCCAAAGCAAGAACCTGTTCTTCCATTTCACATTAACCCTAAAACAGTAAAGCAATAGTTCCCACGACAGTGAAACATTATTTTGTGATAAAAACATTAAACGGTACTCCGGAGGGCGCGGTGGGTTAGGGTTGAGGGCTCAGGCACTCATGCTTTACTGTCAGTTTCATTGTAATACTCTTAGTGAGGAATTTAGTACAAGTGGCGTGTTTTAGCGACGTCAAGCACCATTAAATTTTGCCGTGGCGTGTCATACAAGTTTGATAGCGGGTGGGGAAAGAAATTCAAATGATCCGACGTGGGGAGGTCGTATGTAATTGTATTAATATTTTGGGTGTATGAATTAAGTGGAGCGAAGGAGATGAAAGGTGACATTATATTAGGGGTTAAAGTATGAAATTGCCGATTTGTACTGACAAATTGAAATTCGTTTTTTTTTTTTAATTTAACGTATTTATTTAATCAAAATAATTACCATTATTATCTAAACATTGCTGCCATCTAGTAGGAAGGTCATTTATGCCTTTGCGATAGAACTCTGGTGATCTAGATTCGACAAACTGTGTGAAAGCATTTTGTACTGCCTCCTGAGAAGAAAACTTTTTATCACATAGAAAATTGTCCAAATCACGAAAAAAATGGTAGTCTGTTGGAGCAAGGTCTGGCGAATACGGAGGGTGACGGATAGTTTCTAATTGCAGTTCCTGTAGAGTTAAAACGGTTTCTCGTGCTGTATGAGGTCTCGCGTTATCATGGAGCAATAATGGTGAAGATCGATTCATGAGTTGGGGCTGTTTCACTGCTAGTTTTGCTATCATTGTTCGGAGTTCGGCACAGTAGACATCTGCCGTTATTGCTTGACCAGATCGTAGAAAGCTATAGTGAATAACACCATGCTGAGACCACCAAACAGTTACCATTACTTTTTTATTGGTAAGCTTTGCTTTAGGACACTTGTGGCGTTTCACCTGGGGTCAGCCATTGCATTTTTCGCTTACGGTTATCGTAAAGAATCCACTTTTCATCACATGTCACAATTCGATCCAATATTCCTTCATTTCTGTATCGATTCAACAAGGCAACACAAGTTTCAACACGCATTTCTTTCTGCAGATCAGTCAAATCATGAGGTACCCATTTTTCACATTTTTTTATTTTATTGATTTGACGCAAATGAGTCAATATTGTTGGTAAGGTAACGTTAAACCATGCAGCTAATTCCTGGGTAGTTTGGCTCGGATCGGCTTCCACCATGTCTTTCAATTCATTGTTATTCACCTGTGTGGACGGCCTTCCTCGTGGTTCGTTCTTCAAATCAAAGTTTCCATCACGAAAGCGTTTAAACCAAAATCGCACGGTGCGTTCATTAGCAGTCCCCTCTCCAAACGCAACATTGATATTGCGAGCTGTTTCTGCCGCGTTAGTTCCGCGTCGGAACTCGTATTCAAAAATCACTCGAATTTTCGAAGTATCCATCTTTCTTGTCTAAGCTGAATAAAAAAAACAACTGAAAGTCGATAATCGAATGTTGCACATTTTTAAATGAAGAACTACATAGGTACCATGTGTAAAAAGTTTCACTCAAAAATCTCAAACCATGAAGGTTCTATGTCAATTCGAACTACCTATTACAATGAAACGGCAATTCCATACTTTAACCCCTATTATTATTCACCTAAATCGGACTAGCGTAACACCCTA
Organism: Eilema caniola; assembly: GCA_949126895.1. Lineage (NCBI taxonomy): Eukaryota > Metazoa > Arthropoda > Insecta > Lepidoptera > Erebidae > Eilema > Eilema caniola. Next base: position 27,240,529 of record OX421466.1, on the reverse strand, counting down.
TATATTTAATACTACCTCGCATTTTTCCTCAATCATCATTACATAGTATAAAACAAAGTCACTTTTCATACCACTTAGGTGGCAGACAAGCACACAGCCCACCTGATGGATGGCCTATGGACGTGTGCAAGACCAGGAGCGTTACACTCGCGCTGCCGACTCTGTTAGAACAGAGAGTTTCTGTGCTGTCAGTGTAGAAGAAAAAGCAGAACAAGCCTTAGGTCTTCCCACTGACAGCACAAAAACTATCCATTGAACTCTGGCGACCCTACTCACCGCCGGGAACACAATACGAGGTTATTATGACCGCGGTATTCTGTAAGGCGGATATACTTCTCCAGTCGGACTGCTCAATTGGACGTAAATACCGCCGTGTCTGTCTCTACAATATATCTTTAAAACTACGCTACAGATTTTGATGCGGTTTCTTTCAATAGCTAGAATAATTATAGAGGAAGGTTTATATGTATAATACATGATTAATATAGTAGAGGGTGCAGCGGGAACGGGATCTGACGCCACACGGTTGAAAAATATTGGCGGTACGAAGTTCGCCGGGTCAGCTAGTACTGTATAAAAATAATATTAAAATAACACCTTATTATGAGAAGGGTGGCGCACATTGTGAAAGGCCTATGTCTAGCGGGCTGCGGTGGACTAATTGATTGATTTGAGAACGGTAAGTACGGTAACGTCGTCACGTAATATAAATAAAATACACGTATTATCCAAAAACAGTCCAAGAATTAAAACTACTTACATAACAACGTTGCAAATAACGTTGTAGTTGGTACAGTTTCGTCGTAAACATTGAGCGCATATAATTAACCGGTATTTACAAGCTCTGTTAACGCAGTTATAATGCTTTTTTTACGACTTCAAGTTCCGGCTTGCGGCTGGTTTGTTCCAAGTTTCATTTGCATAGCTTTATTTCTGAATGTTCTAGAATTATTTTAGGAAGACAAACCTCCAAAAAACTACTTTTATAACTATTGTGTTATATCATTTTATGTTTTCGTGATATTTTTGCTGGACGGTGTAGTTGTACGCTGCGAAATTGAATTAACAGTGCGGAAATATTGACATTATCAGTTTAAATTATTTTTTTAAGTATTTTTCATGCTAAATAATAAAATCAATGGAAATAAGCCAAAGATCGGGTTCAAACCCCGCTCTAACCCATTCATTTTTTATATTTAAATTGATTATCAGTTTACTTACATGCACACACATGCTAAGAATTTTAAATACATGCCTACTTTATAATGCTCACGTTTATTATCCTCTGGTGTAGATGTTCTTGCATGTTCTTTAAATTATTTTTCTTACAGAAAAAGTCTATCATAATATATATTTTTTATGTGTCTGAGGATTGAATTTGTGATCTCATATGAAGCAGTCACGCTTGCTTTTTTTCTTTTAAAGAGTATTAATAACGGAAATTAACACCTTTAGTTTAACTAAATTGCTTGGATCAGGAGTGGATTTACATCGGTAGTGTATAATTTTTTTTTTTTTTTTTTTTTATATACTTCAGTCAAATAACCCACCCCGTATCGTTCCCGGCGCAAAGGTGCCCACGATGCTGGCCGCGTTACCTCGTTGAATCGCAATGGCCATCCTTTGCCCCAAAAACGAGCCAGAGCGGGAGTCACCGCCTTGGTCGTGGATGCGGCGGCCAATTTCCGCGATCAACCTCTTCGCCTCTGACCCCCAACTGCCCATAGTCTCCACCGCAATGGGCACAAAATAATATTGTGACTCCATTGCAGCGTATTTCGCCCTTTTCTTATTCGCCGCGTCCTCAGCCGCCGCTGCTGGGGCGTTGATGGTGCGACTCAGATGCGTGGCCGCGACAGTGCTGACGCATGTAGCGTCCCACACCAGGCACTTGCCGTTTTTCCACGGCACCAAAGTCAGACCATCAGGTCGCTTTCCGTCAGATCTGCTGAGGCTCGGGGGCTCTAGCACGCATGGAACGTTCGCCGATATGAGAGCTCTTCTAATCATGTCGTTGAGAGCATGGTGACGCGGGAACCTGCCTACGCAGCGACGACAGCTCAGTGCATGATGGCCGCCCTCCTCCACCATAGAGCCGCAGATGCATCTGTGTGATTCACACACCTTACAGCCCAGGCGGAGCGCCACTGACACACGCAGAGAGTCGTCGTCTAATAAAGTGCCCAGGTGCGGCGACGGCAGTGCGTGCAACCATGCCCCCGATTCAGGCTGCGACACAGCCCTGAGCCTCGCCAAATCGACGCCCGACGCACCATCCAGCATATCCTTCACCATCCTATCAGCACCAACCTCATCCCATGCTCTTTGCACGTGTGGAGTTACCGGACATTGTTTGTCCGGATTGAGGACCGACCATGCCGACATCGCCTCGCACACGTGAGGTACATCTATTCGATCGCCGCTTGAGGAGAGCATGATAGTGACCAAGTCTGCCACCCCGTGAGCTGAAGCTAGAAAGGCCGGCAGGCCAACGTCCGCCACGCGCCGCAGTCCAAGACCACCGTGTCTTATTGGCAGGGAGGCCTGGAGCCACTGCTGTTCGTCGAGTGAGACGTTAAGAATCGACGCCGTAGTCTGTCTCAGAGTGCCGTCGAAGGAAGCGACCGCCCCCGGGCAGAGCCAGGTTGGTGTAGTCCTCAGCAAGTACATGATTTTGGGGACCGCAAAACACATTCGCAACAGTAGTACGGCAGCGTGAGCTGAAAGGTTCCCTAACTGTTCCCGTGCAGCAAGGAGAAGGAGTTGGCGTGAAGTAATAGCCTCAGGAACTGCCTCCAGGAAAATGGGAGAACCCAGCAGGCTGAAGGTGCCGGAAGTAAGTTCACTGAGGCCAGGAACGAGAATGTTAAAGTGAGTAAAGTGGTTGTGGGCTTCTGTGCTGCAGGGGTAAAATTCGCACTTAGCCGGATTCACTTCCAGACCTAGCTCCTTGAGGCGCGGGATCAAAACCTCAAGGTCTCGGGTGACTGTCTCAGGCTTGCCGCCAATGGTACCGTCATCTAGGTATTAAAGATTAAGGGGTGATTCAAGCAAGTGATTCAAGATTAAGGGGTGGTGTGTATAAATTATCTTTTCTGAGCCAGAATTTAAACCCAGAACCAGTCAATCGTAAGTTCGACCTCTTTAGCCGATAAACTACGCACGGTATACCTAAGTGTATCAAAGAATCAAAGAATTAATCTTGTTTATTCAGTTGAGGCACATAAAGAGTAGATATGAACGTCAGAACTTTACGATTATGTCAAGATATAATTAAAATAATATTAAATAAAGTAAATAAATCATTTGTAAACGATTCTTTCGTTTGCAAGAAACTCAGTGAACAAGATTATCGATTTTTTTAATGTGGTTTTATTTAAAACAAATTTATATTGCGCGAACAAGCAAAAGATTAGGATGACCATGCATTTTTATCATTAAGGTGTATATAAGGATGTATGTAGTTTGTAGAGGAAATCACCTTTATGGTCCTTCGAGCCAGTAATATTAAAAGTTGATATAATTTTAGTATAGACAGGGAATATTTTGCGTCAGCATTGTACACCGACTTTAGTCATTCGACCGAAAGGTCAGGTAGTACGGTCTGCAGCCTATAGAGATAGTAAATTAAAATATAATCCTATATAAACCTATATAATCCTAATTAGTCATTAATTAAAGAATGTTGATTTATTCAACTGTTAATTTTAGCGTGATATACATATTATGGACTTAATTGATGATTTTGCATGTGGTAAACTTGTTTATCTTACCACCTCTTCCTCTGCACACAGCCATTTCTAAATAATCTTTGTATTCTATTAGGTATTATGATCTTATGTCTATCGAAATCTATCAGTAAAATGAGACATCACGTCGGTAGTTGGTTGCTTGAATCGTTATTCTCTAGGTAAGTGACTAATGACACTAAACAACATATTATTAAAAGCTTTTATAGGTTATCCGTGAATTTCCATAGAGTTACGTTTTCTGACAACGTTGGTAGACGATGTTAAGAAAAACTCGTATTTAGTTCGACCTCAATAAGATCAAAAATGCACATGTTAAAACTTTACCAAGTAAAATAAATTTTAAATTTTCGTACATTTTTAAGTTCAAATTTATATGTACTTCTAGAACAGGACTGCATTAACGTTTAACACTAACAGCTCTCATTAGTGGAGCTAGTCATTATAAAGGCAACATTTTTTTTAATGTTTTGTTGTATAATTAAAAAATGTTGAGCACAACAGCGAATGTTGGACGGACGCCACGCCACGCCGGGGGGAAAAACCCGTTATTTTTCAATATCTTTTTACATAAACGGGATGGTTTGGGGAAACAATTAGTGCTTGATTTTAAAAGTTTTTTCTACAAATTTGTGTTGTAGGCAAGCGGTGCTGAAGCTTTTCTTTTGAAAATATATATTTTGGATGTGGTATCGGTGTTACATACTACTTCGAGACATCGTACTAACATAATAATTGTAAAATTTTGTGAAAAGGTATTATATTGTTATTCAATCTCGATTAAACGAATTTTTTGACATATTTTAATTTATGTTTGATATTTTGGTATATTTTAATTTCTTTTTGGTATTATTTGGTATTTGGACTTGATTACTGAAATTTATATTTTATAATTTTGTGAAAGGGTATTATTTTGTTATTCAATCTCGATTAAACGATTTTTTTGACATATTTTATTTTATGTTTGACATTTTGGTATATTTTGATTTCTTTTTGGTATTTGGACTTGATTACTGAAATTTATATTATTGACATGAATAGAAATCGACATGAGTAATTTATAATTAGACATAAATGGAAATTGACATGTATAAATCTGACTTTATATAATAATTCATTTTTAATATTGAGAGTTCTGAGTTCATTGAATTCGATTTTGACATTTTAATAGTTCTTTGTTGATTAATTGATTAATTATTATTATTTTTAATAGATTTGAAATGATTAATTGTACAAAATACTTTATATAATTTTTTTCTATCGACTTATTGGTTTTAACATCATTATTTTTTAATATTTTAAATTGATACCTTTAGCAATAATGTTATGTATGTTCAAACACAATGTAAATTAAGAAATAAGAAACGGATCCGATAGGATTTTGGTACAGCGAGTGTGAACAATAAAGAGTTATTTATATAATATCTATCTATCTGTATATTTATAGCCACTTTTCGTTGTAATTTTATAACTTAAGAACGGGCTCACCTATCCAAACCAAATGTTTAGGCTTTGTTCGGACTATTTAGTAGATGGTTAATGTGAAATTTGAACAAAATCGGTCGAGCGGGTACGTCAACACTGGTGCAGGTACGAGCAAAAGCTAGTAGATAATAAAAAATATGATCCCATCAAGACTTTTGGAGTCCAAACCCATTTTACCTGCTATCTGGTTAACTGGCTCCTCACTTCCTCTTAAGATTGGGGGACCAAACAAAAATCGCTCTAATAAAAGTCAATTTAGAGAAGAAAGTATAAGAGATTGGTACCCTTATTCAATTACCCTGTTCTTTTCTCCCCTCTGCACGTCAATCACAGTAACCATTTAACACAAATTGATCCGTACCTTAGTAACAATATAAATAAATAAATATAATCATTCTACAACACTCTGATGATGATTGTATAACACTCTACACTACGCTATCTAGACCCAAAGTAAACATAGACACTCTGATGATGATTGTATAACACTCTACACTACGCTATCTAGTAAACATAGCTTGAATAGCTTCTGTTATGGGATCTAAAATGTATTTGCTTATATACTTTTGTAAATACATACATACGGCACAGAAACGCTCTGTTCGTACAGGGTCTGTGACGCAGCGCGAATGTGACGCCCGTGGTGTTGGACACCTCCATAGGCCACGGTAACCATTTTCCATCAGGTGGGCCATGTGCCTGTATGCAACCTAAGTGCTATAAAAAAATTATACATGAAAACAATCCGATGCAAATAGCCACCCCCTTCGGCCGTCTACAGAACCGGAGTTTCAGAACTGGTTCCATGCAAGGCTTTTTAATTACTTATACGGAACTGGTTCCGATCGAGGCTTTTAAGTTAATTGTACGGAACTGGTTCCAATCAATTAATCATCGTATTCCATCAGTCGTGAACGGAACTGAAGTAACACTAGAACTTGGGTTGACACGATCGAAAATCAACCCACTTAATAGTACATAACTACAGAGGCCGGGAAGAAAGGGGTTGCCGGCCGAAGACATAGGTATAGACGGCCAAGCGAAGCGAGGCCGGATAGGTCTGAGGCAGGTAACCTCATATTTCCCGCCGAGGTATGTATAAAGGCACGTTTTTTAACGAACAGTGATACTTGCCATTGTTATAAATGTCAATTCTTTGCAACTAAATTAAATTTTAATATTTCAATGTTTATATGTATTGTTAAGAAAACAATTGATAATAATGTGTTATTAGTTATGTTAGTGTGAATTTTTATGTAAATAAAACTGCTCAAAGTGCATACCAAGTCGTTTATTGTTTTTATTTTAATACGCATAGTGGCAGAGTGTCGATGCCTTTGCCACAAATTTATGTGGAATCGAAATTAAAAAGACGACTTTGCCGGCCTAGGCCTGCAAGGTTTATATAAATTCCATTGCTGGTCCTAGCCGTGCCTAAAACGTCATACTTCGCAGCCTATTAAGAGGAACGTAATGTCAATATTTCATTGCATGTTTGAGAAAACTATTAATATAGTATCATTATGATCATCATCATTATCATCGTCAGCATCATCCCAACCCATAAACGTCCCACTACTGGCCACGGGTCTCCACTAAGCATTTGGAGTGATATTTGTTGTTGGATAGCTCCAAGAGGGGAAGCTCGAACAAATCGGCTGAAGGGAAATAGCCATATTCATGGATACAAACATTTACTCCGAGCGGAAATCGAACCCGCGCCTTCTACGTAGCTGCCGCGTTCACTACCGCCACGCCACAAAGGCTGTCATTATATAAAAAAGAAATAAAACAAAACCATAGGCATAAAAATATTAATGCTTCTCCGGTCCGAATAATTGAAACATGAGAGATAAGGTATAATATAAAATATAGAATCAATTTCCCATTACCCCCATGGATACGTAATGGACATCCCTACGTACACATTAACGAGATTCGACCCAAACAAAAGGGGTTCATAGATTTCGGACAGCTATTGTTTATACAAATATCAACCCTGTGTTACAAAAGATAGGGTATATTTTTCAGTGTCGTTTATTTTATTTTTTAGATGGTAATGTATTCGCGTACGAAAGATAAAGGTATTAATAGGATGACGTCATTATTTTAACAGTTGCATGGCAGTAGATTACACAGTTATACAAGTCCGTTCCGTAAATTGTGTCAAGAATTAATTGGCTTGGTTTATTGTGGTTTTTTTTAGGATGAACCGTAAATTGTTATAAAGGTGATTATTTTTTCAAATCCTACCTTATTTATAAAGATACAAATTCGTAGCCGACTATAGACTGCAGCAAAAGATACTACCGTGAAATAGACTTAATAGTGATCTTCTTCCTCTACTGTGGTAGCGTTTTCTACCTATGAGATGCTGCCTATACCCCTAGCACGAACAAAGCTAAAACCCCTAGCAAAAAACATAGTAAATATATTGTGAGAACATTGCCCCGAACACGAAAATCATTCAATTTGTAATGTATACGTATTGAAACAATGGAGCAATGCGATTGGTTCATAGTGTGATAATATGTGGAATACTGCTCGCATCTCTGGGATGGCTCCGCAAAGTACTTATTAGATCCACGGGTTGCAGCGACGTGCGGTCCGTATTATTGGGAATCCCGAGGTCACAAGCACCCTTGAGCCTTTGCAGATGCGTAGAGATGTTGCATCCTTGGCAGTATTTTACCGTCTCAACCATGGTGAATGTTCTGATGAGCTCTTCCAATTGGTCCCGCCCTCTCCTTTCCTACACAGGACAACACGAGCAGGGCTTAGATGTCACTCGTATACGGTGCAGAATATTCCTTCAAGAACCAAGCGGTTTGGTGACTCCTTTCTTTGTCGCACCATTAAGATCTGAAACTTCTTGCCCGCTCACGTGTTTCCTTCTTCCTACAGTCCCGGGTCCTTTAAGCGGGGCGTGAAAAAGCATCTGATGAGGCCGTCAAGCTGAGTGCCACCATTGTTAACATGGTACTTGTATGTAATGGTGACCCTCTTACCTTAGACTTTGCTTTCAGCTTTCCTTCAGAAGAGGTGAAGTGAAATTGACGTGTCCTACATAAAAGAAAAAAAAGTAGGCAGGCGGCCAATCGTATTGCTTCGTTCTCTCGATACGTTTACGTTACGAATTTGAATTTCATTCGTGCTCGGGGTACAGAGCATTGCGATTGGCAGTGACAGTAGGCAGGCAGCCAAAATGCTGCATTCTCTCAATACGTTAGCCATACGATTACGATAGTTGTTCGTACTACTTTGTGCACTGGATGACGTTCTTGCTACTTGCTACTTGATATTTGTTCGTACTACTTTGTGTACTGGCCATCCACTTGAGATCCTCCGGTGGCACGTTCAGAGGTGGGCCATTGTCTTTGGAGTTCATTCACCTCATCTAGCCTGGTATTCTTTGCTTGAGCCGACTTTTGTCTGAAATCTGTTTAAGGACTTCCATCTGATCCAGGCCAGATCATGTCCAAGCGGGCGATTCTTCGAAAGTGGGACGAAAAGGGTCAGTAACGAGCCTTGTGATAATGTTCTTTATTGTTTTCCTGTATTCCCGTATCGGGGTTAAACAAGTAATGTAAGGATGTGTGACCAAAAAGTGCTCAAAAAGATCTTAATTTCATAGTATTAAGATAATGAGTACTTTGCTGGTTAAGACCGATTTTATACTGGCTGTACTTTAGGTGCGGTTTATACAGAAGAGACGTAGCGTGGACATTGACGTGACGTGACGCCATTCTATGCGATGGTGCGTCACTTTAGTGGCGAGACGTCTGGAGGCGCGGACGCAATTCTCCTCCACGACAAAAGCGACGTTATTGCACATTGCATAAGGTTTATGTTGTATTACTTAAATTTTCCGCTACGTCATACGTCCCGCCACATCTTTTCTGTATAAGCCGAGTGATATCGCAGGCAATATCAAATCAAATCAAATCAATTTTTATTTGCATCGAATATGTTTACATCACGTAAGTAGGTCTTGAAAACTAACGAGTACAGCATATTCTGCTCCGTAGAGCGCACAAATTTTAATATCAACAAATCGTAATGTCAAAATTAAGTAGGACATATTAATTAATTAATAATAATAGCTTGTTCATTAAATGATAATAAATTGCGATTCACGATTATGTTTCATACTCAATACGCACCTTGATATAATGTAGGTACAGTAATAACGCTCTGAAATTTAATTACTATAAAAATGTAACCTCATTTGCTCACAGCCATTTTATGGTTTCGCCATTCGATCCTCGGCCGCTAGCAGATATCGGAAGCATTAAAAACAATATATTTTAACAAGTTTTTGATCTTCATTGACTATGTAAACGGAAATTCTCTATGCGATGTTTTAATAAAAAGGAAAAACGGGTAGGCGAACGTTCATAACATGGATACATTTATATTACAAAATGTTATAACGATATGTACATTTAAAATGTTATATTTATAGACCTGTTTGTGATGATGGTTGAAAAATTGCCACAAAGTCTTGGCCTTCCTTCTACAAATAAAAATCTGTTCAAAATTAAGTCAATATCTAATCTAAAACTCCCAAATATGAAAAATGATGACGGTTTTAATGAAAAGCGGGCCAATTCTTGTAATAAAAATTATTCGATAATCAATTTCTAACATAATGTCTCAGTGAATCACACCTCTGGTAACATACGACACATTTCCGTTTTAGTCGGTTTAAGTCCGATATAACTTGGGGTCGAAAATCATAGTTGGTGAAGTTTGGCGGTTAATTCCCCTCTGTTCACTACTTCGAGGATTTACAGGTGTAAATATTTTGTACTACCTTTGGCCACGACTCCGCCAGCGTAAATGTCGTTCATCGCGACCAAACATAGCCCATGTTCTTTCTCAAGGTCTTATCTACCCCTATACCAAATTTCATCAAGATCGGTTTAGTCATTTAGGAGTGAAAGACGGACAAACAGACGTATATGTCTCACACACACTTTCCCATTTATGTTGTTATAGTAGTTTATGATACTGTTGCATAATAAGGGTTCTTATAACACGAGTGTGTTTTAAAAAACGAGCCGTAGGCGAGTTTTTTTATTGTATCACACGAGTGTTATAAGACCAAGTTATGTACAGTGTCATACACTACTTTATCTACTCTCATACTATAATACATAAACTAATTTATTTTACAAACAAAACCAAACTTTGTTTAATATAAATGTAAAAAAAAGTTGACGCCAAGCCAAGGCGCAAACATCGATTGCGCATGCGCGTTTCTTTTTTTTTTCTTCCGAATCGGCCGTTTTTTTTTAAAGTAGTGGTTCAGTCCAGATGGAGGTTGTATAGGTGTATCGTTATGATAAAAAAGTTATTTTATGATATAGGTGTCCATACAAGACCTGTATCGTAATAAAACTTTTTTTTGGCCTGTGCGTAATGTTTGTCATAAGAGTTTTGATTTCAATTTTATAATCTTTGTATTATAGTATCAGAGTAGATAAATGTATTTAAATGTATAAATCAGTGTCACAGTTTATAAATTAGTCATTAATTACTAAATCGTAACACAAAATAAAATTAAAGACATTTAGAATTAAAGGCTTTCGAATGTACTTAATTTTTGTAAGTGTGAAAGTACTGTGTACTTACATCTTGTGTACTAATTAAGACACATAGACAGAAAGAGTCGCTACTACCAAATTACGACAAAAAATGTATCACGTTACCTGAACATAAATGAGAGATGTTTATCAGAGAGAGAATTACCTGTAGGTATTCTTTTCTATTATTTACTGGATCATAACAGAAATTTATTACATATCAGATTTCATCAATTATGTTTTCTCGTCCCATTTAATTAGGGACACCCACTTTTGACCTGGACGCCGAAATTTACAATCCATGGTTTATATATTTACATTCTACAGAAAAAGCCCATTTATAATTCTTTTCATGTGACGTCTAGTTGAGGAGGTCCCATTTGACGAAACTGAAAACTGCAGTTTTCTCTTCTCCTCTAACGTAATGCCTGAAAACAAAGGTCTTTGACCAGTGCATCCTATCTGTTATGACTTACGGTGCTGAAACGTGAACACTGACGGTAGGATTAGTCCATCAACTAAACATCGCGCAGTGGGCTATGAAGCGAGCTATGCTTGGAGTTACTCTGAAGGATAGAATTCGGAACGAGGTCATCTGACAAAAACCAAAGGTACATAGCTTGTAGAATAGGCAAGCTGAAGTGGCAATAGGCTGGCCACGTCTGTCGAAGGACCGATGGCCGTTGGAGCAGACGAGTCCTAGAGTGGAGACTGCGAGAAGTCAGGCGGAAGGTAGGACGCCCCCTAACCAGATGGACTGACGACCTGTAAGAGGTGGCTGGGACAGTCTGGATGCGGAAGGCGGAGGATCGGACACAATGGCGCGCATTGGGAGTCATATGTCCAGCAGTGGACTGCAGTGGGCTGATTGATTTCATGTGACATACGGTATTCTAGAGGATTTCCTTATGACAAAGAAAAGTTTCATGCGGAAATTTCCTAGAATACCCGCTGCTGCCCTGGTGGAGGCGGTTATGTCAGACTCGAATGGACTAAAATTAACGGCCTATGTCTTTGGTTTACAAAAATCCGGGTGTGAGATTGTCTTAGGCAAGTCAACCCTGGTTGTCCCAGGGTCATAAAGCGCTACTCCTTTTTTTACGTACTAACTGGTTTGGACCTACCTCAAAAGTTTTAACCTAATAAAATCCTTTATAATACATATTCACAAGAGTCGCTGTTTACATGACCTAACTGAATAAATCATTCGTTTTAGGTTGGATGTCCACCAAAAATTAATTTGAAACAAATCTAGAAGCAGCTGATTTATTCGCCTTCACGCTGTAGTCACTCGTGTGTATGGCTTACTGCCAAACTTGAAAGTAAAATGAAAATTTTCACTAACTCCGCTACTCACTACCACCCCAATGCTATCAGTTTTCACGCTCTTTTTGACGACGTGCAATAAATACTTCAGGCTGACTTTTTGGAATACATTTAACTAGTTTATCTACTCTGATACTATAATACAAAGATTATAAAATTGAAATCAAAACTCTTATGACTAACATTACGCACAGGCCAAAAAAAAAGTTTTATTACGATACAGGTCTTGTATGGACACCTATATCATAAAATAACTTTTTAATCATAACGATACACCTATACAACCTCCATCTGGACCAAACCTCAACTTTAAAAAAAGAATCCGCCGATTCGGGAAAAAAAAGAAACACGCATGCGCAATCGACGTTTGCGCCTTGGCGCGAACAATTTTTTTTTTGTTCTATACATTTAAATTAACCAAAGTTTGGTTTGGTTTGTAAAATAAATTAGTTTATGTATTATAGTATGAGAGTAGATAAAGTAGTGTATGACACTGTACATAACTTGGTCTTATAACACTCGTGTGATAATATAAAAAAACTCGCCTACGGCTCGTTTTTTAAAACACACTCGTGTTATAAGAACCCTTATTATGCAACAGTATCATAAACTACTATAATTGAATTCCATATGCCTGGAACACCTTTTTTTACTAAGCCAAAGCTTCCGGTCTAAATCTACCTTTACTTTTTATAAAATTTGTATTTATGGTGGAACGTATGCCTTTCTCTGTATTTTCTGAGCTGCTTGCTTAGATGAATACAAAATTCCATCGTTAAGTACACAGTTCACTTTTTATGCCTTGCCTGAAAACCTCCAGTGTTTCGGTCCTCCTACAACACATTAAACGGGGCTTTGTGAGGCTCTTAAACTGTGGACTACAATTTAGGAGGTAGGCCATGATGGTATTTCCGTTCAATTGTGCAGTCCGACTGGGGAAGTACCCCCGCCTTTCAGAATACCGTGGCCATAATAACCTCGTGTGCTCCCAACGTTGAGTAGGGTAGCCAGAGCTCACTCTCTCTGTGTTTACAGGGCTGGCAGCACGAGTGTGAGTCCCTTGGTGTTGCACACGTCCAAAGGCCACAGTATCCACTTTCCATCCAATCAATTTCTTTAAAGGTTCTTCTTCTCTTTCAGTGGAAATTGACCCTAAGTCTACAATATTAATTATAGATGAGTTTTCATTAAAATTATTCTGTTATTTGGCCAAACAATCTCTGAAAATAACGAGCCTAACAGTTTGGCAAATAATTACCATATGCTAATATTACCGCCTACTGCATGAAAGTTAAAATACATACCAGCTATGATTTCCATTTACAAGAATCATTATCATATGAAGAAGGTTGGCTGACTGCCAGTTCCTAGAATTGATGCCTATATATGCATATCCCCTATGTCGGCTTTTGTCAAGACAGGAAGTGCTGACGCCAAGATTTTTTTATTATAACTAGCTATGTCTCTAGATTTTCCAGTGGTTTTGTTGTTTATACAGTCCGTCAATTGTCTGTACCCCGTAAAACGGTAATAAGCTAGGCTAAAGTCCAGAAGGTACTATCGATTCCAAACGTTATTTTTTTGTTAAAAAAATTATATAATGTTAAACAAAATAAAAGCTATATCTATCATTTCGAATTTCGCTCGACTTCACTAAGTTTCTACGGCGTCAAGAAGTAATATAGTAGATTGTTCAACAAGGGACTAAAACAAGCCATAATGACACGAGATGTTTTAGCCACCCGAGCGAAGCGAGGGTGGCTAATAGTTCGAGTGTCATTATGGTTGTTTAGTCCCACGTTAAACACTCTACTTTCCACTTTGAATGCGAGGAAAAAAAAGCGACTTTTTATACAAAATTATAATATTTAAAAAAAAATTATGAAATATGCAAATATCTTTTTCAGCCTAAATATATTAATTTCATCATATCGTAACGGGGTAAAGCCTCCGTGGCGTGGCGGTAGTGAACGCGGTCGCTACGCAGGAGGCGCGGGTTCGATCCCCGCTCTGTGCAAATATTTGTATGCATGGATATGGGTATTTGCATTGGTCTGGGTGTTTCTATGTATAATATGTATGCATTTACAAAAAAGAATATCTAAGTATGTTTATCCGTATTCTAGATTCCATAATACAAGGTAGTAAAGCTATGCTTACCATGGATCTAGATAGCGTTGTGTGAAATGTTGTGGAATATTTATTTATTTTTATTTATTTATAGGTAATAAAAAAGTTTCTAAGTTGCAGAATTAATTGGTGTAATAAGTAATTGGTGATTGCAACGCAAGCTTATTACGAATAATCTATTCAAAATTCAAATTGCAAAGAAATTTGTCCCGCGGTTTTTTTTGTTGTTAAGTGACGTACGGTTTATATGCTTGCATATATAAAATTTAGCCAACAGATTCAAACTTGAAAAATAATTTAAAACTAATTGGAAATGGATAATAAAATTGACTTATCCTTAATACTTACATAATAATTAATTAAATTAATATCATTATTCGTGGTTCACGAAATTAAATTGGATATTTGATTTTTTCAAATGTCATTTTGAGGTTATTTCTATACCTACACAATCACTAAAAAGGTGATAATCCTCCCATTCACAAACACCGTGTGGCTGTTTAGGAGTTATCAAAGTAAATTAAAAAAAAATTACTTTAGTCCCTAGAGATTAATAAGGAACTTTAGTCCCGATATGCAGGGAGTAAAGTAACATTTTAAGAGCATGAGAAGTGAAAAAATATAAACACACGCAGATTTCATATTTCTAGATGAGCAAAACAGCCATCTTCTGCTTAACAAGTTTTTGTGGAGGGAGGGAACATTTTAGCAATATATGTGTTCTCAACAGCGCTTATAGGTATTGATAACCGTTTGGTATCAGTTGGGCTATAAGTTGGCATTAGGTACGTGCTTCTAATAATACGATAATGTCAAGTTTTTTTGATCTTACAGTCACCAGACTTAGAGCGTTTTCACACACATCCGATATCCGATATCCAATATCGGAGGAAGTCAAATGTATGAGATATGTATCTTTCTTTCACATTTTCCGGCCCGATATCGGTTATCGGAGCCCACACAACTGATTTGGCCCGATATTGGAACACAAAAAGACTAAAACAACGATTGCAAGCAATTTTCGACCTTAAGGACATTTTCTGAGTTACATGTCTTTTCGCTTTAATTGATGACGCTGATCACGAATATAAGAAAAAAACTCGATACCATGTCATGTCAATAAGGTCGAAAATTGCTTGTACGTTTTTCTTCTTTTTTTACCCCTAGCATCCCTAACTAGTCTGTGCTTTCGAGCAAATGGCCGTATCGGGCCGATTTTATCGGATAAATGTGAAAACAGCACAAGGTGTCGTCTATCGGATGTCGGCTATCGGCGTCCGACACAGATATCGGATATCCTGGTAAACAATCCCACTGTTTCTTGTACCACTATCAATTTACTATAGTATAATTTGTTCACTGTTTCCTGTACCACTATCAATTTATTGTAGTATAATTTGTTCACTGTTTCTTGTACCACTATCAATTTACTGTAGTATAATTTGTTGTAATACTTAACTCGTTACGGTAACCCTTTCTGTTTTTCTGTATACACTGTTCTGAGTTACAATCCAGTTCAAAATGTTTGCTAGTTGCTTATACATCGTTAATGATATGATTGATTGTAATTTGTTGTGTATCTAAATAAATAAATAAAAAAAAAAAAAAAAAAAAAAAAATATCGGATATCGGATATCGGATGAGTGTGAAAACGCTCTAAGATGAAAGACAATCACAATTTATTGATTTGAATTTGGAACTGTAAGTTAAACTCTCACTAGAGTGACCAGTGCCCCGAGCACGAATAAACGTATGGAGAGAACGAAGCATTGTGATTGGCCACCTGCCTACTGTGAACCAATCGCAATGCTCCGTTCTCTCGATACGTTTACGTTATGAATTCGAATGTCTTTCGTGCTCGGGGCCCAGAAACTTAAAAATAGAACGAGGTTAATTCATCAGAACAACCAAACAAAAAATGTAATGCCTTTTACTGTACTAATTATTTCAAAAGAAATTTTACTACGCAACTGAGTTTAAGGCAATTATTAAAATATGGAACTGTAACAAAGCGGAATTAAAAATGGCCTTCCAATTTTCCATCCATATTTCGCATTATACAATAGTTGTATCAGCTCGGTCAGCTGCATAAAGGCGCAACTATTAAAGGCTGCTTACTCGCCTTTCAGTTCTTGAGCAGCAAGCACGTTGCGGCCACAAAAGCCTCTCAAAACGAAACGGGGACTGGCAGGCAGCCAGCAAACCTTTTCTTGTATCAATTTGAAAATTTCACATGGAGAGATTGTTTGTTTTGTTGGAAACTGCCGACTGGTGATGCTGAGTGTGGAATTTAAAGTATTGGATCCTTTTGTTATTTTTTTTATATGCCCTCAGCTACCCCCTGAAACAATATGTCTTAAACTGACTAAAACCCCATGCCGCTTCGAATCTTCAGATGCGTGGCCCATAAGGCATTTCCCTTGCACCTTAGATCTCTGAAGAAACCGAGGATGGCCTCCTCGAGTGACAGGTGGCTCCATCTGTCACCCCTACACCTACGCTCATGTAAAACGGAGTTAATTGAGTTTTGCAGGCGGTTGAACACGACGGTATTTCCGTCCAATTGAGCAGTCCGACTGGGGAAGTACCTCCGTCCTACAGAATACCCCGGCCATAATCACCTCTTGTGTGTTCCCGTCGGTGAGTAGGGTAGCCAGAGCTCACTGGAGAGTTTTTATGCTGTCAGTGGAAAGAACCAAGGCTTGTCCTGCTTTATCTTCTAGACTGACGGCACAGAAACTCTGTGTTTACTGGGTCAGAAGCGCGAGTGTGACGCCCCTGGTGTTGCACACGTCTATAGGCCACAGTAGTCCATCAGGTGGGCTGTGTGCTTGTCTGCCACCTAAGTGATAAAAAAAAATCACCTAAAATATAGCTGAAATTATATCGATTTTTTTACAGAAATCTTTACATTTATGATGTTGTGATGTTTGTGACAGAATTCAGAACTTAATTAGAATTTCGAATGTCATAAAAGAATGTGACGAGTTTGAGGAGTAATATTAAATTTGAATTCTGAATTCAAATATCAAGTTTTAATATTATTTAATTTCGCTATGAGTCCTTCCTACACAAATAACAACTCAATTTGATTTTATTGACTTGACGAAGACTAGGTCGATTTGAATTCCACTTTTATTCTATTGTGGAATGTTCTTTTGATGTTCGTAAATAGTCTTCCATTTAAGAACTTCAATAGCAAAATAGCTTACGTCACTAAATGATCATACATCATCGCTGATAAGTCGACGATCAAAATATGGCGATTCTTTATTCGAACAAATACTGCTTAAAGTATACAAATAAGTTTCCTCCTCGTTATCCGTATTCTATTTCCATATTATTCTCACACATGCATAAATGTATGAAGTGCCGTCGAGAAAAAAAAAACAAAACCACGTACTGACAATCTTAAATACGAAGCTGAATATAAACAGAATTAACGGCTACGTTCTAGGAGCTTGTTTACACCAACACGATAAATTTTATACAAGCATTGGCTCAATGAAGCGAGAATAGTGTTGGGATGGTCGCGGGAATTTTTGGCAATTGTGTTCCGACAAACAGTAAAAATTTCTTACTGAGTACTGAATTGTTCACTACGGTTTTGTACTTTTGAGGAGGGGTATTTTCAGTTTATTGTTGCTACTGGTTTAGGAATACAAACACTTTATTTGTATTTGGATCAATAATCATATTTTTTTTGTTGGCCTTTTCCCCTAAGCTGTTCGAGTGCTTATTATATTCTTTTAAGAATATGAGTACCCGAAATTACTAATATTCCCACTAACGACAAGTTTCACGTCGGTGGTTTAATGACCAGGATTCGAACACTTCTCGTTCGTAAGGCCGACTCCTTAACCACACACATTAGTGATATATTACATTTGTATATGGATGGCATCTTAACTTATACCATGGTTATAACATACCGTATAACATGCTAGCATTTACCGTTGAAAGAATTTTACTACAAGCTGCATTTTTTTTTAAACTTTGCAATAAGCGGTTATTGCAAAGTTTAAAAAAAAATGCAGCTTGTCTGTACCATGTTAGCCAAACAGTTTTACACTGACTATAGACTTCCAGAACGACCAATCTAAAGCAGCTCGCATCAAGCGCTTCCCGGTGACCTTGATGAGGTCGTCCTCATCGAGGCCTGGCCGTTGAGTGTCCTACACTATGTTTGTCCGAACGCGGTCGACATTCCAGAACTTTTTGCGCCATCGGCCGTGGTTTCAGCATATAATACCATTCAATCTTTTCCCGTGGATGTCGTAAGAGGTGACTAAGGAAATAACACCAAAGGATGGGCAGCACCGTCCTTTTCGATACATCTATATTTAATACTACGCTCACCAACCCGTTTGTTAAGCGTAGGGAGTATGGCAAAACCTCCTAGGAACGATAGACACAGACTAACCAAGTGCATTGCGAAAAACGGCATGAAATATGCAATAAATGTGAATAATCTCATGTTAAAATTGTTTTTTAAACTGTCAATATTATGTGTATGCATGTTATGGGATGTAGTATTAGTAGATATTTATTACACCGAGATGTAATGCCACTTGCTGCGTCTATAAAGTTTATATACAAACTAAGCTAAATACACATCCTAACGGTTGTCGTAACGTGAACTATTCAGCAGGGCTAACATGCGCGCGTCGTCAAATATCTCGAATCGAGATTGATATCATCTCGAGTCTTCTCGAGCGAAGTAACGTCGACATATTTTGTCGCGTCAAACTTTTTCAATTATTGTCTATGGCATACACATTTTTAAACATGTTAGTTGCTGTTTTCACATTTATCCGATAAAATCGGCCCGATACGGCCATTTGCTCGAAAGCACAGACTAGTTAGGGATGCTAGGTATGAAAAAAGAGAAAAAAATAGTGCAAACAGTGCACCCTTTTTTCTTATATTCGTGATCAGCGTCATCAATTAAAAAGACACGTAACAAAGGAAATGTCATTAAGGTCGAAAATTGCTTGCAGTCGCACAAAGGTACTAAATTTTGATCCAAAATGAACCGAGCAAAAGAAAAGTTTACACGAGATAACTTCTCGTCGACCAAATGAAAGACGGTAGACAAAACATTTTAATTTAAAAAAGAGAAAAAATAGTGCAAACAATTTTCGACCTTATTGACATGACATGCTATCGAATTTTTTTTCTTATATTCGTGATCAGCGTCATCAATTAACGCGAAAAGATACGTAACAAAGGAAATGTCATTAAGGTCGAAAATTGCTTGCAGTCGCACAAAGGTACTAAATTTTGATCCAAAATGAACCGAGCACAAGAAAAGTTTACACGAGATAACTTCTCGTCGACCAAATGAAGGACGAGAGACAAAACATTTTAAATGTCAAATTTCTCGAAGTCGAGTTATGTCGACATCTGACAGATCGCCATGAAATTTGCCAAGTTACCAACAGTCGATATCGACATAAAACGGCAAAATGCCTCGAGATAGCTATCTCGTGGCGCGCATGTTAGCCCTTCATGCTACCAACAGTCGACATATCAACATAAAACGGCAAAATGCCTCGAGATAGCTATCTCGTGGCGCGCATGTTAGCCCTGCAGGTGTTTTAAAATTCGAGATCCCGTAAAAGTCCGTGGTTTCACCCCCATCACTACAAAGAGTATATACATAAATACATGTTTCACACAAGTTATTTAAGATTCCTGCGGGACTCTCTCCTAAACACTCACGGGTGTTATTCCCCGATCGATTGCAGGTTACAAATTGTTGTAATATATTGTACCCTTTTTCTCTTTAAGTGAAAACCATTTTACTTAATGCGGGAATCGGACAATTTATCAAGTTTTGTTCTTTGCGACACCATTTTGTCAGAAATTTTCTGTTCATTCTTGGATGCCATTGAGCAGTTTTATAGACATCTACACTAATATTATAAAGAGAAAAAAATTGTATTTTTGTATTAAATAAACTCAAAAAGTACTGTGCCGATTTCAAATTTTTTTTTACAATTAGAAAGCTACATTCACCCTGAGTAACATAGGCTATATTGGATTTCCACGGGAACGTTTTTACCACTCGTGCGGAGCTGGGGCGGATCGCTAGTATTAGATAAAATGGTTACCCTCATTTATGGTAGCAATTTTGATTTCATAATGAACTTGGCCGCAATTGTAGATTGATAATTATTATTATATTCATATTCCATAGATATCAATATCTCAAAAACAGTTACAGATAATTTAAATGCCATGCGAGAAATGTCATGAGAGAATACAAAAAGGTCAACTATACAGTAAAAAAATCATCATTTTAACGGCTTTTAAAATCATAACTTTTATTGAACCATATATTTGTAAAATATAATTTCAACTATTATTCTGAAAATAAAACCTACTAGATAGTAAAATTATTCAACCAATCATAATGATTGGTTAAATAAGCAGGCAAATGCTGTACGCATTAAACACATAAAATAGTTTTATCTACTCTGATACTATAATACAAAGATTATAAAATTGAAATCAAAACTCTTATGACAAACATTACGCACAGGCCAAAAAAAAAGTTTTATTACGATACAGGTCTTGTATGAACACCTATATCATTAAATAACTTTTTAATCATAACGATACACCTATACAACCTCCATCTGGACCAAGAAGGTAGAACCTCTACTTTAAAAATGAAACCGCCGATTCGGAAAAAAATAAAAAGAATCACGCATGCGCAATCGATGTTTGGCGCCAACATTTGACATTTAAATTTAAAAAAGAGTTTGATTTTGTTTGTAAAATAAATTAGTTTATGTATTATAGTATGAGAGTAGATAAAGTAGTGTATGACACTGTACATAACTTGGTCTTATAACACTCGTGTGATACTATAAAAAAACTCACCTGCCGGCTCGTTTTTTTAAAACACACTCGTGTTATAAGAACCCTTATTATGCAACAGTATCATAAACTACTATTCTGGTTTAAATAGGGAACTTCAACTTGATCGAAAACATATCGTTACAATAAGAATTACATTATAACGTTCAAAAGTATTACAACACAGTACAAGCAAAAATAAGTTAGTGTGGTTAAGAACATCTATTTTGTCCAATCATATCTCATTCGTATTAATAGAAGACATTTTTTTCCAAAGGAAAGGAGAAAAATCGAGGGCGACCCAAGTGTGGTAGATATATTACATCATACTTTCTCTGTGAATGTATTGTGTTTGATGGCCACTTACGTAGACCTACCTCAACCCCCTGGGTACATAAATTTTAAGACATTATAGAAGAATTTGTAACTGTACGTGAGGTCTGGTTATATTTGTGGGACCTTTTTTTGGTTTCTTCATTACGAACCATGAGTTATTATTACTTTGTAGTGAGATGTTTATATATGAATATGTGTTTTTGTGAAGCTATAAATATTAAAATGGCAATTGAGTTAGGACACGACGGTATTTCTGTCCAGTGGAGCAGTCCGACTGGGGAAGTACCTCCGCCCTACAGAATACCGCGGCCATAATAACCTCGTGTTGTTTTTCTGGCGGTCAGTAGGGTAGCCAGAGCTCACCGGAGAGTCTTTGTGCTGTCATTGGCAAGAACAAAGGCTATTCCTGCTTTGTCTTCAACGGTGACGGCACAGAAACTTTCTCTCGGCAGTACGAGTGTGACTCCCCTGGTGTTATACACGTCCAGGGGCCACGGTAACCAATGAATGTTCGTCTGCCACCTCATTGGCATAAAAAAAGTTGTTAATAAAATATAGGGTGGTTGATTCGGACCACAAATTTAGCTATTTGTGGTGCGAATCAACCACCCTATATTTAATACCTATAAACAATAACCTAATCACATAACAAAAGCAATTTTGTTATGTGATTAGGTTTCAATTGTTGGATTGATGCAGTCAAATTACTGAAGTTGAAGGAATTTGAAATCAGTCATAAATTTTTGGAATTTTGACTTGGGGGTTTATTTCTAATTATAATTTACTGGCTAACCCGCTGCGGCTTCTCCCGTAGCTTGAAACCTTTGAGGCAGTAATTTTTATGTCCCCAAATAATGTATGGAAATCTACCGTACTCGTTGACATTTATGATCACTGTTCCGCTCTCTTGAATAATAGCGTGATGATATATAGTCTAAAACCTTCGTCGGTAAACGAGCTATTCAACACAAAAAAAAATTACAACCAGTAGTTCCTGAGATTATCGTGTTGAAACAAACAAACTCATCAGCTTTATAATATTAAGAATGGAAAAAGTGAATGCTCAGGTGGGACTCGAACCCACGATCTTTCCCTTACAGGGGGAATGCTCTGACCACTGAGCCACCGAGCCACACCTGAAGCTATCCAAATTCTCCTATACTACCGTCTTAGGGCGACGGTAGGAGCCATCTACCGACATTCATACGAAATATCGGAAACAATGAATGATGTTGCAATCATTTTTAAACATTGTTTGTTGATGACTCCGCCCAAATAATTGAATGAAATTTTGAAGCATTTACTATGCTAACTTTTCAAATCGATTAAGAATGGAAAAAGTGAATGCTCAGGTGGGACTCGAACCCACGATCTTTCCCTTACAGGGGGAATGCTCTGACCACTGAGCCACCGAGCCACACCTGAAGCTATCCAAATTCTCCTATACTACCGTCTTAGGGCGACGGTAGGAGCCATCTACCGACATTCATACGAAATATCGGAAACAATGAATGATGTTGCAATCATTTTTAAACATTGTTTGTTAATGACTCCGCCCAAATAATTGAATGAAATTTTGAAGCATTTACTATGCTAACTTTTCAAATCGATTAAGAATGGAAAAAGTGAATGCTCAGGTGGGACTCGAACCCACGATCTTTCCCTTACAGGGGGAATGCTCTGACCACTGAGCCACCGAGCCACACCTGAAGCTATCCAAATTCTCCTATACTACCGTCTTAGGGCGACGGTAGGAGCCATCTACCGACATTCATACGAAATATCGGAAACAATGAATGATGTTGCAATCATTTTTAAACATTGTTTGTTGATGACTCCGCCCAAATAATTGAATGAAATTTTGAAGCATTTACTATGCTAACTTTTCAAATCGATTAAGAATGGAAAAAGTGAATGCTCAGGTGGGACTCGAACCCACGATCTTTCCCTTACAGGGGGAATGCTCTGACCACTGAGCCACCGAGCCACACCTGAAGCTATCCAAATTCTCCTATACTACCGTCTTAGGGCGACGGTAGGAGCCATCTACCGACATTCATACGAAATATCGGAAACAATGAATGATGTTGCAATCATTTTTAAACATTGTTTGTTGATGACTCCGCCCAAATAATTGAATGAAATTTTGAAGCATTTACTATGCTAACTTTTCAAATCGATTAAGAATGGAAAAAGTGAATGCTCAGGTGGGACTCGAACCCACGATCTTTCCCTTACAGGGGGAATGCTCTGACCACTGAGCCACCGAGCCACACCTGAAGCTATCCAAATTCTCCTATACTACCGTCTTAGGGCGACGGTAGGAGCCATCTACCGACATTCATACGAAATATCGGAAACAATGAATGATGTTGCAATCATTTTTAAACATTGTTTGTTGATGACTCCGCCCAAATAATTGAATGAAATTTTGAAGCATTTACTATGCTAACTTTTCAAATCGATTAAGAATGGAAAAAGTGAATGCTCAGGTGGGACTCGAACCCACGATCTTTCCCTTACAGGGGGAATGCTCTGACCACTGAGCCACCGAGCCACACCTGAAGCTATCCAAATTCTCCTATACTACCGTCTTAGGGCGACGGTAGGAGCCATCTACCGACATTCATACGAAATATCGGAAACAATGAATGATGTTGCAATCATTTTTAAACATTGTTTGTTGATGACTCCGCCCAAATAATTGAATGAAATTTTGAAGCATTTACTATGCTAACTTTTCAAATCGATTAAGAATGGAAAAAGTGAATGCTCAGGTGGGACTCGAACCCACGATCTTTCCCTTACAGGGGGAATGCTCTGACCACTGAGCCACCGAGCCACACCTGAAGCTATCCAAATTCTCCTATACTACCGTCTTAGGGCGACGGTAGGAGCCATCTACCGACATTCATACGAAATATCGGAAACAATGAATGATGTTGCAATCATTTTTAAACATTGTTTGTTGATGACTCCGCCCAAATAATTGAATGAAATTTTGAAGCATTTACTATGCTAACTTTTCAAATCGATTAAGAATGGAAAAAGTGAATGCTCAGGTGGGACTCGAACCCACGATCTTTCCCTTACAGGGGGAATGCTCTGACCACTGAGCCACCGAGCCACACCTGAAGCTATCCAAATTCTCCTATACTACCGTCTTAGGGCGACGGTAGGAGCCATCTACCGACATTCATACGAAATATCGGAAACAATGAATGATGTTGCAATCATTTTTAAACATTGTTTGTTGATGACTCCGCCCAAATAATTGAATGAAATTTTGAAGCATTTACTATGCTAACTTTTCAAATCGATTAAGAATGGAAAAAGTGAATGCTCAGGTGGGACTCGAACCCACGATCTTTCCCTTACAGGGGGAATGCTCTGACCACTGAGCCACCGAGCCACACCTGAAGCTATCCAAATTCTCCTATACTACCGTCTTAGGGCGACGGTAAAGTACTGCTTTGAAAAGTTAGCATAGTAAATGCTTCAAAATTTCATTCAATTATTTGGGCGGAGTCATCAACAAACAATGTTTAAAAATGATTGCAACATCATTCATTGTTTCCGATATTTCGTATGAATGTCGGTAGATGGCTCCTACCGTCGCCCTAAGACGGTAGTATAGGAGAATTTGGATAGCTTCAGGTGTGGCTCGGTGGCTCAGTGGTCAGAGCATTCCCCCTGTAAGGGAAAGATCGTGGGTTCGAGTCCCACCTGAGCATTCACTTTTTCCATTCTTAATCGATTTGAAAAGTTAGCATAGTAAATGCTTCAAAATTTCATTCAATTTATAATATTAGTAAAGATTAGTTAATCTGTATGTAGGGAATATTACAGTATTTACAAAGTATCCTATCAAAATGTCAATATAATAAAATGTGAAAGTTTGTATAAATGCTTGGATGTTTTCGACTCTGGCTAAAATTTGATATAGGTATTGATAATAGTCTGGAATTATATATAGGCTACTTTTCCTGGAGTAGATTCTCAGGGATTGCAGGAACGGAATCGGACATGGGTAGAACCACGGGCAACGGTAGGTAATTAACATTATAGAGTGTAAAATTTAAAATGGCTTTCGAAACCTCAGTATGTTTGATTGCATATGTAAAACGTTGAACATACAAAATGTTGTTTATATAATAAATTTCGATATTGACTGAGCTCGTGTAATCGTAAATACATTATGTTAATTTGAAATTAAGTTAATTTGTAAAGTAAACGTACTCGCGATGGTGTTTAGGGACCCTTGTCATGGGTAACGTGGGTACAAGTACAATTTGGTTTCCAATATGAAAGGGTATAATTTAAATATAAAATGGAAAATTATTAGAGAAGTTGTTTATAATTAAAATTTAATTTGTGATTACGTACTTTAAATTTAAATACAATTTAACATTATTGTAGGAATAAAACCACTTTTTAACACATTCTATAACGATTTATTTGTATTTTAAACAACAAAATACAGCAAGATTTAACGACACAGTGAGCTCATTCTGCGTAAATAGTAACACCAACAATTCATCATGATTCGGGTACTTCGAGATAACTTGCACTTCAAACTATATGACAACTACCACGCTAAGTCAAACCGCGAACATGGCCGCTGAAAAGTAGCCGAAACGTCGGTATTAAAATAAAGAATAAAAAATAAATCACGATGGCATCCGTTAAAAAGTTGTTTTATTTCAATGAGTGATATTCACGTAAACTTTAGAAAAAAATCATTTTTGTAGGAATTGCGGTTATTGATAATATAATACAGAAGACTCTTCAGAAAAGTCTCAATGAGTTTTTGAAGTGAAAAACTTCTTAAGCGGCGTTGGAAGGGTAAAAAGTGTTAAACTCGCGTCAGGATCACTTGACCTTTGAACCGTAACCAACGATTGACGTCATACAACATTAGCTACAGATTGTTTATTTTGTTTGGTACGCTAAGAAGCTTCGTAGCTTAGCGGTAAGCGCTTTACTGTAAGTCCTTATGGTTTCAGATAGTACCGGGTGCGAACCTGGGCTTCTGACACGTTTTGTAATTATTTTTTATTTTTGTAATTTATTACTTATTGTGATATTTTTAATTTTTGCTATTTATTAATTTCTTCTGACAGAAAATTAGTGATAGATTCTATGATTGCCGCTATATTATAGGTATGGTATGTTATTTTTATCTTTTTCTCTGTATATAACGAAGAAAGAAAAAGTTTTCTCTTCTGCCGGCACTCCCGGAGTGCAACCCGTCTTTTTTTTACTGAGTTATAGCAACCCCAGTTAGGACTGACGACTATACCTCTAGCACGAACAACTATCGTTATCGTATCGAAAATGTATTGAGAGATCGGGGCATTGTGATTGGCCAGTTTCACATACACACAGGTTCACAGTAGGTAGGCGGCCAATCGCATTGCTTCATTCTCTCAATACATTTACGATGCGATTGCGATAGTTGTTTGTCGCTGGGATGACCGAGACGTGGGAAGTATATAAGTGCACATTAGGAGAGGCCTGTGTCTAGCAGTGCCCTACCTAATTAATTGATTGATTCGCAAATTAAAGTCTAATGTCATTAATATATTCGAGTAACAAACAGGGCAGATTGCTATAGATAAAATTGAGCTTATGAAAACAAATAATTTTGTTAAGTGCGAATGGGACTTACCATCTAAGAATTCCGTACATCATAATTAATATTACTTTTAGCAAGCTGAAGTTACAACTATAAGTCGTAGCAAACTAAAGGGATGTTGGATGGTAAAAGCGAAGGATCGGATGCTGTGGTGCAGGCCTATGACCAGCAATAGACTGCAACATACATTTGCCTATTAGATGTAGATCTATATTTTTCAGTATCGTATTATGTATTTACTGGTGAGT
Organism: Eilema caniola; assembly: GCA_949126895.1. Taxonomy (NCBI): domain Eukaryota; kingdom Metazoa; phylum Arthropoda; class Insecta; order Lepidoptera; family Erebidae; genus Eilema; species Eilema caniola. The sequence continues at coordinate 27,213,162 of OX421466.1, read as the reverse complement.
AGAGATACTGGAGATTTACATGATACTGGCTCATGGAGAAGGAAATAATCATATTCTGTCCTCCGTGTACTGGCTGAATTACTATTCTAACAGTTACGCGAATATCACTTATTGAAATATAACCACTTTTTGAAGGAGTCTTTTTCGCGATTTATTTGGTATTATTGACATTTAACCCGAAGTTTCGGCTACTTTTCAGCAGCTATTGTCGCGGGATCGTTAGGTTAAATTTAATACCAAAGAAATCGCGATGGAATCCATTAAAAGTAATTTTATTTCAATAGTGGAGTTTATCGAGGAACTTTACCGGTCGGTGATGATGCAAAGGAATTTCACGGCGCATTAAGTATGTCAATATTTCATTTATTTATTTTATGTTATTTTATTTTTTAGTTTTAAATTTGAAAATAAAAATGACTACACATTTGATTTTAATTATCTGATAAATGTGTCGAGGACCAAATCAAAATTTGAATCATAATTATGTATGTAATCTTTAATTTAGAGTACAAAATTAGTAATATTACTCAATTATACTTAAGATTTATTCATCACAATTTAATCTCACTGTAATGAAATGTACGTGCCAAATATGAGAATTTAATCAAAATGAATATTTATTAGCTAAATCACTAATTTAGATAGAAAACTAATTATACACCACTTATCATTTTCCAAATTATCTCAAATCTAATTATGTAGGATTACTATGGGTCTTATCGCTAAGAGCGATCTTTGGCAGACAACCTTGGGTAGATTTATTAGAATGAGCTGGCTTGCGTTTATTGATTTATAACTATATGAGAGCTAAATCGATTACGATCAGGAGTTGCAAATCGAGAATTTTTATTGACCAATGCCTATAAAAAGTTATCGTAGTATAAATATTCCTTCCTTTGTTACAGAGAAAATAAGGTAAAAAGTTCAGGTGAAGGTTACCATTGGGATGGATGACCGTTTAGTGGTGTTACATCTAAGGGCCTCCTTACTTCGGAAGGGCACGGTAAGAGTCGGTTTTGGCTGTCAGTCAGTTGTTTGATCAAGATGGAGGCCTACATGGGCGACCTGAACAACTCTATCACAGGTTAGCCACAAACCACTCGAAAAGAAGATTGTATGTGACTTGTCTAAAAATCACTTTTGAGACATAGAAACGTGTTAGTACAACTGACAATTTCGTGAACTAAAGCCGCCCCTTCAAAAACGTTAAATCAAGCTAAATTGTCCTTCATTTGTAATAAAATAACATAAAACAGTATGATTTGGACATTGAAAACCCACGTCCATTTTCTTTTTCTTCATATTTTCAACATTTCACGGATTCGTTGGTTTTAGTATAAAGCAAGTATGCCCTCAAATTGGAAAACAGTAGGTTACCGTGTCAAAACTATCCGATACTGGTGGTCCATATTGCAAACATGACAGTAATATGAAGAAACGAGAAAACAGATGTTTATTATATATAACTACTTTTTGATTCATCCAAGCATTTGACCCGATGTTTATTCGGCTGTCGAATGTTCTATAATCGATAAGTAATTCGATATATCCAATTACATTCGTCATAACGTGAGCATGATAATTGGATCTGTAATAATTGGATCCTTTTTATGTTGAAGTTATTGTGATTGGATTGTTTGTTGCTATTTTCAACTTCGAATGGTTTATAAGTGGATAGGATGACGTTAGCGCAGCTACTTCCCGCTCCGCGCCTGTAAGTTCCTGATGGGGTAGGCAGAGATATATTAACTTCCTCATTTCGTCAACTATGGTATTTAGTCCCACATGATAGGCGAGCCTATCGTCGCAAAGCGGGCACTTTCAGTCAGATGGAAAACAGTCCTATTCCTTAATCAAAGAATCAAGAATCAAAGAATCAATTTCGTTTATTCAGTTTAGGCACATAAAGAGCACATATGAACGTCAAAATTTTACAGTCATGTCAAGAAGTTACTAATATAATATTAAATTAAGTATGTTTCGTTATCGTGAAGACCAAACGCATCTTTGTTGTCATCGATGTTCAATGCTTGCAAGGGCAGTAGCAAAACGCAGTCTGACAGCGGCTGTCATGCACAATGTAACAATGGGAGCAAAAGCTTCGGAATCGGATGTGTGAAAACCACCCCCAACCGGCGCGCATAAACTGTTGCCTGTATACATACTGCAAATAAAAGGATATAAGTGACTACGAAGGTGGAGGCTCAACGAGGCTGGAGCAGTCCAAGGTACGTGGTGCATTGTATTTGCTGCGGCTAGTCGAGTTTTTGAACATCGTTTTAATCGTTAACGTTTGTCCCAGTGTAGTAGTATAAGCCACCCCTATTTCGGCTTTGGTGCGATGCTACAAAGTAAATAAATCATTTGAAAATGATTCTTTCGCTGGTTCGGTAAGTTGGTTCTACTGAGAAGAGACCATTTACATTGTTATATCCTTTTATCATTAAAGACTTTTTTAATTCTATTTTAAACTTATTTAGTGGCATGACAACCAAATCTTGAGGAATTTTACTAAACATTTTAATACTAATTACCTTCTACTACATCCACAAGATATGAGGTGGTGTTATATTTGTTTTACTACTGAGGTGGCAAACAAGTACTCGGCCTACCTGAAAGAAAGTGGTTGCCGTGCTCTATGGCCGTGTGCAACGCCAGGGGAGTCACACTCGTGCTGCCGACCCTCTAAACACATAGAGTTTGGGTGCCGTCAGTATAGAAGACAAAGCGGGAATATATAGCCTTTGGTCTTCGCACTGACAGCGCAAAACTCTCCAGTGAGCTCTGGTTAACCTACTCACCGCCGGGAACACGTCCCCAGTCGGACTGCTCAGTTGGACGGGAATACCATCGTATCCTACCTCGCCTAATTGCTATTTCTACTCCACAGGTAATTTATTTAAACTTCTCTGAAGGATAGAATTCGAAACGAGGTGATCCGACAAAGAACCAAAGTTACCGACATAGCTTGCAGAATAAGCAAGCTGAAGTGGCAATGGGCTGGCCACGTCTGTCGAAGGACCCATGGCCGTTGGAGCAGACGAGTCCTAGAGTGGAGACCGCGAGAAGGCAAACGAAGGGTAGGACGCCCCCTAGCCAGATGGACCGATGACCTGAAAAAGGTGGCTGGGACGGACTGGATGCGGAAGGCGGAGGATCGTACGAAATGGCGCACATTGGGGGAGGCCTATGTCCAGCAGTGGACTGCAGTGGGCTAATTGATTGATTGATTGATTGCATACGTTTAGTCGACTATACTGGGAGTTTAGGACACCATTCCACCCATTAAACAGTTAGGGGCGTTTTCAATATCAGCATTGTAATTTTTGAGTTGCTACCAGCTGAGGGCAAGACGGAGGGTAATATATTTTTGAAGAATTCACTCAATACGTCTAAATATTTACTCTTACGGTGAATTTCTCCATTGAAAGTAATTGTCATCAAGTGCAACAAAATTACCTAGTGCCAATTGACTCAACGACTCAAATCACGACAAAATCTATCTAAATTGACAGGCTTTGGATGGAATCTTATACACTAAAATAAAAATGTCCAAATTTATCTCAAGAACAGTTACGTTGAGCTATCATTGCCTCATAAAGCTGAATGTAACTCAACGAAATCCAGTGCCGAACTAAGATGTAGCTAGGAATAAACAGAGCAAGGACAATACGAATCGTCTAAATGAAATCTGGCCGAGAATCGTCCATTGTTTGAAACAGGACATAGCAACTTTATTGTGAACGTAATGAGGAAGGGAGGGGGGTGGCTCGGATTGTGAACTATACTCCACTGTGTCAGTGCAGATGGTGGTTCTGGAAGGAATTTTATTTGTACACTCTCAATTGTAGTATAGTGTCTGAAGTCGATAGCACTAAATTGCTTAGGAGTGGATAAAATTGATTTGTGACTTTTTGGAGTGTCAAGTGATAGTTTAAAAACTAGTTTTTTTGCTGCTACTTGCCTAAAGAGGTAGGAAGAGACACTTTATATGTTATCAATTTAATCTAGATTTGGTTGATAAATGATATCATGTATTGAAACAATCACGTATTAACAAATCATTCACGTATTAGCAAAACTATACTACAAATACATTTATGAAATGAAATGAAGGCTGGAAGACATATCGTACTACTGGAGCCGAGGTAGCCTCCTGTTACGTGACAATAAAAATATTTTTAAGGAGATATAAGACAAAACTCATAATAATCTATAAGTTTCATTAAATACTTCAAAAAATATTCGCACTTGCTGTATTCCTGATATCAGGTCTTCAAAGTTCCTTAAAATAGTGGTTATGGTGTGGTGTGCCTTGCAATAAACCTTTTTCACTCTATTACATATTTAACCAACAAAAAGAATAATTCTTCTCCCAACAAATTGAAACTCCATCCATTATTGATGAATATCATCGCAATTTTTATTATCGAAACAAAAGCTTTGCAAACGCGAAAAATCCTTCAAGTTGTTACCACGTGCCGAAGTATTCCTGAGCAAACACTTTTAAGAAAATAACATCCACTGAGTCCCGCTCTGTCTTGCCTAGATATATTTTTATTCCGTCACGTATTCGGTCGAGTGCGAACGCCCTGGATACCGGGACCCGTATACATTTTTGTTTGGTCTTTTTAAAATGTTTGTGTTGAATTCTTTGTGTGATGCAGTTTTAATGTTGTATGTTTGTTACCTCTTTTTGATACCACTAATGTAGGAAAACATTACATAGCTCGGTAGATGTTGGAGAATTAGCGATGGTAATTTTGTTTAAAAACATATGCTGTTAACCCCTGAATTCACACCTCATTACGAAATATACCATACAATTGATTCAAATCGTTTATTCTGTTTACTAAGTGTACATACATAGATGTGACAAGTGACTTAGCGCCTTTTTCAGCCATTGCATTATTGAAAGTCATAGGTACTTGAAGTCGATATTAAAATAAGAGCTGCTTCTCATGCCTGGATCATAGGTTTCTCTCTATGGATATAATATGAATGGTTCTACATGTAAAAGTATTTGATATATTTCTTCACAATCAACCTGTTCATTTTCTGAATCACGTAAGGTTAAATTATCAAATAGAGTTTTAAATCATGAGTTCTCAACAAAATAAAAGAACTTTTGAAGCCATATTGTACAAGCGTTACTGATTTATAGCTGTTAATAAACTTTAGGGGAAATATTTCTTGCGTTTCAATTTAGCCACTTGATACGAAACTTTTTAAAAAGAAAATCGTAAATCTATATATTTTGGAGTTTAGACTATATTTCTATAATCATAAGGTTCTTATTGCTTTAGTTGGATTCTTCATCAACTATTCGCCTACTCAGTAAGAATTGTTGCGAAATTTCTGAACTGTACTTAATACAAATACAACTTCGAGTTATATAAACCGATACAAACACAATTAAAGGCTTTTTGTGTCAAGCGTCTTAGCGTCCACGTATATGTCTGGCCTAAAAGTACACAATACAACCTTAGCTCGAGAATATAAACCGTAATCAGAGTAGTTCTAGCACGTATTCAGTTGTTTAATAGACTAAATATTACGTAAATATACGTATTTTTTTAAGGTACCTTTACATTAGCCTGTAAAACTAGTTGGTAGTGTATATACCTCTCGGGTTTCGAGTTTTCATTTTTAAGATGCTTAAGTGTCTATGCCAATGTGCTTGTACTTTTGTGTTTAAAGGTCACAAAATTAGAACTAATATTATAAATGTAAAGGGACATGGAGTTTCTTCACGATATTCAGGCTGAGTCAACCTCACCTCACGTCATTCGATGGACGAATTTCGTAAGCCGAAATTACTATCGGGGTATGGGGGCCAGGTAAAAATCGCTCCTATACAAGCCAAATCGCAAATAAGGGAAACATTAAGTGTAGGTTATCAGGTACCGAGGTAAAATCCTTGCACACTACCTAAATTAACGCAAAAAATATTTAAAGAATTTTTAAGTGTTTTAAAATCTAAAAATATCGGACGAGCCCCTAAAATTCAGAGTACTATATAATGACGACAAACAATCGGTAGCAAACAAAGGAACGTTCTGAGGCAGATCGGGACCGTCTTCACCTCACTATGTTTTAAGGCAACCGCGACCTTAAAACGACAAAGCGTAAAGTTCAATTTTCTTTGTTTCATAAATCGATGGTTTGTTTACATATTACTATCTCATAAATATATAGTTTTTCGGCTACTGTTTAGTTTATGATTTCTTTTGTAAGTTTGTCTGTATATCCTTAACTAGAGTACTTACAGAATAAATATCGCATACCTATGTCCTCGAGCCATGGTTAAGGGGTCGATAGAAAAATATTTGGGCAGCTGCAAACTTGGGGTTATTGATTGGGGGTTCGCAAAGTAGGTTAAGAAAATAATTAGACTCTTGGAGTTAGTTGGGTGTGGTCAATCGTATCGGTAAAGGGATGGAGTATGAATGAATAAAAATAGGAACAAAAGGGAATAGGGATAGGGCGGTTCTTCGCCGACCTTAGAGACACAGCCTATGAAAAAGTGCCCATGAAAAATTTACGAAATGTAGATGTTCATACACTTCTGCCTAACCCTTCAGGGAGTTACAGGCGTTGTTTATATAATATAAGTAAACACGCCAGATTTTGTGCTGAGTTCTTTAGACAGGGCGTGAAAAGACATTTATTGAGGCCATCAAGCTGAGGGTTATATTTTGGCCCTAACCATAGGCGGCCTCATGAGATGCTTTTTCAAGCCCCACTGAAAGGACCCAATACTGGAGGCAGATTGCAAAAACACATATGCTGGTCATTACTGGTATAGACTATATGTGATGTGGCAAATAAAAGAGAATATAAAATCTTTCTATATTATCATGAAAGTTATTTGATGGGCTAAAGAGTTTCAAGCAATATACAAGTTTAATAAGTATGAATATAATTAATAAATATATCAATTTCTGATGATATTTTATAAAACCCGACTTGAAAATTAATTTACAATTTTGAATTTTCAACAGTTTGTGTGTATACACACAGTGTGTTGTTAATTATTTTCCACCAAAATTGAATTTTTCTACCGAAATTGCCAGCGAAATAAACCTCCGTTCTAAACATTACAAACCTTTCAATTTACATCAACAACGTGGAAAAATATATATCCCGAGTTCCCCGAAATTTGGCACAAACGGAGAACAGTACCACCTCGGAATATGAGTTTCATTATATATTTCACTTGTATATTTTCCTCACAGCGTCAATTTGAAAGGAACTTCTTTGAATGGCTGCCAGAGCAACGAAAGCTTTCAACATAGTTATTAAATACGGGCACACCTAATATGAATTTTGTATGGGAATATTGAAATTTGTGTTCAGTCTGCAAACAATATTATTATGCGTTAGGAATATTTTTTGATAGAATAAAAAATATGGAATGCCTCGTACTTATCTATCGTGTTTCTTTTTTTATCGGTCGGTATACCAAATACCGCCCTTTTGTCCAGCTTTTGAATCTTTATAGAGAAAGAAGATAAGGGACAGGGATACTGGACAACCAATGAAATACCTCAAAATATTGTTACATAACCAAAATGACTCATCTTTCATTCATTGGTCAAAGAGAAAGCAAAAGCACCTTCGTCTAGAGCGCGTGGAATACAAATAACCACTTTGTATTTGTTTCATTAGATTAAGATTCTCGAACGTGACAATTTTCCAATAAATTCGTTTGTCACAACTTGTCGTCAACACATACAAACACTTCATCAAACTTACAGGCCTACCTCCCAGATGTTGAAACAGCCCATTTAAATCATCATTCGATAATTACCCGACTTTCGAACACCCATCGAACACGAATAAATATCGCTCAAACGTCATACGGAGACGCCCGAACTTCCCCGAAGTTTGCCGAACTGAACGACTGCACTTGAACGATAAAACTTTTTGTTGAACACCCGTCATGGCGGCGAATGTCACAAATGTGATTTGAATTTGTCATACCGATATTTTTTATGGGGGACACGTTTTGATTCGAGCGTGTGTTGAATAGCCGCCTTTTTCTGATCGTCTGATTTCTTTTGTATTTGGCAATCGTATCAATGTCACTTGCAGTGTTCTACTTTTGAATCATATCTATCGATATTTTTACCCGACTGCTTAGAGGGGTTATGTTTTTCACGCGTATCTATGTATGTATGTACTAGCTTTTGCCAGCGGCTCCACCCGCTTGGATGTTATTTATCGCTATACTATGGGGTATCGTTATAAATTTTAGCTTATGTCTTATTCTGATGTTTATGCTATATTATTGGAAAGTTTCATTAAAATCCATTCAGTAGTTTTTACGTGAAAGAGTAATAAACATGTATCCATCCATTCATCCATACTGACAAACTTGCGCGTTTATAATTTAGTGGGATGTATGTATGTATGTATGTTTGTAACATTCTTAATTACCTCATATCTTGTGAACCACCGTACGGATTTCAATGATTTATATCGCAAATAAAAGGTATTTATTGCCCAAGTGATCTTGGGTATATAAAATATGAATAAAAGCTATATGTTGGCTTTTTGGCGCCAAAATGTATGTGATGAAAAAAAAAACAAATTTATTGAGTGAGGTATCAAAATGAAGGGATTTAGAAGACGATTACAAAAATATAATGTCATAACTAAAAATTATTAAAGTAAAGTAAACTATTAAAAATAAATATAAACCGACTGATGCTAGAAAGCTCGAAACAAGCTTTATAGCAGGCGGTACCCATTTGCAAATCTCATACCCGATGAAAATTAATGGGCCTGCTATAAAGCTTGTTTCGATCTTTTCAGCATCAGTCGGGTTTCTTAATTCTTATAATTTATCACTGTTTCACTTATTTGTACCTTTGACTATTGACCCTAACCACTCCTACGACTAAAACTATTTTCATAAAAATTATGGTGTAATAAAAAACAAACTTTCTTTTAAACATAACCCGATTTAATATAAAAATCGGTTTAGAATGGGGCAGCGAAACTTTCATGATAAAATTGATTCAGCCTAATTAAGCGACATTTTAAGTAAGGGTACAGTTTTAAAATCCAGTTAGAAACAGGATGAAATTTACCCTAGCGTGACCTGGTACAGTCGGTAATCCGGGCAATGTGGTTGAATTAAAAAGTTCCAGCAATGAACGGATATAGGACGTAACTGTTACGGTCACTGCTTAATGAAATAATCGAATCAGGGCTGTGAAGTGTTGCCATATTTCCATTTATTTAACTTTTTGCAGGTAAAAAGGTTGAAAAAGGATTTAAGGTTTGTTAAAAGCTATGCTCATTATGGCGTTGATGGGATGACTTGATGGGATCCTCTGTCGTTATATGGAAGTTGAATAAGCAGTCTGGTATATTTAGAAAGAGGTGTGGTAGTAGCAGCTGTTTTTAATGCATTTCTATCTTTCTTTTTACTTTTTTGCCCATCATGAGTCAATTTTTTCACTCAAAATTATACCTATGGTAGTACAAATTCCATGGTAAACATATACACGATACATAATTGTGCTCTCTTGCTATATATAAATATATATAGCACGTCAATTTGACTTCACCTCGCCTGATGGTAAGCTGAAGGCAAAAACTCGGTAAAAAGAGTCACAATTACAAACACGGATGCGGAGCTTTTTCACGCCCCGCTGATGATTATAATACACTGTCCTGAGTTCCCAACTCAGCAACGCGATGGACCCGGCACCCGCACGGAGAATCCATGGATTGCTAAGAATATCGTCTCTTTCCTTTCTAACAGTCAAGTATTGGTAGGGGTTTCTTCATCTTTGTCATTGGAGGTTCGTGTTCGTATCTTCAACAGCCCTCTGTGGCGTGGCGGTAGTGAACGCGGCCGCTACGCAAGAGGCGCGGCTTCGATCCCCGCTCAGTGCCAATATTTGTATGCATGAAAATGTATATTTGCATTAGTCTAAGTGTTTCCATGTATAATATTTTGTGTTTGTGTTTATTGTGGAATATTTATTTACTATTTAGTTATATTAATAAAAGTATTATTACTTTTAATTTAGAGGAACTCGCCAAATTCCCAATTTCATTTATGTAACACATTGAGGTAAAACCACTTTGAACGGATTCCGAAATCCGTAAATAACCGAACCATCTGACTAAATAATAAAATAGTACCACTTAAATCGTGATAGACTTCGTTCAAAAGTACATTTACTTAAATTAATGATATTAGCCTAAAATTCTGTCAGTATTATGTTCGCATCTATAATTTAAATTAAAGAAAAACTTTACTAACAATAAACGCGGTGTTTTCATAAAACTGTCAGCAATAAGAAACGGGAATATCACGCAATAACACCCGGGGGAGCGATTGCGTGAACAATGCGATTCAGTGTTTGTTTCATTCGTCCGAGTTGTGTGCTTCATCGCGAATTTGTTCGTTTTTTGTTGAGATCGTATGGCCACCAAAATTGAGTTTGTTTAAATTTCTTTAAAATATATTTATGTAGTTTTGTTTAATCAAAAAACTTGAGTTTAAAAAATAAATTTCCGTGATGGTTCCCGGGGCTGTAGAGTAACAACATCCCAGCTCTTCCTGTGGCTGTCCGAAGGGTGACTAAAGGATAGAGCTGTTCTTCACCTGACAGAAATATACAGCCCAAGACGAAGTGCCCGCAAGGCTCTTCTTCGCCTATTCCGTGGGACCAAACATCATAGTTGGCGTAACGTGGGTGTTAATATACTTCTGCTTAGCCCTTCGGGGATTTACCGGCGTGAATATGTATGTATGTCTGTATAAAATTTAAATATACGTTGACTGATTATTTTTCCTTTTTAGAATTTAAATGAAAATAAAAATGAAATTCTTTGCTTAGCTCGGGAGTATATAAAGTGCTGTTGTTGAACAGAAAATAGCTTTATAAACTACATATAGGACGAAGTCTATTGCCAGACTTCATGTTTTTAGTAAAAAATTCCAAATAAATATAAACCTAAAGTATTTTCATTGATTCGAAGAAAGAACTCAAAGCACCTCAAAGTTGCTTTTGCTAGTTCACTAATGCATAACATTATCGATCTTCACCAAATCATCACAAATTAGCTAGTACCCGTGGCTCCATACATGTGGATATTGGTTAAACCGACCACACATAACCCTTGTCACTTCCCAAGGTCTAATCTACCCCTTAACCAACTTTCCCCAAAAACGGTTCAGTGGTTTAAGCGTGAAAGCGTCTGTTACGCTTTCAATTTTATAATTTTAGTATTGTTGTTATGTTACTTCTCGGTTTCTAAATATAACCAAACTCGCTTGTTTCATAGCCCCACTTTATAGAAGCGTGTTGTGAACAAATCTTGTTAGACGCACCTATCCTTATAGCTTACGTCACGCCATCGCGTGAGCGGCTGTTTGATTAGCGAAGTGTAATTGTCTCTTAGTAGCACTGCCCTTTTAGAATTGTGTAGAGGGTGAGCTTTGTTTGTCTTACTAAATTGAAATTAGATAAACTGACAGCATTATTTCAGATTTACTATAAAAATAATGTATTTAGTGGTATTTATTAATGAGCTTAGATGATGAGAACGAACTTACCATATTTTTTCACAGTTAAAACACCGGTTAAATATTAAACGCTTTTGCTAATAGTAAATATTCCACAATATTCCACAATATTCCACAACATTTCACACAACGCTATCTAGACCCATCGTAAGCATAGCTTAACTAGCTTGTGTTATGGAATCTAGAATGCGGATAAACATCCTTAGATACATTTTTTTTTGTAAATACATACATAATATACATAGAAACACCCAGACCAATGCAAATATACATGCATACAAAAATTTGCACTGAGCGGAAATCGAACACGCGCCTCCTGCGTAGTAGCCGCGTTCACTTCCACCACGCCACAGAAGCTGTCTGTCTGTCTATCTGTCCTGACTGTATCCTTCTGAAATCTTATTCTTTTTCTCTTATGTTCTTTCTTCACTTGTCCAATTCATTCTCACGTTTCATTTTCGAGTAGCACCTCTGGCAGGTTTATTCTAGATTATGGTAACCGCTTGCCATCAAGAGTTCTGTATGCTTATTAAACTAATTTAAACTTTAAATTTAGCACAAAAGAGCAGAATTTGGCGTCATTGGCGTATTACGTCATTATAGCCTCTGCCTCCTTGAATATCTGGACAACCTTAACACAATTCCCTTGTCACTCATTATCTAATGCTCGACAGTACTTACACTAATTGGAAAATCTAATTAGGCACCTACAGGCTCCAGTAGGATTAAAGACATAAAAATATTCCACTCCGACCAATTACACGGTGTCGATTTTAGATAAGAACAGAAAAGTTTCTCATAATAATTATTTTAACCTTAAATTTCTTGGATCTCGTTCTATATTTTAACTTTTATTAGAGTTCTGGTCTATTATAGCCACTTATTTAACAATTTACCGTCATTTTGCATACTGTGTAATTATTTAAGCATAAGAAGTTAAATATAACTTGGGAATTTTCAAGTCTAGAATGAATAGTAGAATGTATAGTTAAAATCATACCAGCAGTAAGTAAGTACAGGTGGTCGGGTTTCAGAAAAATACGGGGTACGTGTTGTGAGGAATCTCCTAACAGCAGCAGTCCAGGTGTAACCTTGGCATTAAGTCCTCAATCCAGCTGATGTTGGACGAAGCTCTTGGATATAAGTTTTTCATTCATTCTTCATCCTCCTTGGGTTATTACTGGTCGCCTCGAGACCTTCATCTTGGAGTTCGGGGTCTGTTTTTACCCGACAGCCAAGAAGGGTTATGTTTTTCGCGCGTATCTTGTACATACATACTTACGTTTGTAATATTCTTTATTACCTCATATCTTCTGAATCACCGTAGGGATTTCAAATATTCATGTTTCAAATGAAAGGTATTTATTACCCAAAAGTTCTTGGGTATATAAATTATGAACAAAAGCAATATGTTGTTTTTTTTTTTTGCGCCAAAACGTATGTGGAAAAACATATTTATCGAGTGGGATATCAAAATGAAGGAAATTAGAGAGTAGTTCTAAAATATAAAACTAAAAAGTTAAAATAAAATAAATTATGATTAAAATTAAAACAAAAAACTTGAGTGATCCTGAAAAGATCAAAACAAGCTTTATTGTAGGCGGACCCATTTGCAAATCTTAAATGAGATGAAAATTAATGGTTACCGCCTGCATTCAAGCTTGTTTCGATCTTTGCAGCATCAGTCGGGCTTTTTATTTTTAATATTTTATTTTTGTCAGGCTAAACTTCAATTTATTATAAAATGTGTTTTTGTCATGATACAATCCTTGGTATTGCCAAGGATTGTCATGCCAAAAATACATTTTTCAAACTATGTTTTTGTGCCTACTTCAGGACATTTCCTATTAATACTCATTGAAAATGATATGTAAATTACAAACGACAGCACGTTACTTTGTCATTAATACTGTCATTAATAACGCACAATGAGTTCACCCGCAAGACACTACTCGAAGAACACCACAGGTGCTTTACCTAAAGTCTTAACAGCTTCTAAACTGAATATGTATATTACTCACAAAACTATAATTAAATGTATAATAACCAACTAATAATTGCGGCATCACATGCCTTGTTACAAGATAGACTCACAAGTTTTAATGAAACTCAGGCCCGCCCAGGACAGCTACCCCTAACAAAATCCAATTTAGAAATTGCTTACCACCGGCCAAATCATCCCTCTTGTACATACGATAACCGTTAAATCTGCGATCGAAGGTAAACTTTATGTGGATAGTAGTATGATTCAGTTTTATTTGGCAGTGTTTGAAGGTATGTACCTGATTTAGGGGCCGTATTCTGGAAGGTAATGACGATAATGGTAATAATTCGAGGCGTCGTTGTGGAAGAAATCGATTTTTCTGATACTTTTAGGTTAATTATGGACGAATCGATTTTCAATAAAATTTAATCGATTTTATGCTCATTCGAGTATCCAATCGCTTCAGTTTGTAAAAGACTCGCGAGCTGTATTAATTTTTATGTACTACTAAATACTTGGTTAAAGGGTAAAGTGAGAAAATGTATTATATGAGATAGGATTTAATCCCTAGTACTTTCAGTTTTTTTGGGACATCGATGGACAAAGTTTTACTATAAACCATTGAATAAATAATTCAAGTTTCATTGTCTGTAGGATATTAGAAGGAAAATGAAAGGAGACTGAATATGAAGACAGCAATGAAAGCCGTATCATCCTCTGATCTCCGCGTCTATTCTAAAGTCTTTTGAGAATTTTAGTCAAACTATAAAACGGCTGAACGTGAAAGGGTGGAATCTTTGACAGAGCCCTGGTATACTTAAATCACGCTTGGTTCAATTATGGCTTATGTATACTTTGAGTTCGGAATCATTTTCATTGTCTTAAACATTACAAAATATGAATGCCACGACAGAAATCTCTTGAACCACTCTCTATTGTAGATTTGGTCATCTAAAGCCTATTAATTTATGCTATAGGTCGAGAGACACGCACAAAAGGCACTGTTATCAAGTATTTAGGAATAAGTCCGTAAGTTTACTTAAGCTTGGAGGTTAAGAGATTTCGAATATGGCCTTGATTTAAAATAATACTAAATATAAGGCAACCCTTTTCAATCTATCAAGGACGCACTGTGCCTATAACAAACAAACGAGGAAAATCCCTTAAAACAGATATCCATAATTGGATAGCTATACAATTTTACTAAATTCAGGATGATTAAATTGTTTGTTTGGCCCGGGGAGATTGTAAATGGATTGTTATTAGTAATTTATTGTAAATTGTATTGTGCTCTAATTTAATTGTATAAACAAGGAATTCTTTTGCTTATAACGGTATTATAATATTTTAGCTTCTAGGATATGCTATCTAGAATACTGATGATACATATTTTTGTTTTATATACACACACATATCAATAGACATACTCGTACGTAAGCAAATGAAGTTTTAGTCTGTTCAGCTCAAATGCACTAAGTTTAGCTCTAGTCCGCTCAACCCACTTCGCTTCAATGAAAGCATTTGCCGTTCAGCACTTTTTTCATACAACTGAGATGGCAGACAAGCACACGACCCATCTGATGGTAAGTTGTTACCGTGGCCAATGGACGTGTGCAACACCAGTGAAGTCACACTCGTGCTGCCGACCCTGTAAACTCAGAGAGTTTCTGTGCTATCGGTTTAGAAGACAAAGCAGGAATCGCCTTTGGTCTTCCCGCTGACAGCACAAAATCTTTAAAGTGAGCTGCTGTTCTTCGGTCCACATGGCTTAGTTCTATGTCAGAGGAAACGCACCCTTATACCATCATCCGTCCGCTCTTCTACTCTTGGTACATTCATCTCAGCTATTGCAATTCTTCTTCTACTTCGTAACCATGGTACATTCACTGACAAAAATTGTCTTCACAGTGTGCTACAACCTTGGTTGCCTTCTCAGTGGTATTTAGGACTTCTTTCGGTGTACACGTAGTAACTCTTCATACACGTGAATACTTTACACATATATGTAGGTTTTTGATTATGACCAATTTCAACTTTTTGCAAATCGAAATCTTCACACCTCTGCAAGGAGTATCTACTATAAATCAAATAACTAACCTTCCTGTAGTTATGTCGAGTTCGTTTTGTTGGCACAATTGTATCAATATTGGACATCGTAACTCGATTTCTGAACGGAGTGCGCTGTCAAGTGACGGGTGGCGTCACCAAAATGGCGGACTTTAAAGGTGTGGTTACAGTGGGGTTTGGATTCGCACATATTAATTGAATTTATCTTCATAAGTGAGTACTTAAACTATTAAATTTGAAGGTCATCTTTCTAAATGGTGTACAGGTTATGTTTGAACTGTCCTAAGGGGTAAATTGGTTATGTCAGGTAACTCTGTTAATTTTAAAACGCTCTTTTGTACATTCTACCTGAAATCTACTGATAAACTTGTAAAATTATGTACCTAATGTTTATTTGCCCTCATATTAGATGATATTAAACTACTTGCAGCAATCACATTGTCTCTTGACACGTGTAGTCTCAAGACTCGTCAACAACTTTCAGCACAAATAAACATTGCAATTGATTTTTTCTTCCCAATTTCACCAAATGACATCAATGCACCATTCACATGGTGGACATTTCTTAAACACGCAAAGCACTTCGTTTCAATATTTTTCTTTACGCACACCATAAGTTATTTGGTAAAGAATTACTACACTTTCTCTTAATGTCGACGTTGACAATGTGCTAGATTTTGTACAGCTTATGAGAACACTAAAAGCCTTAGCCTCTTCTTTTTGATCATATTTTAGATGCGGGAAGCATTGAAAAGTTATGGTAAATACAATAAAAAATTAAAGCTGTATAACGTCTAAAAAATTCCTCAAACCAATCTAAAAAATATTGGCTGTAAAGTGTACCATTCAAAACAAATGCCTAACTATTTATCCTAACAGCCTACCATTCAATTTATCTGAGAACAGCCGATCAAATCCTTTAAACCTTAACCCTATCGTTGGCTTAGGTGTCAAAAAGACCGAACAATACATTTCGCGAAAGCCGTCCAATTCACAACGCTTCGATGCGGATGAGGTAACAAATCACCGAGCGAACGCATTCACCCTATAGTTTCCACTTCACCTCTGGTTACAAATACAGCTACGAATATGGACAAATTTACGTAGTTTCAAAACCAGTTACCGAAATGGAAAAACAGTCTTCTTCTCATAGCTGGTAATAAAACTGGGTAATGACAATGCCACAATGCCAATTTGATTTTATCGTAGCTGGTAATCAACGGAAGAAAAATAATCCATTTTCGTAGCTGGTAATCAGTTACCAAGGTGGACGAGGCCCTCAGAGGCCCAGTCATTTACTGCGAAACAATGTCACGTCCTAGCCGGTTTAATTACAAAAACTGGGATTACTCACCCCATCCATATGTGACCTGAATTATGATTGTTCTGCCTGTTACTATTTTGCTCGAACAAAGTAAAAAGTACGCTAAAGTTTACGATTGCACCTCGGAGTTATTTATGTGAGTACTTATGAAAGTTGAGAATACGTTAAGATGAGAATGCTGCATAGTATTTGTGGAGTAATATTGGTTGATAGGAAGAGTAGGTACTCTATACATTACTTTGGATTAGAAATAAAGAAATTTTGAGGTTTGAATATGAATAAGTGCCGATGTTTTACTGGTGGTAGAAATTTGATGGCACAATTTTGTCACAAATTTCTGCCATTTGGGTACCACCGTGCACAATTGCGAAAGACTCTCCATAGTAATCCAATCTCGGTTGGATTGCGTTCAGGGGTCAGCAAGTGCATAGCCGGGCAGGGATGATTGTCGTTGCAGCACCGCGTGACACCCACCGGTTCCACTAGTGCTGCGACGACAATCGTCTTTTGGTGAGGCCGTCAAGCTGAGTGTCACCATTATTAACATGGTTACGTGTTTGTAATTGTGAACCTCTTCCCTGAGACTTTCAGCTTACCATCAGGCGAGGTGAACTCAAATTGACGTGTCCTATGTCCTATATATGACAAAAAAAAAATAAAGAAACCTAATATGGGCATTTCCAAAAAAATTTATAAAATTTTTACGCAATGTCATCGGATTGTCCCATATAATTCAGATTTAATTGGTACCACTACAGTCGGGTTCAAGTAATGATACCATTGGATGGTAAGCTGAAGGCAAAGTCTCAAAACAGAGGGTTATCATTACATACACGTTTTTGTGCTGTCAGTGAGAAGACTAAAGGCTATTCCTGCTTTTTCTTCTACGCTGACGGCACGGAAACTCACTGTGTTTACAGGGTCGGCAGCACGAGTGTGACCCCTAGTGTTGCACACGTCAATAGACCACAGTAACCAATTTCCATCAGGTGGGGCGTTTGTTTGTCTGCCACCTCAGTGGTATAAAAAAAGTAAATTTAATTTGAATGTCTTAGCCAAGAAACATCATTCGATCCTTCATCGAATGATGATTCTTAGCTTTACATAATATTTACACAGTATTTACATAATATTGAGTTATAACGTTGGCTTATGAACTCTTATGAACCCCAAGTTTAAGCTGTGGCCATTTTTTTAAAGAGAGTATTCTCAGTTGTAAAAAATTTGGTTGCCTGTAAAGTCGGTATACAGGCGAAAGTTTTACGTGACAACGACTTTGAGTGGTAAAATAATTTTAATGTGAATGTTCATTCGTATAGTAGGAAGAAGGATGAAATAATAGTAACAATTTAAAACATTTATTTATACAAAGAATTATAAACAAAATTAAATTTTAAATTATTAATTACAAGACATGAACCGGTGTGTATGCCTATCTCTCTCACTCTCTCTCTCGCTCTGTCTCTCTCGCTCTTAGGCGGGCTAACTGTGCTCGAGTGGAAGGGACGCGTGCCTTTCACTTTTTATGTCTGTCTCTCTCGCTCTTAGGCGGGACGCGTGCCTCTCACTCGCTCTCATTGTAAGCGCATAACGCGGAGCGTAACGCAGAGCGTAATGCAGTTTCTTGAAGTGTCGCCCGGCAAACCAATTTATAAGACGTTGTCACGTCAAAAGACCACATTTCAAAAATAATTGTATTCAGTCCCACGTAATAGAGGGTGAGTCTATTGCCGTATTCCGGATACTATTGTTGACTAGAGCCATGCATCTGTCTGGGCTGTATATATCTGTCTTATAATAAACAGCCCTATCCTTTTAGTCGTCCTGTACGACACCGCATGGGAAGAGGTAGGGTGGCTCAAATTCTACTCTGCCGGGAACCACGCGGCTTTGCGGGAAACCACGCGAAATTTGGTAAATAAAACCAATCGAGCAGAAATTCATAAACAACAGCTGTACTTCCAATTACTGCGTCAGAAGAGCCGGTAATTTATTCATATTAAGTCTACATCCCTTCAAAGATACGTATCTCACTCTATCATCCTCTCTAAGGCAGCAAATTTATCCCCAAATGTTTCTCAATCCTCAAATTTAGACACTTCCTCCGGGAAAATAAATTTACCCCTAAAATTTCCTTAAATTTTAACAGTGAACCAGTGAATCACTCCATCGGGCATAGAGGAGGCGTCGACAGCTCTCCCTATTAAATAACTGTGCTGTTTACTTTAATTTACTCCAAAATGGTAGATAAGAATTTTGTAAGGTCTTTTGTAGTAGGAAAGGTTGACTGGATGTTTATCAATATTATTTCCATCAATATTTGTATTGATAATGTTAAAATAGTAAGAAAGAAAAAGCATTTATTTAGGAAACGTACAATGTACAAAAGTATCGAACACAAAGAATTATAGGTACCCAATATTGTTGATACATACAGATGTTAGTTACATAGGTTATTACCGTAATATTAGAGATTATATAAATATGTATAAATACATCGTGCGTACCAAAATGGGCTACCATCTCAGCATGAATGCCTCGTACACCAACAACAGGGTATACAAAGCGCTGGTAGATGCCTTGTTATGAAATGAAAAGGTAAAAGTTGTTTCATTGTTAGTTACAAGTATTCTTAAAATACCTACCTCACTTCTTTATAATCGCTATCCGCTCTAGCCAAGCTAAATTGCTAATGTTAGTTTAAGCTTCACATAGGTCGTTAGAAGTAGGTATACATCACATTACATATATCTGCTTTAGAGGTCTTGGTTCGACCTCTCAATCAACTTAACCACTATGTTACCATTAGTAAACCCATTACTCTCCCTATCAATTCCATCCTTTAGTCACCCTTGTCACGCCAGGGATTCACCTAAGAACCACATGGCAATCGCATACCTGCCAAGATTATTCATATACAAGCAACAAAAAATCGTCAGTCTCTTTCAAGGGAAGCTGAACTTTGTAATTATGTCAGTGGGTGGTAGTGTGGGTACGAAATGACAAAAGATATATTGGGTATTACGGCGATAGAATGCCGACAGTACCCGTTCGCCCCATTTTCCTGCGTGCACTTTATGTGTCAATATTGGCTCAGATTTTTTGCTCGCACGATAAATCTGTCTGTTTTTGTACCTCATTTCGGGTACCTTTGCGTTGTAATAACATTTTTGGGGAAGTGAACTGTGAGGGACACTACGATTTTTTTTTGTTTTAGCATATGATTCCGTTTTATTATTTTGGAATAGTTCTTATTTTGGAATAGTTATCTGATGTCGTCGGTTGGTTTGGTTTTGTTTTAAACCGGTATATCCTACGACCAGCAGGTTAAGGTATAGGATTACTATATGTTGAGCTGCACATTATAAATACAGACTAAATTGATTCGTGGATTAAAAAATAGTGTTCCATAAAATGCAATAGAGTCACCCTCCATAACGAAATTAATGTAATGTGGGTGTTTATCTACTTCTACCTGACACATTTAGGATAAAAAGCGTGATTACATGTATGAATGGATAATAATAATAATAGATTATCTAAAATAATAGCGCCATAACCCAATTATGTACAAAACTTTAATGAATTATTTTGTAAGTCTTAATTAGGGTCTGACTACATATCGATAATTTGTTCCTAAACTTTTAATGGGTACAAAGTTTTTACAGTCCGGCTAGTTTAGTAGTTTTTACAGTTGTTTTAGAACACAGTTGTTTTATTTAAGGCTAAAACCGTATAATTAAATTCTAGATATTTAACAGTTCAAATAGTTCAAAAAATAAAACTTCTTGATAACTAGATTAGCAGATGAGATGAACAATAAAACTAAGATGATAAATTTAAGAGTGTATCGTATGCAAAATATACTTCCTTTAAATGTGATTAATTTTCTGCCGACGATTAAGAGTTACTGCGTCATGCTCCTGCTGATAGTACTGACCCAGGGCCATTAGAAGTCTCATCGGGTGCGGGACTACAGTTTCTCTATCTTATCCGAATGCCTGGTTCACATTACTACAGTAGCATTCCAGTCTAGCAAGCGAATCCAGTGCTGGAAGACTAATGGAATAATGTGAACCATCACTGAAATGTGATTCATTCCAGTGAGTAACAGGCAGTAGTGCGTAACAGGCCTACAGCTCCCAACATGAGGTATTAGAGCTCTGTAATTATTAATACAAACTTGTCAGTTAAACGAGATCTTGTGTAGTCGATCACTGCAGGGTATCTTCGCTTCAATAAAATAAAATAACCTTAGTGTAATACTAACCTAAGCTATGTTTTATACACACACATTTATATAATCATGCTTCTTTCTTATTAGGGTAAACAGAGACAATATTTCTCAACTTATTACGACTCTTGACCTTTATTCCTTCTACTTTTATATCTAAATTAATAATTCACTTTTGTATTGTCAGCGGAAGAAAAAACATTTTTTTTTAATATGTAATAAAATGACTTCGCCTCGCTTGATGCTAAACTAAAGGTAAAGTTTCAGGCATGAGGGTCCACATTACAGACACCAACAATGTTACAACAATAGCACTCAACTTGACGACCTCATTAAATGCTTTTTCCTACTTAAAGGTCCCAGGACTATCGGAAGAAAGAAACATGCGTGCCGGTAAAGAATTCCAAGGTATATTTATACGAAACAATACAAATTTACTGTTTAATGTGATGCAAATGGAAATGATGTTGTAATTCTTAACTCGATTTCTATTATCTCTTACAAACAAAACCAAAAATAATGAGCAGTACTTGTCATAAACAAAAACGTATTTTTATACCTATATCATAAAGCATCAAATTACTTTTCCAATGAGCAGTGATATTCAAAAAAAGCAACTCCAACAACATTTCATCAAGAAATGTAGAACGTTGTCATTATTTGAAATTTCATTCGGTGCCCTCAAAACATACTTATGTTTTAATTTTTTTATATTCAACATGGTCTCGTTGAACAATTCTTTTAAGACTAATCTGATTTTTGAGAATATGACGCGACAAATATATAAGATATTGTTGAGAAATTGACAGTGGAAAAGATCATTAAAAATGTTTAATACCGTTTTATGAAACCTAAATTATTGAAATATGAACTATAATATAATATGAACTAAATTATTCGGTTGCTATACGAAAATCTAAGCCAACTGCCTTACTCATATTTGAAGTCAAGTTCAAGTTAGGTCAAATCACCAGTGGCTGGTAGAGGTCAAATAACAATCCGCGTGACGGACTGAAATAATGAAAAGTCGGTGCCAACTGAATCGGGAAAAGGCTTGAAGAATAATTTATGTCACCCTAAAAATAAGGCTTGGTTGCACAATACTAACTGCTAAAGCAAGAGGTTAAGGTCAAATTTAACATTAAGAGTAACAGTGACTCTAACGGTTCCTGCTAAATGTGTTGCACCGGTGTATTTAGTAGCTCGGTTAAAGTTATCAGAGTTGCATGTCAAGTGAGAAATTATTTACCACAAATTCCTTATGGTTTTCTTTTGAATGTGGTAATACTAGACGTAAGCTGTCATTTGCTGTCAGTTCTCATGTCAGTCAATTGGGATGATAATCAATGACGAAATTGTATTGTTGGACAGAATTTAACGTTAACAATTAACAATGACCGGCCAAGTTAGTTACAGTTAGCATCAAGTTTTGACGTCATTTTAACTGTTGTCAAATGGTGCAACCTTTTTGATACCTGACCGGTACTTTTACTGTATTGTTAATGTTACAATAAGATGGTGCAACTTAGCCTAATGAGGATATAAAAATACTTTATTTGGGCAGTAAACACAGAGTGGCATTCAAAATGACTAGTAAAGCCATTGGGCACAATTACCATCTTTTAAATAAAATATGTATAAATGTTTGGTCATCAATGCTTTACCAACTAAACATTAATTATTATTTGCTGTGGTAACCCTGACAGGGGATTATTGACGTGATGGTTACAAAGTGTTGTCAACGCCTGTATTTTGCCGCAGGCTGGGGCTTTTGCCGCAGGCCAGGGCTGTGTTTTGCAATGTAGGCTTTGTGGCGATAAAACCGTCTAGCTCGACGATCAAAGAGAAATATTTATAATGAGTCTATTGTGAAAAAATTAAACGGCTTCTTTAAAGAAGTAATTTCTTTTTTTTATATAATAAGGGTATTGGTATTCGTTATAAAAATTACTAACATTTATTGCAAATAAGATCTGGCGGTTGTTAGACAGCCTGGGAATAGTATTATAGATATCAGTTGTATCAATTGCGAGTTCTGCAATTTTTTTTGCCCGTTTTCGTTTTTTTTTCCTCACCATGAGGCAAAGTGGACCAACTTTATTGACGTCCCTCACATGCAGAAAATGTTGAAGAAATGTTTCAATAATGAATGCTAAATTTCAAAATAAACGTATAATCAAATTTTCATTCATCATTCATCGTAACATAACAATGTACTTCATTTAATTATTGAACAAGTGCAACAGATTAGCATTTCATGTGTTGAAATTTTGCATATTCTCCACACGTATGCGTCCACAGGCACCATGACACCAAATTATGTACGTATCAGATTAGTAATTGCCGCGTAAACCCAAAATCTCATCTGTATTCAGAGCTGACGGCTCAAAATGTAGTATTTTGCCGCTACCCTCACATTTTAAATGCTAGTATGTTGTGCTGAGTTTAATGCAATTTTAGTTTAATGTTGACAGTGTTTTAATTAGTTAAATTAATGTGTCAGTTTAGTTTATTGTTTCTTCTTGATTAAATTATTAGATAAGGAGGTAGGGTAAGGCCACGTTTGGCACCCCAAGCCGGAGCATTTGCTGAGTAATAGACGAGGCAAGCTAAGATAATAATGAACCCATTATAAATGATTTTCATAAGTTTTCACGGAGTTCATAATTGTGTAAATTTCTAAATGATTCTCCGAAAATTTCGATTGGACTGAAAATTCAATTCTGGAAAGTATCATCATCATTATCTCCATTTAGACCTTATCTTAATTGCACTTGGAGCTCAGGATCCACCTTCCAGCTCTTCATCCTCCACTTTGGGCATCCATGGCAGTAAGATCATTTGCACGCATGTCACCCTCCACGACGTCGAGCCAGGAAAGTTCAATGTGTCTAAATGATTCAATTGACTTGAATTTGAATAAGACTCAACTAGTATGGACCTAAAATTAACTGAACAAGTCAACGCCTTCAAAAACGTGCGTTATATTTTGATAGTGCTACTTTTAGTTCCACCCCATTTGAGATTTATTAACGTAATGTAACAAATTATAGGGTGAACTAACAAATAACGATCCACTGCGTCTCCATTTGTTACTCAATTTATGTTTAAACGTTCGTTCCCCGCTACAATTAACTTCTACAAACGCAATTAATTTTAATCAAAAGCACTTGGGGTGAAATAAGAATACAGAAAAAAAAAACAAGCCAATGAAAACAGCTACCATCTAAAGCTGTACAAAACAATGTACGGGAAATTAGTTCTGAGATATATTTGTCGGTAGATTCAATTATTTTTGGGTAAAGCCATTTATTTTAAAATGTTATATACAAATGTTGATTTAGCAGAAAACAAATATTTAAGATAGGACAATAAAAATTCAGAACAGATTAACAGCCAGTCTTTTATTTTATTTCTGATCTATAATTTTATGACGTAAGCTTATATGAATTAGAATCTAGGACTTATCAAAAACAAATATCTTATGTTGTTGATATTTAAAACGCCAGAAACATCTTTACATGTGTGATAACAGTACTAATACCTAGGTTATGGCATAGTAATTTTTCGACCACAATTTCTTAATTTAAGTATTAGTATTCATAGCTATCGTCCAGATGGATGATACTTTTACAAAATGAACTGTAAGTGGCACCCAGCGTGGGACTAATGTAATATTTTTATCAATGATAAAATATTAGTCCCACGTTGGGCGCCCCTTTCAGCTCTAAAATCATTTCCAGACAATTGCCACCGTATTAGCAATCTAGACTAACTTCAATTGTATAGCCATGCAGATCTTCAGGGCCAACTTCACATGTTGACCAGCAAAACGTTTTGAAAGTAGAAAAATAGAATAGTGGCATCAAGCCTACTCTAAGGGGAATTATTTTATATTTGTATATCAATAACTCGTATCCGCAAATGAATACATCAAACGAATGACAGTCAAAGCGGATATAAGCAAAATGGCCCTGTGGGATCTAGTGAGTTAATTAGATGGATCTGTCTAAATTGATTCAAAGAATTGATATCAGATCTCATAATCCTCGGCTTATTACATAGATAGGAATGACATATAATTAATTTTGGGCTGACTACGCTTAATGAGTTTGTCGTCGGGTACGCTAGAGCGGACTACCATGATATATTGCTAGCTGAATTGGAACTGGAGGATAAACGTGAATGTTTCAACTTTAGGATTTAATGAGAAATTTTGTGGATTGAATTGTATGGTTGAGTGGGTTTATGAAATTTTATGACTGAAATAGAAGGTGATATAGTGTTTAGATTAATTACTTACATATCTGTTTAGACTTTTATATTGATATGCTACATAAAGCTTTAGGAACACTTTTGAATCGATTTTGTTTTCGTTTTTCTTCATAGTTGCTGATTCAGTTTATTTTATGTAAGTTGTAGTATACAAGCTGTTTGGAACTAAAAGGTACCACTGTTCCAGGGTAAAGCTAAAATGAATTTAGAATTTGGAACAGCATATAGTAACTAGATAAATGTGTAAATGGTTTTTGGTAACCTTTCATTTAGACGTTTTGTCATATCATTTATTGATAGAGGCCAAAAGTAGCACATTTTTAGTGATAAAGTAATAGTTTCTTAGATCGATACCAAAACCTTTATTATGTAGGTACTGTCATCTGTGTAAGAGACTGGAATGGAAAAATATTTCCAAAATCGAGTTGGCAATTCATGGAAAGAATAATTTGAAATTCTCTCAATGCTATATATTTTTTACTTACCTTAGTGCAGAGCTTAGCTTCCGAGTATTATTACTTTAGCATTGGTCTCACGATACAGACTTGTAAAGTATCCGTGAAATACGAAGCAGCTCACAACTTTACCTGTTGAGGAGGATGTTTGTTGATGCTTGTCGTTGCTCAGTAAAAGTTTCAGGAACATTTTCAGGCTTCTAAGAATATCTAACCATTATGTCATTAAAACATCAACTTTGAATTTCTGTGCAGATATTGTTGTAGTGTTGGAAATGTCGTGCTTTAATGAAGTTATGGCGCAGGTACTGACTTAATTTCAATTGAATTTTGTTAGTTTTACAAGTGATATATATATATATATATATATTTTCAATATAACATTTGACGCAAGCGCCCTCGAGTTCATACTTCCAAATAATTTAACCTTTGACCTCATTTATCTCTATTTTTCTCTTTATCCCTTCGTATTCACTCTGCAGTAAATAACGTACAAAAGTTAC
The DNA here is from genome assembly GCA_949126895.1 of Eilema caniola. NCBI lineage: Eukaryota > Metazoa > Arthropoda > Insecta > Lepidoptera > Erebidae > Eilema > Eilema caniola. The sequence goes on along the minus strand of OX421466.1, from coordinate 27,186,766 downwards.
CCTTAATATTATGACCTCCGAACATAGTGGCTAGTGATGGGATGGGCATCCCTGCAGTGCGCAACTGTAGGGCATCATAACGTAGCTGTTCTCATAATTGAAATGAAATTAAAAAAAATTGTATGGAAATCTTGATATAACAGGTCTTGGATATATACGCTGAATATTTTTAAGAGTAATAGCGTTTTCACACTCATCCGATATCCGATATCTGATATCCGGCCCGATATCGGTTATCGGAGCCAACACCACTGTTTTGGCTCTTATAACCGATATCGGGCCGGACAATGTGAAAGAAAGATACATATCTCATACATTTAACTTCCTCCGATATCGGATGTCGGATATCGGATGTCGGATGTCGGATATCGGATGTCGGATATCGGATATCGGATGAGTGTGAAAACGCTCTAAGGGCCTTAAGAATAAAAAGACGAACACAATATTCAGATTGGAATTTAAACGTCTCATATTAACTTCCAAAACGAGATAAAATTAGAAAAATGTTCTCGTAACACAATTTCAAATTCAGTAAGTAATCTACTTACTTAGAGCGGCCATATTTGCGAAACAAACTCGCTTCTCTTATTGTATCATAAAAGCTAATGGCAGCACACCCTGTATCATTGTTTAAGTCCTTTTATGTCGGCATTGGCTGTTATATATGATAGCTCACTTTTACTTGCTCTGTTTGTTTTAATAAGTTGAGATATTTAATACTTGGTAGTAATACCTTTTGATTATGGCAATACATTTCTTATCGTGTTGTCTGTAAACTTTGAATTTGTGTTATACAATTCAACAACGCTTAAAAATGAGAAATGATGCCTGGCCGCATTGAGCGCTGGGCCCGGTTCCCATTTCATTTCAATCTAGCGCCTCTTGGGTATAACCCTCCTGTAAACCCAAGAAGTGCTAGATTCATATCAGCACAGAAAAATTAAAGCTTGGGAAAGGGCATAGGCTATGTTTGGTTAAGATAACTGCCATTCACGCAAGCGGGCGGGTGGACAATAACAAGTATCAAATACTCATACCACCAATACAGTTTGCAGAATTGCTGAGTACAGAGCAAATATATAATTTTTACCCCTTTTGTCAGAACTTCAGCGGCGAATAACGGGTTAATTACAATAACAATGGGTGTATCCGCAATGAATGGGGTAAAAACCCTACCCCTTGAAACAAGTCACGTATAATTTATTTTTGTGGCTATGTCACTACCGGTATTTTTTTTTTTGTTTTTTTTTTTGCGAAGCTCGGTTGATTTATGATATACGTTTCAGTAAAAGAAGATGGCGTATCGTTGAGTTATAGAATTTCTTACTAACAGTGACGTATTAACAAAAGTTTTTAAGAGGATATTTTTGTTAGAAAACGCGGACTTGATAGGTTTGCTGCTTATTACTATTTTTTATCTCTATTAAACTCATACTCAACATAACTTTACACATGGGCTTAAGGGTGTAGTTTAACGTAATCCAACAATACCTACAAACAAAATTACTTTTTAAAGTACATGCAAACTGGGAAAACTTATATCAATGCACTGAGCGAGAATCGAACCTGGTACGCCGTAGCGTCAGAGGTCGTCGATGTTCGAGATAGTATGAATTTCTGAATTATTTTCGACCGTAATTTTATGATATATTACCAATTTTAAAAATTGTTTACGATAATAAACTTTGAGATGAACAGTACAAGTACCTTGAGAATTAAACAATGTGGGACATTTGATGTAACAGCCAAAAGTTAATCAAGGGATATTATGTGTCAAGGCTACATTACGGTGCTGGTACCTAAACTATTTCTAACTCACCACTAAATGGTTATAATTTAGTAATAATAGCCCTTACTGCTATTTGAGGCCATGAAGGAGGTGATTTGGGTCTAAACTAAATGTCTTAAATTACAACCGTAACTATTCTAGAGTTTTGGGTCACCTTAATATCAATGAATTTATATTAAAGTCTCTTAAAACTACTTTGTTTAAATATACATTCAAAGTTTTTACTCATGTAAAGTGCACTCACTGTTAAGTAAATGAACAGTGGGTTACTCTTCCTAGACGCGGTTGCTATGTAAATAGTAATATATAACCGCTCAGTGATATATCATGTGAGCGCTTTCGGGCTTCGGAGGGCACGTTAAAAGTCGATTCTAGCTGTTAATAGTGACCTAAACAAAGAGTTGTAATTGCGGACAGGCAGTCGCTCCTAATTGAGCCGACAAAACCAAGCCATTTAAGCAGACCTCCAACTCCTCATATGCGATTGGAAATGACGCAAGGGCAATCCTGGCGGCAGTGATCCAAATTTCAATAGACCTGAACATATTAAATTCTCTTGGCTTATTAGTTTTGTCAGTGTTTTACCGATTACTTTAACTCTTATAATATAGTTAACTTAGACGTTACCTGAACAAAGGAGATTTCATTATTCGAAATGTTGTTTATGTCCGGACTGATTTAGATCCTGTCATCAAGGCTTAAGTTCCGGAACATTTGAAATTCTAAATGATTTCTATCATACCTTAAATTTGTACAGTATTTTAACAATGTGTGGTTGAAGTTATTTTCAAATCTAAGTACTGAAACGATCTCACATTGTTTCAGAAGGCGATTACACACTGGACGATTCATTCTGGAATGAAGAAAGCCCAGTTGGTAAGTAATAATATAGTTCAGGAAAGCCAACTGAGAACATACTAATATTAGTATCATAATCATTCATTTCCTCATTCGTCAAAATGACTATTTCCATTTAAGTCATTCATCATCATTCCAACAGGGATTTAAACGTACTTTTTTCATCTACTTTTTACAATTTCTACATGAACTATCATTATAATTCATTTCCCTACTCCTCCTCAAACGCTATTCGACATGTTAATTCAATAATTCCTATAACAACTCTCAAGTTCTAGTATTCATGTGATCCAAGACTTTTTTTCGTAGTCATTTTATCTACTTCATCTTTAAAAATTCACAACTTTACAATATGCACAGTAACCTTTCAGGTTTACTAATCGTCTCCAGACCTAGTTTTTCTTCCAGACAAACACATAGCCCACCTTATATCACCAGCTACTGTACCACTCGAAGTTAATTAATTTTTATTCCTGCAGGTCACAAAGTAACGCTTATAAGTATCAACATTATTACTTCTTCATTTATTGCCAGGAGAAGCCTGTCGAAATAGAACTTGAAAATAAAAACAACTCACGGCCACTATTTTATAATTGGCAGTAATTTGGTTTGATTGATGGGCTGCATGTTTATTATATTTTTCAACAAACTTGCTCATAAACTGGCTCTAATTTCGCCACAATTACGTACATAATGACACCTATAATAAAACTATGGCTTTTTGATTGTTATAACTTACAAGTGAGTTATAGATTCTTTTTTTAATTTTTATTGACTCAGTTGCTTTTTTTTAAAAAAAAAGGTTCTTAAAAAAATGTGCTATTCAATAGTACAAATAAGTTAATTTACCTTATTATTTGCTCATTTCGTGCAACTTCGTATTGAAATAGCTAATTTTAACTGGTACATTGATAAACAAAAGTTTTAATCAATTAATCTTAATAACATTTGTTTTCTATGTAAGAATTTTAATTTCCCCATTGAGTCCATGACGAATAACAAAAAGTAACCTCTTTAAGACTATGGCGGATCAAAAGGAGAAAAAATTGTTCCCACTAATGCGAAAAAATTCATAACTCGTTTTTCCTGTAGAAAAAATAGTTATTTATTTAATTCATATATTATTTAAATTATATCTAAGTGCTAGTTCTGAAGAAAATGATTTATGTTGTATAACGTCCTATGTATGATGTGATTGATGTGAAGCCCTTAACGTTATGGAAAGTTTACTACCTGAAAACTGCAAGGGTAAATATCTATTTTATTATTGTTTTATTCACAAGAATGTTGAAAAACGTCGTTTGGTACATGTGTGTATTGACGATTTCCGACCTCGGCTCTCTTAAGACCTTCACCTTACGGCTCGGGGCTCAATGACACTTCAGCGGTAATAAATATCTTTGCACACTTGTACCATAATGTACTATAACTTGTTTGATTAATCATAAAATTACTGAAATATTCATTTAAAAAAAAAACTTTAATACTAAAACAGTGTTCTTAAACATCAATTGTTCCGTGGACCTATAAGCTTTAGTAGCGTGTTTGCCACTAAACGAGATGTATAAAAAAGTGTTCAGCGTCCGGATATCCCGTCCGTACATTACCGGAGGTCGGAGCTATAACCATTGCCGGCAACGGTTTGACGGTTTTTATGATTTTTTCACGCATCCCCTTTTTACGGTATGTTAATTTGTTTATCGATTTAATTATATACTTGCTTTGGAGTATTGCGTCATGTAGTTGAAATATTATATTTTGTATGCAACCAACAACGTTGCCCGTAGCTTGAAAATTGATTGATACCGTTTTAATACAAAAAATGTAACAATAAAATTTTATTCATAATTTTATAAACTTTCTTACTTAGATGTGCCGTGATTGTTTTGAGTACTGAAAATTTCGTAAACAATTTTTGGTTAAGTTGTCGGAATTACTTTTTTTTCTTACTTTCATGTTGCGTCATAATTGTTTTACTGTAACACAAAATGTAATTATTATTGTAATTAGGTTTATTAACAACAAATTGTATGCTAGAACTGCGCAACACATTATATAAAGGTCGTAACCTTTAGATGTTGAGGGCCTTAATGTCCGGTAACACGATTCTGAGTTAAATCAATTTAAAACCACGAGCTCCGGGGATCTAGCTGGAAGTCACAAATATAGTACGCTCTCTACAAACTAAACATATTTGAACACCCTGTTTTATTCACCGTCTATTTCCAACAAAGGCATCATTGAAATAGTTCTCTAAATAACTCATTAATTTCAAACTTAAATTTCTATCTCCACATCAAACAACATCAAGTTTTGATTTCATAAACTGGTTGAAGTGGTACAAACTGGTTATAACTTATTCGAGCCAGTTCTGACCAGTAACGTGTGGTAACAATATGTTAAGTATTTTATTTTGTTTGGAAATTTAATTTGATTGTTGCGGTGTCCAGTCAAAACTTCTGAAATATTTATTAATATGATAAGCCTGAATTCCAAATATGTCTGACTGTCTGAGAAAGCTGCAGAATGTCCAATGAGTATTGACTGTTTATATAGGGTAAGCCTATAGGGCCCGAATATTATACACACCAAAATTGTATAACTAGCTCTCCCTGCATGTATAAACTGTGTGGTTTTGGGGCGTACAAAATCAAACTGGAGAGTTTTTGGAATAAACGTGTTCTCATATATTATCTCCCTTTCTTCCCTTTCAGGGGAAAGATGCCTCTTGTAACTAGTATGCTTTATTTGAAAAAAAAAACAGAATAATTCAATTCATTCCACGATAAAATTGAATATTTATAACGCACTGGCTTATGCCCGCGGCTCCACCCGTGTGGCATACTGATTCAATTCCTAGAGCCCACGGAAACCTATTTCCGGGCTGAAAGTACTCTGTCTTAATGCGAAATTTTTACATGATTCAACAACGAACAAACAAGCTGGCTTTCGTATTTACATATTTAAGTTTGTGAAAATAGTTTCACATTTAATAAATAAAACTTTACTTCAATATTCACTTGCTCTTAGTCGAAAAAGTACGCTCTTGTGGCAACTGCCTATGCCCGTCAATTACCAAATGAACCTACTCTATCTTTTGATGTGGGTCGATTCCGAACTACATGTGCATACGTCCGATTTTAAAACATATTAAAATGTGTAAAGGTTTACGTAAATATTATAATGTTATTTAATATTATGATTTTCGTTAAAATATTTTCTAGGAGATGTTAGATTTAGCTACAGCGATAACTCGTTTGCATGTTTCCGACAGTTTCCTGATGAGACATTCCAATACACGGCGCGCACAATAAGCGTATGGTATAAGTTATAAGTGTATTTAGTTATGAGGATATAATTATTGTTAACGAATTCTCGGGTAGACTAAAGATGATAGTCGTCTCATAGTTTGAGCATCTTTAGACTTCTTGGCTGCTGGAGAGCAAATGGAATGTCAGGGTCTATGTAGGTAAATATATTGGCAAGTAAATCGCGATATACCCCATAAAAAATCTCTAAACTTATGACTTTAGGCAATCCAAAGGAACTCTATTTCATGTAAAAGATTATTGTGGGATTATCCTAATGTTCTATTTCAAAAATAATATTCTACACTTTGTACGCGAGAATTTCTTATCAAGCCATCTCTGATGTGTTATAAAGTTTTCTTTATCGCTCAAGTTTTACAACTTGTACCACTCGGTACAATATAATTTTATGAGAACAGAAAACAAGACAATTGTATCGTACATAGTATGTATCACAATAAGTACGGGATTGCTACTGAAACGATTTATAACTTAATAAAGTAATTCAAGTTTAAGCAAAAGGGAGAATTCGATTGTAATATTTTTTATACTAATTTAGCGGAAAATGTAAATTCCACTTGATTTCTTATTTTTTATGATAATCGTTTTAACCCAGCCATCTTTACTTATAAACTATTAGGCCTGCTTGTTAATGGTCGAGGCGTATAGCGCTGACGTTCCACTTACCATTGGGGGTCAGATTACAGTCGCTTTCGTAACAATCAAGTTAACCAAACTATGGAGAAATTGGAAAACGGTAGCAATAGGTGCAGCCAGGGTGGAGAAGGAAGGCTATCATTCTTACATCCGAGGCTTTCACCTTGAAGACCAGGGTCCTCTTGTTTTTAGGTTCTCTTACTTTCAGCTTAGCTTATACAGTTCTTATAAGAGTGACTATCTTCTACTCTCCCACCATCGTATCATCAGTCATCAGTAAGTCTACCAACCTGCAAGCGCAGTTGAACTAACTCCATAGAACTTTCAACGCCTTAAATATAGCACTTTATTAGTAAAAAAAAAAGTATAGTAAGTGCGTTATTAAGTAAGTCAACGGGTCATAAATTAATTCTCTATATTATTCACATATTACATATTTGTTTTCTTTGACATTTATGGCCCAAAGACACAGTTAATAACGCGGTTACTATAGTCCATTAACCTTCTTTAAGATAGCTGAAGCTGATATGAAACAGTACAACAATAGAATCGCACTCTGTTGCTCGCGTCGATGCCCAATCGATTACGGTGGGGTCACGTCGTCACGTCGCCACGTCGTCACGTCCCCGGCGCGTGGCAGTGCGCGCGAATGTTTGAATTTCCATGCCAAACGCATTGACATGTAAATTTCTAAGATGGCTGCCACGTCGCGCCGGTGTAGCTGAATGCCGATGGTTTAAAATATAAATGCAGTTGTTTAAAACGAGTATTGTTTATTTGTAGGCCTTCTTTTTCAATAAAGGATGGGTAAATATACCCGTATTGGATTCCTGTGAAGTACAATTCCCACCTCATGTCTTCCCGAAATGATGTAGAAGGCGAATAATGGGTACAGCTGTTTCTTTCTTTCAGGGATTGATTAATTCGTGTAATATTTACACCTCACCTGTTAACTGATATACGTGTTGATTAAAGGATAAGGTTCTAGTAAACGTTGCTCTGAGGATTGGGAGGTCAAAAGGTCGTAGGTCAAGGGTTCAAATCCTGGCCATTAATGGATTAATGGATTTGCGTGGTTTTTTTTATACCACAGGGCCGTGTGCTTGTTTGCTACCACAAGCAAACGGCCCGCCTGATGGAAAGTGATTACCGTGGCCAATGGACGTGTGCAGCACCAGGCAGTCACACTCGTGCTGCCGACCCTGTAAACACAAAGAGTTTCTGTGCCATCAGTGTAGAAGACTAAGCAGGAATAGCCTTTGTTCTTCCCACAGACAGCACAAAAACTCTCTAATGAGCTCTGGCTACCCTACTCACCGCCGGGAACACAACACGAGGTTATTATGGCCGCGGTATTCTGTAGGGCGGAGGTACTTCCCCAGTCGGACTGCTCAATTGGCCGGAAATACCGTCGTTTCCAACCTCCTATTTTATTCTATTCTATTCATAATTCTATTTATATCGTATCCTATTAATAAGCCAACGTAATAACTCAATATTAAGTTAATACTATGCTTGTTAGATACCTTAGTACTATAAAGCTGTAGCCTTAAAAAATATATCGCACTGCAGAAATCAAGATCTCAATTCATTTTGATACAACTCGGTGATAATTCGCCCGCAATTGTGCGTATTGATCACGATAAATTTAAATTTCGACTAATACAACCAAACCTTAAATGAACCCTATGCTTATTAGACAAGGTTCAAATTACTTTGCAGACAATTTTGTTCACTGAAATTTATGTACCAAGATATCACCACAAACACATAATCCATCACAGACCACAGTGCGCTACGGTTTCTGGCTATCTATTTCCGTAGAGGCTCGTAGAGGGTCTACGCCGTAGCGGTGAAGAATGAAGCTACAGGTTGCGTTTAAAATTTCGTTTTTGGCGTTTTAATCGAAGGTTTATTTACATAGATTAATTTCTTCAAATAAAATACTTTTTTTTTCTATATTAAATTCATAAAACTTTTCATGATTTTACCACAAAAGTTTTTTTCAACGCAGTTTTTTTTGGAATGCCTACTGTTTTCTCTATTTCTACTGTTTTCTCTATTTTTCTATTGCAATGGACGCAAAAGCTTTAAACTGATTTTGATGTGTTTATTTTCGTGTGAAAGGTCTTGATCAGACTTAAAATCTTACTTTTGTTGGATCGTAATTTTTTTTTAATTACCAAAAGTTGCGATAACATATGTCTAAGCAGGCGGAGCCACGAGCATAGGCTAGCTTATAAAAGATATCAAAATATTGACGTGATTATCGTTATATTTACTGTCGATTGATGTAAAGGGGATTGGGGAGGGGATAAGGGCTACTGCACCGTTTATTACACAGATTATCATCGTACCGTGAAATGGGGATTGGGGCGTAATCCCGTTGTACGAGAAATGAGTTCGTGGAGATAGTATTTCTAAGTTGATATATAATGTTATGAATACCACAGATGTTCGAATGGAAACCGGGACTAAATGCTAAACGTACTCTCCGAGGGTATCACTTTGTTAATTCAATTCAATTCAATTCAATCAATTTATTTCGATCAACATTGAGCGTCGGTAGTTTAGTGGTTTAGAATTCGGCCTTACGATCGAGAGGTCCCGGGCTCGAATCCTGGCCATTACACTACCGATGTGAACCTACTCCTAGCACAAGCAATTTAGCTTAGTTGGAGGGGTTAGAGGGAATATTAGTAATTTCGATATATTCTTTAAAAAAAAAATGAACAAAAAAAAATAAACATACACATAAAAATGGTTAGAATAATACATATGTTAGAAAATAAAAATTTACTTAAATAAATAAACAGTCATCAATGTCAACATAGTTAAATAAAAACAAAAAATAAAAATGTAATAATGATAAAATTCAAATAAGATTAAAATAAAATTGCTTATACTGTTGATTGATGGCACTTGGTGGAACTTGCTACACATCTTCAATGAAAACACTTGTACTATTCCACATTATTTATTGAATCCCTGACCGGTTTCGCCTTACGGCATTATCAAAGGTTTACTGAATACATAATAATGGTTGTGAGCAATTATATTTCTAAACACCATTATTATGTATTATATGAGGCGTGCGTGAATCCCTCGCATCACGCTGCCCTCATGAACCTGCTTCTGTAAGGGCGGTGAGCAGCCATGTCATGGAATCATGGAGGCCGATGGTCTTCGGCCAAGACACGTCGGCGGCGTCGAAGCCGCCAACAGCGGAACTCAGGTGGGAGAATTCTCTCCCGTTCCCGCCCCGCCGCCTCTTTCACGAGCATGACCTACTAGCAGAAAGAGACGGCTAGCAGAAAGAGACGGCTAGCAGATGAGGCTAACTTAATCCCTGTGGTCCATTAAAAGGAAACTAAAATAACATCAATAGAAAATCATATTGGTTTACAGCCTTCCTGTTTCATATTATGAACTCGCCCTCACAACATAATATCATAATACCATTTAGTCCCACCATGATCCCATCCCCTCATATACTTCTCAAACTACCCGCAATTGCTTTACTCGTTAAAAATTATTTGCAACATAACGGATTCAGACATCGTAACTCGCGGCTCAAAGGTCGTTCCCTGCATATAAATTGTCGCTTAATACAAACACGCGCGTCCTGATATCTACACAGGCGGCTAATTGATTGTGTCAAACTGTATGCTGATGCTGATAATTTGCTGCTAAGTTTTTGCTAAGTAGAAAAGTATCTACCATAAAATAATGTATATTTAACAGAGCAATTCTTTAGGCTGCTGCAATGATCCTCAAACTTCATTTGACAAGTTATAAGGGTAAAGTTAAAACGAAACTTCAAAGTACGTTAAATTGGTTAAACATTAAGAACATAGTTTTAAATAATACCACATTTCAATTTTAAATTTTGTTTGTAATGTAATTTTTTTCCAAACCTTGCATTTTCATGATGCTAAATTAATAAATCGATCAACTTTGTAATTATAAAAACGATATTTCAGCAATTTGAAGCTCCTGGCGATTTATTATGTACAAAGCCATACACAACACATATTCTAACAAAATATAGTGAAAATGCCATAACTGGGTATATCCTTTTATTATAACCTCAGTCGATTACAAAATAAAGCTATTCACAAACAGTTAGTCACAAATTTTCTGCCAACTATGGAAAACGTAATAACGCGACGTATTGTGTTACGTAAACGTTTCTTTGTTAAAGCCTAATTGGTTTATTTCCTTTGTTTTCGTATATGTACGCGGGATAGGATTTATTTTTGCAGACATATTTATTTGGCGTATTCTTCTCTCAATATTAAAGCCAATGTTTCTAAGGTTGAGTAATATCGGTAACGTGACACTTCGTTTTAATAAAGAAAAAAGAAAATCATATTTACATACACCAATATTAGAGAAAATGCTCTTAATTTATAAGAATTGGTAATTTTTTTCAGAGAATTTAATATTTGAATTAAGAGTTTTTGTGCTTTCAGTGGGGAGACCTAAGGCATGTCATGTATTATCTTCTACACTGACGGCACAGAAACTCTCTGTTCTAACAGGGCCAGCAGCGCGAGTGTGACGTTCCTGGTGCTGCACACGTCTATAGGCCACGGTAACCACTTTCCATCAGGTGGGCCGTGTGCTTGTTAATCACCGAAGTGGTATACAAAGAAAAGATTTACATGTCTAGAGAAATACAGTCAGTAATGAAATTTATTTCAAATTCTATATGAATGGACCATGACTTTCTGTGAAATATATAATTCAAAATGAGGTCATCCGATAAAGAACTAAAGTTACGGACATAGTTCCCAGAATAAGCAACCTGAAGTGGCAGTGGGCTGGCTACGTTTATCGAAGGAACGATGGCCGTTGGAGCAGACGAATCCTAAAGTGGAGACCGCGAGAAGGCAAACGAAGGGTAGGGCGCCCCCTAGCCAGATTGACTGACGACCTGGAAAAGGTGGCTGGGACAGACTGGATGCGGAAAGCGGAAGGTCCGACGTAATGGCGCACATTGGGAAAGGCCTGTCCAGCAGTATACTACGGCTCTGTATAGGCACGACAACTCACTTGAGCCTTAAGATTACAGGATGCAAATTATCCGCAGAAGGTGCCCTTTTTGAATGAAATTTTAAGCATTCTACATGCATCCCGCGATTTTTGCCTTACATGGGCAATGCTTTAACTACTAAGCTACCAGAACTCGCGCTAACCAATCCAAATTTCTCCTCTCTCCTCTTTAAGGCGACGGCGGAGGGCCTACTGACATTCTCACAAACTTTCAGCACCAATGAATGATTTTTCAATCATTTTTAAACATTGATTTTTTAACTCCTCGGGCCATACAATGTGAATGAAATTTTTAAGCATTTTGCATACTAATTGCGATTAATAAAGGATAAATATTGAATTGGTCTAGGCGGGGTTTTAAGACAACGAACAGTGTACGTGAATGTAAATGTATCGATGTATATTCTGGGTACGTCCAGTTTAGTCGGGATCCGACTAACCCGCCCACTAGATTTGTCATTAACTACAGAGTTAAGGACAAATCCGTTGGGTGCGCTAGTCATTTGTTTAACGTGCCTAAAGCAGTAAAGCATTTACGAGTACAATCATCGCCACACATCCCATTTTAAGCTATACCTATCACTCTCGTATATACACATTTCACTTTTCATCAACTTTTTATCATTGACAAGTTTCTCTTTTTAATCTGACTGTACTTTGTGTTCTTTATTATGTTTATTAATTTCCCCTTTACACAAAAACAATATCCAACCATTCAATGAACACAATACAAAATATGTGATGTTAATATCTCGTATGCGCATAAAAATTAAGTCAAATACAGGCTACGAAACTTTTTGTTTACCAGAAATCCCCTTTATACCGGAAAAGCTATTAAAACTTTGCTGATATGCACCATAAGTTAAACTAGACTGACCTTTCGTATTAAATTTAATCTCAATTTTACTACATGAGTGTGATGAGCAAATTGTGTTCAGGAGTAAATAGTTGAAATTGTTGGCTACAATGGCAAGTGCAGCCTTTGTAGCCAATTTTATCCGGTAATATCAGTTCTATCCCAGCATCCAAAGCTTTATGAGCTCGATTTCCCATCACTTATTTCTCCGGTGTTTATGCATAGTTTAATTCTCTAATAAAGCTAAATTGTTTATGTTAGGACCACTCCTGTAGGAGGAATGACACGACGGTATTTACGTACAATTGAGCAGTCGCGACCCTGTAAACACAGAGAGCTGTATAAAAAATTGTAAAGGCAATGTAACTTAAGAGCGTTTTCACACTCATCCGATATCTGATATCCGATATCGGTGTCGGACACCGATAGCCGACATCCGATAGCCGACACCATATGCTGTTTTCACATTTATCCGATAAAATCGGCCCGATACGGCCATTTGCTTGAAAGCACAGACTAGTTAGGGATGATAGGAGTGAAAAAAAAAAATTTCGACCTTTTTGGCATGACATTGTATCGAGTTTTTTTTCTTATATTCGTGATCAGCGTCTTCAATTAACGAAATGACATGTAACACAAAAAATGTCCTTAAGGTCGAAAATTGCTTGCAGTCGCTGTTTTAGTCTCTTTGTGTTCCGATATCGGGCCAAAACAGTGGTGTTGGCTCCGATAACCGATATCGGGCCGGGCAATGTGAAAGAGAAATACATATCTCATACATTTGACTTCCTCCGATATCGGATATCGGATGAGTGTGAAAACGCTCTAACCAGAGAGAGAGAGAGAACCCTCGTTCTTGTCGGTAGTGGATTCGAACCTAGGAAGTTACTCTTTTTACTGATACATTCAATCTTAAATTCAGATTTTTAAAGTTCTTATTAATTTCGTCCCTTTAAGTACTAATGATCTTTTATTATTACTTTAATATTTCTTTGATGGAAATGTTAAGTGTCAGAGAGCAACTAGTAAATATGAAAATTTATTAACTAATGAAATTAAATTATTCATAGCGTACTTCGTACATAAATGTGCGTTTTTTATGCTAATTAGATGGCAGACAAGCATACGGCCCACCTGATGGAAAGTGATTACCGTGTAACTAAGCAAATATTATAGTGATTTGCAGCGTATTGTAAAATTAAATACCATTATTATTGTTTCAAAATAATAGGGGTTAAAGTATGAACTTGCCGTTTCATTGTAATAGGTACTTCGAATTGACATAGAACCTTCATGGTTTGAGATTTTTGAGTGACACTTTTTCCACATGGTACCTATGTAGATCTTCATTTAAAAATGTGCAACATTCGATTATCGACTTTCAGTTGTTTTTTTTATTCAGCTTAGACAAGAAAGATGGATACTTCGAAAATTCGAGTGATTTTTGAATACGAGTTCCGACGCGGAACTAACGCGGCAGAAACAGCTCGCAATATCAATGTTGCGTTTGGAGAGGGGACTGCTAATGAACGCACCGTGCGATTTTGGTTTAAACGCTTTCGTGATGGAAACTTTGATTTGAAGAACGAACCACGAGGAAGGCCGTCCACACAGGTCAATAACAATGAATTGAAAGACATGGTGGAAGCCGATCCGAGCCAAACTACCCAGGAATTAGCTGCATGGTTTAACGTTACCTTACCAACAATATTGACTCATTTGCGTCAAATCAATAAAATAAAAAAATCTGAAAAATGGGTACCTCATGATTTGACTGATCTGTAGAAAGAAATGCGTGTTGAAACTTGTGTTGCCTTGTTGAATCGATACAGAAATGAAGGAATATTGGATCGAATTGTGTGTGATGAAAAGTGGATTCTTTACGATAACCGTAAGCGAAAAATGCAATGGCTGACCCCAGGTGAAACGCAACAACAGTGTCCTAAAGCAAAGCTTACCAATAAAAAGGTAATGGTAACTGTTTGGTGGTCTCAGCATGGTGTTATTCACTATAGCTTTCTACGATCTGGTCAAGCAATAACGGCAGATGTCTACTGTGCCGAACTCCGAACAATGATAGCAAAACTAGCAGTGAAACAGCCCCGACTCATGAATCGATCTTCACCATTATTGCTCCATGATAACGCAAGACCTCATACAGCACGAGAAACCGTTTTAACTCTACAGGAACTGCAATTAGAAACTATCCGTCACCCTCTGTATTCGCCAGACCTTGCTCCAACAGACTACCATTTTTTTCGTGATTGGGACAATTTTCTATGTGATAAAAAGTTTTCTTCTCAGGAGGCAGTACAAAATGCTTTCACACAGTTTGTCGAATCTAGATCACCAGAGTTCTATCGCAAAGGCATAAATGACCTTCCTACTAGATGGCAGCAATGTATAGATAATAATGGTAATTATTTTGATTAAATAAATACGTTAAATTAAAAAAAAACGAATTTCAATTTGTCAATACAAATCGGCAATTTCATACTTTAACCCCTAATATATTACCTCTTACACCATACCCCAATATCAACTATACGTTCAATCCAACAAATAAACACCACACAATATCGAACACGAACTTTAACTCCGCTGTTGTTAAAAAGCAAGCTGAACTCCGTCCGGGGTATACAGGCGGGCACTTCATTGTCCAACACAACTTGTACTAGGAGCTCGTATAGGGGCGCTGGGGTGTGCACAAAGGGATGAAAGGAACGCAGGTCCTTGACCGCTCGTTTTACTATACCTGAAATAGAAGTATGGATGGTTTATTTCGTATTTCAGGAAAAATTTAAAATTGTGGAATACAATAAAAGTGAGATGAGTTGGGATTCGAGTTTTTGAGATGTTGTGAGACTGTAATTCAAAGAATGAATGCATTTTCATTTAAAATGTAAAATATACTGCTTCCGGGATATTTGGCCATGGTCCAAATGAAACTGCCGTTCCAGACGTTTCGTCGATCACTGCGGTCAACATCTTCAGTCGGTCGGAATTTTCATTTTATAGATTTTCGAAGCGAATACTAATATGTATGGGTTCTTCAAGGAGGTATTAGAACTTCGACAGCACAAATATGACTCCCCTGGTATTGTACACATCCATAGGCCACGTTAACTACTTTCCATCAGATGGTTGTTCGCTTATCGGCCACCTAAGTGATGACGGGTTGCACTCCAGGAGTGCCGGCAGAAGTGAAAACTTTTTATTTCTTTCTTTCTTCGTTATAATATACATAGAAAAAGATAAAAAGAACATACCATACCATACCATACCTATAATATAGCGCCAATCATAGAACCTATCACAAATTTTCTGCAAATTTTCTGGCAGAAGAAATTAATAAATTACAAAAAGTTTGTAGCTAGGAATGTTGTATGACGTCATGTCGTCCTACAAAGCCGTCGGTTACAGGTCAAAGGTCACGTGATCCGGACGCGAGTTTAACACGTGATTCTGATGCGAGTTTAACAATTTTTACCCATCCAAAGCTGCTAAAGAAATTTTCACTTCAAAAATTTAAAAGTTTGACAGTCGATAGTCGGAAGTTTTTACGAATATTACACTTTTCCACTTATTTAACTTCATTTTATATTTTAAAATACATCATCATCCAAACGACAGCCTCCGTGGCGTAGCGTTAGTGAACGCGGCCGCTATGCAAGAGGCATGGGTTCGATCCCCGCTTAATGCAAATATTTGTATGCATGAACATGGGTATTTGCATTGGTCTGGTCGTGCCTCGGAGAGGTCGTTAAGCCATCAGTCCTGGTTGCCACACGAACATCTATGGCGGTCGTTATGGGTAGTTAGAGCCCTCAAAAATCTAACAACTGGTCTAATGCTTCGAAATCGCCTTTGGGTTGTGGAGGTCAAATTGCAGTCTCTTCACGGGAAATATCAATATATCGAAGTTCAGCCAAATCCGCAGTCAGACTGGTAAAAGCGGATCCCTGACTCCAAGTTGATAGCTTAAGATACGAATGGGATTAACGCTGGATGGTGAAGACATCATCATTCAAACATTAAATAAAACTGGCACTTTGTAGTAGAAGATCTGATCACCTATTCCGTTCTACGATTTGGTAAGGTTCAGTTTTACGGAAGTGACTGCTATATAACCACCCCCTTCCCCTAACTTCGAAAGTACAGCCTACACTTGCCTCGTCCTTCAATCAGCTAGTCGTGTGTCCTGTTTCAGACATGCAATGCATAGGGATAAAAATAATGTCCTAAAGAAAGCATTAACTATGTGAGTGGATGGCTACAAGGGGAGAGGAAGACCTAAAAGGAGGTGAATGGACTGTGTGAAAGATGATATGGTAAAGAAGGAAGTGAATGTTGAGATGACTGCAACTAGAGATGAGTGGATGAAACAAACATGTAGCGCTGATCCTAAATAAATTTGGGATAAGGGCAGGAAAATGATTATGACCTTCCAGATTAGTCCTTAAAAGTCTTAATAATGCTAACACACCCTTATAACCTCCTCCAACAATATAGCAAGAAAAATAACAACATAATTTCAAGCTGCAGCTCCCGGCAATGTCAAACACATACGACAATCTAACTTTAAATAGCGTACAACCCGACGTCTCATAGTTCAACACGGTACTAACTTAGCACCGCACTTGCCTTTTTAATCTGAACGTAGCGAACAGATGCTTAGAATGTTTATAAGTTACTGAGAATTACTTACCGACTTGGCGGTTTCTTTGATCTATGTTTTTGTAGGTTCTTTGCAGAATTTGAGATTATTTAGTGTAGTAAGATTTGCGTATGCTTTGACACTAAAAGGTTGCAAGAAAATGTCTAAACTGCGTCTTTGTTCTCAGATCGTAAACAATAACCAAATGGTTTATTTAACGGTAAACGTGTAGCTTATCACCTAATAAACAGGGGAAGTTCTCCGTCTGTCGCAGTTTAGTTTTATTCCAGTCATCTATTAAAAGTTTATTGCTAGTATCAAAATCCACACGAAATTTGTGGCGAACTCTCTATTAAGAAGCACCCGAAGCATCATAATTTGTAAATTAATCTCGTTCAAAATTCCGACGCTTCACAATGACGCTTCGAACGCAAAGCGCGCTTCATGAATAACAATATACACATACATATGTAGCAACCACAGGCCCTATCGCTAAATGCAGCCCATGCATAATGCACGCGTCATCTGCGCGATGCTTCGGGCGTTAGAAGCGTGTGGTGGGAGTGATAGCGGAGCGGAGTGGCTGAGAGATGTGGTATAATTTTAGGTACTATCTAGTTAATTGATTCCTCTAACACATAGTCACTTGGTGACACTAGTACATTATGTACTGGCACAGTATTTTCAACTATATTACGCACTCTCGTTCTTTTTGGAATAAAAATATGATAAACTTTGCTGTTTTACAACATTCTGACCTCTGTTCTGCATTCCCAGGGTACAGAATATGTGTAGAATTGATTTGAATTTAAAAATATTGAACACGTATACGGGAGGAGACATAGAATGAATAAATAGTCTACTGCATATTGAGTATATGGTTAGCACATAACATATAGCCTGGTTCTATTGGTCCTTGCAAACAAATGAAAACTGCACGTTCAGATAATGTAACAAACGTTACTGACCAATGTAAGTAATGCAAGACCTTCAATTATATGTGTCAGAAATAAAATTACTCTTCTATAAGCGCCTGCATCCGCCATTCTATTGCAAATGTGACCACACCTCACTGTTTCATATGCCCTGCTTTTGTGAGGCGAGCGTTTGGTCCAATCTAACGGTTTTACGAGCGACTTAACCATTTAATACCCCACTAGATGTCCTGTAACTCTTCCCTATTAGTTCAATATCTTGCCAGACATACGTTCGTGACTTTGGAAAATCTTTAAGGCTACTAGAAATAAATCACTTTGTAAGTGCTTTCTTGTACGTCACTTAGACACGATTCTAATATTGTGGTTGGCTGGGTGATCGTATTACATACGCGATTGGACGTCTAAGGGATGAATACTATCGTGAAATAGACATATCCTTCATCCATCATGTGAGTACTAAGCACTTGTCGTTGATGCTTTTCATTTTAGTCTACTCATGGTCTAGCTTTTACCTACAACTACGTCTTAAAATATAATTTTCTCAAACATGCCATGAAATATTGACATTATGTTTTTCTTAATAGTCTGCGAAGTATGACGTTTCAGGCGCGGCTAGGACAAGAGGCCGGTAATGGAATTTCATACAAACCTTGCAGGCCTAGGCCGTCAAAGTCCTCTTTTTTTATTTCGTTTCCACATAAATTTGTGGCAAAGGCATCGACACTGCCACTATGCTTATTAAAAAAAAACAATAAACGACTTGGTATATACTTCGAGCAGTTTTATTTAAATAAAAAATCCACATTAACATAACTAATAACACATTATTATCAATTGTTTTCTTAACTATACATATAAACATTGAAATATTAATATTTAATTTAGTTGCAACAAAGTGACATTTAACAATGACAAGTGTCACTGTTCGTTCAGAAACGTGCCTTTATACTTTTTTAAGTAACATGATAATGAACATAAATGTATATAATAATATAAATAAGCATAATATAAATATCAGACATAAAAACAATCTTGTAGTTTGTGATAGTAGACTCCGTAAAATTAGTCATTCTATCCGGGGCAACTGTATACGCTTTTTTAACAAGCTAATGCAATTATGGATTTACCAGTGGATAAATTTAAGAATGTAATTAAAACTAAACTTTGCCAAAAGGCTGTTTTAAAATCTAAGAATATTTAGATAATAAACAAGCTTGGAAATGTGCTGATCGCTCAACTATGCTAGGTACTCAAGCAAACTATTGTATTTAGACTAACTTGACTAAGCAAATATTTGTAAAGGAACAAAAAAAATGCCCGCTAAATTTTGTGCCGGAGTCTTCTCAGGTCGGGGCTGCGTTTCGAACTGGTCGTCCATTTGCCAAACTAGATATTTTTTTAATTTCTCATTTTGTTAGTACCCTTTAAATGGTCTATACAAAATAATAGATTTTCGACTTTGTTAGCGAGAAATAAGAAATATAAGAAAAAGGGGAAAAGGATATTAATAAAATTTCTTTATATTTGTTTCCAAATCTTCTCCAATACTTTTTTCAATTCAATCTCCAAATTTATATTTTCAATAGTTAATTTCATGATTAACACTGTCCATTTTATTTCATTATTTACATGCCGACTGCTTTCTTTCACCTCAGAGCTCGAGGTCTACTTATTCTTCCTCCTTCTTTCAAGTTTACCTATCATGGCTTTTTTGGGAGCGACATCAATCTTAAATCCCAATCTCGAGGATAAAACCTACGCTATAGCCTCACTAGTTTATCAAAAGTGGCATTGCTTGTGTTCGGAAATGTTCCATTTTTGTGCTGTCAATGGCTTGTCTTGCTTTATCTTCTACACTGATGGCACAGAAACTCTCTGTGTTAACAGGGTCGGCGGCACGAGTATAACTCCTCTGGTGTTGCACACGTCCATTTAGACCATATTAACCACTTTCCATCAGATGGGCCGTGTGCTTGTCTGCCACCTAAGTAATATAAAAAAATGTTTCTTTATTTGCCGTGAATACACACCATGTTACACGCATGTTCACATAATATATAATGTATCACATCAGTATGCGACATACTACATATTAATTACAGCTCCAGGTCCCTTGTGTGGCAAATTGGCGAACAATGGGTGGGGTTTGCGACAAAACAGAAAATTTCCCTGAAACTCATTACATAAGTGATTGAGCGTTTCGGGACAGTGATGACGTCATTTTAAAAGTTTGTATTATAATGACTGTGTGTGCTTTGATTAATTATAGAGTGTGCTCGTGAAGAATTCCCCTGGCTCCCGTAGCGATGGAAATTTTGAAGGGGTATTGGATATTTGAATGTAATTATATATTTATGTTTGTTTACACCTAAAGGAAAAAAGAAGTTGTTAAGCAAGCAATCGTCATGATTTGAATATAATTTTAAAGAATATTAGTAGCTGAAATTATTAATTTACCTTTGAAGATAATCTACATTTCTTATGTTAGGAGTGGAATTAGGTCGGTAGTTTAGCGGTCAAGATTTGAACCAGGAGCGCCAGATTCATATCGTTGACTTCTTAGTTATAAAATAATATATGTTGCTGAACAATTCCTCTGTCGGCAAAAGCATTGGAATTTTAATTACTTAAACCCTTGATACACAACATCAGCACAGTAATCTGTAGGCCACATAAAGATTAATGTGTTCCATGAAAGTGAGCCATCGACATGTCCCAAGAATGTTTCGTAGCTATTAAAATTATGTTTTAAGACAAACGGCGTATACAATTAAAAATAACGATGATATTAGTGATGAAAAATGGCTGGAAACTTTTATTATCACAACTATGTTTTTGCTTATATATAATTAAGCTTGCCTTAAAAACATTATGTTAGTAACTTCCTTATTTTATGAAAGCTAGTGTTCATAGCCATGCTTGCACGTAGAATAATGAAATGAAAGGAACATTATAGTTTTCTTGAATCCATACTAATATTAAATGAAAGTAACATTGTCTGTCTGATACGCTTTCATGCTTATTCTTTGAATTAATTGTAATGAGATTCGGTACACTCATGGACTAGATCTTGCGAAATAACGAACCGCTAGTAAATTTATAAGCGACACTGGTTACAGAAAATAAAACACAGTAAGACCGCAGACATTGTACCAAGTGGTATCACTTGAGACAATGTGTACACTGCAAATTTTCTTTCGGAAATATAAAAAAAATAACATGCTTTTTTGTGCAGCTGTGTAAAAAAATAATCCTAGTTACTTACATTTCCATCAAAAATCAGAACACCAATCTACACGCCACAGAAAGATTAATGATTTCCATGAAAATAAGCCATCGAGGCGCCCCAAGAATGTTTTGTTGCGTGTTATTATAATCATTTAAGTATAACACTGTAGATATGTTACATTCAAGACCCCACCCCACTTAATACTGTTTACTAATACGCGTAGACTTACGCAAGTGTGGTATTGAATTAGAAGTGACATTCATAAGAGTATCATTTTTTGTGGAATTCTTCTACTTGAGATTGTTTCATATCTGATACCTCTCTGGCAAATTGTTTGCCATTTTTTAATGCAACCGGGAGCAATTTTTCGAATGCATTTAAAGTACACAAAGGGACCCCGTGTCCGTTTTTTTTATTTTTGATTGAATTATTAGCTGTTATGAGAGTGACTACCGTCTGATCTCTTAAACTCGAGACGAAAGGCTACGCTAGTGTCTCATACTTTGTTTAGCAGATGTACTGACAGTCAGTAAGGTTACTGCAAACTTTACTACCCTGTACTTACGGCCCTGTGTATACAGTTGTGCATTCAAATATCAATATACGAAGTAATCTACATCAATCACCTCACACAACACAAACATACATTCTCATTTATTTCCTAAACAGTAACCGAAACCGCTGAAAACGAAAGCCTTTCAAAAACTACCGAGTCAGCTTACAACAAAAACTCCTTACGCGACTTAATTAACTCTAAACAGATGGAGCTGAAAACATATAACATTCGCCTTAAATCGTTGCAAACACCAACATAACTTGATCTTTGTTAACCACAAATACCGACATTAAATATTCCGTACCCAGGTGCTGAGAGAGGTCGTATTAAAATGGTGGTTTTGGAGGTATATTTCGAAATATGGCGTTGCTAAGTTATGATATATTGCTTAATTAAAGATAAGTGCTGAAATAAATGATATTATGGTCTACCGACCATAATATCATTTTTGCTGTTGAGGGTTGTTGTGGGTGAGAGGTTAAGCCTTACGGCTGGGAAACAATAATTTTATGTAACTATTTTCACCTTGCTTTAATTATGATAAAATTTATAGTGGCTGGAACAACCGTTCGATCAAACACACCAATGTCTTTTCGATGCTTTTCGAAGTTATGTGTATATTTATCGCAGGTTTATAAGTGCCCGGTTAATGGCAATAGGCTCGCCACCTATTACATTGGGACCTAAACATAAACTGGCGAAATGTGAGTGCTATCACCTCTGCCTACCCCTTTGGGGATATAAGCGTGAGTTTATGTTGTTATGGATTTTATTGGAAATAACTGGAATATAAAATGGTTTCTGGTGAAGAGGAAGATGAGCCTGCATCACTTGGGTGGTCTTAGGTCATCTATATGATAAGCACAAGTGTAATAAGGCGAGTCTAGCTGAAAAATTAATAAAAATATTCTCTCATGATGTACACCATTTCTACAGATCCTCCGGATTCCGCATTCAATCTTAACGGCCATCGTTCCTTCGACAGACCGACACGCTGAAATTTTGTACATGTAAATACCTAATTTTAGTTAGTATATATATGGTATAGATTCCCGTCTCCGTGGCGTAGCGGTAGTGAATGCGGCCGTAACGCGGGAGGCGCGGGTTCGATCCCCGCTCAGTGTAAACATTTGTATGCATGAATATGGGTATTTGCATTAGTCTGGTCGTGCCTCGGAGAGTATGTTAAGTCGTCGGTCTCGGTTGCCATACGAACATCTATGGTAGTCCTAACGGGTAGTTGGCGCCGTCAAAAGTCCAACAACTGGTCTAGCTACAATGCTACGATATCGCCTTTGGGTTGTGGAGGTCAGATGGCATTCGCTTCACTGAAAATATCGAAAGTTAACCAAATCCGCAGTTGGACTGGTAAAAGCGGACCCCAGACTCCAAGTTGATAGCTTTGGATGCGACTGGGATTAACGCTTGGATGAAGAGATCCCTGGAATAAATTCCTGTGAGTTGTAAGAACAGGATCCAAAGTCCATGCAGTTGGAGCCACAGGCAACAGCTCGTCTGTATATCTGGGTCTCGATTCTTTTTTATACCACTGAAGTGGCAGACAAGCACACGGCCCACCTGATGAAAAGTGGTTACTGTGGCCTATGGACGTGTATAACACCAGGGGAGTCGCACTCTGGCTGCCGTCCTTGTAAACACAGAGAGTTTCTGTGCCGTCAGTGTAGAAGACAAAGCAGGAATAGTCCTTAGTATTCCACAAAAACTCTCCAGTGAGCTCTGACTACCCTACTCACCGCCCGGGTACACAACACGAGGTTATTCTTGCCGCGGTATTTTGTAGAGTGGAGGTACTTCACCAGTCGGACTGCTCAATCTGACCGAAATACCTTAGTGTCATTCCTCCTACTAGATTCTGCTAACGCAAAGTCACTGGTATACCATGAACACTGCAATAAAAACAAATTTAATTGTAGACTTTAAAGCAATGTCTTTAAAGTATAAAATTAAATGGCTTATGCGACTCATTTCATTTTATTTTGCACTTTAAGCTTGTTGTAATAAAGTCTACAATTGAACGCCATATCTTGCTGTGTCAGTGTTATGACAGCGGTTTCGCTTTATCAGAATTGAGGGCCGATGCTTGCTAGTGTACCCTCATACCTACTAGAAACTACTGCTAGAAATTTGATGACACAAATTTCAGCCGGGTGGGTATCACCGTGCACTATTGCGAAAAACCCTCCATAGTAATCCAATCTCGATTGGATTGCATTCCAAGGTCAGCAAGTGCATAGCCGGGCAGGGAGGATTGTGGTCGCAGCACTAGTGGGACCGGTGGGTGTCACGCGGTGCGCAGAAGACAATCCTCTCTTGATGAGGCCTGAGTGCCACCTTTGTTACCATATAATGATGTATGCAATGGTGACCTCTTTCCTGACACTTTGCCCCATGTAAAAAAAAATACAGTCTACTTTCAGTACACACTATTAAGCAATATATTTTCCATATTCTAAATTACAAAATATATTTCATTTTCTCGTAAACCACCAGCCTATTGAAGCCTCAAAGCCGAAGACTTAATATTACGATGTCAGTAATATAATTCTGTTCAATTAGCTCGCAGTGAAGAGATTAATGGAGAGTTGCGATTGGCGAAGCGCGAGGGGGTTAATAGGAGTGAGGATGGATTACATTTGTTTATTTTCGGTTTAATTTCTACTAATTGGATAGATAGGCAAATAGTTACGAGTGTTTAGAGCGGGACTCAGTGGTTCCCGGTTAGGAAAAAACTTTATTTAAATAAAATGATTTAAGGCAGATCACACGTTTTATTTGAACGGTGACAATAGTAAAAGTGAATGTAATTAATTATGAGTTGTCATTTTGATCAATTATATCTTGGTGAAGTTTCTACGCGGCTTGCTCCTCTAATCATTTCAGGCGTGAACAACGAGAATGGATAGAAATATAGATATATATACATACATATACTTTTTATTAAACATAACACGTGGGGTAGTCAATTATACAACATTTGACTACCCCACGTGATTATAATATAATATTATAATCATGTAAAGTTTAGAGAAAAATCTAACAAGGAACGAATTCATATTATACAGTTCGAAATTCTTAATATAACAATTTCCAGAATTATCCATACTAATATTATAAATGGGAAATGTGTGTGTGTGTGTGTGTGTGTGAGTGTGTGTGTGTGTGTGTGTGTGTGTGTGTGTGTGTGTGTGTGTGTGTGTGTGTGTGTGTGTGTGTTCGTCCGTCTTTCACGCCTATTTATCCCTGGACTTCCAGAAAGGTGTAGCCGTAGGCAAGAGTTAGTCATTATTATTATAAAAGCTCTATTTAATTATTTTGAGTATAAAAGTCTTTGTAACTACAACAGATTTTCATATTATTTTATTGTTAAACTATTCAAAGCTGAAAACACTTTGAAACTGATTACAATATAACTTGTACTTAATTATAACTTAATGTAGAATATTTTGAATTTAATCAAAATATATGTAACTATGCCAAGTTGCTTTTGTTCAATAAATAATAGGTCATAATTACGAGTAGGTATGTAGGAAATAAATTACTGTCTGCTGTTATAACAATTTTACAGAAGAATTAAGGTACAATATAAATAAATAGAAATTATGATTTTGGTGTTCAATATGGCAAAGGAGATGTTTCATTTCGGGCCTGGTCGGAGTTTCGTATATCAATAAATCGAGAAAATTACCTAGAATTTGGCAAAAATGTACATATCTTGTTTCAATGTTTCTTGGCGGTGTACACAAATGATAATTGTTAATTATTTTCAACATGGCAGCCTCTATGAAATTCAAATATTTCACAATGAAACGATCTACATGTCAGCTATCACCTGTCACCGTCAACTGTCATGGTTGCCGGCCGTGTGTTGTGTCTTTCTTTGGTCAATGGTCATCGTACCTTGAGATTTAGTTCGCTGTGCATATTATATGAATTTCGGAAATCTTTGAAACAACTTGGCTTGTATACTTCGGATTTTGTACTGTGTGATTCTGTGTTTACCTGGCTTTCGTTTTTGGACTGTTGCTCTGCTTACCTGTTGACTCGGCTTGTTTTTAAGGACTCTGATTTTCTGATTCGAATAGGTTTCTGTTGTAAGCAATCAACTTCATACTGACTCATTAGCAGTTAAAAAAATAATTTCAATTGCTTGGTAATACAAGTTTCATTGTAAAGTAACATGTAAGGCAACGTGGTTCATTTCAGTTGGAAATATCTGAGCACTAGCTGTTGCCCGCGGCTCCGCCCGCGTGGATGTCGGTTATCGTTTAGTGTTGATCCGACGCTATTGAGCATTAAATTCGCCTCTCTACTCAACTTTGTCCTCGACTATGTACTCACCTCTGTTCTCGACTTTCTACTCGCCTCTGTATTTGAATTTATACTTGACTGTCTACTGACTTCTCTGTTCCCTCTCTACTCGACGTTGTACTTTTCTCTATACTTGCCTTTCCATTGGCCTCTCTACTTGCCCATCCATTCGATTTTCTTTTCGTCTGTCTACTTGACTCTCCACACTTGCCTATCTACTCGCACCTCTACTCAACTCTCTATTCGATCTCTACTCGCCACTACATTCATCTTTCCACTCGCCTCCCTATTTGCCTTTACAGCATTATATTTGATTCTATACTCGCCTCTCCACTGGCTCTCTAGTCGCATATCTACTCGCCCCTGTAGTCGACTCTACTCGACTTCCAATCTTTACACGCCTATCCACTCGTCCCTATAACAATCTCTACTCGCCTCTCCACTCGCTTCTATATTTGGTTCGCTACTCGACTATATCCGTACCGAAGCTCTAATCCACCTTTGTACCATATTTCATGAGGTCATCTTAAAAGAAATTCTTACTATTTATGCCATATTCACCCTCTTTTTTGTGCCATTGAAAAATTATAAACTTTAATGCCAACGCCCTATTCCCCTCCCCTCTCCCCCTTCTATCCCTTTTTTCGCGATAAGGGTTTTTTTTTTACGTGCGGGAAATCCCCACGGATACCCCCCCCTTCGGAGCCGAAGGGAGAGGTTATGTCGGACTCGAACCGACTAAACCGCACGCCGTCTGTGGGTCGATGTGCTAGGCCGAAGGTGAGGTTGTCTTGTGACATATCCCTCGCACCCCGGCTGACCCAGGGCCATTCCTGTCGGTCTGGCACTCCTCGGGAGGGGGGACCACGCGGTCCCCGACTCGCCCACGGTATGGGGGGGGGGGCGCGCATCGTCCTACGATGCGCGCCGCCGCCGTGGCCTGCTTCTGCTAGAGTGACGAGCGGCTCCACCCGTCACCCTCAGGCCCGCGCTCATGGGGGGCGGAGGTCGGTTTGCGCCCTCCGACGCCCGAGCCGCCTTCGAACGCGGCCAGCGATGTCCGCGAGTCTTTCTCGCTCGCTGCGCCGCGCCCGCTCTGCTGTCTCCTTCACGAGCATGACCTGCTCGCAGAAGGAGGCGCTGGCCGCCCACGCATCATCGCCGCGAGCAGGGTGGAGAGCGTGAGCACTCTCACCCCCAGGGCCGTCACAAGATCCCGCCTCGGCGCTTCAAACGCCGGACACTCAGTGAGCGTGTGCAGCCCCGAGTCCACGCTCGCGTCGCAGTGATGGCACTCGGGCGTTGGCTCTATGCCCATCAGATGCAGGTACCGCCCGAAATTACCGTGTCCGGTAATGACCTGCGTCTGACGGTACGAGAGGCCACCGTGTGGCCTCTCTAGCCACTCCCCCATGAAGGGGTAGCCTATGTCCATTTCCAACCTCTAATCCATCTCTATACCAATTTCATCAAGATATCTTCAAAATTGTCAAACTTACATACCCTTGCCCTATTCCACCCCTTCAACTCCCTTTTTCGCGTCAATAGGTAGTCTATGTTCGTTCCCAAGCTTCAATCCATCTCTGTACCAAATATATCATCAGGATATCATCAAAAATAACAAACTTTCATATTAACTATCTAGTCCTTATCCCCCCTCCCCCTTTTACCACATTATTCGCGATCAAAGGTAGCATATGTCCGTTACCAAGCTCTAATTAATCTCTGTACCAAAATTTCATCATATTCATAATTGTCAATCTTTAATCCCTTATTAACACCCCCCACCCCCTATGCCTCCATTTTCGCGTCAATAGGTAGCCTATGTTCGTTCCCAAGCTTCAATGCCTGTGTTCGTTCCCAAGCTCTAAACTATCTCTGTACCAAATTTCATCAAGAAATCTTCAAAAATGACAAACTTTCATACCAAGGCCCTAGTCCGCCCCCCTTCTACCCCCCTTTTCGCAATAAAAGGTAGCCTATATCTGTATCCAAGCTCTAAACTATCTCTGTACCAAATTTCATCAAGAAACCTTCAAAAATGACCAACTTTCATACCAAGGCCCTAGTCCGCCCCCCTTCTACCCTCCTTTTCGCGATAAAAGGTAGCCTATATCTGTTTCCAAGCTCTAAACTATCACTGTACCAAATTTCATCAAGAAATCTTCAAAAATGACAAACTTTCCTCCCAAGGCCCTAGTCCCCCCTTCTACCCCCCTTTTTGCGATAAAAGGTAGCCTATATCTGTTTCCAAGCTCTAAACTATCTCTGTACCAAATTTCATCAAGAAATCTTCAAAAATGACAACCTTTCATACCAAGGCCCTAGTCCGCCCCCCTTCTACCCCCCTTTTCGCAATAAAAGGTAGTCTATGTCCGTTCCCAAGCTCTAAACTATCTCTGTACCAAATTTCATCAGGAAATCTTCTAAAACGATAAACTTTTATCCCAAGGCCCTGGTCCCTCCCCTCCCCTTTTTCCCCCCTTTTCGCGATAGAAGGTAGCTTATGTTCGTTCCCAAGCTCTAAACTATCTCTGTACCAAATTTCATCAAGAAATCTTCAAATATGACAAACTTTCATAGTCCGCCCCCCTTCTAACCCCCTTTTCGCGATAAAAGGTAGCCTACTTCCGTTTCCAAGCTCTAAACTATCTCTGTACCAAATTTCATCAAGAAATCTTCAAAAATCACAAACTTCCTCCCAAGGCCCTAGTCCCCCCCCTCCCTTCCACCCCCCTTTTCGCGATAAAAGGTACCCTATGTCCGTTCCTAAGCTCTAATCTACCTCTGTACCAAATTTCATTAAGATATCTTCAGAAATGACAAACTTTCATAAAAACTTTCACCCCCTATTTCCCCGCCTTAAACCCCCTTTCTCGTGATAAAAGGTAGCCTATGTTCGTTCTCAAGCTCTAATATATCTCTGTTCCAAATTTCATCTAGATCGGTTCAGCGGTTTAGGCGTGAAAGCGTAACATACAGACAGACAGACAGACAGACAGACAGAGTATGGATTTGGAAGCAGTGTCCACAACAACCACATCCCAACAAAACCCCTTATATATAAGGGGTCGTATAAAATCTCGCCATCAATCAGGAAGAACATATTATACATATATACTGGTGGCGAGTCAAGGAACAAGTTGGGATGACAGAATAAAAGGTTTTTATTGTAGCTGTATTGCTGGACAACGAACAGTAGGTTGTTGTGCACATATAATGACGATTGTTTGGTATTTGGGTTGGGCTCGGCATCAAGATACTATTGCTGCACCGGCTTCATTTTTGGATGACATTTTAATTGTAAGGGATGATGTAGAAAATGAATAAAAATTATATAGTCCAACACTGTTTTATTTACTATTATACACCCTACTGTATTAGAGGTTCACATAGTATTCTAAATAAGCTATATGCCTTTTATTTTTTCTGACTAGATCAGGTAGATCTTTTAAAGAAAGGTCAAGATATGTTTAACATGACATGGTAATTGTATGAAATAATAAGATATTTGAGCCTAAATCTATTATAGATTATTGCAATCCTGTCATTATACTATTGGTGGTAATAATAAACAGTAGTGTGCTGGTCGGATGGGTTGGTTTACGGTTTACATCAGGTTTCCCTCTATGGCTACTTAGGACATCGAAGTCCCAATGTAATAGGTGGCGAGCCTATTGCCATTAACCATTAATTACACACATAACTTCGAAAAGCATCGAAAAGTCATTGGTGTGTGCCATGGTAAAACCTAGGGTCGAACCAGAGACCTCGTCTCAGCAGTCCATTACCCATACCATTAGGCTACCGCGGGTCTCTCTAAGCAGTCTAAGCATAAAAACAAAAATAGTGTATTATATCATGAAATATCATAACAAATAAGTCGTAATGTCATTCATTGACATTTTGACATTGACATTTGACAATTCTCAAAGAAAAATGAAGGATCAGATTCAGAGGAGATCAAGCGCCATGACAGTTTTTTGGTGTGTTGCAATTCATTATGTAAATTCTCGCTTTGTACATCGAAATACAAGCTTTTTATGCTAAATAAATAGTTTTAAACGGTTCTTATTAATACGTCCCTTAATTACATATACTTTACAATGACCAGGCCGGGGCTCCATACATTTTGAAACAACTCCTTTGGTTTAGTCAAGTTTAGCATCGGCAGCGCGAGTGAGACGCCCCTGGTGTTGCACACGTCCATAGATCACAATAACCACTTTCCATCAGGTGGGCCGTGTGCATGCCTGCCACGTAAGTGGTATAAAAAAATCAGAATCATAAATCTCTACCTACCCGTTAGGTGATACATAGTCGTTAGTACATTAAAGTCCCATACCTACCAAAAGGCTAACATTAACTTAATAACAAAATCCAAACTAAAAATTGAATTCTCTCTATAAGTTCCAACCACTTAATTCACACACCATTGCGATTCCCCAAAATCAGTTACCCCAGGATTAACAGGGTGTAAAACAAACAAAATTTGTAAACAGCACACCCTTTTACGTTAGTGCAAAACTAATAACGAAGCCTGGCAATCTGTAACTTAATTCCGGGAAAAAGGTCAGTGGTCTAGTGACGTAACTCCTGTGTACAGAAGGACTTGTTAACGGTCAAATTGCGCAAGTCCTATTTTTAACTTGCTGAGCAAATTTGAGGGGTAAGGCCCAATCGGACACGTCACGATCTTATTAGCCGTGCGAAGTAGTAATTGGTTTGTGATTATGAAACTTTATCGGTTTAGATGAAACGAGGATGAAAGACAAGCAAGTAATTCTATGTGTGTCATTCGAGAGTGGCTGTCTTATGCAGAAAAAATTGAAGTAAAGCTAAGAATGAAAATCTCCGGCACTTTCTAAAACTGAATATAATTGATAATTTTATTTTCATTGCCCAATATCCGCTTTACAGCATTAACTCCTCCACTTCAAGTTATCATATCATCATATTGGTCTACACTTTTTATTACCGAACAAGCTCCAAAAAGATTATGATACTTCTCGTTTTATTTTTCGAAAATGTAACAGTAATGAGTAAAACGTATATACATACCATTATGTTATAACAAACAACTTAATACAATTTCCAAAACCTTTTGAGTTACTCCAATGGCTGTTTATTCGAACGAATTCAAGCTTCACTTAACTAAAACATTGGAGCTATGCTTTCACCACATAATCAGACATAACGCTCCACTTAAACGACAAAGAGAATCGTAAGCATCTTAAATTAAATGATACACAACACAAAATACACATTATACAAACACACAACATACATTATACAAACACACACACAAAACTGCATCACACATCCATTTAATTACACATCAAAATCCAAGATGGCGTACATCGCCGCATTTGTGTATGCCCTAATTCTCGTGTCACAATGTCGGAACATCACTGCACGGGTTGTACTCGACAAGGGCGAGCGGGAACGAGCCTCACGCCCTGATTATTGCAGCCGTATCGTGCTTTTTTGTTCCGTAATTCCGAATTTTTCTGTGAGCAGGTGATACGATGTTTTCTTTTTAATGAAGATATTTTAAATTTCTGTTGAAAAGTTGAGCCTAATGGAAAACTATAAATAGCTTAACGGGGTCAAATTTATTGTTGTTTTGTGATTTTGTAATTGTAGTATGAAGCTATCTTGAATTCCAAGAGTTTTGTATCGTTTACAACGACCTGTACAATTTGAATATTTCTTTTTGTATTTATCATGCTAAACATTTAAGAAGAGACCGCGGTAGCCTAGTGGTATGGGTAATGGACTGCTGAGACGAGGTCTCGGGTTCGATCCCAGGATGTCCATGGCACACACCAATGACTTTTCGATGCTTTTCGAAGTTATGTGTGTATTTATCGCAGGTTTGTAAGTGCCCAGTTAATGGCAATAGGCTCGCCACCTATTACATTGGGACCTAAACATAAACCGACGAAATGTGGGTGCTAGCACCTCTGCCTACCTCTTCGGGGATAAAGGCGTGAGTTCATGTTATGTTATATATGTAAAAATTTAAATCGATTTTAAATAGAAGAAATCATTCATTGGTACCAATAGTTCGTAAGAATGTCGGTAGATGCTTCGCCCCTATATGAAAATATGAAAGGAGAAATTGGGATTGGTTAGGGCATGGTCTGGTCTGGTAAGTGGTCAAAACATTGCCCGTGTAAGGCGAAGATCGCGGGCTTTTTTTGAAGTGAAAACTTCTTTAGCGGCGTTGGATGGGTGAAAAGTGTTAAACACGCGTCAGGATCGCTTGATCTTTGGACCGTAACCGACGACTGACGTCATACAACATAAGCTATAGACTGTCTATTTTGCAAGATTCGATAAATAGCATCGTAGTCGACTTTAAGTCCTTATGGTTTCAGATAGTACCGGCTTCAATACTGGCCTTCTGACACTTTTTGAGATTATTTTTTCTTTTTGTAATTTATTACTTTTTGTGATTATTTTTTCTTTTTGTAATTTATTAATTTCTTCTGACAGAAAATTAGTGATAGGTTCTATGATTGGCGCTATATTATAAGTATGGTATGGTATGGTAGGGTATGGTATGGTATATTCTTTTTATCTTTTTCTATGTATATAGCGAAGAAAGAAAGAAAAAAAAGGATTTCACTTCTGCCGGCACTCCTAGAGTGCAACCCGTCTTTTTTTCTATTTAAAAACGCCCTATACTTCAGATTTTGATAGCGTTCATGCGTTATGGTGCCCGCTTTTTGTCTACTCAACCATTTACTCATATTTGCCACATGCACTTAAAATATTTCAATATGATGATGACAGTAAAACCTAAAACGACTGAGCAAATGCGTCCCTAGACAAGTGGAAATTCTTTAGTTGTCTTTATAGAATACTAGCTTTTTCCCGCGGCTTCATCCGCGTAGATGTCGAGTTTCGCGACCAAACATAGCATATGTCCTTTTTCAAGGTCTAATGTACTCCTATATCAAATTTCATTAAAATCTGTTGTCAGTGGTTTAGGCGTGACAGACGAACGAACAGACACACACACATTTACACACACATACGCACACTCACATACACAATTTCCCAATTATAATATTAGTATGGATGATGACAAACTTTTGACAGGTGTAAACGTACTTCAATCTCTTACATTTGTCCTTCTATTTTGTGCTACAAACGTATTCATTTGTCTAATGGGGCTGGTACTTTATATTCAACTACATACATATAATTTCAACCAAACATAGCTTCGATAGTGTTTGCGTGAAAGGGAATCAGAATTCCGTATGATTTCAAAGAACCAATTTGTTCTGACCTTTTGTTTGTACGGGGTAGCATATAATTGAAAGGTCAAGCTATTGCTTTGAATCAAAAGTATTCGTTGCCGCCGCGGTCATGGGTCCTCCCTTTATTGTTATATAGGATAATATATTGGTGATGAAATCGATCAAATGCAATCGATTGTTGCTTTTTTATACCACTTAGATGGCAGACAAGCACACGGCTACCTGATGGAAAGTGGTTACCGTGGCCTATGGACGTATGCTACACCAGGGGCGCTACACTCCCGCTACCGACCCTGAAGAAACCTTCCCATGCCCTTCTTGAAAAACCACATATTGTAGTCGCTTGGGAAACTCACAGCAGGAAATTCATTCCACAACCGGAGCGTGCGTGGGATGAAGTAGGATAGAGGAGAATCGAGGATGAATTCCCTGCCTAAGGCGAGCGGTGCGATGATAGAGTGTAGCTGTGAGAATCATGTTGCTATTGAAATTTTCAAAAACCTACCAAAAACGTGCCTTTTTAATTTGTCTTTAATTTTGAAAGCAGGTAAAGATTGCACGGTCCTTGGTCAGCGGAAATGACGGGTGAGGTAGGGTAGGCGCATATTTCGCATTAAAAAATTAAGTATTCTAGCAGAAGTGTGCGCCGAAGCATTGTCGTTATGCCAGAGAAGCTGCCGGTTTGCTAACTTCGGCCGCTTGTCACTCCAAGCTGACAGTATCTATGGGGCGCAGACTATCACATACTATTCAGAGATAACGGTTTTTTTGATCTTCTAACACCACAATAGCAATATGACCTGTCTCGTAGAAAAATACGGCGACCATTTGCTTCTGCAAGCTTCGTGTACGACGATATTTCGTGAGTGTTGGCTCACTGTCAAAGCTCCATACCGTCGACTATCACTTTGTTTCAGGATCTTAGTTATATAGCCATTTTTTCTTTCTCGACGTTTTTTCTTTCTCGCCGCCATAAATTATAAAATTACACCAATCCACGCGTTGACCTTTTTGCTCATCGATGATTTTGTGCGGAACGCTTACACAGAAAAAGGTGGTCGTGTATGATCCGATGATAATTTTTCCCTCGAGCTCTATATTGCCGATTTGCACGCATAAGATTTTCGACTGCTCAAATATTTTCTTGAGTGACCACTGTTAGCGGCCGACCAGTCTTCGACTCATTTTCAAATCACAGCTTTCGCGTCCGCTTCTAAATTCAGCAAACCAGTGAACAAGCAGATTCACCAAAAGTAGTAACCAAGAGTTCAAAACACTCTTGAGGCCTTAAACTTTTGTTATAGTCATAATAAATCATTGTCCGAAAAACTCTTCGAGTGAGCTCCATTGGTACGAATGAATTCCCGTCAGATACTCTCAGAAAAAAAACCTTGAACCAATGAATATTCCATATTCAAAATTATTGTTCAATAACAGGCCGATAACTAGAGTTCTAAAATGCCAGTGATAAATTAATGAGTAAAGAGTATCTAACTTCTTTTGGCATGCCCCTCGTATTACTAAGAAGTAGCAATGAATATAACACGACTACCGAAGATATCAGCTAATTAATATACCATGTCGTGGTACCGCCATAATTAATTATCACCAATGATTGACATATCTGGGACAAGTCCTTTCATTCGCTCGCATTGAGTGCTGGAGTTCGCACTTATAAGAGTCTATATTGGGATATATTTGGGGTCATCCTATTGTGTGACTGATGTAAAAATATATCAATTGTTAGGGTGTATAAACTTTTCTGTTATTGGCAGGTAATTAACTAAGATATTGCTGAAAGGTTATGCGATAATGAATAATATTAGGCTAGCGGAAGATTTGGACACAAATATTTTCGGCCACTTATTCGAAAATACACTTGTAGCTCTTATATTTGGATTCAATCACAATATACTACGTACAAGAATAATGAAGATATAGATATAAGAGATAGTTATACATTTTATCCAGATTTATTTAGTTTTATTACCATTTCCAACGTTTTGTTTTCACTTTTAAAAAGCACCGTAATACCGGGTATCGGGACAGTGAAATCCGATTTTTTGAAAGGGTTAACATATGCGCGAATGTGCTTATTCGTCACGTAATATCTAGCTGTATCCCTTCCACGTAGGATTACCTCCCCTCTCCCCTATTTGGGGCTATTCATTCAGGTGACCACCCAGTTTCATACAACTTACAAGTCTTATTTCAATCAAGTATCGTAGATATAGTATGGTACCAAAATTAAATACATTTTATCACTCCTACTTCCTAATGTTGTTATTTTTGCAATATTCAGCTGATTTCTTCATTATTGTGAACAGAACCTTACAAAATTTATCGATACTGCCTCATATATTAAGAAGATAATAATAATCTTTATCCCAAAAATGCTGACAACATTTTCATTAATTGTTTTTCTTCCCCGGATTATACACAATAGGACACACTTGTTTGTATTGCTTATAATATATTTTCATATAGTGAAAATATTTTTTTCCTTGCAAACTTTTACACGCGGCTCCGCCCGCGTGGATGTCGGTTATCGTGACCAAATATAGCCTATGTCCTTTCTCAAGGTCTAATCTACCTCCACATCAAATTTCATCGAAATCGGTTCAGTAGTTTAGGATTGAAAGCGCAACATACAGACAGACAGACAGAGTTATTCGCATTTATAATATTAAGTATGGAAATATAGATAGGGATACTTGGGCTCAGTAGGAAAATTGTTTGCCTCTGTGGCGCAGTGATATTCATGAGGGAACGATTCACGTGTTAGAGCGTTTTCACATTCATCCGATATCCGATATCGGTGTTGGAAACCGATAGCCGACACCTTTTGCTGTTTTTTACATGTATCCAATACGGCCATTTGCTCAAAAGTTCAGACTTGTTAGGTATGCTAGGGATGAAATAAAGAAAAAGCAAGAAATTTTCGATCTTATTGACATGACAGGGTATCGATTCTTTTTTCTTATATTTGTGATCAGCGACATCAGTTAACGCGAAAAGACCCGTCTAAGAAAATGTCATTAAAGTTGAAAATTGCTTGCAGTCGCTGTTTTAGTCTCTTGTGATCGGATGCCAAAACAATGGTGTTGGCTCCGATAATCGATATTAGGCCGGACAATGTGAAAGGGATATACATATGTCATACATTTGACTTCCTCCGATATCGGATTTCGGGTATCAGATATTGGATATCGAACAATGTGAAAACGCTCTTAGGTAAAGCATTATTTTTATCTGTAAGAAATATTCTCATGTTATTTGTCCACAGTCATATCGAGGACTGTCAAAAACACTTGTTCCCGAAGTTGTTAAACGGTTGACACTAAATGTGACCCGTTTGTCTGTCATGTTACGAATGCGTAGCCTGTACTTAGTGATTCAGGAGTTCCTCACGCGATCCTTCCGCTTCACTCCACACATTCACCGCAACATATTCATACCCGTGACACGCATTTCCTGTTAGTGTCGTGAAAAATGTGTACCTGTGAAAAATGAACGAAATTTACACTAATAATATCTTGGGCTACCAATCGTTTTATATTTTATTTATTTATTTATTTATTTATCTAAACTTACAACGGCGCCGCCACACGTATCTATCTGGCACACATAATCCTACCAGTCCTAATATATGTGCATTATGATCTACTCCTTCAATCTAATAAGTATTATTGGTCATATTAGTGTCAGTATATAAATAAATATCAAGATCATAGTTTCTATTTAATCTAAGAGCTTACTGGATAGTTTATTGTTCAGTCGGAAGACCAAAGGCTTTTCCCGTTTTGTCTTCTATACTGATGGCACAGAAACTCTCTGTGTTTCACGCACGTTCATGCACGTCCATAGGCCACGGTAACCACTTTCCATTAGGTGGGCCGTATGCTAGTCTGCCACCTCAGTAGTATAAAAAACCTAGTATTTTCTATTGTGAACAAAAATCTATGACGGGAAGCGCTCACATAAAAATCCCAAGAGTTTATCTTTTGCATTTCTGTAACATCCTTGAAGCTTCCACAATTTTAGCACGTGCTATATCATAGAGTGTTATTATGACTCAAATCATTCGATTTCCCACGCGTACAATGAGCTGGCATAAAAAAATATACGCTGCATAAAAATTCCCGGGACTCGTGGACCTAGCATCACCAATGCTAATAAACATATAACGTACCATATACCGATAAAAAGAGTATTGATTTTTACGAAGTCCACAGCGTTTCGAGCAAATCAATCTTCAGCCTTACTTTTTTATCGTGTCTCCAAGAATATCTTTGAAGCACAAATTACTCCCATCGTGAGGTATCTATTATCAAATGGCACATTATTCTCAGTCCTCGAACCAAAAACCTTTCACAAAAGTGGCTGTGCGACTATTCAGTGTTTCTGACAGCAAGTATGAGTGATGGATAGCTGCTCGGAAGCGGTGTAGGTAAAATTTGGTTTGTCCTTGATACCATTTTATGAGCACTACCTATTGAATTGGGATGTTTGAACTTAATTCACCGTTGAAGTATACAAATGAGTGCTTCTAAAATGCATTAAGAGGACAGTCGGTTTAAAAAGAATTTGAAGCATGGTGTTTAAATGTAACTTTTGCTGTCGCGCTGCGCCCGTATAGCCAAGTTATCAATGTGTGAACACCCTTAATGGCGTATAATGTATAATGGTAATGCATCTGCTCGTAGTGAAAGTATTGAAGTATTGAAAGTAGTCTATCGCGTTTGGTATTATTTTATAATATTTTCTAAAGTTTACGCGAATATCACTCATTGAAATAAAAACCACTTTTTAAAGGATTCCAT
Source organism: Eilema caniola (assembly GCA_949126895.1). Classification (NCBI taxonomy): domain Eukaryota; kingdom Metazoa; phylum Arthropoda; class Insecta; order Lepidoptera; family Erebidae; genus Eilema; species Eilema caniola. The sequence goes on along the minus strand of OX421466.1, from coordinate 27,148,437 downwards.
CGTGATTAATTTGTTATTATTTACTTTTAGAGTGACGTTTCGGCTACTTTTCAGCATCCACGTTCGCGGGTTGACTAGAGCCATGTCCGACCATGGCTGTTGGTGCCATGATGACCGCGAACATGGTTGCTGGAAAGTAACCGAAACGTGGTTCTAAAATAAAAAAAACAAATGAATTGCGATAGAATTCGTTAAAAATTGGTTTTATTTCAATGGTGTTATTTTGTTATTCATACTTAACCTGATGTTCCGGTTGCTCTTTTCAGCAGCCGTGATCGTAGGGAGATTATATCTATTATAACATTCGCGTAATTTTTCGAATGAAAATAAAAACTGGCGGGATTGAATGAATACTTAAATGACAGTAGAAGAAGGTCGTTCAATGTATCAGGACGTAAGCAGATGGCAGAGTCCGGTCTCTGTTTGCCCCAGAGGGAAAAAGTCATGGATATTTTTGTCTTTATTTTGCATAGATATGCATCCAGCACTGGCAATTCGCTTATTGGAAACTCTCTAATAAGAGGTGATCATTTAGGCTACTTTCATTGAACCTTTAATTCAAAAACTTCTTTCTCCAAAGCCGGTTCAAATCAAATTTTCTTTTCCACATGCCCCTACACACAATTCTCATCTAAAGCCCACAGGTATAAAATGTCAAGTTTCACGTCTGTGGGAAGTGGTACTCGTAAGGTAAATGAGTTCCAATCTAGCCGGCCGCTTGGGTTTAAGGCTTCATAAAACGGAGGCTTTACTTCACGTTTATAACCGACAATCTTAAACTTGTGAATGCATTTGAGAATTTTTTTTTTTAATATTTTTACCTCAAATTGGTTTTACGGTTCAGAGGGCGTTTGAGATTGCATTAGTTAAGAGTACACTGATATGAAATTTCATTAGGGTCTGTTCATGTCATCTTCCCTTCGTGTCCATGGGGGCGTAAAAGCATTTGAAACGTCGGGATACGTAAAAAGTATATCCACTTATTAGTTTTGATTGGTATGTTAGTTTTTCTGGATGCCATTGACCTCTCAAAGCGAAAAAAAAAGTGCGTCAGAGCTTCTTTCGTTGTTTAATAGTAGCAGATACAGTTACGCTCTAAATTTATGTTTTTTATACACTTAGGTGGCAGACAAACACGCGGCCAACCTGATAGAAAGTATGTAGAATATATTGCTTCCGGGCTGTTTGGCCGTGGTCGATGTGAAACTTGCGTTCCAGACGTTTCGTCGATCACTGCGGTCGACATCTTCAGTGTATCTATAATCGAGTTAGTCGATTCCCCGCTCCGACCGTGCCTATAAATACAGCCGTGATTCAAGGTTCGGCATTAGTTGCAAGTCAGCCGCCGGCGAGGCAAGGTCTCCGAAGTTGTCGTCGCCCGGCCCTGCGCCACTGAAGATGTCGACCGCAGTGATCGACGAAACGTCTGGAACGCAATTTTCACATCGACCACGGCCAAACAGCCCGGAAGCAATATATTCTACATGCAACGCCGGCCGTGAAAGCCTGAAGACTTATATAATAGAAAGTAGTTATTTATTATTACCTTACCTTTACACTTACAATCACGAAAAAAATTACCAATATCAAAATATTCATTGTTAACTCGAGATTTAACTGCAGGAGTTAAGTCATTGAATTTGGTTCCCAAAATGAAGCCTGAAGGTTCTTTGTTATGGGAAACATAAATTTGTATGAATAATAAAATAACCTATACTAATATTATAAATGTGCAAGTGTGTGTGTGTGTATGTGTGTGTTTGTCCGTCTTTCACGACTAAACCATTGTGCCGATTTTAATTACATTTGGGATAGGGGTAGATTAGGCTTTGATAAAGGACATGGTCGCGATAACCGACATTCACGCGGGCGGATCCGCGGGTAAAAGCTAGTACTAAATAAATCTCGATGGAATCCGTGAAAATAGTTTAATTTAGATGAAATTTCAAATTTACTGCATAGAAGTAAATAACATGGCCCACCTGATGGGAAGTGGTTACCGTGGCCTATAAGGACGTATGCAACACCAGGGGCATCATCATTGTGCTGCCAACCTTGTAGAAACCTTCGAATGCTCCTCTTGAAGAACTCCATATTTTAATCACTTGGGAAAACTATGGCAGGAAGTTTATTCCACAACCTGAGCAAGTGTGTTGAATAGATCTTCACAAATGATACAGAAATTTCGCATGGGACCCTCTAAAATCATCAGTACCCTCTGCAATCTGTATTAAAAGATCTATTTCAATTAAAAATAATAACATAACCATTCTTCTTCATAGGTGAAGTGGAGCGGCTGCTTCGCGAGTACAGACAGAACCAGGAGTTGGTACGGAACATCGGCGCACACTACTATCAGATCATATACCCGGTACAGCTGCGGCACCACGAAAAGATGGGCATATCCACGCGGGAGGTCAACACTCCTAAGGTGAGTTACAGCATTAATAGATAACGTTTTCAAGTACCTCATGAAGCACCCCAGGCAAGTTGACCACACCCGAGGAGGCCATACCAATATCAGCTGGGATATTGAGGATAAATTATGCCAATGGTAATCTTACCTCCGGCGACCTTTTTTTTGTACCACCGAGGTGGCAGACAATCACACGGCCCACCTGATTACAGCACCACGACCAGGCCACGGTAACCACTTTGCATGGAAAGTGGTTACAGTGGCCTATGGACGTGTGCAACACCAGGGGAGTCATAATCGTGCTGCCGACCCTGTAAACACAGAGAGTTTCTGTGCCGTCAGCGTAGAAGACAAAGCAGGAATTAGCCTTTGGTCTTCCCCCTGACAGCACAAAAACTCTTCATTTAGCTCTGGCTACCCTACTCACTGCCGAGAACACAACACGAGGTTATTATGGCCGCGGTATTCTGTAGGGCGGATTTACTTTCCCAGTCGGACTGCTCAATTGGATGAAAATACCGCCGTGTCCTACCTTCTACAAAAAATAAAGACCGCGTGCAGATTCAGTTAGTTTGATATACCCAAGGCGGGTGGAGATTTCCGCACTTAAAAAAAGTACCCACCTCATGAGACAAAAATAAGACACCGCTACGTCAAAAATCTGTATTGAACTGTCGACTGTGTGTTTGTATAACAGCTTGAATATTCTCTATAATATGTAAAGGTAAGTTCGAAATTATGTCTATTATGCGACAAAATGACAGCGACTGATGCAACTTCCAGGAACTGGTAACTGAAATGAACAATTGACTTAGTAGCGTTATATCAGAAAATCCTTCAATAGTTAATGGTAAATTTTCTTGTGTTATGCCGATAAGAGTAAAAGTCCGTTGTCAGTCAAGACTGCCAACTGGTTGGTCAATTGATAGTCAAACTTACATGCATATGATATACCACCCCCGCCAGAGACGGTGGCGGTTATGTCGGACTCGAGCCAACTAAACCGCACGGTGTCTGTGGGTCGCAGTGCAAGGCCGAAGATGAGCTCGCACCCCGGCTGACCCAAGGCCATCTCTCTCGATCTGGCCCTCTTCGGATGGGGGTCCTCAACCCGTCCGCGGTATAGGGGGGGGGGGGGACACTATCAACCTTTTGATTCATTAGTCTTATACATTTTCTCTATTCTTGCTTAAACAAACGCCAGCCCGTGAGCATTTCTTTTTTCAAATCACTTTGGTTTTGGAGTAATAGGGGGTCAGTAGTTTCATATTTTTTAATAAAATTATAGAAAAATGCAGGGGATTGTGTAGTTTTTCTGGTGGTAAATACTTTACCATTATCCGTTAAGGGAAAAACATTTAACAGGCTGGTGGTAAAATAGTCCCCATTGTCCTTTCCGGCCTATTTATTGGTTCTAGACCTAACGTTCTCTTGCGTTTGTTTTATATTTTAGGAAGTAGTAAGAAATAAAAAAATAAAAAAATCACTTAGGTTGCAAATTAGCATTAACGTCAAGTTCTCAAATACTTAGCTCAAATACTTATTTATATGATTATTCATAATTTTAATAAAAAATTGTGGATTGAAACTGTACTTTACAAACAAACATGTTCTATATAAATATCCGAGTAGGTATTGTCAATACGTGAACGGATAGTGGTAAATAATTTACCACTTATTTTACATATCAAAAATCGCATAAATAATTGGTTGGAGGTACTACTAACAAGAAACAATAGAGCAAAATATCTAATAGTTTATGAACTTGAATCGGAAAAGTACGTACCAGATTTTTTTTCAACAAACTTTCAAATTTTCTTCAAAGTGGCGCGAAAACCTTGTAATTTTGACCAAAAAACGGTATGTCAACTTTGACATCACTTTTCAGTGTGAAAAATGATGGTTGACAGGATTACATATATTATGTATGATGAAGGAAGTAATAAATAAAATAAATTAGTGACATAGAAGTGTATATTGTTGCCATAACAAATAATAGGTTCCTTTTTCTAAAAAAACTCAAGTAGTAAAATAATTACCTTTGTACGAATAAGGGATAACTTCCTGTAGAGTTCAGGTTGGAGTAAAGTCCTGGTCTTGGTCCCATTTTTCATAATTTCTAAATAAAATTCAACATACTCTTTCTTACCAGCCATTTCTTTGGTATTAGAGCTCCAAGTCTTCATGGTCTATAGTATCTTGTGTTCAATTACTCGCGTTTACGAGGGTATAAAGATCATCCAAGGAACATTCCACCCCACACGCTTGAGCACACAAAATATCCGTTCGGGAGCCAATTTAACTTAGCTAGCAACTTGTTTGAAGTTGTGAAAGATTGTTCGATCGGTTCTGCCTTTAAAAGGCTCCAAGTAATTATATAAACATTCTCTTCGGTATATTGAGAGAACTGGTTAGATTAATAAGTTAATTTTGTTCGGTGTAGTAGTTGGATTGTTGAAGACAGCTTCCTGATCGAAATTGAAGGGATTCGTGAATCTAAGACAAAGTTTGTGACACTGCTCTAGTTATAAATACAGCGAACTTTGTGTCAAAGAAAATTTTGTTTATCACTGAATGTGAAATAATCAAACCACCTCTGTTTTATAACAGAGTTAATAATAATTGGATGTTTTCCTGTCAGAGGGTGTTAGAGGACCCTAAATGTTAAAATTTTGACCTTCATATGTTTTGCCGAAAATCAATTGTTTTCGAAATAATTGCCTTTTTGACTGTTTTTCGTATTAACCTAAAATTAAGCCTTCAAGAGCGAATTTAAAAAAGTTTTTACCGACTGGGAATTAGTCGAGTTTCTTTTAAGCTATTGCATAGCTTCTATCGAGGGCCTTGAGCGCGGGGACCGAATCCAGAAATTCCGTAACGAAAAAACCTCACGCTCGTTTCTTTTCGGCAGTCTTCGACACGGTGTTCGTGTGCGTGCAACTAGCCGTATTGTACGACTCTATGAAGCTCGCACGAATCGAGACGAGCTGCTCCGAAATCGGACGAATACATAAGCAGCTGTTTATGAGAAGTATATAGGTGTATAGGTATTTATGTACAACAGTGAATAGCTGTGCTTGTAAAATTTGTCGATAATCACTTCTTAATATCGTTATTTTTTTTAAATGAAAAATTTTGTTTTGGTGTGTCATTACACTATTTATACCTAATTATTTATACCTAGATATGTTCGTTTTATAGAGAAGAAAAGCGTAAAGAGCTAAAAAGAAAAAAGAAACTAATGCACGTCAAAGGGCATATTATCATAATTGCATAAGTTGATACAAAATGCTGTGCAATAGCTTTCCGCGGCAGTCCCCGAGTGCCACACGTCTTGTTTTGTAGCCGCTAAATTTACTAACCTTTAAAGTACTAAAAACTATACATTTTTTTTCAATATTTACCTTGCTCTCCAGTAACTGTTATTTATGCCAAAAAATACAATGGCAGTAAACGTACAAATGACAGAAATAACTGGTGGGTTTATTGGGCTTTCTAAAAAGGTAATGACATTCAGAGAATAACATATTTTTATGAAGAAAGGAGAGTTTTAATAAGCGCGGGTACAAATGCACCAAGGATATTAACATTGTTTATTTTACCTTTAATCCTTTAAGCGGGGCGTGAAAAAGCATCTGATGAGGCCGTCAAGCTGAGTGCCACCATTGTTAACATGACCCTCTTTCTTGAGACTTTACCTTCAGCTTACCATCAGGCGAGGTAAAGTCAAATTGACGTGTCCTATGTATAAAAAAAAAAAAAAAAAAAAACCTAAGTTCAGAAGTGTTAAATAGCTGTGTGTTGTGTTGTAGTATAATTGGTTAGTTACAATTTTGACCCGCGTAAATACGTTTTGTTATTATCTGACTACCCTCAAATCATTCGTGGAATTACATAGCTTTCGGTCGTTGTTTAATACAGTACAATCATCAACATCATATTGTTAGAGTGTTTTCACACTCATCCGATATTCGGTAACCGATATCCGACATCCGATATCGGAGGAAGTCAAATGGTTATATAGATATAGGTTATTGGAACCAACACCACTGTTTTGGCCCGATATCGGAACACAAAGAGACTTAAACAGCGCCTGCAAATTTTCGACCTTAAGGACATTTTCTGAGTTACATGACTTTTCGTTACATGTCTGATCACGAATATAAGAAAAAAAGCTCGATACCATGTCATGTCAATAAGGTCGAAAATTGCTTGCACTTTTTCTTTTTATTTACTCCTAGCATCCCTAACTAGTCTGTGCTTTCCGACAACGATATCAGAGATCCGATGCAACTGATGCAACTGGCATCGAAAGCTTGTACTTTGAGCCCAGGTTCCGCTCCACTACTCTTATCATTGATTTGGTTTATCTTAGCTTTTGCGGGAGCGCGGCAGTCTCTGACCCCTTTCAACCTTAAGAGTCCAAAGATCTTGGTGGAGCCCCCTTAAACTCACACAATAAAAAATACAGACAGTCAGCATACTCTCATCAAAGTACTTAAATCGATGTCTAAATTCTGTCTAATCATAATATAATAATAATTCATATTTTATCGTCATGATCGCTTGGAAATACACATTTCATAATTAATATCTGCAGAATAATTATGATATTCCACTTAAAGGTTTAGGTCATTACTCTACCCTGATTAATATTAAACAAACTGGAGTAACGCTGTGTGGGATAAAGATTACTTGGAGGTGAGAATGTTATTTGGCTAAAGGCACCTTAAGAATAATTTTGTTCAAGTCATTGTTATGGTACTCGCAAGACTGGTAATTAGACTTGTTTTAGGTAACTAACGTTATATTACTTTGATTAAGTTTAACTTGACAAGTTATTTTAAAGACCGGCCAAGAGCGAGTCGTGTTTCATAAATAAGTGCATTATGGAGTCAAACTTAAGAATATGGGCTGGTCGTATCTGGGTAAGGCCCATTGGGCCTAAATGAGTCATAGAGTGGAAAAATCGGTAAATGAATGGTGGGACGTACACCAACCATAGAAACTGATAAACTGAAAAAGGTAACTGAGTTAAACTAAATGATGAAGACTTAATCTTTTGGAGCAAGGTCTGGGGAGTATGGTGGGTGACGAAGACATAACAATCCTAGCTCCTCTCGTTTGACCACCGTCTGTTGGGCAGTGCGTGGACTAGTATTATCCTGAAGCAGCAGTGGCATCGGGTGCTGGCTAGTTTATTTACAACTAGCTGATGCCCACGGCTTCGCCCACGTGAAATTTTATACCGAGAAATAATTCTTATGGGTTGCGAAAAGCCATTCCAGGTTTTAATTTTTCCATGACTAACATTCCTGCGTAGTTCCGTTCAGCGTGATTGGAAAACCAAAAACCAAATACTTTCACAAACTTTCACATTCATGATAATAACATGATATCAATTCCACAAAATCTAATGAATACACATAAACGAGAATATTTGAATATCATTCCAAACTACGCGTACGAAACAAAGTTGGAACTAACAGAAGTATTTTACGGATTATGCTCCATTGAAACTTTAATGTATACGGTAAAACCGCCTGCATAATGGTCGAATTAATATGTCTTTTTGTCACACAGCCGCAGGCAGGGCTCCGGCCCAAAACTTTTCAGGCCCTTATCGTTATAAGACCTAGCAATTTATAGCCACATTGTTTTAGATAATGTTGAGGAAAATGGATTAAGCAGCAGCGCAATGCGTAACAAACGAATCTTGATTTAAGTAATAAACATTAGTAGTCAAGTTCTGATGTAAAGTTACCCAACAAAATGTACAGCTGTTGACAGTATATTTTTGGCTAAAATCGAAACTACAGTTGTGACTGTCAGATGCATACTGTTTTCTTGCAAATCAAAGTGCCCCCTAAAATCCAACCACAGGTCCTGATCGTCCACCTGAACCTCGTGGGAGGCGAAAACAAGGGAACAAATTTACCGGCTTGGGTAACGTGGCTCTGGTACGCTTGACATTGGCTTCTCGCCATTGATAATTTTATATAATATTTTAATTAACATTAGTTAAATTTGCGATTGTGATTGCTGCAGAGAAGGAAGTTGAAGAAGCAACTCAAAGTCTAAATTGACTTATCTACGTTTTGACAATATTAAACAGACGGTGGTAGCCTTCTTTAGTTCATGGAATTATGGTCAGATAATTCAAGCGCACGGTTCTCTTCTTTAGAGAGAGGCGCTATTAAGGTTGTCAACGGGTTCAGATTTTCACGCGGATGCGGCCATAGAAAACAGGAGCTATGATAGTAGAAAAATTAAATAAAGAACAAAGCCAAAGATTTAACATAACCTAACGTAACTTAACCGTAAGCCTCATTAAAAAGCTCAAAGTCGCTCAACGAGCTATGGAGAGGGCTATGCTCAGTATTTCCCTACGTGATCGCGTCAGGAATGATGATATCCGTAGCAGAACAAAAGTAACCGACGTAGCCCAGCGGAATGACTCGTTGAAGTGGCAGTGGGCAGGGACACATAGCGTGCAGACCAGATGGCCGATGGAGTAAACATGCTCTGGAATGGCTACCGCGTGCGGGCAAACGTGGTGTGGGACGCCCAACGGCCAGGTGGAAGGACGAACTCATCAAGGTCGTCGGGAAGCGCTGGATGCGGGCTGCCTTACATAGGTGGTTCTGGAAGTCTATAAGAGAGGCCTATGTTCACCAGTGAATAAGTGTGGCTGATATGATGATGATGAACAAAACTTACTTCAAAATAGACACAACAAAACCAAAATTTATTTAAATGTTTAGAAATATAAAAGAAGTAATGAAATCATAAATAAACCTTTAGTCATTGGAACAAGGTTTACGATCAATATTTTGGCCTCAATCACTGCTTATCCCAATATTTTGCCACATACATAATGCAGGAGGCTATCTCAGCATTATTATGTTAAGACTCGTATATATTATCAGTGTAACGATAACATGACCAAGAAAAATATAACAATTGAAGAAGAGACCTACAAGAAAAATATCAATAATATTAAGCGAAGTTATGTGGATTTTGGACAGTGTGCTGACCAATTCGTATATTATGTTGGTCTAAAATATGTTCTCATATAGAACTTTCACGGGAAATCAATATTTTGAACTTTTTGTTGCCCATGGTTCTATCCACGTGGAGATCAGCGTCTACATATAGCCTTCTGTCCTTCCTCCTCCTGTCCTTTCTGAAGATCTAATCTATCTCTATACAAAATTTCATCAAGATCGGGGTAGTGGTTTAGGAGTGAAAGTTAACAGACAGATTGACAGAGTTACTTTCGCCTTTATATATTAGTATGGAATCGATTTTATTTCTTTTCCATTAATTTTAAGGTTATGGTGGAGTTGTTCTCTCTTCTACTCACAAAATAATTACTGCTGCCAGTATTATGCGTGTACAATGGTGGCACGCAGCTTTGATTGTCGTCGCAGCACCACAATCCCCCTAAAAGCAATACAACCGATATTGGATTACTATGAAAGGTTTTTCGCAATAGTGCTCAGTGGTACCTACCCATCCGGTTGAAATTTGTGACAAATTTGAGCCATCAAATTTCTACCACCTTATCTTTTTGTGTTCTAATCCGAAAGCAGCACTTTTTCACACGTACGAGCAAAACACGATTTTTTGTGTAAAAATCATTTCTAAGTAAATGTATATTTAAAACAAATAGCTTTCGGTAAGGCTTTGTTTCGAAAGGAACTGTATCCACGTACAATGGAATAGTCTTCTTTTGATGTGGTAAATCGAACATAGCCGAATAAATAACACCGAGTTTTTTCTGTGAACACAATAAAGTTATGTTGCTTGGATAAACCAAGCCACTAGTGAAACAGAATACTGAATAAATTTTACGCGCCAAAAGTGATTCAGGTCCAAGTTTGGTGTGAAAGATGATTATTTGGGAATATGAAGAATTTTGCTATTTTTATATACCGATGGTTATGATACATATCGTTGGAGATAATTATTCCTACTATATCTTTGGATAATAGAGAGAGGGGAAGGGTGGTTTTTATCGTTCGCGAAATCCCTACGGTAACTACCCCCGCCGGAGGGAGAGTTATGTCGAACTCGAACCGACTAAACCGCATGCCGACTGTGGGTCGCAGTGTAAGGCCAAAGGCGAGGTAGCTATTGAGCATAACCCTCGCACCCCGGCTGACCCAGGGCCATCTCTCTCGATCTGGCCCTCTTCGGGTGAGGAGACCACGGGGTCCCCAACTCGTGCCCGGTATAGGGGGGAGGTGCGTGTGTCGGAGAAAGGATGAGTTGGCATCTATTAGGCACTTTTCTAAGCTCTGCAAAGTTGTCAATTGGATATAACAAACAAGTAAATCTTATCGAACAGCGTATAAAAATCATATTGAAGTAAATCAGAAGCCGTTTATAAAAATGTATATGTTATATCATAATTCAAGTTTAAAATGAAATGCCCTATAAAATTTGATACCCTGTTCGACAAGATTGTTTTTTTTTTGTCAACACACATTTTAGTACCTAAAATCCTGCGTACTTTGTATTGACATTCTATCACATTACCCTATGACACTCGGTAGATGACCTTTCATTTGAAACCCCACTCATCAAATTCCGTCGAGCCGTTAGAACCATTAGGGCATTTAGAGCCTTTCGAAGAAAACTACATTTGTTCATATGTAAATATAATCATACATACATACATGTTGTGATGAACTCTCGGAACTCAGGTATTATGAAACGTATAATAAAACGGCTTGCTTCGTAATAACGAGTTATATTATTTTTAATATCGGTTACTTGTACTTATGTAACTAATTATTAACACACACTTGAACATCTGTGTCGGTCGACAACGGATCAGAGAATGCCCCCCTTTTTGTAAAATAACTGACTTTTATAAATTTCCTTGCAGACTGAACGAAATGTATCGATCAAACTGTTCACTCTTTATAGACAATCAAGCAATGGCATTTCTAATCAATTGACTTACTAATATCTATTAAAATATAAAAATCAAATACAAACATCGAATTGGGTATTATAAATTGTACATAAATATTTAAAAATAAACTTGGTTTTACTGGCACTTTGTAAAACAATATTAAATAATCATAAATTCATTACATTCGGCCGTCCGACTACGTGCGATCTCCTGACGCACGGTAAATATATTAAATAACATGTTATCAACTGAATTAATCTTATAGCTATATTATATATTTATGTATTTAACTAATAATTCATTACATTCGGCTGTTATTTGGACTCAGATTGACTTCGTGGCAGTTCGTCGTCACTTTTACTAGTTTCGCTATCGGACGTACTACTGCAGCTGTTGGCTACTGCATCTACATTATCATTTCGTTCAGACACATTTATATTGATCCACGGTCGGATTCTGTCTACTGCTACCACGCTATCGAATTTATTTTTGCGTTTACTAAAACCAGGTATTTCGACAATTTTATATCTATCATTGCCCAAAACTTCAGCTATTTTGAAGGGACCTATGAATTTTGACATCAATTTAGTACTGTTACCTTTGTTATTAAAATTAGTTCTAGTTATTTTGATTAAATCCCCTTCCTTATAAATTGGGGCAGGAACTCTATTTCGATCGTAGTTCTGCTTTTGCTTAGTCTGACTAGATTTGATATTTGCACTAACTTCTCGTCTTACTTCTGTAATATTGGAATTAGGCTCATTATTGACATCTAACATATTACTTAGGCTATCTTTCAATCTGGTTCCAAATAATGCTTCAGTAGCAGTTTTCTGCGTGGTGGAATTTGTAGCATTGTTAATACCCAACTGAATTTTGCCTAGACACATGTCCCAGTTCCGTTCGTCCTCGCCGTCAGAACATTTTGCAAGTGCGTTTAAGATTGTTTGATTGTATCTTTCGGCCTGGCCGTTAGCTCTAGGACATGCGACAGCATTCAAAACATGTTTAATACCATGGCTATCACAAAAGGACTTAAAAGCTGCAGAAGTGAAAGAGGTCCCTCGATCTGATATTATTCGGGATGGTAAACCGAAATCGTAAAATATATCTAATAATACTTTAACCGTTGTTTTAGTTTTTGTATCCTTAACGGCTCTAACAAACAAATACTTGGTGAATCCATCTACTATGGTGAGAATGTAAGCATTGCCCTTCTTGCTTTTAACAAATGGACCCAAGTGGTCAATGTGAATGGTGTGGAACGGAATGCTTACTTTCTCTATCGGGTACAACTGACCGTTCTTATGTCGTGACGTATTGTCCTTATTATAGGCGCACTTTATACAAGAATTTACATACTTTTTAACAAATCTACGTAACTTAGGAAACCAGAAAAGAGATTGAATTCTCTCAGTTGTCTTAGATACACCTAGATGACCAGCGTCATCGTGGTTAGATTTACATATTTGCCAACGAGCGTTGCGAGGAATTACCAAACATAGCTTATTATCATCAATTCTCCTATAAACTCTACTATTCTTAATTACATAATTTTTCCTAATTTCTTTAGCTTCTTCATCCGACTCTGGTTTAAGAATTTTAAATATTCGGGATATATCAGGATCTGTCATTTGTAAAGTCAAGAGCCAGTTGTCTGTTTCAATACTATAGACTGTGACTGCAGAATTATCGATACCTTCGGGTGTTAATTTTGTGTTACGGCTCAATGCGTCCACATGAGCCATCCGAGTGCCCGGACGGTACTCAATGCCAAAATTAAATTCGCTTATCAAAAGCCACCACCTAGCTATTCGGGGTATTAAGTCGCGTTTAGTCAATGTAGTCCGAAGGGCGTTACAGTCTGTCACAATTTTAAACTCTATCCCCAACAAATACACTCTAAATTTCTTTAACGAGCATACAATTGCAAGGGTCTCGAGTTCATACGAATGCAAGTGATGCTCTTCGGGGGTGGTTTGCCGGCTAAAATAAGCTATTGGTTTGAGAACGCGCGGCTCCGGCTGCCATTGCATCAATATCCCACCCACGCCTAAAGAACTTGCATCCGTATGCAATTCAGTTTCAAAATTAGGGTTGTATAATGCTAGAATTGGTCGGTTAATTAACTTGTCTTTTAGTACCGTAAATGAATGGGATTCTTCATTTGTCCATTTGAAAAAACTACCTTTTTTGAGTAAGTTTGTCAGAGGCCTAGCTATTTCACCGAAACTTTTGATGAATTTTCTAAAATATCCCGCTAATCCCAAAAACTGACGGATTTCATGTACGTTCTTTGGAACAGGAAACTCTTTAACGGCTAAAATCTTATTTTCATTAGGGCGTATACCTTCAGCAGAAATTTCATAACCTAGATAGTCCAGGGAATTATCAAAGAAACGGCATTTAGATAATTTTAAAGTAAGTCCATTCTGTCGCAATAACTTCAAAACATCCTCTAACCTCTTAAATCCCTCCTCCAAGGTAACCGATGGCACAAGAATATCATCCAGATAAGCTAAAGCTGATTCATGACGCTTACTACCCAGCATAGCATTCATTAATCTCTGAAATACCGCCGGGGCATTTGCGAGACCAAACGGCATTCTTCTGAACTCGTAATGCCCGTCCGGCGTTACGAATGCAGTTAGCGGACGACTCTCTTCTGCCATTGGGACCTGGTAGTAACCAGAAGCCAGGTCTAGGGATGTAAAGAATTCATTACCACTAAGGTTTGTTAACTGATCGTCAATTATCGGCAAAGGAAAACAATCCTTCCTAGTCTTATTATTGAGTGCCCTATAATCAACACATAAACGCTGTTCGCCTGTCTTTTTTTTCACCAATAGAATAGGACTAGCATAATTTGAATTAGACTCTTGTATAATGCCATTACGCAACAAATCATTTATTATCTCCCTAACCTGACCCCTTTCCGAGAAAGATAATCGATACGGTCGGTAAACTACGGGTTTGTCATCTAATAAGTCTATTTTCATTTCAGTGGAGGTAATACAACCAATTTCTCCTAGATTGAGTGCAAAACAATCACGATAATTGAGTAAAAGTGAGTGGAGTCTTCCTAATATCTCTTTGTTAATTTGGGGGCCAACTTTTATGTCAGATATTAGTAAGGGCTCATACTCCACATTATCTTTCGTTACTCTGTTTGTGTGAGTGGTACTTTTCTCAACAAAACAAGTTCCTTTAGCTATAGGACACTTTTTGGATAATTTGAGATTTTGACCAGATAAATTAGTCACAGGCAAACAGCACTTCCCATCAACAACCGTATAGACTCCCTGGTGCAGATAATACTCTTTTCTAGGCTCACAATTGCAGTAACCTTCAACATAAATATCTCCACGGTAACCAATGTCAGATGCGGTGACTTCTACTAATTGTGATAATGTTATGTCTGTATCGTTATCAATATTTAACTTTAAACACTTCACCGGTTGTATTATGGTATCGGTATCGGGGCTCTGGTAAAACATTAACTGACAGCTATCCTTAAATACTGTTACGCAAGGAATTTCAGTAACGTTTTGTCCTATAAGTAGAGCTGACTGAAGAAACTGATCGCTAACTACTAATACCTCTATATTCGCCTCAACTTCATCTAATTGCAGATCAATACAGCTCCTATATACTGGAAAAACTTTCGAGTTCCCAAATCCCTTGATTACTGGCAAATCTGTTAAATTTTTAGTTAAATTCAGACTTCGGGCATCAGATTCTCTTATTAAACTACATTCGCTGCCGAAATCAATAAAAGCAATTAAAAATTTATCATTAACTTTGACAGTTTTGTAAAATTTGTCACTATTGTTATTGAGGGTAGAAATGGTCAGGGTTTTTCGATCTCCGTTACCTGCCTGCTTGGATTCATTTCGCAAAAGTAACGGTTCTAGTTTACAATTATCATTATTATGGCCTACCCTTTGGCATTTTGAACATTTAATAAGGGGTTTAGGGCATCGAAAGTAAGGGTGTCCTTTTGCGCGGCAATTGAAACAAGTAACCGAATTCTCACTCGAGTGTGTAGCTGCATTAACTGGTCGAACTATCATATCGCTACGTTTCCTATTAAATAGATTATTTTCTAATATTGGACGTTGGGAGCTTAGAAAATTCAATAAGTCTTCTGGTTCGCAACAAGTCAGTGCCTGGGCACTGCTTCTGATTGATTTATCTAGTATTCCGTGAATAATACAATCGACGGCCTTTTTGCCTCTTAGTTCACATCTGTTTAGCAACGTTAATTTATCATAGAAGTACTCACGCAAACTTTCGCTACTACGAGTAGTGCGAGCTAACATTTCCTCGAGAAGCCGACCATAATTTTGTTCATTAGGGAAAGCTTTAATGAGTTTATATTGCCACTCTGACCAACTGAAAACAACGCTAGGAAGGGCTTCAAACCACTTCTTTGCCAGACCAGAAAGCTTTTGTAGAGCAAAATGTATGGTCTGCTTCTCGTTCCATTCATAGATTACAGCACATTCGTTTACTTTCCTAACCCAACAGTCAATATTCTGAGATTTACTCGACGGATCAAATTCCGGTATCACATTGTTGAGAAGATTGTTATTCAAATTATTTGTCTTGCTCTTACGTTCTTGAAGGGTATTAAACATATCAAGTACCTCTTTAGTAGACCAATTGCCTCTCTCCTTGGATCTGTTCTTATTTGAACTCCGTGAACTACGAGGTGACTCACTGCTGGATGAGGAGGAACTGGAAGACTGCTTACGTTTCCTCTTTGATCGCTTCTTGGCTTTTTTAGACTTAGTAGCTGCTTTGGAAGAGGATCGTTTACGTTTCCTTTGGCGATCATCTTTGCGAGTAGGCGAACCTTCAGGAGTCATCACTTCGTCAGAATTCATACCTCAAAACAATAAAATATCATTGTAATTATGTCAGTAGGTATATTAATTCTATTGTTTAAACGTGTTAATAATAAAACTTTCTTTTCAATTGGTCTTTGGTAAATGCATTAAATAATTTAAATGTCAATAAATTTTTATCTTTTTATAATAGGTACCCTATAACTATTCAAAATTTGAGGGTAAAAATAAAAATAATTTCATTTATTGCCTCTATGAAACCCCCTAATATAAACTATAATAACCTAGCTTTAAAGTAAATAAACTCTATTGGTCACAAACCATTGCATAGTTATAATTACCTCACACATTCTAAGCACACATGGCATAGTAGGCAACACATGACATAGCCTTAAGTAACTAAAGCAGACTTGGCTTCCTGTCCTAAGTACACATGACCTCTAACATTTAAAGCATACATGGCATAGTAGGCATAGTAACTAAAGCACACTTGGCTTCTTATCCTAATTTCACATGACCTCTAACATTTAAAGCACACATGGCATAGTAGGCATGCATAGCCTTAAGTAACTAAAGCACACTTGGCTTCTTATCCTAGGTTCACATGACCTCTAACATTTAAAGCACACATGGCATAGTAGGCATCCATAGCCTTAAGTAACTAAAGCACACTTGGCTTCCTATCCTAGGTACACATGACCTCTAACATTTAAAGCACACATGGCATAGTAGGCATACATAGCCTTAAGTAACTAAAGCACACTTGGCTTCCTATCCTAGGTACACATGACCTCTAACATTTAAAGCACACATGGCATAGTAGGCATACATAGCCTAAAGTAACTAAAGCACACTTGGCTTCCTATCCTAGGTACACATGACCTCTAACATTTAAAGCACACATGGCATAGTAGGCATACATAGCTTCTAGCAACTAAAGCACACCTGGCTTCCTATTATAGGCACACATAACCTCTAGAAACTAAGCATACATGGCCCAGTAGGCATACATAGCCTCTATTAAAGTACCTACACTTGATTTTCTATTCTAGGTATACACAACCTACACTAATAACAATACACACATGGCATGCTCAACTTCTAAATTGTAACAAGATTCATTTGTAATCATTAACAACACTTGTACGTACCTTAGATTGAGTCCTTATCCCGCTTCTGAACTGTGATGAACTCTCGGAACTCAGGTATTATGAAACGTATAATAAAACGGCTTGCTTCGTAATAACGAGTTATATTATTTTTAATATCGGTTACTTGTACTTATGTAACTAATTATTAACACACACTTGAACATCTGTGTCGGTCGACAACGGATCAGAGAATGCCCCCCCTTTTGTAAAATAACTGACTTTTATAAATTTCCTTGCAGACTGAACGAAATGTATCGATCAAACTGTTCACTCTTTATAGACAATCAAGCAATGGCATTTCTAATCAATTGACTTACTAATATCTATTAAAATATAAAAATCAAATACAAACATCGAATTGGGTATTATAAATTGTACATAAATATTTAAAAATAAACTTGGTTTTACTGGCACTTTGTAAAACAATATTAAATAATCATAAATTCATTACAATGTGAAAAACATTACCCTCGCTAGCGCATTCGGCTAAAAAGTGTGACCAAACGAGTACTAAAACTCGCATTAGCCTGCGATGCGAGTTTTGGTACTCTCTGGTAATAACTCAAATCGACCAATCATAGATATACTGGATGGAAGATTTTGACCTTACCTCGAGGGGAAGTACTCTTAATACTGAAAATAATACTCTAAATACTAGAGATAGCGAGTTTTAATCAAATGTAACATTCCTTTATCCATACTAATATTATAAATGCGAAAGTAACTCTGTCTATCTGTATGTCTGTATGTTACGCTTCCACGCCTAAACCACTAAACCGATTTTGATGAAATTTGGTATAGGGGTAGATTAGACCTTGAGAATGGACATAGGCTATGTTTGGTCGCGATAACCGACATTCACGCGGGCGGAGCCGCGGGCAAAAGCTAGTATTTAAATAAAAACAAAACTGCATTCAAAGTATTTTGTAAACTCGCTTGCCACAACCGGTAATCGAACCAACTACGATTCAATTTGAAAAATAAAGGAATGTTTCCTTTGATTAAAACTCGCTATCTCCAGTATTTAGAGTACTTCATGTCCAGGTAAGGTCCAAATCTTCCACCCTGTTTAACAAACACCCTGTATATCTGTGCGCGCCAAGGCCTCGTTTCTCTCAGGAGTTGGGGTCAAGATATACGCCGTGAAATATACATATAAATACTTGTTAGCAACGTCATCGTCCTTTGATGTTATCTTCTTCCAATCCCTACTTAACGTTATCTCACTATTCACCATTTTAGAGGCAAGCCCTCCTCAGCACAAATAGGCCATTTTGACCGAAGTGCCACCCTCTTGCGTAATGTCTTTTAGTAACAGTAGATATACTATAATATATTTCGTATGTGTGTTATATTTGAATAAAATTCAAAATTATCATTACTTTTCTATTCTCCTTTATCCATACTAATATTATAAGTGCGAAAGTAACTCTGTCTGTCTGTCTGTATGTATGTTACGCTTTCACGCCTAAACCACTGAACCGATTTTAATGAAATTTGGTGTAGGGGTAGATTAGACCTTGAGAAAGGACATAGGCTATGTTTGGTCGCGATAACCGACATCTACGCGGGCGGAGCCGCGGGCAAAAGCTAGTTAATCTTATATTTTTATCTCCCCTTGCCCTTTCAAAACACGCAACATGAGAATGTTATTCTTTTATTATATCGCTTTGGTGATAGGCAAGCACACGGTCCACCTGATGGAAAGTGGTTACCGTGGCCTATGGACATGTGGAACACCAGGGTAGTCACCTTCGTGCTGCCGACCCCATAAGCACAGAGAGCTTAAACTCTCACGTTGTTAGTTGCAAGCAAGCATTCAACATACTCCTGAGTATGTATTTGAAAAGTTCCTAAATAATACAGTTAAAACGGCCTGGGTACGTGGGTAATAATAGAAGTTCCATTGGACCTACTGGGGAGCAGATAAGACGAATGCTGGTTTATTATCATAGGCTACCAGAAATATGGAAGATCGATTAAGATAGGAAAAAGTGAATGCTCAGGTGGGACTCGAACCCATGACCTTTCCCTTACAGGGGGAATGCTCTGACCACTGAGCCACTGAGCCACACCTGAAACTATCCAAATTCTCGGTCCTCTGGCTCGGTGGCTCAGTGGTCAGAGCATTCCCCCTGTAAGGGAAAGATCGTGGGTTCGAGTCCCACCTGAGCATTTACTTTTTCCTATCTTAATCGATTTGAAAAGTTAGCAGAGTAAATGCTTCAAAAATTTCATTCAATATGGAAGATCATTATTAATTACTAGAAAATGGATCCTATTGTTGCTGGCTGAAGGCCCGATTGCATCTGATTCCATACCCCCGTCTATACATTTTATATCGGTAAGTATTCAGTTTATTTTATTTCCACTTCCAGCCCCTAAAGTTCGGTAATTACACACGCAAGAGAAACAGGCCTTCACGGAATTCGTTTTACCACGACTAATTTTGTTTACCTAATGTCTGGATCGCTAATGCGTCGATTTTTCCCACCGCTGCAAGTTTTAAGATGTAGCAGTTTGATTTGAATATCTTTTATACCTAGTCAAATGGTAAATTCTCTATTATTTTTATTTTATAGATCCTATATTGTTTGATAACTTTGTGTGATTCCACTGAAATCGTAATAATATTCTAAAAATCCTACTAAAATGTTGTTGTTTGGGTTTAAACGGCTTAACGAATCTATGGCTGAAATTTGGTACTGGAAATTATATAATTAGAGATTATAGGCTACTTTTTATAGGAGCAGCAGAAAATTATAGGCTACTTTGTGATGATCAACATTTAACCTGCTGAACGGCAGGTGAATATAATACATTTTTATATTATTGTGATGAACAAATGTATTTCAATACATTTATTCGCTGTTGTGCTTTTTAAAATATTTTTTCTTTATTATATCCAGTACGTACTTGTATTTAATAGTGTTGTTAACCTAACTTTACATTTATCTACGCTCTTTTCATTATATTGTACCACAGCCGGCTCAAGGGACAAATAAATTGCGTCTCCCAGGACAATTTCCATAGATTTAGTATCATTCCTTTTTTTCACATAAAGGACGTCTTATTATCTCATTTTTGAGGAAACAGCGTTCTGTAGTATTATTGGTCTCTTTTGGTAGATTTTATTTTACTTCCTATAGGTTTTGATTAATTATATCATTTTCTATTTTAAAAAGAGGAGTTCATTCCTTGTAAGTAAACCCTGGGTTCGCGCCAAGGTGAGTCTCAAATGAAACCTGACACAACAGCTCTCAGTACTAGAGAAAGTTAGTACAAATTTGTCTCACTAAATGTTTCTGCATAAAACGATTTATCCTCTAAAATAATATAAATGTTAAAATGGAAGGAAACTAATAATTAATTCAGTAACCTTTTACTCTAACAATTTGAAGTATTTCCGCCAACAAGGATTCACAAAATCCAATTCCATTGAAATGAAAAAAGCCCATATTTATCTACTGCTAAATTTTTAACAAACGCTGACTGAAGTACCTATCTCGTTATTAAATTTTCCTTACTTCCTCTCAAAGCTTACTGATTCGCCTAAAACGCTTCGAGTTACCGCTCTTAAGATTTTCAAACAAAAAGGTAACAGTAAAATACAGAATCAATTTAAAGTTTGTAAAAGACGTTAAGGCTTGTGGTGAGAACCCCTGTTTACGGCTAAAAGTTGTCTACTCCATGCAAATTGCATTAGGCCACTGCCTCACAAGGACAGTAACTGGTACAGCTACCTAAATCTTAACTTGTTTATGTCTTACAATTTAACTAGATTTTATGGAGTTTTTAACTGCTTAATCTTGTTAAGGAAATGCAAAGAGATTGAGGTTGGGATTTGGATGGGTTTTCAGAGTAATCAAAAGTGTTGTTAATTTGAGGAATTTAATGGTCAATGATAATTAGTTTTTAAAGATGTTAAATAAATTAGAGATGAATATTGTTATTCAAGTAAGATCGGACTGGATCGGACTGGATGCGGAAGGCGGAGGATCGTACGAAATTGCGCAAATTGGGAGAGGCCTATGTCTGGCAGTGGACAATTCATTGATTGAAGTAAGATGTGCGAGGTTAAAGTCTATTTTTAGTAAAGGCGATAACTGGAATCTTCAATTTGATTTTTGTAGTAGATTTTTCTTGATCGTAACATTGACAGCATTTCGGCACTATCAAAATTATTGTTTAGTCTATAACATATTGGCCTCAAATTTCAAACTTATACAAAAAGATTCACTCCGCCTTCTTGGGAAATTCAAAACTTCCGTGAAGTTTACGACCGGTTGCAACAAATTTACACACATTCTGCTTTCATTCTGGTACTGTCTTATTGTTCCTAAATTTACAGATGTTCTCCGCTTAACTCAACTTTTTAAGTATTTGACTTATTAAAGTAAAATGCTTAGTGTGATTCACAACACACTTTTCAAAATTCTAAATGTGAATATGAACGACCGGTGTATATGGATGGATATGAATAACTGTGCGTCTAGGTGGGCTCGGAGTTCGCAAAAATTTTGACGTAAGTCTACCAGCATTTCTGTCTTCGGTGCATGACACGAATGAATTAGTTAGAAGAATCCTATCCGCTGCAGACTGTATTTGCACTGCTGCTGCTTCGGCAGAGACCCTCAAACGGTGCAAATATAGTAGTTTGAGTGGTAATTGCATATTTGAGCCGTTTAGAGTCGAGACGCTGAATGTGGCAATGCTGCCAGACTTTTGGCTACTCTTCCAGTTGACATTGATGGGGACGAATTCTTTGACGCCTGAACCTGCTGTTTGTATATATTAGAAATTCGTTTATATATCAAAATCTTAATGTACATTATATAAATCAAAAAGATTTTGTAATTAAGCTATGTTAATGTGTAATACATCATACTGCCCAAATAAGCTTTCAAACTCTTTTTTTTTTTCATGTAATAGTTGCCTGGAAGAGATTGACATTGTGCGATAAGACCGCTAAATGTTTGTACCCGCAATGCCTGAAAACAAAGGTCTTTAACCAGTGCGTCCTACCTGTTATGACTTACGGTGCCGAAACGTGGACACTAACGGTAGGGCTAGTCCATAAACTAAAAGTCGCGCAGCGGGCTATGGAGCGAGCTATGCTTGGAGTTTCTCTGAAGGATAGAATTTGGAACGAGGTCATTCGACAAAGAACCAAAGTTACCGACATAGCTCGCAGAATAAGCAAGCTGAAGTGACAATGGGCTGGCCACGTCTGTCGAAGGACCGATGGCCGTTGGAGTAGACGAAGAAATTCGCGGCAAACGAAGGGTAGGACGCCCCCTAGCCAGATGGACCGATGACCTGGAAAAGGTGGCTGGGACGGACTGGATGCGGAAGGCGGAGGATCGTACGAAATGGCGCACATTGGGAGAGGCCTAAGTCCAGCAGTGGACTGCAGTGGGCTAATTGATTGATTGATTGATTGACATAATAGTTTATTAATATCGAACTCACGATATTCTTGGTGTACCATAAAGAGATACATATATCTATCTATCTAATACTTTACTAGAATGAATAATGTTTTCCACAACATACAATTTCACAATTTACTATCATGGCTAAGCAGCACATTGCATGATTAAGCAATGCTAACCAGGTCAGTCATAGGCCGGATGACCATTCATAGCATATTGAGTCTTCACCGTCAGTCTCGGTAACCACTATCAAGGAGACAGGATACGACGCGACGGTATTTCCGTCCAAACGAGTAGTCCGATTAGGGAAGTACCTCCGCCATACAGAAAACCGCAACCATAATAACCTCGTGTTGTGTTCCTGGTGGTAAGTAGGGTAGCCAGAGCTCACTGAAGAGTTTTTGTGCTGTCAGTGGAAGGACCAAAGGCTATTCCTGCTTTGTCTTCTACACTGAGGGCACAGACACTCTCTGTGTTTATATTGTCGGTGGCACGAGTGTAACTCACCTGGTGTTGCACAAGGCCGGATGACCATTCATAGCATATTGAGTCATCACCATCAGTCTCGGTAACCACTATCAAGGAGACAGGATACGACGCGACGGTATTTCCGTCCAAATGAGTAGTCAGATCAGGGAACTACCTCCGCCATACAGAAAACCGCAACCATAATAACCTCGTATTGTGTTCCCGGCGGTGAGTAGGGTCGCCAGAGTTCAATGGATAGTTTTTGTGCTGTCAGTGGGAAGACCTAAGGCTTGTCCTGCTTTGTCTTCTACACTCTCTGTGTTTATATTGTCGGTGGCACGAGTGTAACTCCCCTGGTGTTGCAAACAAACACCACTTCAGCATACCTTTTTCTATAAAAGTCTCGTCACCAAATGCTCTTTTAACTCACACATACCTTGTTCCTTTGTTTTTCTACTAACCTCTGGAGCTGAAATGTGATATACGTCATGCTCATGAGAATGTTAGGTTTACATGGCTTACAAGGATTACATAGTTCAAGTTTACTTAGTACCACGTAACCAAAATGCGGGTAACTTTCAATAATATGTTTATGTTAAACTGTTCACGTTGCAATTATTTCACGGTTAGGCTGAACAAAGTTGGGGTGATGTGGAACTTTGTCCGCCATGCCGTTGGTGTTTAGAAGTTATAATTTTTTGGAGTGTAAACTTCTGAACGTGCATTGAGTTATTTTTGATAGGAGAAAGTTTTATGGGTTGTGACAAGGACTTAGATAACAAATCAGAGGTACATTATAATATGTGGTACACAAAATGTTTTTATGTGATAGCTGGCGAATGATAGGTATAAATTCGTATAAGAATTTTATACGAACGTTTTATGCAACGTTAGGCACCTATTTAATTTACCTTCTTAGTCGTGAAATTTTGTAAAATGATTGATTTTGTATACAGCGTTTCATCACCTATTTTTAACCTTTTACTAAGTTTTCGTTGTAATTGTTACAGGGCCGAGGATACGATTACCAGCAAGGCACAAGGTCACGCGCTAGGGTAAGTTTGATTAAATATTATACATATGTATTATTCTGATTTTAATTTTCTTTGAAGATGTATTCTTTTCATAATAATATAATTAATCTTAAAATGGTGTGCTTGCTGAAGTCAGCTTTAATTTCAAAGGGCTGCAATACGTAGGGATACCATTTGTTGAAATCGAATCGAGAAAAACTGCACGCACTGTCTCGAATCTTAGTTGCCAGGGTGTAATGTGGCTTCTCGTCCGACATACCTCAGTGCCTGAAGACGAAAGTCTTTAACCAATGTGTGTTACCAGTGATGACCTATGGATCGGAAACGTGGTCCCTCACTATGGGTCTCTTAAACAAACTCAAAGTCGCTCAACGAGCTATGGAAAGGGCTAAGCTCGGTATTTCCCTACGCGATCGCGTCAGAAATGATGATATCCGTAGGAGAACAAGAGTAACCGACGTAGCCCAGTGGATTAGCTCGTTGAAGTGGCAGTGGGCGGGACACATAGCGCGCAAAACAGATGGCCGATGGAGCAAAAGAGTTCTGGAATGGCGACCGCGTACGGGCAAACGCAGTGTAGGACGCCCAACGGCTAGGTGGAAGGACGACCTCATCAGGGTCGCCGGGAAGCGCTGGATGCGGGCTGCTTTGGATCGGTCTTACTGGAAGTCTATGGGAGAGGCCTATGTTCAGCAGTGGACTGTGTATGGCTGATATGATGATGATATGATGAATGTGGCCTATAAGGCATTTGCTTCACACTTCGGCTGACTTAGGGCCATCTCCAGTTTTTTTTTTTTTCGTCTAATGGTAAGCTAAAGCCAAGTCTCAGGAAAGACGGTCACCATTACATACACGTACCATGTTAACAATGGTGGCATTCAGCTTGACGGCCTCATCAAAAGAGCATTGTCGTCGTAGCACCGCACCGGTTCCACTAGTGCTGCGACCACAATCACCCCTGCCCGGCACTTGCCGACCCCTGAACACAATCCAACCGAGATTGGATTACTATGGAGGGTTTTTCGCAATCGTACACGGTGGTCCCCACCCGGCAGAAATTTGTGCAGTCAAATTTCTACCACCAGTAAAATTTTATTCTAAGTTTCTACCTCCAGTTTCCATTTGGCCCGCTCAGGGCACCATACCATAAAGAAGCATATTCTACATCCTACTTATATTATAAATGTGAAAGTTCGTGTAGATATTTCGATGTTTGTATGTTTGTTATTCAAAAACGCTCCAACTGCTTAACCGGTCGGGCTGAAATTTAAACTACCTAGTTAGTTTTTCTCGATTCTTGACTCGATCTTGGGAATTTCCTTGCGAGCGACAGCATCCATACTAATATTATAAATATGAAAGTGTGTGTGTGTGTTTGTACGTCTTTCACGCCTTTACCACTGAACCAATTTTGATGAAATTTGGTATAGGGGTAGATAAGACCTTGAGAAAGCACATAGGCTTTATTTGGTCGCGATAACCAGCATCCACGCGGGTGGAGCCGCGGGAAAAGCTAGTATCCTATAAAACGTTTAAAGTACGAAATAAGCTGAAACTTTTCTCCATTAAAACTTGGCTGCTATTATCAAGATGTACTTGCTCTACTTTACATCGCCATGCAGGACCACCACTTTGGTTCACAAATCAACACAGAGCGCTCCTCTGAGTCTGAAGCCTTAATTAAACATCTCTTCAAGATTAAAGGCTGCAAGGTCTTGGGATATGGTGTCAAGAGGGTGTTCTCGAACGTACTGTATTCGTGAAAAGACACTGTTTTGGTAAGGTATTATATTTATTTTTTGGCTATTTTCTGTAATAGATGGTGTTGCACGAGAAAGTAAATAGTAGAGTTTTATATTAACTCACCATCCACATAGTACTTTCAACTATACTATAACAAGGAGAAGAAAATGCGTACGGTATCGATAATATAACCTAACACAAGTATATTTTTAAAATATTTCCAATGTGAAAACATGACGGCCTTACAATTATATAATAGTACTAGATTACTAATTTACCAACAGTTCATTGATGGTTTAGTGCGGTGCTGATGGCAGTAGTTCTATAATTTTTATTCACTCAAAAAGTGCTTAACGAAAAATGCCAAGTGCTCAGCACGCCTAAAGAAGGTTTCACTTCCAAAAATATAATAAAGTTGTTTTGCCACTTAGGTGGCAGACAAGCACACGGCCCACCTGATAGAAAGTGGTAATCGTGGCCTATGGACGTGTGCAACACCAGGGGCGTCACTCTCGCGCTGCCGACCCTGAAGAAACCTTCTAATGCCCTTCTTGAAGAACTCCAATTGTTGTCGCTTTGTCAAATCACAGCAGAGAGTTCATAACACAGCTTGAGTGTGCGTGTTCCTCTGTCCCCTGTATTTCATAAAAAAACCCTAAAAACCAATAAAAAAAGCTACGTTAAATAAACATCGGAAAACCGGTAATAAAAACGTTCATTTCAATCGTTAATCCCTTTGCGAAATATACTGTACCGTAAAATATATTTTCGTATCGATGTACAACATGATAC
Organism: Eilema caniola; assembly: GCA_949126895.1. NCBI lineage: Eukaryota > Metazoa > Arthropoda > Insecta > Lepidoptera > Erebidae > Eilema > Eilema caniola. Next base: position 27,121,619 of record OX421466.1, on the reverse strand, counting down.
GATGAACCACAAAAACAAGATAATCTGCTCACGTAGCCACTCAACATGGAATTATGATGGGGATTGTACATAATACCCGGCTAAAGCAATATATTACACCTGGCAACACTGTAGTTCATTCTCGTAGTACTATCGTTGTCATTAAAATAGAAACTTTCAATTCAGGGTGTTAGAGTTGAAGGTGACGTGTTTTGAGGAATATATAGATTTGCTAACAAGTGATATGAGTAGAATTTTAAGAGGCTTTGAATAAAAATTGAAGTAGGTGTATCCCTTATTTAAATAATTTAAAGGAACAGTAATGAACCAAGTAACGCTATAATATTGCATAACACTAAGGTAAATTGCAAACCGATCCGCCCTATTCACCCGTGTCAAATTTTGAAACCCCGTATCATCCCTTTGAGCCCGTCATTTTTAGTCTTCAAAATATTATAAAGTACGGAATTTTACCGGATTTGTTGACATTTATGATCACTGCTCCGCCCCCTTAAGTAGTAGCGTGAGGAGATATAGACTATGACCTTCGTCAATAATCAGACTATTCAACACAAAAATATTTTTTCAATTCGAACCTGTAGTTTTTGAGATTTACGCGTTCAACAAAACAAACAAAATTTTCAGCTTAGTAGGTACCTATTAACTACTTAAGAAATGTATTATAGATAGTAAATGGTTTCAGTGACACCTCAACTCTGGTGTAGCCTTTTTCAAATGCCTTGATCACGCGCACCGAGTAGAGAGACGAGACAGTACACTCGTCTCATGCTCGGTGCTTGTGAACATAGCTTCGAGTATTTTGCACGTACCGCCGTCTCGCCTATTCGCTCGCTGCGTGTCAGCCTTTAGAGTTGTCACGTCAGATAGAGGTCCCTTAAAAGCATGACTACAAGATAAAAACCTCGGATGTGCCTCCTATTGATAAAATTTCAATGCCGTAACAAATTTAGTTGATAATAGAACCTAATATAAATGTATATTCTGCAAATTACTTCGTGTAGCTTGTTAAATTCTCAACATTGTTTGATATAAGAGACAAAGGGCTATTACTCAGACTGGGAATATCTCTGTCTAAGTTTTAAGATTACAATGAACTTCTAGTTCTAAGGTTAACTAGTTATTAGATATACAAGATAGCCAAGTACGTTTCCAAGAACTGGATTAATATACTGTCTAATTTTGCTATATATTGGGTATGTATTTAGTCTCATAGTTCTTCCTTTGGAATAGATTGAGGACAGCCTTCAAATTGTTTCAGTTCTTATCTACCTTATACCCAAAGCATCCTGCTACTCCAAAGATATCAGTCCATCGAAAGATTGTCTGGTAAAGATCGCAGACTGCGATAAGAGCGCTCATTGAACTACCAAAGTTAATGTTAAAATTTATATGAATTAGTTACTGGTGTACAATTAAATAAAGTATAATTCATTCATTCATTCTTCCATCGATAAACACACAAAGTACTGACAAATCCGCTGATGACTATTTTTCTATGCTTTTTGAGGGTGATCGTGGCCATTTTCAAGTTCCACGTACCTGCTAGATACTTCTTTCAATTTCTGTCGTTAATTAATTATATATTGTGCCTAGTGTTTATTACTAGCTGATGCCCAAATTTCGATCCCATTACCCAAACCCTTGAAAGTAGTTAGAACACGACGGTATTTCCGTCCAATTGAGTAGTCCGACTGGGGAAGTACCTCCGCCCTATAGAATAACGCGGCCATAATAACCTCATAGGCCACGGTAACTACTTTCCATCAGGTGTGTGCGTGGTAAAAAATAACTTATTCCCAAGCTAAAAAGTAGCCTATGTTATTCCAGAGTTTAAATTTATCCTTGTACCAAATTTCATCGAGTTTCGTTCAGCCGTCAGAGCGAGATTGAACAACAACATTTAAACAACTTCATGAACTTTCATACTTATAATACTTATTATTACTAGCTTTTGCCCGCGTCTTCGTTCGCGTGGAGGTCGATTATCGCGACCAAATAGCCTATGTCCTTTCTCAATGTCTAATCTATCCCTATACTAAAATTTCATCAAAATCGGTTCAGTGGTATAGGCGTGAAAGTGTAACATATAGATAGACAGACAGAGTTACTTTTGCATTAATAATTTTAGTATGGATCAGGATTAACTGCGTTTCAGCGTTTAACTAATGGGCACTTATTTGTTTCATGAATTCATAATCTAGTGTAACGCTGTGGATTTTTTATAAATCTATTTGAAATAAATTCTGTAATCAGTCGATATTTTAGTATTTTTCGATAATAAATATACTAATTATATTTATTATACCTTTATATAATTACTTTAACAGTTCTCATAGCCAGTTTTCTTTACTAGATTAAACTTATTTTTTGTTACACTAGGTTTGACTCGATACTGTTGAGATACTTGCAAGAATACTAACCAAAGTTACTAGAAACGTTTCCATTGTCTTCATGCATCCTATTTCTATGTGTGCAGTTATTGTTTGCAACAAAAGTACCGCAAGTAATCAAGAACTCATTAACCGTTTGCTACCACTATTTACATTTACGAATAAACTATACTAGTCATCAACTCTGGCTTCGTGCGGGGGACATTAGGATTTAAATTGCATTTTTCCTTTAAAAAAGTCTTACGGTTGGTCTTATGTCTATGTCTACAGCCTAGACTATCTATATAAGTATGTACCACTTTTTTATAAATTCATACATACATATACTCACGCCTGTAAATCCCCAAAGGGGTAGTCAGAGTTGTATTAACACCCACGTTTAACCAACTATGATCTTCGGTCCCACGTAATTGACGAGCTTATTGCCGTCAAGCCGGTCCCGGTTATCATACCAACATCTATGGTAGTCGTTACGGGTAGTTGTAGCCCTCAAAAGTCCAACAACTGGTCAAGCTGCAATGCTTCGATATCGCCTTTAGGTTGTGGAGGTCAGATGGCAGTCGCTTCACGGCAAATATCGAAGTTTAGCCAAATCTGCAGTTAGACTGGTAAAAAGCGGACCCTAGACTCCAAGTTGAAAATTGAATGAAATTTTGAAGCATTTACTATGCTAACTTTTCAAATCGATTAAGATAGGAAAAAGTGAATCGCTCAGGTGGGACTCGAACCCACGATCTTTCCCTTACAGGGGGAATGCTCTGACCACTGAGCCACCGGGCCACACCTAAAGCTATCCAAATTCTCCTATACTACCGTCTTAGGGCAACGGTGGGAGCCATCTACCGACAGTTCGAGTCCCACCTGAGCAATTCACTTTTTCCTATCTTAATCGATCCAAGTTGAAAAGCTTCGAATGCGACTGGGATTAACGCTAGGATGAATATTGCCGTCAAGCCGGCACTTAGGCATAAGCTGTAGGTCTACTGTCGGATATTGAACAGACCTATGATCCCTTAGACACCTTCTACTAAACCCACAGGAAAAGATGGAGTGGTTCTATTTTACTCCACACCAACACATCGAAATGAAGTCAGTCAAAAACCGTACAGAACATTTTTGAGGACGCTATGATTCGTCATTTCGTGTACTTCAGTAACAAACAAGCTTACAAACTTACACATTTCTAAGACGGCCATAACTTCCAAATTGAACTGAAACTTTTGGTAAAACGGATACATAAATTCTCATCTCTATTTAAAAGACTTCGCGGCTTAATATGTCGATGTTCTAATTCACCCCTGTAATGTACAAGTACGAACATCCATTAATATCTACCTACCTGTCCGAGGACAAAGGCTACAAGGTCTTTAGTTTCATGTGTTGTTCGACCAACTTTGCCAATGTTCTGGATCTTACTTTGGAAGGATTTACATGTTAGGTGGAGATTAACTTGCTTGCTACCTCGGCCGGCTGAAAGATGCTGGATGGTAGTTTAATTACTTTAAATACATTATCATTACAATTCAAATGCGTCAAAAATACATACAATAAACCTGGCGTAAAGGTGCCCATCACTCTGGCGGTATTGCCCCACTAAATAGCAATAGCTTACTTTTGCCCTAGGTACAATAGCAATTATACTATTGCTATACTTTTGGAAATGCCTCGATTCCTGACTAGAGACAGATATGAAAGAACATTGTGTGGTTTCAGCTGGTTGGATTCATCGTAAATAATATATATAACGCCAAAACCGCTTGATGTATTTGACTAAAATTTAGGACACAGATAAACCGCTTCTTTAAAATAAGTTCCTATAGTAAAATATAGTTTAACAATAAACGTGCAGTTAAAATAAATAAAAATAATTGATACAAAAGCTGATCATCTCACCACTAAACAGTCAGATTCTCTCCATTTTACTTACCAGAATAGAAATGAGATATTCAATCAAAATTTTCAAGCAAAATGTGTCTTTTTCATTTATCATGCACATAAAATTAGGCGCGTATTGTACTAGGGGAATAATTTACTAATACGAGCAAACTGAAATATGATACAGTACTTTTAATTGTATTTTCTGTGTGAATACGAAGCCATACAGTACTGAAATTATTACTCTAAAAATTCCCCCGAGATTTGTTGACATAAAAGTCAAATACAAAAGTATCCTTTGTAGTAGTAAAAGTTACTTGTGGATAGGTGTTTATGTCGTAGTTTTATTATTCCCGAGCGTGATGGCAGTAATGCATGATGTAATTCAATATTTGGATTTGACTTCAAGTCGGATTCTCAGGTCCAGGATTGTAACACTGTGAAACCATATTCGTAATGATAAATATCAATAATGTGTCGGTACATAACCGTCCGCCAAAAATTGCTCATATCTCTGGTTCTACTCTTTCGATTGTGTTCAAAGATACGTAAGATTTTAAGTCTGAGACCAAGAACGTTCTAACAAAAATAACAGCATTAAAATCTGTTCGTTCGTTTTGCATACTTTGTGAATAGATAGGCAAACAGACAAGAATTCCAAGTAGAATAATTTTGTTTTCAATATCGTTAATATGACATAGCCCAAGATTTTCAAAATATCAGTAATGTATAAACACGATCACTTTACAATTGGGTATTTGACTGAAACGTCAAAACGGTAGGTTCAAAGTAAAATTGTATGAAAAATGTATTTGTGACGTCATAATATTATAATATTCAAATCATGAACTTGATTTTAATAGGTTGGGTGTATGACTAAAAATAAATAAAATGATGAAATAAGCACCGATGCAACTGTTATCACTCTTTTACCATTCTTAATTAAAAAGTTCATTTGGGTGGGTAAAAAGTGTTAAAGTCGCGTCAGGATCACTTGACCTTTGAACCGTAACCGACGACTGACGTCATACAACATTAGCAACAGATTGTTTATTTTGTTAGGTATGCTATGAAGCTTCTTAGCTTAGCGGTAAGCGCTTCGACTGTAAGTCCTTATGGTTTCAGATAGTACTGGGTTCGAACCTTTTGATACTTTTTGTGATTATTTTTTATTTTTGTAATTAATTACTTTTTGTGATTACTTTTCTTTTTGTAATTCATTAATTTCTTTTGACAGAAAATTAGTGATAGGTTCTATGATTGGCGCTATATTATAGTTATGGTATGGTATGGTTTGTTCTTTTTATCTTTTTCTCTATAAAGAACGAGTAAAGAAAAAAAAAAAAAGTTTTCACTTCCGCCGGCACTTCCGGAGTGTAACCCGTCTTTTTTTTTTAATAATAGGCAAGTACCCAATTTTGTAATAGTATGGATTTACTTTGCGACCTCAAAATGTGGTATTATTCCTACCTCGGAATTATGTTGTGACCCATATCGTCATTCGACTGAGACCAGACGAGGACGGTTGGTTGCAGTTGTATCACCTAAAGGTTTAAAGGGCCTTTTTCTCCTTATTTTTAGCGTTCCGTACCCAAAGAGTAAAAACGGGATCCTATTTTTAGACTTCGCTGTCCGTCCGTCTATCACCAGACTGTATGTCCAAAACCGTAATAGCTGGATATTTGAAATTTTCACAGATTGTGTATTTCTGTTACTGTTATTTATTTATTTTTCGATTTCCCTTTAATGATGTGTTCCTTTTTATCCGCAATAAAAACCAATTTTCTTTCTTTTCTTTCTTTCTTTCTTCTGTTGTCGCTATAACAACCAATACTAAAAACATAATAATAATAATTAAGGGGGGCTCTCATACAAAAAACATGATATATTAGCCCTTTTTCATGGCTTTTAGCCTTTAAGCCATTTTTCTGGTACGGAACCGTTCGTGCGCAAGTCCGACTCGCACTAGGCCGGTTTTTTTTTACGTTTTCTTCTATTCAGGTGAAAATAGGCAAATAATATTAGCTCCAATTAGATAGGCAATATTTCTTTACTATCTTATTGATCGCTCAGATAAAATACATCAAAACCCTTAATCAAACATTAAGTTTAGTAACCTGATTAGGAAACCCTTTGCCTTAAGCAAAGTAGCAATAACTTTGTTTCGTGATCACAAAATTATTACTAAGCCCTTGAGGATCTTAAGGTGAAGCTGTCCGCGCAGATAACGCCGTTGTCACTTGCAGGGTAGGCAGTACAAAGGGCGCATCTATTAGATGTAAAGACGTCGATCCCTTCGTTAAGAGTAGCGATAACCATTCGAAGTTTCTTGACTCACAAAACACAGTCAAATTTGAATTGCTAATGAAGTCAATTCAGTTTTTAAGTAAACTTTACTAAACAGCTTTTTTGAGATGTATATTTTCCTAGATTGTAGTAGAAAATATATCTAGTTTTAGTATTTGATTAGTTCATTTTATTTTATTGTGGGACTATAGAATCAGTGTTATTAACTTTACATGTTGAAAATTTTCGATCGTACCCGGAGGATAGCGAGTTTAGCTCAAAGACTTTTGCAGTGAGTAGAAGACGATAGAATTATTATTATTTTAACTCGTGGGTAGAATTTCGTGGGTACAGAACGGAAACACCCAAGGACACGCCCCTTATTTTAAGAGAAAACAAAACTTCCTTCCTAGAAAAATCGCTTGCCACACCGGATGATCGAGCCAAATAAAATCCCAAAAAATAACATCCTGTATTTTTGTGACATTCATCGATAAGGTCAACTGTAACAAACGTGGTAAATTATCAATCAATTAGCTTAATAATTCATCATCATTACCAGTCAAGTAATTCATTCAATTTCAAAATACTTACCCCTCAGGTACGGTAAATTCCTCCCGGTATACTATACATAGATACAAAAATTTACATCTCTTACTCATTCAGGTAGGCGAAGAATATAAGAGATAAGACAGCGTAACTCTAACTCCTACTAATAATAGGGAAGTAAAAGTTTGTGAAGTTGTTACTACATCACACGCAAACAGTTGAACAGATTCCGCTACTCCTTTGGGGGTATTTCAACCCTACTTCGATCACACTCAAAACCGCAAAGTTCCATCACACGGAGTCATCAATGATTCATTCCATAAAGACATCTATGATTGAAAGTCTTTTTCCCTCCTCCCGTCTAACTGAGGGAGGAATAATTACGAGCGAGGGGCTTTGACCTCCGGGGGGTGTAATTAAGGGTGCGGGGAGAGGGGAAATCATTTTCTTTTAGGTGTGTTTTTGTGCTGTGTGCGAAACGCTAGGCAGAAATCTGTTTGTGCTTTTATAGGCTTTCTCTGGAGGTTTTTTGGATTAAATATTATAATTTAGATTATGGTACACGGGATTTTTGTGCTGTTTGTTTTTGTTTTCAATTACTGGAGTCAATGACCTGTGTAGCGTAGACCGTTTGTAATTTACACACAGTACACTGTATACATAAATTATAAACATATCCAATTATGTACTTACATCACACGTTTCTAGCTATATTTAGTTTTTTATCTAGATAGAACTGTGTAGTAAATCCTAAAGTAATAATATATTCTTTTATATTATTCATAACTTTAACTTAATAACCTGCTATTTTTTTAAGTAAAAATTAATCACTGAAACTGTTTGTTTATTTTAACACACACTCACTGTTATAAATTAACTGGGTTTAGTAAAAATCTAAATGGATAGCACGATACAGAATAACCATTAAATTTAAAAAAATATATAATCACCACGTAATAAGAATGTTCTCATTTTCACTTTTGTCAAAAAACACAAGCATTCTGTCCAAATAATTCCGAATTTAGTTGACAACTCAGTTAGTCCATTTAACTTTTAAGTAATAAAGAAAATTGCAAACTACTTTAATACAGTTACAAAATCTTTAGTACGACTTAAACCCCTGCCAAGAGAATTCTGTGTGAATAGTCTTAACAACGAACTTTGTATGTTTGCGAGCCGTTAGCTCTTGGCAAACATTCTGTGTTCCACATAACCCGTGTATTACAGTCATCATAGTTATCTTCACAGAGCTATCTATATATGTTTATGTAAACATCTTTGTTTCAGCCTTTATTTCTGTAGTTGTATTGAAATAAAATCAAATTTTAACGGATTCTATCTAGATTTATGTGTTATTATTAACTTTTAGACCGACGTTTCGGCTACTTTTCAGCAGCCATGTTCGCTGTTTGACTAAGAATGGTAGTTGTCATATAGTTTGAAGTGTAAGTTGTCTCAAAGTACCCGAATCATGATGAATTATTGGTGTTACTATTTACGCAGACTGAGCTTACTGTGTCGTTGAGTCTTACTGTATTTTGCTGTTTACTAGGTTTGATTGAGTGGATTACTAGGTACCTACTGCTACGCTCCAACCATCTTCTCTATTAAAATTTGGATGTTTTTTAATTTCAATAGCCTCGCAGAGCATTCTTGGTATATATATATCTATACTCTTTAGCGAGTATCTGTGGATTATCAAACCTTAAGTAATGGTTGGTACCTTTTTGCGCGTGTTCACATACAGCTGACTTTGTTGAGCTTTGCCAGTGCTTCGCTTGGTTTGACCAATAAATGAGAGCTCACAGTCATAGTCTATTTTAACATGGCTGCTGAAAAATAGCCGAAACTTTGGTCTAAAATTAAATAATAACAAATAAATCGCGATTTTAGAAAGTAGTTTTATTCGAATGAGTGATATCCGCGTAAACTTTAGAAAATATTATGTAGGTAGTTGTAACTTGGTAGTTATAACGTTAGCTGTGACGTTAGTATAAGTTTATTATTATAACAAGGAAGGAGCATCTTTCTCTGCCTTAGTTTTGTGTGTAAAGATATGTTTTACAATTATCACCAAAAAAAAACTTTTTCTTCTTTTACTTTAAGCTATACGGCTTTCATGACCTCTCGATTTTTAGAGGAAAACCTGCACGTTCATTATTCTGCAGGAGCACAGGCTTGTAGGTTGCCTTGGTGTCAAAGGTTGAAGGTTGACTGGGCATTCTAATACCCTAGATAGTCTTATCATCCATGTTTTCAATGTGTACCATAGCAACTGACACCGTCTTTTCCTGGATAATGATTTCCTTTGTGTATGACTCCAACTCGCACTTGATAACCCTTTTAGATTTCCGTACCCAAAAGGTAAAAACGGAACCTGTTACTTAGACTGCACTTTCTGTCTGTCATCAGCACCAGGCCATACGTCAAGAAACTTAAAGTTATGCAAATACCTATATCATGATCGCGTTAATACCTCATGAACCGTAATAGCTAAACGGTTGAAATTTTCACAGATGATGCATGCATATTTCTGTTGCCGCTTTACAAAAAAAAAGCAGAAAAAAAACGAATGATACGGAACCCTTCGAGCGCGAGTGTTACTTGCACTCATCAGGTTTTTTATATAGATACAGTTGCAACTACACAAACAAACGGATCCCCACAAAATGGTAATCTTACAGTTATTCCATTTCCTCCAACAAATTATCTCGATGCGATCGGTATTGATAGACAGACAGTAACTCATATTTGCAATAATATAGATTATGAAGACTGAAATAAAGATAATCACGTTAGGCGGATTATGCCGGGATCGACGACTCACTCGGATAATATTGCCAGATCGTAATCCAGGATAGACGGGATACATCAATTTGTAATATATATGCTTAATTATTTGTTTAGTACACACATACATATAATAACGCATTTGTTTACTATAATGAAATGAATATGTGTATCACAGCTCCACCCACGGTTCTATTTTCGGTCGAATCATCCTTACTGCCGCGTCTTTTTCATATTTTTTTTTCTAATTGACTCTCTCATGTTTTAGCATGATGTTATAACTTCTAAGCGAGAATCGGGCTATTAAATGCAAATCCCACAACTACAGAATAAGTATCAGAGATTAGTTCAAACTAACTCTTAAGGTTTGTTATTGGTATGACTGAACGAATGCTAGCTCAAAAATCAACAGTTTTTTCTTGAGTTTGGTGGGTCCATATGGCTGTGAAAGCAGAATGTTTTTGAAGTGAAAACTTCTTTAGCGGCGTTGGATGGGTAAAAAATATTAAACTTGCGTCAGGATCGCTTGACCTTTGAACCGTAACCGACGACTGACGTCATACAACATTAGCAAAAGATTTTTTATTTTGTCAAGTACGATATGAAGCATCGTAGCTAAGCCGTAAACGCTTCGACTGGGAGTCCTTATGGTTTTAGATGTTACCGGGTTCGAACCTGGGCTTCTGACACTTTTTGTGATAAAATTTTCTTTTTGTAATTTATTACTTTTGTGATTATTTTTTCTTTTTGTAATTCATTAATTTCTTCTGATAGAAAATTTGTGATAGGTTCTATGATTGGCGTTATATTATAGGTTTTGTAAGGTCCTTTTATCTTTTTCTCTGTATATAACGAAGAAAGAAAGAATAAGTTTTCACTTCCACCGGCACTCCCGGAGTGCAACGCGTATTTTTTTTATACCACTGAGGTGGCAGACAAGAATACGGTCCACCTGATAGAAAGCGGTTACCGTGGCCTATGGACGTGCGCAACACCAGGGGAGTCACACTCGCGCTGCCGACCCTGTAAACACAGAGTTGCTGTACCGTCAGTGTTGAAGACAAAGCAGGAATAGCCTTTGGTCTTCCCACTGACAGCACAAAAGCTCTTCAGTGAGCTCTAGAAATATATATAATACTCATAATCTCTAAGTAACATTTTATATATTTATTAAATATGATATTTTGAATCAAAATGAGAATAATACCTAATATTGTAAGGTCCTAATTAATTATGGTTAATATCCCGACTCAGAGCAATCCCACTTGAATGGGTTAGGTAAGAAGACTGGTCTACCAGTCTTCGTGGGTATTTTTTAAACCACACAGAAGTAGGAGCCCCGTGAAACGGGGCTCTGTCGAGCTGTAGGTTAAAAGAACATTAGGTTAAATTCATTGTATATAAAAAGAATACTATACGTATTGAAAATTATATAAAATAAACGTTATACTATATATTATTATATTATAGGAATATTATATGATATAAAAGATTAGGTCATATGAATTTAGGTTACTTGACATTATGCCATATAAAAATAATATCATATGACCGAAATTAGAGCATTTATCCAAACATTACACACCCGGTATTCTATAGGGTGGAGGGACTTCCCCCGTGCGGACTTCTCAATTGGACGGAAATACAGTTGTGTCCTACCACCTACATTGTTACTCTATCATGCTCAAATGGGTGAATGAAAGTGAGTGTTTATACTAATCTACCTCTGCTTACCCCTTTTGGGAAATACAAGCGTGAGCACTCAAAACCACTCTATTTAACTGCTCTGTAATAACATCACTCGTATAATTTATGTTATAAAAGTCAATTTCAGTAACACATTTACCCTGTTTCCAAGCCAAAACTTAATTGAAACATTTTGAAATGAACGAAAATTTCTGTCACCCCTGTTCGCTAATATTTTATAGTGCCCCTCGATAATATTTAAAAGGCAAAGAACAGCGGCTGTATCAGTTTGCAGCATCTATTGTGCTGGCGGAATGAAGTTGCGTCCTTATCTCGAATATCCCATCGGTGATTGAAATCGACTTTTCCGATGTTCTTTCGTGATTTCTCCTCCCTTCTTCAATATTTTTCTAGATTGAAAATTAGTTTGAGCGACAACAGATGATTGTATTAACCTCGATTTGAGTGCTGTTTTTTTTATTACGATTCAGATATTGGATGTTATTCATAGTTGAATTTGATTATTTGCACAGGTATGTATTACCAAGATTTTTAGATTACTCTATATTCTATCTATAATATAAAAATGAATCCCTGAATGTGTTGCTAAGAAATCTCGAGAACAGCAGAACAGATTTTGTCAAATCTTTTTTTAGAATATTCCTTGCAGTACGAGGGTGGTTCTTACGCAGAGTATAATTTAAAAATTTGTCTGATTAAATCGCAAAACAACACTTTTTTATACTTGCATACAAGCGATTCGTAATAATACTTAAAAGTAAATTTGAACTTTAACACCATATCATAAAGTTCAAGTGTTAGAGATGTTCTGGGACGGCAAAACAATTGAGTGGCGTATAATGGCTTTGGGGTGCTACGGGGTTCAAGGATGCCACGGGCAAAGCCGGGGCGGGTCAGCTAGTAATATAATTTATCGTACTGGCGAAGCTTGTAGCTATACCAACGTTTTATTTTGCCGAAGCAGGTCCCCTTCCCCATTGGACCCGTCGTTTTTTGGAACTCAAACCGACTAAAACCCCACGCCGCCTTATCCGGTTATTAATTTAACGGAGGTGAGATTGCCACCGGAATATCCCTCACTCTATTCCTCAAGATGGCCTACTGGAATCAATAGATGGAGTCATTGGGATTCTATTGAAATGGAAAGATAAGATACATCACTCTTAAGACATGATGACTGTTCAGAATTGTATCTATGTAGTTTCTAGTTACTATTGTTAACTTCTTTCTTATTATTTAGCACTAGTTTTTTGCCCGAAGCTTCACCCGCGTGGTTGTCGGTTATCGCGACCAAATATAGCCTATGTCCTTCCTCAAGGTCCAATCTACCCCTATATCAAATTTCATCAAAATGGATTTGGTCGTTTAGGCGTGAAAGACGGACAAACAGACTCACACATACACTTTCCCATTAAAGTATTAGTATGGATAATGTGACAACATGAAATAAACGTACTTGTGGTCCAACATGCCTTTTATTATTACACTAGCTGTTGCCCGCGGCTCCGCCCGCATGGATGTCGGTTATCGCTTAGTGTTGAGTCAACATAGTAGCTTTATGTATGCAAAGTCTCAGCCCGATCGGTTTAAAATTGACAAAGTTTCATACAAACTTTCATCCGTCTATTTTATCCCCTCGGGAGTAGAATTAATCAAAATCCTTTCTTGGTGGATGTCTGCGTCATAACATCTACCTGCATGCAAAATTTCAGCCCGAATCGTCCAGTGGTTTGGACTGTGCATTGATAAATCACTATGTCAGTCAGTCAGTCACCTTTGAGTTATATATATTTAGATGGGGAAGGGATGATGATGAACACGCACCACGGAAGCGCGTGCGCAGGCGGGCGGCGGTAGAGGCTAGCGATAAAATAGTTCAATTATTTAAAAATAAGGAGTAAATGTTCAGGGTATATATGTCGCCGCCATCTAGCTTAATCAGCCGTCCAATTAACTGCCTAGGCAGATAACTAAACGGCGCCATTCAATTAACGGCCTGAATGATATTCAGCCATCTCGTTTATTACATCATTTAACAACCTGGCTGGCTAATGCTTAGGCCAATCGTAAGATGGGGCACTACCTCGAAATAAGATAAAAAATTACATACATACATACATATTCTTAAACCTGTAAATCCCCTAGGGGGTAGACAGAGGTGTATTCACAAAAAATTAGTGATAGGTTTATTGTGATAGCTGCGACTTGGTTAGGTGAGGTTAGAAGGCTAATGCGGGAGCGGAGCGGAACGTAGCTCCCGCATTAAGCCTTCGTATTTTTTTTATTAACCATGTAGAAATGAGTCATTTTTCTAACTGTTTAATTAAATGGCTAGGCAAGTAGTTAAACGTCATCAATCCAAGCTATTTGCATAGGCGTTTAATTAAATGGCTGAACACCATTCAGGCAGTTAATTAAATGGCGCCGTTTAGTTAACTGCCTAGGCAGTTAATTGAACGGCTGATTAAACTAGTTGGCGGCGACATATATACCACAAATGGGTATTGTTTTTGAAGTGAAAACTTCTTTACCGGCGTTAGATGGGTAAAAAGTGTTAAACTCGTGTCAGGATCCTTGACCTTTGGACCGTAACCGACGACTGACGTCATACAGTATTAGCTATAGACTGTCTATTTTGCAATAGACGATTAATAGCTTCGCAGCGTAGCGGTAAGCGCTTCGACTGTAAGTCTTTATGGTTTCAGATAGTACCGGGTTCAAAGCTGGCCTTCTGACACTTTTTGTGACTATTTTTTCTTTTTGTAATTTATTTCTTTTTGTGATTATTTTATCTTTTTGTAATTTCTTAATTTCTTCGGACACAAAATTAGCAGAAAATTAGTGATTGGTTCTATGATTGGCGCTGTATTATAGGTATGGTATGGTATGGTATGTTTTTTTATCTTTTTCTATGTATATAAGGAAGAAAGAAAGAATGAAAAAGTTTTCACTTCTGCCGGCACTCCCAGAGTGCAACCCGTCTTTTTTTTTTTATTAGGGGAAGATGTGGTGAATTGTATCTATGTAGTTCCTAGTTACTATTGTTAACTTCTTACTGATTATAGCATAACGTGACAACACGAAATAGACCTATCTATAATCAAATATGCCTTACTACAATGGCTTCTATATATGACCCCTGACCGATACACATTGCCATTTATATATGACCCCCTGACCGATACACATTGCCATTTATAACGTCATGTCTGTATAGACAGTCTAGAATATAATTAGTTCGAGCAGATCACTCCACATCCGAAATCTCCGGAGCGTCACTCATCTATCAAGCTCCCGTCAAAGATGTCAGATAACTGCAACGTCGTTTTCTGCAAGATTACACACACGGGGACAGTGAGATATCTGTCTAATGAAGCCCGGGCGTTTATGCTCGCTCTGATAGCCCATGTAATTGGACGTGTTAACTGTTGTGTAGATACGCCTTTAGAATTCCACTAAAGTCTTTGCAGGAGCGATTTAAATTAAACAAAATGATTAAAAAATAATTTATTGGTTTCGATAGTTCGTAAGAATATTGGTAAAAATATGGGTAGACACAAGGAGAAATTTGAATTGGTTAGAGGGCGGTCTGGTAGCTTAGTGGTAAAAGCATTGTCCTTGTAATGCAAAGATCGCGGGTTCAAACCCCGCCTAAACCGATTCATTTTTTTCCCTTTTTAAATCGATTTGAATATTTTGCGTGTAAAAATGCTTAAAAATTTAATTCTAACTATATGGAGAATCTTAAAAATTTATTACGAATCGAAAACTTGTCTTTACGCAAGTTAAGTTTTAATCCTTTTGTATGTAGGTTCTAGATGAGCGTACTTAATCATCGACCACGTCATTACTTACCAACAGGTGAAATAGTAGTTACAGAAAAGTTAGTTTAAATACCATTATTACTCATTAAAATGGCAACTGCACCTACGTAGTTAAATTCACTGATCGTTTATTGAACCGTAGTGAACAGATCTCGAGTGGTTTGTAATATTATATTGAAATTAATCGGTTAATACCGTCTCAAATTCATCTTACGATGCAACTATTCTACAGCTTAACATTAGGGATTTACCCTTATTACTAAGCCAGGCATCCAATCTAATATGATAAGCAATACGAGTCAAGTGTGTTGAAGTGTCTCGCTATATATTCTCGATATTACCAACGTGTGACGAAATCATAGCGGTACCAATTATGAAGTGCCTTTGTCAGTGCATCAAGTAAAGCTCCTTATTGGCATAGCAAGTCTTCAGTAATCTGCTGTCGAACTTGTGACAGCTTTGCAGTATTGATTAATATTGATAGAGGAATATAGTTGTAAAACTTTGTGGTATGAAGGACGGATGGATTCTTTGATGCCTAGATTAGGTAAAGGTTGTTGGGAGAATTTTCTTTTAGCAGTGGTTTGCTTACCGTCGGGTTGAACAGTCGTATCAATTATGTATTTGGATTTTTCGATATTTAGAAATTAGATTTTACTAGGATTTTAATCTAAGAATATTTAGAATACACACACGTATTAACAAGACTAAAGTAATACCACCTAAGCTTGTACCTAATTACTTAAATTAATTTTGAATTACAAAATATTTTGAATTATACAGTAAACATTACGTATGACCCATGAGACAACTGACAGTAAATAATACGACATGTATAAACCATGAGAAAGTGACCGCTTTACAGTAATATTTGTGCCTTCTATTCCTTTAGTCGCATTATGTCCAATTCGCAAAATGTCCAACTGTCCAACTCTCCATAGGTCCAGTTCGCAATTGGTCCAGTTCGCAGTTGGTCCAGTTCGCAATTGGTTCAGTTCGAAGTAATTTCAGTTTTAAATAAACAATCATATTTCTTGGGTGGTTTAAAAAAAATAACCACGAAGGCTAAGGCTAAGCTTCTAACCTAACCTATCCGAGTCGGGGTGTTAACCATATTGGACATAGTGAGAATTGGACAATTTGCGAATTGGACGTTGTGAGAATTGGACAATTTGCGAATTGGAGGTTGTGAGAATTGGACAATTTGAGCCCGCTGGACATTTTGCGAATTGGACATAATGCGACTAAAGCCTCCTATTACGTGTGTGCCTAAAACCAAGAATACATCTCGATTTAAATTGAAAAAATTGAATCTACCCAGCCGCATCTTACCGCCATCGCCCTACGCGACAACATTTTCATCCTCACCACTTGGATGGTTGGCAGTCCTCAACTGTGCGTTTCTCCAGAAACTTCCTGCCTAACACAGCTAAACTGTGGAATGAACTGTCGCCTGCGGTATTGCCGGACTTATCCGGCCTTCAAACCTTCAAGAAGAGGGCGTACTCCCACCTTAAAGGCCGGCAACGTACCTAGAACCCTTCTGGTGTTTCAGGTGTCCATGGGCGGCGGTGATCTCTTAGCATCAGGCGATCCGTCTGCTCGTTTGCCTCCTATTTCATAAAAAAAAAACCACGATCTTTAAATCCTTAGATCCAAGAATACATTTTAACAATTACTTATGTAAATACCATCGCACATAACGGAACCATCACATCAAACAATAGCCTTCTATTTATCACCAGTATGAATGATGGAGTTGAACTGACCCCGCGTGTCAGCCTAGCATGATGAATGGGCATCGTCAGCAAAACCACTACTTACATGAATCATTATTACTTACTTATTCGAGCTAGGTTTGATAGGAAGGTTGTGATTTATTTTGGTGATACAGATACTAATTATGTTTTTGAAGTGAAAACTTTTTTAGCGACGTTGGATGGGTAAAAAGTGTTAAACTCGCGTCAGGATCATTTGACCTTTGAACCGTAACCGACCACTGACGTCATACAACATTAGCTACAGATTGTTTATTTTGTTAGGTACGTTAAGAAGCTTCGTAGCTTAGCGGTAACCGCTTCGACTGTAAGTCCTTGTGGTTTCAAATAGTACCGGGTTCGAAATGGTTTTCTCAGAATCGACCCCAATGATATACGATATTCTGCCACGTGAATGCGATTAGTCACAACCTAACAAAACAAAGTTTTAAAAATAACTACCATGATATGGTTTGGTCAGAATCGACCCCTATGAAATCATACAATATTCTGGCACGTGAAGGCAATTGGTCATAACCTAACAAAATAAAGTTTAAATACTGTAACTCATGAAAACAGACTGCGAAAAGGTTAATATTTTTTTTGTATTGGTAAGGAAAAGAATACATTGAATCCTAAAGGTCCCGCAGGAACGGGAAATATTTTTTTGGAAATCGTCCCTCCCTAATAATTAATTTCAGATAAAGCCACAGAGAAGCGTGCTTGGGTTCACCTATTTAAGGATAAAAAATATGATTGCGCAGCAATTTTTTTTATCCGGTTTTACAAAACATTCTTCGTCGACCACATTTCATGTTTTATCATAAGTGCGGTTGCAGCTTGTTTTATATGAAATCAAATAATTAATCGTGCAGTGCGATGGAAAAATTAATAATATGGTCATTTTATACAACTGAGGTGGCAGGCAAGTATACGGCCCACCTGATGGCAAGTGGTTACCGAGGTCTACAGACTTGTGAAACACCACATGAGTCACACTCGTGCTGCCGACATTGTAAACACAGATAGTTGCTTATATATATATAGGACACGTCATATATGGTATAAAAAAGGCTCCTTACACACCAAAAAATTCGACATTCGACACGTTATGTATAAGTTTGCTAATATTTCGACACCCATAGAACAAATACGAAAGAATTGCATTATCATACATCTTATTGGATAGTATTGTTTATCCTAAGGTACTGTTACGATTGACATGGGTTCTGGCACTTTCCTTAATATGATTCTTTTATAAATATCATATTTATTATTATTTTACGTATAGGAAAGTAATATATAGGTCAGGGTTAATATTCAACTAACGTGGACACGATACACAAATAACTATTTGCCCAATGAATATTGAAGCCTGATCTAGTGTTTTGATGATTGAATATTAATCTATATTATTTACTATCTATTTATCTATATTTTACCTTTCTTCTTGTTGTTTCGAAGGCATATCTACTACATTAACCTACCAACGCTAGCAGCCAAGCGGGCCGGGGGACATTTGATCCAGATTTTTTTACGCGAAACATATATACATTTTCTAAAAATAAAAGTAGTAGAAGCTAACTAATGCTTTCTGAATTAATTTTTTTAACAATTTTTCATGCTAAGTATTCAAATCGATTTAAATAGAAAAAAATGAATTGGTCTAGGCGGGGTTTTTTCGTAAGAATATCGGCAGACAGCTCCTCTGTCGCTTCAAAGACAGATATAGATGGAGAAATTTGAATTGGCATTAGCAAATATCGCGGAATCAAACCCCGCCTAGACCGATTTATTTTTTGAAGTGAAAACTTCTTTAGCGGCGTTGGATGGGTAAAAAATGTTAAACTCGTGCGTCAGGATTACTTGACCTTTGTACCGTAACCGACGACATACAACATTACAACAGCTACAGATTGTTTATTTTGTTAGGTGCGTTAAGAAGTTCCGTGGCTCAGCGGTAAGCGCTTCGACTGTAAGTCCTTATGGTTTCAGATAGTACCGGGTTCGAACCTGGTAATTCATTACTTTTTGTGATTATTTTTTCTTTTTATAATTAATTACTTTTTGTGATTATTTTTTCTTTTTGTAAGTTACTACTTTTGTGATTATTTTTTCTTTTTGTAATTCATTAATTTCTTCTGACAGAAAATTAGTGATAGCTTCTATGATTGGCGCTATATTATAGGTATGGTATGGTATGGTGTGTTATTTTTATCTTTTTCTCTGTATATAACGAAGAAAGAAAGAAAGAAAAAGTTTTCACTTCTGCCAGCACTCCCGGAGTGCAACCAGTTTTTTTTTCTATTTAAATCTAACTCAGGCTGACAAGCATGCATATTAATTAAAATTTTAAGGCAATGCCTACTACTGCGATTAACTCATTCCATCCCGCGTTCCACAGAAATGTTTTTCCGCCAAACAAAGCAGCCTTTGATCCATCCCAGATCTAATTAATCTGTACGCCTAGATTCTTCTTCACGCCTCAATTAAAGAACCTGGCACTATTAGAACAAGAATCGGCAATAGGTATCATATACTAGTACTACAATAAATCGTGATTCTCCAAGAGTTTTTAAAGAACTGCAACAAAAACAATTATCATCCCTATTTCGGCCGACACGATTTAAATATCCGTAAACACCAAATTAATGTGCGTCCATCTATCGCTATAGGCGCTCAGATGATTTGAGCGCTTGGCTGACAATTTTTCATCCACCCTACCGCTACTAAATCATACTGACAACTTCGACCGACTCAACTATTGGGCTTTAGCCTACATGTTAACACCCATTCTATTATCTACCCTATTTGAAACGTGCAAGAATTCATTTCAGTTTGTCACCTTTTAGGGGAACGGCAAAGGTCGTCTTCTTATATTTTGATATTTGTTTACGAACGTATAATAAAATGCCATGTGAATTATTAGAGGTTACGCTTTGTCTTGTTAAAAATGTGCTGGACTGGAGGTTGATATTTGTTTCTAACGCTTATTAAAATTTGTTGCGTAAAAGGTTTTGTGATTGCAATATTCTGCGTAATTATAGTCCATGTCTCGACCAAACTTACGCAAGCTATTATATTATTTTATGTTTTTCATAGCTATAATAAAGAAAAATATACAGTCTGTATTATGCTGCACAGGTTAAAGAGACTATTACGTTTTGCAATTTCAAAAGTATGACCAAGTAAGTAATAAAATTTTGTGATGTTTTATTGTGTGAATATTTATTGGTGTATGTAGATACACTTATGTTATAGCTACTGCTTATATTATTTAGATTACCTCGCTGGTTAGTTGTGTTAGGAGCCCTGCTTAGTGAATGAAATAATTGTAACTGTTAAATTTTATGTAGGTATACCGAAATGCTTGTTATTTTCAGATTCATAAATTTAGATTATATGAATTCAATCATAAAATTTCATTATAAATGGAACTAATTACCTATTATTATATAACTATTAACAGATACAGATTTTCTCACCTTTATTTTAAAGCGCGTGTTGACAAATCAAAGCTTTTTAAGCCTCTCTCTCTCTCTCTCTCTTACTCCCGCTCACTTCTCTCTTCCTTCTGCGTGTTCTATAACTCGGTTTCCCCATTTTCTTTACCTAATCTAGTGCTCATAGTGGTCATAATGTGCATTCATGATGCTAAGTGAGCCTTCTCTTTAGAGAATGCCCCCACTTGCTTCTTATTTTTAATCTCTTTCTTCATATTGTACTATTTTTCTTCTACTTTTATAGTTTTCAAACTTGTAACTATAAAGTAAGTAACACATTAAAACTCTGTTACAAACGCACTACCACCGCCACCCGCAGTTTATTTTTTATAGCTCATGGAGGCAGATGAGTAGATAAAACTGTTTTACTACACTTATTTCCTGGCAAAGTACTGGTGTAACTTATACGAGCAGCCTTGGTTCTTTCACTGCTTTTGCTACAAGAAAGTTTCAACTTAACAAAGGCACTAAATTATACGCCACTAGCTTTTGACCGCTTGTATGTCGGTTATCGCAACCAAACATATCCTATATCAGTTCAACATCACACAACAACAACAAAACAACGAAGAGTCTGTGTACCGATTTTTAGCTTCCTACCTTGAAAACTGCGAAACGTGCCATATATAATTTGATCCCCTCTTTAATGCTAATTTCATAGCCTAAAGGGGTTGGGGGCAGATTTCCAAAATAGTCACAAATAGTCCGAATGCCAATTTTTAGCTTCCTAACTTGAAGATTGCAGAATGCTCCATACAAACTTCCACTCCACATTTTAGTCCCCAAATATCTATTTTATTCGATTTTTAGTATTTATATGTTGTTATAGCGGCAACAGAAATACGATAATTGCGAAAATTTTAACCGTCTAG
The DNA here is from genome assembly GCA_949126895.1 of Eilema caniola. Classification (NCBI taxonomy): domain Eukaryota; kingdom Metazoa; phylum Arthropoda; class Insecta; order Lepidoptera; family Erebidae; genus Eilema; species Eilema caniola. The sequence goes on along the minus strand of OX421466.1, from coordinate 27,100,066 downwards.
GTAGCTTAGTCTATTATTAAGTCTAGTCAGACAGACAGACGGACAGAAGAATAGTGGAGACTTAGTAATAAGGGTTCCATTCTTACCCTTTGCGTACGGCACCCTAAAAATACTTCGCAGTGATGTTGCCCGCTATGAGCAGTACATTTACAGTGCCCTTTACAAACAGTGCGAGTAAATATACCCTTATAATACGAATGTTCTGTGTTCAGTCATGCTTTCTGTTTGCTGACGATTTTAGGTTCGTTGGTAAAATCATCGCATTGGTTCAAGTGTGTGCTTATAAAACCTGTGTAAAGCGTAAATTGATTTTTTGGACCATGTTATGTAAAGTTGATGGGTTCGCATATATGTATTTTGAAGTGAAAACTTCTTTAGCGGCGTTGAATGGGTGTAAAATGTTAAGGAAGCGTCAGGATTAGTTGACCTTTAAACCGTAACCGACGACTGACGTCATACAAAATTAGGTACAGACTATGTATTTTGCAAGTTACAATAGATATCGTCGTAGCTTAAACGGTAAGCTAGTCGACTATAAGTCCTTATAGTTTCAGATAGTATCGGGTTCAAACCACCTGGCCTTCAGGGATTTTTTGTGATTGTTTTTTCTTATTATAATTTATTACTTTTGGTGATTATTTTTTCTTTTTGTAATTTATTACTTTTTATGATAATTTTTTCTTTTTGTAATTTATTATTTTTTGTGATTATTTTTTCTTTTTATAACTTATTAATTTCTTCTGACAGAAAATTAGCAGAAAATAAGTGATAGGTTCTATGATTAGCGCTATATTATAGGTATGGTATGGTATGTTCTTTTTTATCTTTTTCTATGTATATAACAAAGAAAGAAAAAAAGAAAATGTTTTCACTTCTGCCGGCACTCCCAGAGTGCAACCCGTCTTTTTTTATATAATACACCTAGGTACTTGTTTATTCTTGAAGTGGTGAGCAACGTTGTGTTATTTATATATGAGGTAGGACACGACGGCATTTCCGTCCAATTTGAGCAGTCCGACTGCGGAAGTACCTACCTCCGCCCTAACAGAATACCGCGGCTCACTGGAGAGTTTTTGTGCTGTCAGTGGGAAGACCAAGGGCAATCCCTGCTTTGTCTTCTACGCTGACGGCACAGAAACTCTCTGTTCTAACAGGGTCACCAGCATGAGTGTGACTTCCCAGGTTTTGCACACGTCCATGGGCCACGGTTACCACTTTCCATCAGGTGGGCCGTGTGCTTGTCTGCCACCTCAGTGGTATAAAAGATTTTTTTTGTTGCCACGTAACACAGAGTGCTAGCTTTTTTTCATTACCGTCCTAACAGAAGACCACTATTTCACTCTCCCGAAACATCTTTCATCATTTGCTATAATCTCTGTCTCTATGTAAATCACCTGACCTACCTCTAACTGTCATGCAAGTTAACCGGTGATAGCCGACACTGCCCTGCTCTTTTTCAAAATTAATTAGCATTAATTTAATCAATATTCTGTGAGGTCGATCCGATATCCAAAGGAAGCATAATATGTTTCTTTACAGTATAACAGTAATTAATAGTTAGTTTTTATGTCACAAAACGATAAAATTCTTTATTGAATTAAATCCACTTTTACGCATTTTATTGCGATTTATTTGTTATTATTTACTTTTCAGCTGCTATGTTAGTGCTTTGTCTAATGATGGTATTTGTTATTTATAGTTTGAAGTGTAAGTTATCTCAAAGTACCCGAATTGTGATGAATTGTTGGTGTTACCATTTACGCAGAATGAGCTTACTGTGTTGTTAAGTCATAGTGTATTTTGCTGTTTACTGAGTTTAGGCTGATTAAGTGGATGACACGGTAAATCGCGATAGAATTCGTCAAAGTCAAAGTCAAAGTCAAAGTCGAAAATCATTTATTCTGCATAGACCATTAAACGGTACTTACAAAACGTCAAGTTAAAAAAAATCTAGACTAGTTTAGCAAATGGACCACCGGTTCGAAACGCGGCCCCGACCTGAGAAGACTCCGGCAAAAAACTCAGCGGGCATTTTTTCGGTCTATTTACAAACGTAAAACGTAAAAAATGGTTTTATTTCCATGAGTGATATTCGTGTAAACTTTAGAAAACATGAAGAACAGTACAAACTGCAAACAGCAAAGATAACATTCGTACTATAAATAGGAATTAACATCAATAACTGGCTCTTGTCTCAAAATCTCATTTCCCTTCAAAAGGTTGAGCGATCTTGACAATATTCACGTATCAAATTGCTTGAAACAGAAAAAATGGTACATGTCTGCAAGCATTCGGGCTCTACCCCCGCGAAGCTGATTCGGTCCAATGGCCTTTTATATGGAATATATAAGGTAAAACGTGCTCATTCAATAGGAAACTAAGTATGTAGGCGAAGAATTGTTATATTGAGTTTTTGCTAAAATATGCAACATTCGCGTACGTTCAATATTTGAATAAATTTTTTGATATTATTTATTTGAGAAAAAGGGAAATAGCATGTTGGTATAGTAGCATATTTATGTGGATGACGTGCTTATATTTTGACGTCATGTATGAGCGTACATTGAGAATTTTGGTAGCATGATTTGAGTTTTATATTCAACTAACTGATGCCCGTGACTTTATATGAGTGATAGTCAGTTAACGCGACTTTTAGTTATATCTCCGGTTCTTCTAAAGCTGAAAGATGAGACATATGGTAGATTATGAATGTGACCGTCAAACAAAAATCTATATCAAAATCCGTTCTATAGTTTTCGGTCCATTTGCGAAGAAATAGACACCAATTTCAAAGTATGTATATTCTCTGAGTTCACACTCGTTAATGTAAAGTAACCCAAGTATTTAGATAGATAGATATAGATAATTCTTTATTGTACACCAATAAATTTACACTAGGACAAGTAGATAGTATGTATACAATTTAATGTACAATGGGCGGCCTTATCGCTGGAAGCGATTTCTTCCAGGCAACCTTGGGATGGACAGTAATGTGACAGAAACAGAAGATATGGTGTAGTTATCAAATAAACTAAACTAAGACAAAAATGTACGAGAGAGAAGTACAAATAAAATGAAATAATAAATATACGGCTTTATGTGAAGTATAATAAGGTATAAATAGATATAAACAGTTTTAACACATAAATGTAATATGTACATATATATATATATAATAGTAAATAGTACATATAAAGTAAATAGTACATAATAATATGAAAGAAGGATCACAGCAATGAATCAGCGTTTTTAACTGCGAGCTATGTACTAGATGATAGATAGTGGTCCTTTACCATTCTTTTAAAAACATTTAGTGATTGTGCCCGTCTGATATTTAATGGTAATGCATTCCATAAGCGCACAGCCTTAACAGTGAAAGACTTATCAACAAAGTCAGTGGAATGCATTGGCATTCTCAGCCTATCATTTCCAATGTACAGCCATAACTTAATTATAATTTTCTAATAGGATAGTGCTACGCCCGGCGCTTGGCCACTTCAATATATGGCCAAATTTTCATAGGAGTGAGCGAGACGGCACTATAGAAAGAGACAGCATGCCTTGACGTCACTGTTCTAGAAGGAATGGAATGAATAGAACGAGACGTCAGGCTAGAAAGAGACACAAGACCTAATAGAACCTCCCAGAAAGTTCCTGTCTTTTTCAGAACGTACCTGTCTTTTCTCGATCTTTTGCTACTCGGCCGCGCCTTATATAAAAGGCGAGCTAACAGCCGCTGCTCAAGTTAGTCTAAGACTAGTATTCGAAGCGATCAAAGCGATAAAGTGTGTGAAGCTATACAGTGCGATTATACAAGTGACTGTGTGTTGTGTAAGGAAGAGTTTTCGAATTTCTACGCGCTTTGCTGTAATTGAAGTGAAGCTGAATAAAGCCTGCCTTCAACGGTTGTCCTCGCATTTTCTATTTAAACCGATCCCCACGCTCGTAACAACTGGTGTCAGAAGCGGGATAGAAAATGCCGATAACGCCGAGAGACGACAGGGAGGGTGTTAAAACCAGAAGCCAGGCCGCGGAAGAGGCTGCGGGTACTCCGAGTACGTCGACGGGTGCTTCAAGATCATCATCGGAAATTAACTTAAGCGCGATTATGACCTTATTGAAGGAGCAAGCCCGTCACCAGGAAGAGCAGACTCTGCAATTGAAGGCACAGCTCCAGCAACAACAGGAGGAGCTGATCCGTCGCCAGGAAGAGCAGGCCCGTCACCAGGCAGAGCAGGCCCGTCACCAGGCAGAGCAGGCCCGACGCCAGGAAGAGCAGACTCTGCAATTGAAGGCACAGCTCCAGCGTCAACAGGAGGAGCAGGCCCGTCGCCAGGAAGAGCAGGCCTGTCGCCAGGAAGAGCACACTCTGCAATTGAAGGCACAGCTCCAGCAACAACAGGCAGAGCAGGCCCGTCAACAGGAGGAGCAGGCCTTACAACTAAAGGTGCAGCTCCGGGAACAACAAGAAGATCTATTTGCCTTCTTGAAAGAGTCTAAAGCAGAATGGCAAAGAGAAATTCATTCAGTGCAAGACAAAATAGAAAGCCACGAGGAGAAATTAGGAAGCATCGACGAGAAATTTGAGAGTTATGAGGAACGGCTGCAGTCTGTGGCTCAAAACGTAAAAAAATTAGAGACGAAAATAGCTTGCGGAACAGCTGGCTCTGTAACCATTCCATCTGCACAGACTGTCGGAAAGTTCAAGGTACCGCCATTTGACGGGACCTCCTCGTGGACTGCATACAAACTGCAGTTCGAGTCTGTGGCAAAGGCGAACGGTTGGGATAAGGAGCAAGCCAAAACAGCATTAACATTGGGGTTACGAGACCAAGCACTCAGTGTTTTAGAGGCGCTTGGAGGTGAAGTGACTTACGACCGCCTTCTTGAAGCGTTGGAATCACGTTACGGTGATAGTCACTTGGAACATGTCTACCGTGCCCAATTGAAGGACAGAAACCAGCGTCTTAATGAGTCTCTGCAGCAGTGGGCTTTGGAAATAGAAAAGCTCGTGAGAAAAGCTTACCAAGGAGCTTCTTCGTCATTTCTTGACAGCATTTTGGTGCAAGCTTTTATTGACGGGATCAGAGACTTGGAGGTGAGAGCTGCCGTTCGTCTGGGTCACCATGCAACCCTTAAAGATGCTGTTGCTCACGCCCTTGAAGTGGAAGCTGTACGACATGACCCTCGAGCACATAGATTGCGTGAGATCTCAACAAATGAGCAACGTGTGTACCGTCGGGAATTCACACCCAGGTGTTATTTCTGCAAAGAGCAAGGACATATTCGGTCTAGCTGCCCGAAACGGACTCAACAAGGTAATGGCCAAGAACAAACGGCGCGACATCCAGATGCGCCGGAGCAACAGGGAAACGAGTAAACGCCAGGACTGCGGGACGGGTGCTGGCTGGTAGTGTAAAAGTCCCAATTCTGATCTCTCAAGCTAATGATGGAAATAGTCTGGTCATCGAAGGAGGTATTGATGGATCACCGTGCCACCTCACCATTGATACTGGAGCAAGTCGGACCGTGATTAGCTCTCGGCTGGTGAAAAATGTACCTAGAGATCATCTACATCAACTTAAGCATCTCCATCTGCAGACAGCTACCGGCCAGCGCATTTCCGTCCGAGGAGAGCAAGAAGTGGCGTTGGAAGTCGGTGATAAGACCTATTGGCATAAAGTCATCGTCGCTGATATCTTAGATGACTGCGTCATTGGATTGGATTTTATGAGAAAATATCGCTGTAAAATCGACGTGGATTGTGGCGTTCTGAAACTTGGGTTCGACGAAATTCCCATGGAAGGTGGCGCATGTGGAAAAGTGTACTGTGCAAAACGAACTGTACTCCAGCCTAAATCACAGACCCTAGTGCCAATAAGACTACCTCAATATGGCATCAATTCTCATCGCTGTGCATTGGTGGAAAAAGTAGACGGCAGCAGTCCCTGGATACCAGCTCGTACTGTGGTAACAACACCAACCACAGCCGTTATAAGAATTTTAAATATGAGCGACAACGAGTGCGTCTTAAACAAAGGGACACTGCTTGGCACTTGTGAGGAGATCTCGTGGATACGTAGTTGCCAGGGTTCGACCAAAAGCGATGCCACAAGTGACAGAGAATCAACAGTGCTGAAACTACTGGAAGATTGTCGCAATGACCTCAGTAAGGTAGAGATGCTGAAGGCGCGGAACATGCTGCTACGTTATAAAAACGTCTTTTCTATGCATGGTGGTGACATTGGCAGAACTGGAGTAGTACAGCATAAAATCGAGACTGGTGAGGTAACGCCAATCCGTCAACGACTACGACGTGTACCGATTGCTCGAGAAAAAGAGGTGGAGGAAATGATTGAAGAGATGAAGAAGGACCGTATCATTGAACCCTCGGTCAGTCCATGGTGTTCTCCGGTAGTCCTTGTAAAGAAAAAGGATGGAACCACCAGATTCTGCGTCGATTATCGCCGACTGAATGATGTTACGAAAAAGGATAGTTATCCGTTGCCAAGGATAGATGACACTTTGGACACCTTAAGTGGCATGCAGTGGTTCTCAACATTGGACCTCAAGAGTGGGTATTGGCAAGTTGAAATCAGTCAACATGATAAGGAGAAAACTGAATTTTCTACTGGAAAAGGTCTCTGGCAGTTCGACGTCATGCCATTTGGATTATGTAATGCTCCGGCCACTTTTGAGAGATTGATGGAACAAATACTTGCTGGACTGCTGGGAGGAGCCTGTCTGGTATATTTGGATGACATAATCATCATTGGAAAAGACTTCGACGATCACCTCAGCAAACTAGAGCAAGTTTTGACTAAACTACGGGGTGCCAACTTAAAACTCAGTCCAAAGAAGTGTTCACTTTTTAAACGACAAGTGAATTATTTGGGGCATGTTATTTCGAAGGATGGGATACAAACAGACCCTGAGAAGATAAGTGCCGTGAAAGATTGGCCGACACCAAAAGATAAGACGGACGTTCGTGCCTTTTTAGGTCTGTGTTCATACTACCGGCGGTTCGTGAAAAGCTTTTCCGATATTGCGAAGCCTTTGCATCGGTTAACGGAAGAAAAACGGAAATTTAGCTGGGATGAACAATGTAAAGCCGCTTTCAAAGACCTTAAGCGAAGACTCTGTGAAACACCAATCTTGGGTTATCCAGATGCAGAAAATGAGTTCGTCGTCGACACAGATGCCAGCAATACTGGGATAGGAGGAGTCCTGTCCCAGAGAAAAGGAGACAAGGAGGTCGTGATTGCTTACTTTAGTAAGTCTTTGTCTAAACCAGAGAGAAATTACTGTGTTACACGGAGAGAATTACTGGCCGTGGTTAAGACATTGCAGCATTTCAGTAAGTTTCTGCTGGGCCGCAAGTTTCATCTGAGGACTGATCATGCTGCTTTAAAATGGTTGCTACAATTTAAAAATCCAGAAGGACAAGTGGCAAGATGGATTGAACAGCTCCAGGAATACGACTTCGTCATCGAACATCGGAGTGGGAAAGCGCATGGAAATGCAGATGCGCTCTCTCGAAGACCTTGTCCGGTGGAATGTAACCATTGTGTTAGGCAAGAAGCTAAAGACAGTGTAGCGATTAGAATAATAAGGACTGATACTGTCAGCGATGAGTGGAGTAGCGAAGCCATGCAGCAAGCACAGCAAGAGGATCGAGACATCAAGCCTATTCTCGAATGGATAAGGGCAGGAACACCTAAGCCGAAATGGAGTGATGTCTCCCAAATGAGTGCAGCTACGAAGAGCTACTGGGCACAGTGGGAAAGCCTCGTGATACACAATGGAGTCCTGTGTAGAAAATGGGAGTCTGCAAACGGGAAAGACTCACATTTGCAGTTGGTTGTCCCAAAGATTAAAATTAATGAGGTTTTGAGATCATTTCATGACGGAACTTCAGGCGGCCATCTTGGTGTGAAGAAGACGTTGATGAAGGTTCGTCAACGATTCTATTGGATCCATTGCCGTGAGGATGTTGAAGATTGGTGTAGGAAATGTACATGCTGCGCATCGGTAAAAGGGCCTCATACAAGGAGCAGGGGAGCATTGAAGCTATACAACGTTGGAGCGCCTTGGGAAAGGATTGCATTAGATGTTGCAGGGCCAGTTCCTGCATCGGAGTCTGGAAACAAATACATCCTAGTAGTAATGGACTACTTTACTAAATGGCCGGAGGCTTTTGCCATACCTAACCAGGAAGCAACTACAGTCGCGGAAAGACTAGTCACGGAAGTGTTTTGCCGATATGGAGTTCCTCTGGAAATACACAGTGACCAGGGAAGGAATTTTGAATCACAGGTATTTCAAGAAACCTGTAGGATAATGGGTATTCATAAAACCAGGACTACCCCATATCATCCGCAGTCTGACGGAATGGTTGAAAGATTTAACCAAACCTTGGAAAGGCATTTGGCTAAGGTTGTTGAGAGCCACCAGAAGGACTGGGATAGTCATATTCCTTTGTTCTTGTTGTCTTATAGAACAGCGATACATGAAAACACAACGGTGACGCCTGCGTGTGCAAACTTTGGCAGAGAACTGAGACTACCGGCTGATCTACTGACTGGACGTCCTCCAGATTCACCGCAAGAAATCACGGAATATGCTAGTGCATTGCGCGATAGACTAAATGACGTTCACACCCACGTCCGTGAATCTGGGCTCCAGGCAAGCGAAAGAATGAAAACCCGATACGACCGCAACTCTCATCAAGCCGGGTTCGACGAAGGCTCGTTCGTATGGCTACACAATCCGATGCGTCGCAAAGGCAAATCTCCGAAGTTGTCTCCAACCTGGGAAGGGCCGTATAAAGTTGTCACCAGGATCAATGACGTTACATACCGGATACAACGCAACCAGCGAAGCCCCTTGAAGGTTGTACATGTTGACCGACTGGCGAGATACTACGGATCTAATAATGCTCGGGACGAGCATGTCTAAGAAGGGGGTAGTGCTACGCCCGGCGCTTGGCCACTTCAATATATGGCCAAATTTTCATAGGAGTGAGCGAGACGGCACTATAGAAAGAGACAGCATGCCTTGACGTCACTGTTCTAGAAGGAATGGAATGAATAGAACGAGACGTCAGGCTAGAAAGAGACACAAGACCTAATAGAACCTCCCAGAAAGTTCCTGTCTTTTTCAGAACGTACCTGTCTTTTCTCGATCTTTTGCTACTCGGCCGCGCCTTATATAAAAGGCGAGCTAACAGCCGCTGCTCAAGTTAGTCTAAGACTAGTATTCGAAGCGATCAAAGCGATAAAGTGTGTGAAGCTATACAGTGCGATTATACAAGTGACTGTGTGTTGTGTAAGGAAGAGTTTTCGAATTTCTACGCGCTTTGCTGTAATTGAAGTGAAGCTGAATAAAGCCTGCCTTCAACGGTTGTCCTCGCATTTTCTATTTAAACCGATCCCCACGCTCGTAACAATATTATAGATTAAGCTTTAATAAATACCAGACACGAATCATATAAAATTTGGCCATGAGTAGGTACAAGTATATTAACGTTTATCAATAAAGTACATTTAGGTATTATCCGATTTCTCAATAAAGTAGATTTCAATTTAAGCCTACATTTCCCAAAAAACAGAAATATTAAGTACTTGGCAATTCTATCAACAAAATCTTAACAGTTATCTTCTATTTGAATAAGGTTTTTTTAGAAAGCTTGCAGTCGTATCTTAACTAACCTCCAAACTTTCAGTATACTTAGCATGGAGTTGCATACGAGGAACTCTGAAAGTTGATCCGGCAGCACTCCAATATGCTCACTTATTAAAACTTCATACTGGGGTGTGCTCCTCGCGAACGCGACAGGGGAACTGGTGTTGCTTGCTTTTTATTTCGCGTTATGAAAGCAGATAGATATTTTTGTTATTTCTTTAACATAGCTGTAGAGCTTAGCCCCAAATGCTTTAAAGTATTTTCTACAAAGAAGAACAGCCTGATATAATTCTTCGATCACTTCAAATTTAGGTGAACAACAAGTAAGGTGATGAACTATGCTCAAAATATTTATTGAGTTTAAAAAATTAAGAGGAATATAATGATGCCTCATAAAAGACTACGCTTTTTCATCGCTCGCTATCAGCTGGCTAAAAGCTGATGTATCACCCCAAAAAAAATAAGCCGAAAAAAAGTGATTGAATGAAATTTTGAAGCATTAACTATGCTAACTTTTCAAATCGATTAAGATAGGAAAAAGTGAATTGTTCAGGCGGGACTCGAACCCGCGATCTTTCCCTTAGCCACTGAGCCACTGAGCTACACCTGAAGCTATCCAAATTCTCCTATACTACCGTCTTTAGGGCGACGGTGGGAGCCATCTACCGACAGCCAAAAATATTATGATCGATACTATAAATGGGTGATAATTTCATAATATTCAAATTAACCCAAGCAGAGCAGTGAGTAGAAGACCACAATTTAATGTATATTTAATTTAAATTCATTAACTAGCGGTACGTGCGGTCGCACTGAGTGCGAGCAGCATAATGTTGCCATTTTGTGACGTCATTAACGGTCTTCCAATTCAATTAAGTTTCAAAATTTTAAATTAATTTTATATGTGCTATTTTTTAAACTAAAAACATGTAGACGTATGAGTTTAGTTGCAGTTAAATGTAGTTAAATTAAAAGTGAATTACTACATAAGTATAGTAAAGATTGGCCATATCCTAACAGAGTCGTGGGCAGTTGTTAGTTGCAGAAAAATTCAAAACCTATTAGGGTAAAGGAGCCCAATAACGACGCCTTAAAATTGGCACCAATCTCCGACCCATTTAGAAAATCGTCGTAGAATCGTCGTAGACTATTACTGTTGTATAACAGAACAGTAAATATGTAAATTCAATTATTTTACTCTAAGTTATTTTATACTTCTCAGTTTTTGAAGTTGATTTTTTTGAACGTAGTTTTTTGTCTGGTAATCTTATCATTTAAGATAACGATTTTTGTTTAGCTTTTTAAAATTGATTTTCGTTATCGCCACCCGGTTTTAGCCTTAACGCGTCTTTAAATATACGTAAGGTTTTACACATGCACGGGGTCGGTAATAGGGATGTGCTTGTTGTTTCTGTAATCGACTAAAATATCGTTTATTTCCGCAGTAGGAAAAAAACAAATTTCACTAATTAAACATGTACTTATTTTTTTGTATGTGAAGATGAGAATGGGTTAAACTGGCAGTATTAGCTACGTTTACCATAATTGTTTAAATATCCAAAATAACAGCTTTCACTTAATGGTAACAAACTCCCAAATCTTCGCAAACTCTGAAGCATCAGCAGACATTGACGAATTCTTAACAGCCCAATAAATAATGTTTCTAATTTATACCTTAGCCGATGTTATAAACAAAAATCAATAAACGGGCAGTTACCGGGTTGAATTAAAAGTTTGGTTAACAATGTACTAAGTTACTTTGTTAAATGTTGAGATTTCGGCCGAACAACAATTTAAGAAAATTTTATTAGCACCCAGCAGAAACGGCGAGAAATTTGATTTTGGCGAGAAACATTATTTCGTTGTTATTAATGAGTTAGAACTTGTTTTCGAACTAGTTGTTTGCCACGAACTCGTTTGAATGGATTTACCGTTTGAAAAGGTTGCTCTTTTTTCCTCTTTTTAATATCACTTAGTTGGCAGACAAGCACAAGGCTCACCTGATGGAAAGTGATTACCGTGGCCTATGGAATTATGCAACAACTGGCGTCAAAATCGTGCTGCCGGCAATGAAGAAATCTTCTAATGCCCTTCTAGAAGAGCCCCATATTGTCATCGCTTGGGAAAACCACAGCAGGGAGTTCATTCCGCAGCTTGAAATAACAGCACACCGTTATCTTTATTTATCGTTATATTCAATCTACCTCGCATTTTATTACGGTAACAGTCAGAGGTTATTTTGATAACCATAAAACTTCGATAACGACTCATTGTTGGCTTGTTGCGTATTTGTGGGTTCGTATCGATTGGGTAGTAACGTGCAACGCGTTTTAATGGAGGTAAAATAGTAAACAAATTGTTAATTTTCCCACTTTTAGTTCCACAATAACTTATTGGGAGACATTTTAAACGGGTTATTCTTGATTCCTTCTTGTTTTTGTGTAGCACCGAATGTTATTAAAACGTTATAATAACGATACCTAGCCATTCAATGATGTAAGTGGATGAAGGGGCTATCTGACAATTTCAAAAATTGAGATAAAGGACTTCAAAGCTTCAAAGCGTCGGTAGCTTAGTGGTTAAGGAGTCGGCCTCACGATGGAGAGGTCCCAGGTTCGAATCCTGGCCATTACACTACCGACGTGAACCCACTCTTAGCACAAGCAATTTAGCTTAGTTGGAGGGGTTAGTAGAGGGAATATTAGTTGGTGCGGAGAAAATTAAATGGTGGACTGTAAGGCGCGGGTTCTTGAGAAGAGTAGGTAGGTAGCAATAATTAATTATGAAAGTTAATGTTGGCACCGTAGTAGTAAGGATAGGTAAGATGACACAGTACCTGCACACTCCGTGATGGTACTCGTGAGGCCAAGCTAGGTAGGCCAGGTCCTGGGCTTCTTGCGAGCACGTGCTGTTGCGGCGGAGTTTTCACTAATTGTATGCGTCGAATGTCACTCACTACACGGCACTAGTAACTATCGATTAATACGAGTAATAAATTACACTGTAAAACTATTTATTTTGTTAAAGGCGCGGGATGCGTTCATTCGTGCGACCGGAGATTTTTTGCGGATGTCGAATATATTCTTCTTATATTGGCAGCGCGTGCGCCTCTTCTAGTCGAGGCGGCACTTCATGTTGTCTCTTTCGCACTCATGCATCCACTACTGTGTCAAAGCGGGAGAGGAGAAAGGAATTACGAGTGCCAACATGACGAATTCTTATTAAATGCATAAGGGATATGAAATTGATTAACTTGTTGTCCATATTTTTTAGAGATAGGCAGATGGCGTTACCATTAGTATTTTCGATAATTTCGGTTGCTAGTAATCTTTCAAAAAAATACATCAGAAAAAAAACATACATCCTTCATTTATATCTATGACGTTTTCTAATTATTTATACAATAATGATTTTCATTCTAGATTACCTCCTAACATAAAAACTTGTAGATATAGTTCCTAGCGTGGGAACTACGCTGAAATGGTTTCAGTGAGTTGCATTTATGACTTTCATCATTGCAGTGTGATGGAAAAATTTATAATGTGGTCACAAATAGAGATTTTATACAACTGAGGTGGAAGACAAGCATACGGCCCACCTGATGAAAAGTGGTTTTCGTGGCCTATTGACGTGTGCAACACCAGGAAGGTCACACTCGCGCTGCAGACCTTTTTAGAATAGAGTTTCTGTGCCGTCAATGTAGAAGACAAAGCATGATAAGACCTTTTTCCCACTGATAGCACAAAAACTCTCCATTGATGTCTGGTTACCCTACTCACCGCTGGGAACACAACACGAGGTTATTATGGCCTCGGTATTCTGTAGGGCGGAGGTATAAGTTAAATAGCTAGCAAGCATACCGCCTTCTGAGATGGATTGTTTACTCCTTCTCATTTATATTTGACCTTTACTGTTTATATGAGAGCGAATACTCCCTAACCACAAGAGGGAAGCCCGTGCCGAAATCTTATCCATCTATCAGCCGATGTACAGTCAGTATCAGAGCGATCTTGGTGTTAAAATCAATAAAAATGATCTAAATGCCTTGATTTTTCCCCCCTCTTGTTAGTCAAATATCAACTGATTATGCTGATATTTGGAACACACCTTTAATTCTGACAATGATACAATTTGAATCAATAAAAAAGTATGAATTAAATTTTTAATAATTATTCTTGCTAAATATTCAAATCGATTAATTAGAAATATAGAAGGAGAAATTTGAACCTGTTAGGGTGAGGTCTGGTAGCTTAGTGGTCAAAGCCGTGCCTGTAAGGCAAAGATCGCGGGTTCAAACCCCGCCTAGACGGATTCAATTATTTTTATCCAATCAATTTCAATAAAATAGTTTGATTTGCTCTTAGTACGAGAGTTTTCCGGGAGCGGGGATTCGATCCCGAGCCCGAGGATATTCGGGCCGAGAAATCCCGGCTCCACCAGGTCATGGTGGCCGAGTGGGAGCGACGACTTGGGCAACCATGCGCAGGGCACGCCGTGATTGCGGCGGTAAGACCCATCATGGGGGAGTGGCTAGAGAGGCAACACGGTAGCCTCTCGTACCGTCAGACGCAGATTATCACCGGGTACGGTAGCTTCGGGCGGTATCTGCATCTGATGGGTATAGAGCCAACGCCCGAGTGCCATCACTGCGACGCGAGCGTGGACTCGGGGCTGCACACGCTCACCGAGTGTCCGGCGTTTGAGAGTTTGAGACGCCGAGGCGGGAGCTTGTGGCGGCCCTGGGGGTGAGAGTGCTCACGCTCTCCACCCTGCTCGCGGCGATGGTCCGCTGTGCGGATGCGTGGGCGGCCAGCGACTCCTTCTGCGAGCAGGTCATGCTCGCGAAGGAGACAGCAGAGCGGGCGCGGCGCGATGAGCGAGAAAGGCTCGCTGACATCGCTACACGCGCCCGAAGGCGTCTCGGGCGTCAGAGGGCGCAAACTGACCTCCACTTCCCATGAACGCGGACCTGAGAGTGACGGGTGGAGCCGCCCGTCACCCTAGCAGAAGCAGGCCACGGCGGCGGCGCGCATCAACGATTCGCGCCTCCCCACACCGGGTTTGAGTCGGGGACCGCGTGGTCTCCCCCTTCCCGAGGAGGGCCAGACCGAGAGGGATGGCCCTGGGTCAGCCGGGGTGCGAGGGATATGTCGCGTGACAACCTCACTTTCGGCCTAGCACTACGACCCAGAAACGGCGTGCGGTTTAGTCGATTCGAGTCTGACATAACCGGCTCCGGAGGGGTGGGTACCCGTGGGGATTTCCCGCACGTAAAAAAAAAGTACGAGAGTTTTCACATCATTTTAATACACACTGGAGAGTTTTTGTGCTGTCAGTGGGAAGACCAAATGCGTGTCCTGATTTATCTTCTACACTGACGGCACAAAAAATTCTCTGTTCTAACAGGGTCGGCAGCGCGATTGTGAGGCCCTTGGTGTTGCACATGTCCTAAGGCCACGTTTATCACTTTCCATCAGGTGGGCCGTGTGCTTGTCTGCCACCTGAGTCGTATTAAAAAAAACCATTTTGATACTATATAGTCAAATATTTCTGGCGCTGACTGTACCATCTTGCAGGCAGTTACAGGTCAGGTTACTGGGGCTTAACACACTTAATTTAAATCACACATTATTCAATAAATGCCCTATAAAACTCTCTTCTCTTATATAAAATGTCCATTAATTACGGGGAATACCCAACCACCATTATCACCATTAAGTGAACGTACTAAACTTATCCCGGCTATATAAAATGGAGTCGGCCTTAATCCTTCGCTTATTTATGATAACGGCCGCATTGAAAATAGTTTAAATAATTTGCAATCAACCGCTTGCAATTAAAATGTGCTTCGAGCTTATTTATGGCGTATTTTTTTTCAATTATGTTGTGGTTTTTGTGGAGTTTTAATGGTTAACCGTAAAGCGATATTAGTATAGTAGATAACGTGTAGGATTTACAATTACGATGTTTTAGGTTCATATCGCTCTTAAGCGTGAACCTATTTTTGCACAAGTTTGAAAAAATAAAACTTATGCTTACCTAAGTTAGCATAAATATCCGACGACCATTTACGCAACGCTATCTAGACCTAAAATAAGCATAGTTTAACTAGCTTGTGTTATGGAATCTAGAACGCGGATGAACATACTTAGATAATTTTTTTTTGTAAATACTTACATACAGACGAATGCAAATATACAAAATCATGCATACAACTATTTACACTGAGAGGGAATTGAACCCGCGACCTCAACGTAGTAGTCGAACGCTTAGCCACAGAGAGATCTTTTTCATAATTTTATATCCATACTGTCTAAATTATGTACTTGTTTATTATTACAACAGCTTTTATCCTTATTTAAGTTTCAAAAACACCCATAATAACATCACTCTTTTAGAATTCCGTTGCAAATAAAAAGAAAAAAAAATTAGAATAATTTAATAACTTTATACACAAAACGTCCAAATTTCAAGCCGCAAAATTGGGGCGAAAAAAAAAATAAAAACAAATAGTTCCCTCGGGGTATATTACGTTGGTCGGTCGCACCCGAATTTCACCCAAGATGAACATTCGGGACGTTTTGCGTGAAAACACGCAACTGTTTTGGGTTACACTTGAGGCCCAATAAATGTATCCCATTTTGTGGTAAGAGTATAAAACGGTTTATTGTAATATTCAATTTATAAATTTAAGAATTGTAACAGCTGTAGCAATAATGAGGACCCATGTTGTAAAAAGTGGTTTTTATCTCTTAAGTAGGGTGGACCACATTAATGGTAAAATGAGGGTATAAAATAGGTATGCGTACGAACCGTGGATAACACTTAAATATTTTTTTAAATAATAATACGTTACATTTAGTATATTGGCAAATGGGTTGACGATTATAAAGTCGATAACGCGCTGCTTTGACCAAAGTGATTATTTTTGTAGTCAGTCTTTTAGTCTACTTTTTGTTATCAATTGTGATTAAATATGTGACGGTGCTTCTATAAACGATCCCACCAAAAAAAAAATCATGTACAAATGTTGCCAAGACGAGTTTACGTAGCTTACTCTGTAAAAAAGTTATCAGATCTCGTATAAAGCCAAGCTCTAAAGACTGCACGCTCTAAACCTAAGGTGTAGTGTAGAGCTTGTAGGTGAGTGAAATTAAGGGTTTTGAGATATTAATAAAATCTAAAGGATAATAGCTACGACATTCAAATTTTGTATGTTTAATGATTGTACCGAAGGCATTCTATCTTGAAAATTTTAACTGCGTCATCCAAAGCAAAGTTATGAGAGTTCAAAAAAATGACGAAGCGTTTCCAAAAAAAACTAGGTAGTGCCCTTGCGCTTCACTTGGCTCGTCTTGGCGGGGGCGCTACCATGCTCCCAGATATCATATTATGTATTCAGAGACTGTAATTTATCTAGTGGAATTGATTGGGGTGCTTATGTAGCTATATGTTTATATCACTTATATAGCAGACAAAAACACGGCCCACCTGATAGCGAGTGGTTGCAGTGGCTTATGGACGTACGCAACACCTAGCAATCACCTGATGCTGCCGATCCGAGCTATATGACTCACAACTTTCAGTTAACACCATAAAAAATCATTTCGATCTACTCTTTGAAGTGTAAGGAACTTTGAACTATTAGCATTTTCGGGTGACGTAGAACGCGACTTTCAGATACGGTTGCTCTCCATCCGACAAAAACATCCAGTCCATGACAGCCAGTAGCCGCGTGACGACAATAGACGAGGGACCTAATACACCCTAATACATCTCTGCCTAACCTTTCGGGGATTTACAGGCGTGAATATATGTATGTATATACCATTTTCTTTTTGCCCCACTAAAGGAGATTCAAATTCAAATTCAAAAAATCATTTATTCCATAAAAATATTAAATTTGTTTGGAATCGTCATTATTTTTTCCCCTACCGTGCAGTGCGTGACATGGCAACTACTGAGAAACACTGCCAAAAAACTCAGTAGGAATCCTTTTTTTAAAAAAACGTCGTCATGTATGTACATTCATTTTCTTGTGTTGACTTAGAGCTACTTAATCCCAAGCATTTTTGTCATTCAAATACTCTGAAATGTTATAATATGCTCTGCTACACAATTTGGCCTTAATTGTTGTTTTAAATTTATTTATGGACAATGTTCTAATTTCATTGGGAAGTTTATTGTAGAATCTAATACATTGCCCCATAAAAGAGTTGCTTATTTTTTGGAGACGAGTAGTATGAAACACAAGATTACTTTTATGTCTAGTATTTATACCATGTATATCACTCTTTTTAGTAAAGAAGTCTATATTTTTATGCACATAAAGTAAATTTTCATAAATAAATTGCGAAATAACCGTAAGAATATTTATTTTCTTTTGATTAACTAACACTTTCACGTTCTCTACTTTCGTCCACTTTTAAAACAATAAGGAGTCTTTTAAACTAGTTACATCATCATCCAAGAAGCCAGCCTGAACGTCTTTATCTAGTTTAAATTCACAAGAAAAAGTTTAAACTTTGAAGAATTCATTTAGAAAGGATAGTGTAGAAGCCTGTTCAGCAAACTGAATTCTTACGAAAAGTTGATTCCGTAGATTGCTTGATGCCGTAACTGGTTGGGTTCTCAGAAATTTTCTTTAAATAGGTACCTCATTCGCGGTCTCACAGGCTGATGCAACAAAAACACCAAAGTATTACAGTTAGGCCAATTGTTGGATTTTTTAGGGCTCTAACTACTTGTATAGACTACCATGAAGTTTATGTTGCAACCGGGACCGACTGCTTAATGTATGTACTCTCCGAGGCACGGATAACCCAGGCCAATGTTTATTCATGCATACAAATATTTGCACTGAGCGGGAATCGAAACCACGCCTGCGTAACCGTCGAGTTTACTGCTACGCCACAGAGTCTGTCACGTCACAGAGAGTAGAACCAAGAATATACAGTAATACACATGAACATACATGCTCATTAAAATACCTAATATCACTAGTATAAGCAAAAAAAATACATGCTCGGGTTTATTCAGAGAAATTCGGGGTATATTCCAGTCTAAGTCTGTGGTAGTTTCATTCACGATAACGATTACGTTGCACCGTCATCAACAGGAACATTTATGTTTAAGCTCTGATTTAATACTCGAGGATAGTAGCTGTATGTCCACGACTCCAGGCGTCCATCGGACACGCACAATGGGGAGTTTATTGTTTCTGTGGGTAGCGCAAAACCTCCATGATTTATAACTGAGAGATATTGCAATTCGGTTGCAATGTTGAATTATTATACGAACGGGTACGAATCATAATGTTACCTTTGTTTTTTTATTGAAATTTATTTTATAGTTTGAATTAGAAAAATGTCATTCAAGATGGGAAAAAAATGATCCAACGATTCCCTGAGTCACCTGAATAAACTGAGATTTTTGTCTACATATACTGGAATTTTCGGCATTTATCACTCATTTATAGACGAATACCAGCACAATTGATAATTAACCTCCGAGGCTTTCGTCCAAGAGTCGAGGGGTCAGATGGCAGTCGCTAAAATATCAAGAGAAAGCGTTGTAGTGCAGACCCCAGGTTTCAAAGTGTAAGCTTTATATGCAATCAGCACTATAATGATGACGCTTTAATGTAGTAGCCTATGTTTGGGGTCAAAAAATTTCAACATTACCAAATATTACCAAATTTGGCATAAAATATTACTAAATTTGGCCTAAAATACCAGTGAAATAAAACATCTTTTTACAGACTTTATACGCTTCTCTTCTAACTCACTTACTGTTAAACTTCGAGGCTTCCTGTATATAGGTATATATAACAGAAATAATGAGTCCGAATGTTTTTTTCATACGTTAATATTCCATGATTTTCCTATCAAAGGAATCACGCTTCAGTGGCACCGTTGCCGAAAATGTAATTGAAAAAAAAATCTCGTCGCCATGAATGGAGTTCCTTAATGTTTTCCGGTATTGCAAATGGTTTTGTTGATGTATTGTTGTGGAGTATGGCCTCTTTTCAATTTTAAAATCTTCAGTTGAGAGGCTGCCGGTATCGTCAATACGAATACAAAATCTGGTCCTCGAATCTGCTAAAGTAATACCACTGCGTAGAAACTGCTAAAATTGAATTAAATTTTAGTCTCTTTATACTGGAGATTGATAGCGCTTGGTGGAATCTACTACACATATTGATTAATACAGGTTCACATAACAATGTTGCACCCTGTTATGTAAACATTTGAGAATACAGGGTGGTGAAACCGATCAGGTCCAAAATAAAAATAAACTGTAGAATAGTAAAAGTGAAGTGTATTATTCAATAAATTTTAGTCTTAATTCTATTGGATTTATTTCTATAGTCCAAAATTAAATGAGTATGTTTGTAGTCAATTTTGACTTTAGTTGTATTGATTTAAAGTCTAAAATTAAATGGATTTTTTAACAGTGTGCTTGATATGACTGTGGTTTTGTTTTAGCAGAATATAGACCCTGGAGACTCTACCATAACTTGGATACTATAGGTATACGGCCTCCAAAGTCAAGTCAATTGAATAACAAAAACTACATCGTGAGTATCATCAAACCTCGAGCCTCTGCAGATGCGTAGAGATGTTGCATCCTTGGCAGTATTTTACCGTCTGTACCATGGTGAATGTTCTGATGAGCTATTCCAATTAGTCCCACCCTGTCCTTTCCTATACATAACAACACGTGCAGGGGTTAGGTGTCACCCGCATACGGTGCATAACATTCCTTCAAGAACCAAGTGGTTCGGTGACTCTTTCCTTTGTCGCACCATTAAGACCAGGAATTCCTTGCCAGCTCACGTGTTTCCTTCTTCCTGCAGTCCCGGGTCCTTTAAGCGGGGCGTGGAAAAACATCTGATGAGGCCGTGAAGCTGAGTGCCACCATTGTTAACACGGTACGTGTTTGTAATGGTGATGCTCTTTCCTGAGACTTTGCCTTCAGCCTACTATCAGGCAAGGTCCTATTTAAAAAAAATATCAACTTGAAATCTACTCACCCAAAATAACTATCCTACCTAGTTTCGACAGTCTCAGGCACGAATCACTTCCATCTCTTCTACAAGTCTTAGTGTAAGACATCGTGAATATAAATCCTGTTCCTCAACAACGAGAGGAGCATTATCTCTACACATGCATTAGCACGTCCCCATATTTTATCTTTAAGTGTTTCGTACATTGCTGCTTGTACTCAGAGTAAGGCTTAACTATTTATTGCTGGCTACGCAATACTATGTATCCTCATTCGGAAATTGTTTTCGTGTGCTTGAGAGATTTATTTACGGGTACTTTTAGTTTATTTGCTTGCTTGAAAATTCTGATGAATATTGTTTGTATATTTGCTGTTTATTTTTCTTGGATTCGCCAGTTGAGAACACAATCATAATGGCTGTTGTGTAAAATATTATGGTGAAGCGGCCATCTTTTTTGTACGTCATATTTTTTACACAATTTAACAAAAAGAAGTGTAATTTAACAAGACTATCGAATTGAAGACTGTTGACGTTATTTATAATACTTTAATACTATTTCTTCTACAACTAACTATTAAATGATTAGCCAAACTTTTTGTATGGGAATCCATACAGCTATAAATAAAAAAAATATAGTGTATGGGTTTATTTAAAAATGTAATAAAAAGCCAGTATGTAAACAGCAAGACCCAAGAAATAGACATGTTCATACATAAAAATATGAAAAGTAGGAAGTCAAATTATCTACCATCACGCATGATTCCTATAAGTATCTGTAAAAGAAAATGCAAACATCATATAAAAATCAAATAAAGAATTCCAGCAATTTGTTTCTGACCTTAAAAAACCCTAAACTCAATCCATCTTTCACAAAGCACATTTAGATCTCCCTGAACCTACAAATAAGAACCCAACATATTTCTTCAGAACAATAGAAAGGGCCTGATACATAGCCTTTTTGCTAATTAAAAAGATTATGCGCACAACCCTACTTAAATCAGCCAGTTCCGGATTGTTTGGACCCGAGGCGGGACGATTTTGAATAAAGGTCTGTTTCTATTATGCCGTTCGGTTGGCTGTGATTGGTGGTTGCAGACTCTCGGTGACACAAGGTCACGCACTGCGGATGCAATCAAAACCATTACCATACCACGAACACTGCTAAAATACTTCATTTAATTTTAGACTTCAAAATAATGCTGTTATAGTCTAATATTAAATGCCTTTTTAACATTGAATGATAAAATATAATGTAACTTCCTTCATTTAATTTATGTCTATAGTATGACTGAATTGTTTTTCTCTAGCAAAATCCAGGGCCAGTAAGTCTGGTGATGCTCCGGTGTAATTGTATTCGGTCTAGTCTCATTCTGAGTTAATGAGAATCTACTGTTTAATGTTGTGTGTTTTAATGAAAATGTTGATGGAATAATAGATGTATAGGTTACTGAAGATGTAGCACTGTCTTTGTGCACGCTGTTCTTTTGACTCTGATTGAACTAGACGTTGTACTCACGGTGGCATTTTATTTGAAGAGATAGACAGAGATCTATATATCCTATGTATATATTTTATATGTAGGTCACGTCAATTTCACTTCACCTCGCCTGATTGTATGCTGAAGGCAAAGTCTCAGGAAAGAAGGTCAATATTACATACACGTACCATGTTAACAATGGTGGCACTCAACTTGACGGCCTCGTCAAATGAGGATTGCCGTCTGCACACCGCGTGTCACCCACCGGTCCCACTAGTGCTGCGACGACAATAGGTACTCCCTGCACGGCTATGCACTTGCTGACCCCTGAACGCAATCCAACCGAGATTGGATTACTATGGAGGGTATTTTCGCAACTGTGCACGGTGGTACCCACCCAGCCGAAATTTGAGACAAATTTGTGCCTTCCAATTTCTACCACCAGTATTTATTAGAAAAATTGTCAGAGGTCCCTGTAAAGCTCAGGTCGCGGGCTTAAGTCCTGTCTTGAACGTTCACTTTTTGCAATCTAAATCAATAAGAATAGTTAGTTACTAATGGGGATACCGACGCAAAACTAATTGTAGATGGCAGCAGGGGGAAATGACCAAACAACAATAACAAACCATCGCCGTCAGATTTGAAAAGACTTGTTTTTTTGTTATCTATCGTGTTTTTTGGTATTTTTGTGATTTGGACTTGCTGTACTGGAATATGCAACAACACAAAGTAGAATTGCGAAAAAGAGGTGCAACTCTAACTGGAAAGAAAGCTAACCTCATTGAAAGGTAAACTTTAAATTTTACTGTGTTTTTAAAAGATATCGTGTTATTTAACTTTTAATGCAACAAAAAACTCTGTATCTATCTTAAAACACTGTATCTATCCAACTATTATAGGTTGGAATGGTTGTTTTTTAGTTATTTGCGTTGCTGTAACTGTCCTGAAAAAAGCGACATTTTATGTATTTGACACCTTCTAATAAAAAACAATTGAATTGGATAAGATAACTCGTAAATACCAACTGTGTAGGCAGATTCCCCAACATAATCGCTATCCTTGCAGTAATTTCGACATAACCTCCGTCTCTATCTGTATTCTCCCACTGTTTTACTAGCTTAGCATTTTGGGGAAATAAATACAATCCACTAACATTACATCCTGGTACTAACAAAATGGCATAATAGAGCATATAAAAAATCGTCAGGCAAACTATAAAATCTACGTAGATGACAGCTTACATTAGCCATTACGATGATACGCCCTCTGTAGTGATAAAAGCGCAGTTGTCATCCCCATTGTTTCAAAATTTCATGAAGTACCTATCTTTCATTGAACAAAAATAACCCTTGAAAAATCCATGAAATTTTTGGCTGGTACGAAGAAGCATTTCTTACCCACAAAATACTGTAAATAAATTCTGAAATGCCTGTTTCCAAGAAAACTTTTTACTTACTTCGAAAGTTTTGGTTGGCATAACTTTTAAACCAATTGATTTACTTTTGGCTGTTGTTATTATGGTAACCAATAAACCGGGGTTGTAAGGTAAATCCCCCTCTTCATTATAATTTTTCGCCATGTAACGCCTATAACAATTTGTTACACACAATTTCGAGGTTCAATAACAGCTTCCCTCATTTTCGTAAGACATAATTTATAACAGCAAAACCGTCAAGAAAATAAAATGATCATTTCCATAAAGAAATACCAAAAGCTGTTTATTTAACGCAGCAACTTTTTGTCAATCTCTGATACATTTTTTCTTTGCTGCAGAGAAATTCTCTCTCTCTTGCCCTTATCCCAAGTCTGTAAGGGACACGAATAAAGCCACATTTAAAGTAGCCACACACCTGCGTGAATAACAGCGAAGATTTTGCACATCGTGTGCATCAGCTTCAGCTGGCTTTGGTAAACATTGCGATACTTCGAGCAATACAATATTAGTTTTCATAGTGTAAACTAGCATAGCATGGGTTGCATTTATTTGAATGTAAACGTAAAAGAATCTGATACTATTTATTTCGACAACAATAAAACACAATAACAAGCACTATTCTGAAAATTAATCTATTTTAAGAATTCGCACTCATTTTATCGAGTATAATATATTCATGTTACATTCATAATGAACAATAATTCAAGAAATACGTAAGTATAACTCCTAAGCCAATAAAATATAGTTAAACATTTTCATAATAGTAGACAAAATAATAGTACTGACTTATGACTTATTCTAACGTAGATGATTTTTTGTATGTTGGCTTACGGCAATGCCTTATCGTGTTTTTTCACTACAGCCGCAGTTAATGTAGTTATAGTATCACAGTCATTAGCGATAAGTTACGCGTTTTGTAATACGTGACCGAGATATTTTGGAACGCACGCTTGTTACAGGAAGTTTGGAGCATTTCACAAAACTATCCACCTGATAAGCTTTTTGTGTTCATTATATTTCTTTCATGAGTGTTAATACATGAGTGTTAATACATTGTCATAGACCGTATGAAATTTTTAAATTGTTCTTATTTTATTTGAATTTTATTTCACTGACACAACTCGATGCCAGTTTGGCTATTTATTTGATCTTGTCTGGTTTTTTTTTTTCAATTTTTGTGACAGTTGGGATGGTTTGTACTATTTGTAAAACTTCATAAGCATACTTCGCTACGCTTGCTTTGCGTATGGATTGTTTTTTGTATAAGTGAAGTTGTATTAATAGCACACGGTCCACATGATGGCAAGTGGTTGCCGTGGCCTATGGACGTGTGGAACACCACGGGAGTCACACTCATGCTGCCAACCCAGAAAGTTTCTGTGCCGTCAGGGTGGAATACAAAGCAGGAATAGCCTTTGGTCTTAGGTACTTCCCCAGTAGGACTGCTTAATTGGACGGGAATACCGTCGTGTCATAACTCCTACAAAAGCAGTACTACATCCACAGCAATCGATATTGTTACTATTACCTTCCTTGAATAATCCAATGTAACAACAAGGGTCTATAAAACCCTCTGGTCATCAGGTTTGCCTTTATCTTCGGATGTCTCACATTTCCTACCACCGTATACTCTTATGCCTCTAAAAGATTTACTCAAAACTATGATACCAATAATATTTTCATACAAAAGCTTTCTAATCTACTTAATGACATCTGTCAGCACCCTCATCCGTTGATGCGGTGACAGCTCACACTAATTAACCAATACTAATTGTGTATTAAACCAGAGACCCTCATCTCAGTTGACTGTGACATACAAATTGACAGTTTTGGACGTCCAATATTGCGACTGAATTTTTAGTCAGCGTTTTAGCATTTAAAGTAATTTGTGTTATGTGCGCAGCAGGTATCGGTTTATTTATCTAAAATATTATTGAGTTGTAGATTCATGGTATATTGGTATTTGAATTGGTGAATTCGTTGTTATGAATCTACGTATAGCTACGATGAATATTCATCCACTATGCATTTCTCGGTGAGTTGGGTTTCTTGTCAAATATCTTCGTGTCGGATGCAGCTGGTAGCTCGACAATTCTCGTCACTTTATGCATCCATCTTAATATTATCATATCCACTACTATGTATCTGTGTAGATACATAGTGTTATATAGTAATGGTAAAAATAAATAAGAGAATAAACTGTTATACTGTTGGTAAATAACCAACTGCCAGAAGCTTAAGAAGATTTTTTCTTCTACGAGGAGGTAAAGTTTGTTTGCGTTGAATAATTTACTTTTAGCCAACATTTATCAGTAAAAGCTAATACAAAGTTCTCGGAAAACTTATAAATTAACTTTTTGACGTTGTTAACATTTAATGTTTTGACGTTCTAACCTGGCTACTTCAGAAACATGCTTATCTTTCAAACTCAAACGGCGTTAACAAAGTGGAATGATTTCAACTTGGAACAATTTCTTTAACCCCTACATTACGGATATTGTTAGTTTAGTTTTCTTTTGTTTGTTGAAAACTTTAAAAGTCATACAAGAATATAACATCAAATTTGTACTCGATTGCTCATGAAATTAGTTCGATAGCCTTATGTACTGTATGAATATGGCTTTCATTATTCCGCTATAACTTTTAAATACTTGAACAGATTTGTACGTGTAGAGAATTGGTCACATTAATGGTTAAAATAAAATGGTTACATTATTCTGAGTCATAATCGAACGCTGAGCAGTGAACAGATAATAGCACTGAGTGAAAATCAAACTCACGCCCATTGCCGTAGCAAAGGCACTACCCCGCCAAGCCACGCCACATACCTACTATATTAGGCAGTCGTTTCGGGTAGTTGGAGCCCTAAAAAGTTCAACAATTGGTCTAACTGTAATGCTTCGATTTCGCCATTGGGTTGTGGAGGTCATATGGCAGTCACTTCATGGCAAATATCGCAAAATGGACCCCAAACACCGAGGGAAAGCTTCAGATACGACTGGGATCAACGCTAAGATGAAGAAGAGGATTCAAAATAATGTGCATACAATATATCATACATCTTTTACATATAACTCACCCGTATCTAACAAATTAGAATTTCAACCCACAAACCGATAGAACAAAATTTTAAACATTGCCGTACCCTCAATAGCTTTTAAAATAGGGAGAGTGTACACAATAATTCCATTAAAATCCATGAACTTTGCCTTGATGGGTTCGCGCGATAGTTTATTTTTCAAGGGTACCCGCTGGTACGTGGGTCCGTTGCTAGGGGCGATGGTTTATTCAATTTCCTGCTGGCTATAATCTATTAAAGCTTCGCATGTTTAGATACTAACGCCATGTAACTAAACTCTAGGTTTTACTTTTGTAGATTTTTTTTTTTGTATTTTTTTTCATCATTCTATAAAATAATAGCAATTACTGAAAGGCCGAGGCGGGAACTGGTGGCCCTGGAAGTGAGAGTTCTCACGCCACCTTGCTCGCGGTGATGGTCCGCTACGCGGATGTGGGATATTATTCTATCTGTGCGCTTTCATATATTATGAATCAGTTGAACTCTTCAGGCACAAAAATCCACCCATCTAATAATACTCTATCTATAACAATACTAATAGTCATTTATTAGTTTTTAATCTATTTTTGTTTCTTTTTCAAAGATTTATGTTAAAGAATGTTCAATTGTACGGCAGTAGTATTCACACAACACTTGTGAAAAAAAAAAGACGGGTTGCACTCTGGGAGTGCCGGCAGAAGTGAAAACATTTTCTTTTTTCTTTCTTCGTTATATACATAGAAAAAGATAAAAAAGAACATACCATACCATACCTATAATACAGCGCTAATCATAGAACCTATCACTTATTTTCTACTAATTTTTATATTTTTAATTTAAATTATGAAAAGAAAAAATAATCACAAAAAATAATAAATTACAGAAAGAAAAAGTAATCATAAAAAGTAATAAATTACAAAAAGAAAAAATAATCACCAAAAGTAATAAATTATAATAAGAAAAAACAATCACAAAAAATCCCTGAAGGCCAGGTGGTTTGAACCCGATACTATCTGAAACTATAAGGACTTACAGTCGAAGTGCTTACCGTTTAAGCTACGACGCTATCTATCGTAACTTGTAAAATAGATAGTCTGTACCTAATCTTGTATGACGTCAGTCGTCGGTTACGGTTCAAAGGTCAACTAATCCTGACGCTTCCTTAACATTTTACACCCATCCAACGCCGCTAAAGAAGTTTTCACTTCAAAAATTTGTAACATTTACTATTATTACCTATCTTTGTCAGAGTGACACAAATCACAGTGACAATTTTCAGACCGCATTTTGACTATAAACTGAATTGTATCAGTGAGGGCCTGTAATTGACTGTATGTAATTAATTTCAATCACCATACCTTTGTTATGGCTGCTGGTCTTCCAAATAAATGAATTTAAAATAATCTAAACTTTGCGCGGAAATAAAAAACATAGTTAGCTTGGTGTAGGTGTTTGGGGACCAACCTACGACAATAAATGTATATTTTCATACCTAATATGTTTTAATAAAACTCCCGCTACCAGTGACTAATGATATAAAAGTTAGTTATTTTATTTCAAAAATTAAAAAGCACGCTTCCGAAGCAAATGTAGTTAACCTTGTTAAATAAGCTAAATAATTTACGAGAATATTAAGAGAGTTTATGAAGCGAGACGCTCCTTTCACAGATGTGACATTTTTCAACGGAAATCACATATCTACGGAATTGTCAAGAACAAAGACTTTATCCACAGCCACACCTGAGGCGTAAAGATAAGCAACACCCTTTTGATTATTAATATCACGAATGTTTCATCATCTTTTGTTGTCGCACCATTTACATATTACTTTTGGCTACGTGGCTTCTATTGTTTTTAAGGCAAGAATGAAAGTAGTAGTGTAGGTATCGTCTTCAAAAGCTTTGATGATGCGGGATCGTATCCCAATTATTAAAAAGAAATGTGGTTGGTACAGCCATGCAATAGCACCAGCCAAACATTTGAAATCATATGTAGTAAAAGAAATCACCAAAAATAAATGACAAAGTAATAGCAATAAGAGTTTAATGTATTGTTGTAAACTAAATTAGGCCAAGTACCCAGCCATTTGATACGATATCGCTGTTATATTTTGATATCGTTATACTTTTCGTCTACCAATACTCTTTAGAAATTCTTGTGCGAGATCTCTCAGGCGAGTACAAAACTCCATTTTAATTATATCCTAAATGGGAAACAAGAAATTCAATAAAACGCTCTTTATTAAATACGCGAACAAGAAATACGAGTACAAGAGAAAATACCCACAACATTCAATATATTTACAAAGCACATCAGAGAAGGAAAGCGATTAGTGTCGAGATGTTTCATACAGAAGAAAAAATTAATACTTTGATCTTTTATTACGACCAATTTAAAATCTAATTTGGCAACAATTCTACAGCGAAGCACTCCTGAGTACTCACAATTTTCATAATGTTTTACCTCTTAAGCCCTTATGATAGGGTACTTATTTGATATTAAAGAATCACTCTCCTTTATACCTTTTGTTCTTGAAAAAGGCGCTGCGAGTGGGTAAATTTTACTTTTAATATATGGCGCATCAAGAATTCTGTTTGTCAATCCATTCGCGTGAAATTGTCGTTTTGATTACATGATATTTTGCCAAATAAACCCTTACGGATGGTTAAACACGGCGTGTACTTAGTATATATTTTTATGTTGTGCCTGTGAATGATTCATTGGTGCAATTTAATTTCAACAGATTTACAAATAAAATTATTTGTTTTGAGATAATGCTATTTACTCCTCCTCCTGCGCATTCCACGACAGTTCAACTTTCGCTAGGGCTTCCTGAGTGTCATATACTTTTGTGAGTCACTTCTAATTAGAATTTCCGAGATGTGTAAGGGCGTTACAGCGAGGGAAATGTAGGTGGGATTGGTAGACTCGACCAACTTAATATTTTACGACACTTTCAAATAACTGAGTCTAAGACTACGGCTATAGAGTATTTAGTAACGTATTTCAGTTTTTTTATATTTAGTATAGATCCATAAATTCAAAAGAAAGATCACTTGAGGACTATTTGGTTTAACATAGAAACGACAGCGAATTCTTGAGCGTCACCTAATTATGATGTTTATGATTCTTAATTTCTTATCGACATTTCTTGTGACTGGTGAAGCACTCGGTCATTATGCTACGAACATTGAGACATGTTAATATTGTCCCGAGCAAGTATAATAATATTTTTCGTTGGCTGAACAAAACAGACGACTTGAGCAACCACGCGCAGGGCACGCCGTCATTGCGGCGGTAAGGCCCATCATGGGGGAGTGGCTAGAGAGGCAACACGGTAGCCTCTCGTACCGTCAGACGCAGATTATCACCGGGCACGGTAGCTTCGGGCGGTATCTGCATCTGATGGGTATAGAGCCAACGCTCGAGTGCCATCACTGCGACGCGAGCGTGGACTCGGGGCTGCACACGCTCACCGAGTGCCCGGCGTTTGAGACGCCGAGGCGGGAGCTTGTGGCGGCCCTGGGGGTGAGAGTGCTCACGCTCTCCACCCTGCTCGCGGCGATGGTCCGCTGCGCGGATGCGTGGGCGGCCAGCGCCTCCTTCTGCGAGCAGGTCATGCTCGCGAAGGAGACAGCAGAGCGGGCGCGGCGCGATGAGCGAGAAAGGCTCGCTGACATCGCTGCACGCGCCCGAAGGCGGCTCGGGCGTCGGAGGGCGCAAACTGACCTCCGCCCCCCATGAGCGCGGGCCTGAGGGTGACGGGTGGATCCGCCCGTCATCCTAGCAGAAGCAGGCCACGGCGGCGGCGCGCATCGTAGGACGATGCGCGCCTCCCCACACCGGGGTAGAGTCGGGGACCGCGTGGTCCCCCCCTTCCCGAGGAGGGCCAGACCGAGAGGGATGGCCCTGGGTCAGCCGGGGTGCGAGGGATATGTCGCATGACAACCTCACCTTCGGCCTAGCACTACGACCCAGAGACGGCGTGCGGTTTAGTCGGTTCGAGTCCGACATAACCTCCCCCTCCGGCTCCGGAGGGGTGGGTATCCGAGGGGATTTCCCGCACGTAAAAAAAAAAAAAAAAAAAAAAGGCTGAACAAAACAATTAATTTAAAATATAGTATAAGAGTTTAAAGTAATTAAAGTGAAATACTCTAAGAGTCAATTCACATTTACATATAAATAATCCTATTAAAGTCCGAGACAAAATATTTGTCCAAAAGAATTTCTTAAAATTTTCCAAATATGAGAAAAACAAAGAAAAAAAAAATGGAAATCGCACAAATTGGGCTGGCAAATTCAATCACCAAGTCAACCTTATATAATGATGTTTGCCTTCTTGCCTTTCGTGAGACGATGTTGCCATCTGATATAGATCGCGGTTCATTGAATCGTCACAACTTATTTTTGCCCTAGAAATGACCCATTTCTTACGCGTCGACGATATTCGAAGAAATATGAATTTATACTCGTTGTGAATAGATTTTTGAAGGTTTTATAATCTGAATTGAGCTAAATTTTTCTCTTTTGTAGCTCAATAGAGCGTTCTCGAATGGGAATATTGCGGTTTTGTGGCCTGAGTATTATTTTTTTTTATTTAAATTTATAGAATGCCTTGCGCAAAGAAAATGATTTCAACAAGGTCAGATAGTTTCAAATGTTAATTTGATTGATTGAAAGTCAACATAAAATAATTCACGAATGATTAAAATACTGCTCGCTTAGCAGCAATAAGTTCACACTAATAAATCCAAAGAAATAGCCCAGCAATGATTCAAACAGGTAACGAAACTTTCAGCCGAATGTGCCAAATCTCGTGTGAAATTCCTTTAAATTAGTGGACGGTGGACACTAATCCTTTATAGGACAGAATCTGACGCAACAGGGTCCACAGACAGCCTGCTAATGATCGCCTCTGATAAGGGTCGAACCCTCACTAGCGAGTGTTTTTATTATTTATGTGTTCTGCACAGGTATTTGTGGGGTGAACGACTCTTTGTCCGAACTTAAAACACCTTTAGAGGTGCCGGAATGGTCAGAGTTATAACCTTGTTTATTGACTGCGTGTATGGTAGGGTCGCTTTTTGTGTTCATATTGTTTAAATTAAGTGATGTTTCGTTTTTCTGATTATGGTTTATCCTAAAACATTAAATACATAATTGTTATTGTTTGTCGAGTTGAGTACATGTGCATTCAATAAAATGAAAATGTTCGATAACATCTGAGCAAATCCGAGAACATTCAAAAATACTTTCTGACGATCTATTTGTTTCATTAATTGACCAAATATTACTATATCACTTCACGACAAATGCCAATTGCACTTTTCTGCAGAATGGTGTCGTTCTAATTGAATATGACCATAATGTTTGATATTAAAAATATTTTGTCTGCAGTCATATTCGTAACACATTCTAGAAGCTTCCAAAATATAAAATTAAACCAATCATCTTGAGTATAATAAAACTTTGCAAACGGAGTCAAACAGGGGCAAATTATTATCTAACTTTTTCGTTTTCTGTGATCTAATCATAATATTTCATATGTTTAATATGGCTAACGCAGATCGCAATTTCAGTCCTAAATTTAAGCTGCTCGGGTAAGCTTGGCTCATTGCTATTCAACAATAGTATGTTTATTTTACCATACACATTCATCATTCAATTTAAAAATAAAGACTTATTTCTTTACCTTTGCCACAACGTTCTTTCCTCGTAATTCTCGAAGACTGGCAGATTAAACGTTTTATTTCTTTCTTTCTTTTTAAAATTGAAAGCAGAACTATTTATTATTTATTTGAATTATAATATTGTTGATGGTTTTCGATTTTAAAAATTGTTTTCAAGGATTACTACACAGTAATCGAAATTATAAGTACTCCCGTTAACCTCTTCAGCTACGCTAAGCTAAAATTTTGGGGTGCTGGTTGGGTAACCTCCACGTCGGCTTCTCCGTTTCTTCCCCCTTTGGACCGCGGTCCTGGGGAGCGGAAGCGGGGGGGCTGGTGCACCCTGGACAACGGCTAACAGACTCCTACCTTGGGAGTTCTGTTGGCCGTTGACAAATAACCCGACGGCTGACCTCACGAGGAGGTCGTGGGATGGCGGGCCTTCAAGGCCCGCGGGAAGGGGTCCGTAGGACACCCTTCCATTCCAACAGCCCTTTTAAGGGCTAGCTGACCCCATTGCACGAGGGGGTCGTGGTATGGCGGGCCTGCAAGGCCCGCGGGGAGGGATCCGTAGGGTTCCTCCCACCTCAACAGCCCTCTTTAGGGCTAGCCGTCGCTCCCGGTACCCCTCTGCTTTAGCAGAGGAGACACGGGAGAGGCGATGGGATCGTTTGATCCGGGGACGGGTTGGCCTACTGCTCGCGCAGGGGCTGACGGGCATTCGTGCCGCCGTCGGCGTTGGGAGAGTTGGCTACTCCCCCGCATCGCGTAACCTCCGAGATATCGACAACGACCTGAGTGCTAGCCACACTCGGGAACGCCGATATCCTGGAGGCCGCGGGGCTTGCCTTAATTGGCCGGCCCACGACAAGGAAAAGTCTGAAAACCCGACAGCGAAGTCGCTTAAAACCTGTGGATACAGGGGGACCTCCACAGTATATACCCCGCTTCCTGGAATGGCCGTCACCCAGGAAGTGTAATCCGAACGGTTCAACTCGTGGGACTACTATGGAAGATACTAATTACAAAAAACCCAAAACCCAACCAAGCGAAACAGTCTGCTCGGAGGTCGAGCAGCACCATGACGCGGAAGTCGCGTCCCAGGCGGTGTCGGAGAATTTCGACACCGCCACTGACAGCCGGGACAGCCGAGACCGAAGCCCGGTGGGTCTACGGACCCGTAGGTCTAAATGGCGGCCGAGGACCGTCAGGAAAAAAAAAGTCCTCACTCAAAAGAGGACGGGGTCGGATTTTGAGCCCACGCTCTCCGACTCGTCCTCCACCAGCAGCACTCACAGCAGCAACGAGATGCTGCGCCCGCCCCCGCCCAAACTGGTGGCGGTTAGCCGCCAAAAGGCGCGGGGTGGGGAGAAAGGTCTCTGCCCCGGAGGATGTGGTGGCGCCGCCGAGTTCCTCCACCTCGGCGGCGCCCTTGGCCTGTACCGGCGACAGCACCTCCATAGAGGTGATGGAGGCCCTTAAAGGCCTGGCCAAGGCCCAGACCGGGGCTATGAAGCCGGAGGAGGACCGGCTCATGCGGGTGACGTTGCGCCTCATCGAGCACCATAACCTGCTCAGGGCGGAGCTGGCCAGCGCGCAGCGCGAGCGCGCTGAGCTCAGCAGGCAGCAGGCAGCGGTGCTCGAGGAGACTGGGCGGCAGGCGGCTGAGTACCGCAAGGAGGTGGCCAACATGGCGGCTGAAATCGCAGCGCTCCAGGAGGCCATCGCTGCGAAAACTCGGCTGCCTGACGAGCGCGTGACGCCGCCGCCATCTCTGGCGCCGCGGTCGCCGCCGTCGCCGCCGGTGCGGTCGAGGTCACCGGTGCGGCCGAGACTGCCGCCTCGGGCGCGGCCGGTGTCGCTGGCGCCACCGCCGCCGCCTGTACCGCCGCGTTTACCGGCCCCGCCGCCGTTGCCGCCGCGTTTGCCGGCCCCGCCGCGCCTACCGGCCCCACCGCCGCCGGCGCAGCCGAGGCCCACCAATCCGGTGGAGGCCTGCATGGCGACGATGGCCGCCATGGAAAAGCGGCAGGCGGCGCACGAGGAGTGGACGCGGAGTTGTCTGGAGGCCATCATGGACTCCATCCGTCGTCCGCCCCTGGCGCCGCCGAGCGGGGGCTACGCCGGAGCAGTAAAGCGGGGCCCCAGCCGTACGGTGACGGCGGGGACCTCGCAGGAGTCGGCCCGCAGTGTGCCCACTGCGCCTGCTGCTCCGGCCGCTACCGCCGCCTCAGCCGGGAGCGCCCAAGCCAAGGGCAAGGGGAAGGGGAAGGGCAAGGGGAAGACGTCCCAAGTCCCAGCCCCGGCCCCGGCCCCGGCTTCGGTCCCGACTGCCTCCACGAGCTCCGCACCGGCAGGGGGCTGGGAGGTGGTCGGCGAGGCGAAAAAAAGCCGGAACGCCCGTAAAAAGGCAGCTAAAAGGGCCAAGAAGGCCCAAGCTGCTGCGAAGGGTGCGTCAGGTAAGCTGCGCGTCCCCCGTACCACCGCTGTCGTCTTAACGATGACACCGGAGGCGACGGAGAGGGGCGTGCAGTACGTGGACCTGGTGAAACAGGCGAGGGGCCTCATTGATTTGAGGGCCCTCGATGTGGCGGGGACCCTCCGAGTGACACACACTCGGACCGGTGCCCGTCTCATCCACGTCCCTGGCGCCTCCAGTGGTCCCAAGGCCGATGCCATCGCGGCTAGGCTGAGGGAGACACTGGATGCAGCCGACGTCCGGGTGTCCAGGCCCACCAAGTGCGCAGAGCTGCGCATTTCGGACCTGGACGACTCCATCACGGCCGAAGAGATTCGGGTCACCGTGGCGGAGGCCGGGGGTTGCCCCCTGGAGGCGGTAAAGGTCGGAGCGATTCGCTACGGCCGTCGCGGACAGGGGGCAACAGTTGTCGGCTGCCCCATCGCGGCAGCCCAAAAGGCTGCCGACATGCGGACCCTCGCGGTGGGCGGAGTTGTAGGGGTGCGGGTACGCCTCCTACAGGACCGACCGGCCAGGTGCTTTAGGTGCCTGTCGGTCGGCCACGTGGGAGTGCAGTGCACGGCGGAGGTGACGGTCGGAGACCGTTGCTTCCGCTGCAGCCAACCCGGTCACAGAGCCGGCAATTGCGAAGCTCCGCCGCACTGTTTCAGGTGTGCGGCGGAGGGCAAGCCGGCCGTCCATAGGGTTGGCAGTAAGGCCTGCACCCGCGGGGAGCCGCTGCCGCGAGGCGGGCGTTCCGCAACCGGTTCGAGGCGGGATGCGGAGATGGTTCCATAATGGATCCCCAGCTCCGCATCCTGCAGGCGAACGTGGGCCACGGTGTCGATGCTCAGGCCCTTCTGCTCCAGAGCATGGCACAGTGGTCCATACACGTCGCCGCTGTCGCCGATCCATACACTCACCGGCCCCTCGGGCCCGCCTGGGTGGTCGACCTGGATGGGTCGGCGGCACTGGTGCATAACGCCGCTGCGGGTGCCCCTCCCCTTGTAGTGATCGCAAGGGAGCATGGCATCGTAGCGGCGCGTGTAGGGGAGATTGCGGTCGTGGCCGTTTATCTCACGCCGGGGTCACACCGACTCATTGGGCAGTATCGGCGGTCGCTGGAGCGGCTGACCGACGTCGTCAATGCCTGTACGCCTCGTCAGGTTCTTGTGCTCGGGGACTTCAACGCCTGGTCTCAGGCTTGGGGTTCCCGGCGCACAAACGCGCGGGGCAGGGCTCTGGAGAGCTGGGCCGATTCTCTCGGCTTAGTTCTCCAGAATCGCGGGGCCGAAGCCACGTATGTGGGCACCTTTGTGGCGGGGGAGCGCAGGTCGATCATAGACCTTTCGTTCGCGAGCGCTTCCCTGTCACTCCGCGTGCGGGACTGGCGTGTCGCCGTGGAGGTGGAGACACTATCGGATCACCGATACGTTCGGTTCGATGTCTCCCCTCCTGCGGGTGATGCGCCGGTCATATCGGCCCAACGCGAGCCGCGCTGGGTGTTGGGGCGACTGAATCGGGAGGACCTCCTGGAGGCCGCCATCGTACAGGCCTGCAGGGCTAACATGCGCGCGTCGTCTAATATCTCGAATCGAGATGAGATATCATCTCGAGTCTTCTCGAGCGAAGTAACGCCGACATATTTTGTCGCGTCAAACTTTTGCAATTGTTGTCTAGGCATACACATTTTTTAAACATTTATCCGATAAAATCGGCCCGATACGGCCATTTGCTCGAAAGCACAGACTAGTTAGGGATGCTAGGTATGAAAAAGAGAAAAAATAATGCAAACAATTTTCGACCTTATTGACATGACATGCTATCGAATTTTTTTTCTTATATTCGTGATCAGAGTCATCAATTAATGCGAAAAGACACGTAACAAAGGAAATGTCATTAAGGTCGAAAATGGCTTGCAGTCGATGTTTTAGTCCAAAATGAACCGAGCATTTTAATTTAAAAAAGAGAAAAAATAGTGCAAACAATTTTCGACCTTATTGACATGACATGCTATCGAATTTTTTTCTTATATTCGTGATCAGCGTCATCAATTAACGCGAAAAGACACGTAACAAAGGAAATGTCGTTAAGGTCGAAAATGGCTTGCAGTCGCACAAAGGTACTAATTTTGATCCAAAATGAACCGAGCACAAGGAAAGTTTACACGAGATAACTTCTCGTCGACCAAATGAAGGACGAGAGACAAAACATTTTAAATGTCAAAATTCGAGTAAATAAGGGCACGTATGTTACAATTTGCAGACACTAAGTAGAGATGATTTCTCGAAGTCGAGTTATGTCGACATCTGACAGATCGCCATGAAATTTGCCAAGTTACCAACAGTCGATATCGACATAAAACGGCAAAATGCCTCGAGATAGCTATCTCGTGGCGCGCATGTTAGCCCTTCATGCTACCAACAGTCGACATATCAACATAAAACGGCAAAATGCCTCGAGATAGCTATCTCGTGGCGCGCATGTTAGCCCTGCTGGGCCATTGCGCCGGACAGGCCTGTCGACATAGACGATGAAGCGGCCTGGTTCCGGGAGGCCATGACGCGGGTCTGCGATGCGGGTATGCCTAGGGCTCCAGCCTATAATCCGAGGCGTCGGGTCTACTGGTGGAATGCGGAGATCGCGAGGCTGTGTCAAGCCTGCGTGATCACGCACCGCCGGTGGGCTCGACTCCGTAGGAGGCGTAGCCGTACCGCAGATTCGGAGCCCCGACTGGCGGAGCTTCACGAGGGATACAGGGAGGCCCGGAATGCCCTCCGAGCGGAGATCAAGCGGTCTAAGGCCGCTTGTTACCGGGAGCTCCTGGAGACGCTGGAGCGGGACCCATGGGGGCGGCCTTACCTTATGGTAAGAGAAAAGCTGCGCCCCCGGGCCCCTCCGCTGACCCAGGTGCTCGAACCGGCTCTGCTCGGAGGAGTGGTGGAATCCCTGTTCCCGGCGCGAGCGGAACATGTTCCGCCGCAGATGGCTCCGCCGCCTCGGTCGCCTACGGCGCCCAGTGCGGTGATTGACGACGACGTGCCCGAGGTCACTTGGGTAGAACTAGAGCTGGCGGTGCGAAGGCTGAGAGCCAAGAAAAACACCGCCCCGGGACCCGACGGCATTCCAGGCCGCGCGTGGGTCCTAGCTCTAGGGGAAGACGGTCTCGAACCCCGACTGAGAGGGTTCCTCAGCGCATGTTTGGAGCGGGGCCAGTTTCCGAAGATGTGGAGGACGGGGAAACTGGTCCTCATCCGCAAGAAGGGACGCCCGGCGGACGAGCCGTCCGGGTACCGGCCCATAGTGCTGCTCGACGAGGTGGGCAAACTCTTCGAAAGAGTAATTGCCAAGCGCCTCGTCGAGCATCTCTCTAGAGTGGGGCCGGACCTGGCGAATACCCAGTTTGGGTTCCGCCGGTGGCGTTCCACTGTGGATGCCATCATGCGTGTGAGGACTCTGGCGGAGGATGCGGTTGCCCGGGGCGAGGTGATGTTGGCGGTGTCCTTGGACATCTCCAACGCCTTCAACACCTTGCCCTGGAGTTGCATCAGGGAGGCACTCGTGTACCACGGTGTGCCTCTCTACCTCCGCCGCATAGTCGGGGCTTACCTGACGGA
Organism: Eilema caniola; assembly: GCA_949126895.1. Taxonomy (NCBI): domain Eukaryota; kingdom Metazoa; phylum Arthropoda; class Insecta; order Lepidoptera; family Erebidae; genus Eilema; species Eilema caniola. The sequence goes on along the minus strand of OX421466.1, from coordinate 27,061,660 downwards.
GAGAGCCGTCGTCTACCCGAGTTCGACCGGAGTCGGTAGGCGTGAGATGTCGTGCGGTGTTCCGCAGGGATCGGTCCTGGGGCCGTTACTGTGGAACATCGGTTACGACTGGGTGCTTCGCGGTGACTTCGCGTACGGTGCCACCGTCACGTGTTATGCGGACGACACGCTGGTGACGGTGAGCGGGGCTACGCACCGCGAGGCAACCCTGAGGGCCACGACCGCGGTTGGCCAAGTCGTCGAGCGGATCCGGCGGCTGGGTCTCGAGGTGGCTCTGCACAAGTCCGAGGCCATGTTCTTTCATGGTCCTCGGCGCAGGCCAGGCCCGGGAGCCAGCCTTACAGTGGGAGGCACTCCCATCGACATCAAGCCCCAGCTGAAATACCTGGGGCTCGTGCTTGACGGTCGGTCGAAGCAGGCCACGGCGGCGGCGCGCATCGTAGGACGATGCACGCCTCCCCACACCGGGGTTGAGTCGGGGACGGCGTGGTCCCCACCTCCCGAGGAGGGCCAGACCGAAAGGGATGGCCCTGGGTCAGCCGGGGTGCGAGGGATATGTCGCAAGACAACCTCACCTTCGGCCTAGCACCACGACCCACAGACGGCGTGCGGTTTAGTCGGTTCGAGTCCGACATAACCCACCCCTCCGGCTCCGGAGGGGCGGGTATCCGTGGGGATTTCCCGCACGTAAAAAAAAAAAAAAAAAAAAAAAAGCTAAAATTTTATTTGTATTAATAGATAGAGGGCTAAACAGATAGGTTTATTCCCACATTTCGTCAATTAATTTTGGTTCTACGTACCAGTCCTACTATTGTCAGTGTTCTTTTGACAAGCCGTGCAGCTGCAACACGGAGTCTTAAAAAACAGATACTCAAAAGTTGATTACTAAAATTACGTTTTCTTTGTTACAGACTGGAAAACACTTTCACAGGACATCACTTCTCATCAAAGCTTTTAACCACAAGTTCAGACTGGATCTAGAGCTTAACACGTAAGTACTAGAATATAATAATGTTATCTTAGATAATCTTCAAGACCAAAAATACATATTATTAGGCAATTTAAATACGTGATATACGTGAAGCCGGACCTTTGGAATAATTTTAGGTAAAATACCCTGTGGTTCAACTAATGACATGCGCAAAACTTAATTTAAAAAATACTTAATCTGTTTTATAGCTATTGAAGGAAGCAATATAATACGTTCATATTAACAATGTAACTGACGTATTTGTACACACTCGCAGTTGATATAATATAATATTTAAATGAATTATAATATGCAATGACAGTGTCCTAATTAAAATCTCAACTTAACTATTGACCGACAATTAGGCCAACAGTTTTGATTAAAGAACTACTATTTCAGAATACTATAAATCTCAACACATCAACAATAAAAAAAACTTTCAACATTATTCATAAATTTTCTGATGAACAAATATTTCTCAATTGAGTCAGTGTTTTGACTAAAATGATATATTATGAGGCCCGTAGAGAGGAAAATCTCGAGGAAAATATCCTATATTTAATTACATACGTTGGGATAAACATTGAAGAAATACGAGCAAACGTAGTTTCGATAAAGCAGAATAAACATTTCTTCGTGTTTGTTGTAAAACGATATCTTTTTATCAAAACATCAATATACATTACATTATGATGTATTGTTTGTTTAGATAGATAGAGAAATATAGGTAGGTGTACGAAAGCAGCAGCGTGGCTTATGAGAATTTAGTAACAAAAATCTTAAAGAACTTCTATTAATATATTCGAATAACAGAAGGCAGACAAAAATCAAAAAATTTTCGCCTAAATCGAAAGTAAATTACGTGCATTCTTCTGATTGTTAAAAATCAGATACAGCCTCCGAACTCTTAGGGAAATTCGATACTAAGTACCAAAGAATCAAATAAACTGTAAGAAGATACTTGTTTCCTCAAAGAAATAGACTGATTGGGACTAAAAGAAATTCCACTCAGGACAAAATGGTAACTAATTGTATCAGCTCAGGGGAAGACTGCAAAAACAGTTCCAAAATACACTTTAAATGAAAATAATATGAGCGTGACCCGCGATGAGAACTTATGGATGTACCTCGAGTGAAAGAGACGAGAGCAAGTATACAGATGAGAGTGATAAGGATAAAGATATTGTGAACTCATTAAAAGTCTTGCTATTGCGAGTTGGGAATCGTTGGATTTCTTTCGTTTATAGATAAGCTAAGGGCTACTATGAAACATCCGTTACTTCAGCCCGGCACGTAACACGAACGAGAAATGTAGCGTTCAGTCATGCAGGCACTATAAAGTCACTTCGGTTTTTTTTTAACGGTAGGGATTAACCGATTTTGGGATGAATTCAAATTCAAATAATTTATTTCAGATAACAAGATCCATATCTGGATTAGTAACAATGTAGCTTAAACCTAGGTGTAAGTACGCAGTAAATACAAATTTAAAATTAAAATAAAATTAATTACACTTTGGATCATTCATATGACAAGTTACATGATATATAATTTGCATTTAAATTAACTTATTAGCAAAATAATATTGATTTGATTAAATTACAACTAATTTAAATTACTATAAGTTACAATAAAATTGATGTCTAAAGCAGAAGTAAAGTAAATTGAAATCGATGCTCAAAATGTCCATGCTCAAAACTTTTATCAGTAACTGTAGACATTTCATAGTATACCTACTGTTGTAACACTGGAGCCTATTTGATATTGCAAAATTCATATTATGAGTTAAGATATTGGGCGTGAGCTAGGCAAACGTCTTTGAAAGAAAGTAATAATATGATAAATGGTGAATCCTTGATGGAGTAGGTGAAGGTAACGACATTAAGGACTATTTCAATTTAGGAAGAGCAGGGCGTAAAAGTTTACATGGTAATTTTTCAATGTACTAGGGATACAAGACAAAAAGAAGAATAAATTTGACAATTTAAATTTCTATACTAATAAATAATTGTAAAGTGATCGTGTCTGTACATAATCATTGTAGATATATACACACATCGGCAGAATATATATTTTTCATGTTTAATTACTATTAAACAAATAATAATTAAACATGAAACAACAATTAAATTAACATGTTTTGACATTAATTCGCAACACCATACCTACTTAAAGTTTAATAATAAAAAAACTTAACTAAACAAAATGCATTTTTCTTAGATCGAACTTTAAGTATGGTGTTGCAAATTAATGTCAAAACATGTTAATTTAACTGTTGTTTCATGTTTAATTATTTTTTGTTTATAAATAAAGCTAACTATTTTATACTCTCCTTTTTTGTGTTCCGCCAATTCTGCCGGTGTGTGTATTAAAAAAAATAACTATTCTCCGTCCGTATTGGTTCTCGGTGGAGTAGTGGGTCTCGGTGAAGGGGACTAAAGGATAGGGCTGTTTGCTCATTGTATAACTACAACTGTGTACAATACGTAAATACAATAACGATACGTAGTCCAAACAACATATACAGCAAGTGCTAATCAAACAACCCGCCCCTAATCGTTCCTGGTGAAAAAGTGCCCATCACACTTGCGATAGCGATGGCCAGTCTTTGCACCAGAAACGATACGGAACGATAGTCACCGGTCGTCTCGATGATCCTCTGTCCAATCTCCCCAATAAAGCCTTTAGTCTCCTTGACCCAGGTCCGCAGGGTCTCCATCGCTACCGGCACGAAATAGTACAGCGGCTCCAGGTCAGCGTACTTAAGCCTCTTCCTTAAGCTGGTGTCTTCCGCGGGGGCAGCTGAAGAGAAATTACTTCAACTTTTATTGCAGCAAATCGCCACAATTTTGCCAATGTCAAGTAAAATGTATTATAAAATTATAAATGGTGAAACGCCAATGTCAAATGTACCAGAGTCACTTTAGCCATGCCAGTAAATTTGTTTCCGTGTGTCCACGAGATTCAGGTGGACGATCAGCCCTTCTAGACAAGTGGCAATTCGCTAGCCGGCGTTCGGTGGAATAGAATGACGAATGTATGGGATTTTACGTAAATGACAGTCGTTAACGCATGTCAAATACGTCAAAACCTATACATTCGTCATTCTATTCCATCAAACGACTGCTAGCGAATTGCCACTTGTCTAGAGGGGCAGGACGTATGGTTGAATTTTAGGAGGGCAGTATATCTACAATCGGTGTGGAAAAACTGGAGATATGGCTAAAAGTTGCAATAACTGATATCCACATGGTATCGCAAGCATCACTTAGTTTTATGTAATCTCACTTGTTTGTATTTCGCCATCTGTTTTTCTTTGAAAGCCCATTAGGTTTTCTGTGAAGAGATCCTTTACTAGTAGCACCTAGTCAGAAAACAATTGTCTTTTTGTTTGTAATAGTTTGCTCCTTTGTTCCGCCCACTCTTTTGTGCTCTCGAATGTAACTGGTATTATTTACGTTAGGTGTCTCTCTTAAGTATGGCATAAACTGTTACTGAAGAAAAGCTGTTCACGTAATTCAAATTATCGCTGTTTTTATGGCCGCGCAACTAGGGATATAATAGAGCTGAATGCTAAAGAGGAGCTAGACAAGCTCGTTAAACATCAAAACTACGTCTCTTTAAAGGCGAATAAAATGCTCTCAAAGTAGACAGAAACGAGAAGAAATGTTACCTGAGAAATACGGTATTTTGTCTTGTTAAAGCAATATTGCTACATTCCCGGGAAAATGACATCCTTGATAGTTAACTGCCATTTTGTTAACAATTCGTTTCTGCTACGTGTAGTTCAATGGACTTCAAAAATGGAGGACAATATCATTTTAGCAGAGTATTACTGCTCCATTAAGAAGTGTAATGTGATCGAGGATCATGTTTGTATAGGTATGCGTTTTTATTCGATCATCTTTTACAATGTGTAATATTCGTATATAGTTTGACAATCCTGATGATGCACCTGATATAGTGGTCAAGCTGAGGGCCACTATTATAATAGTACTGGTATCGTAATGATGATGATTCTTGAGACTTTAACTTCAGCTTTCCGGCAGGCGATAATAATAATAATAAAGTATTATTATTATCATCATATGACTACACATCTTATATATTTTACTTTATTATTACTCTCTTTATTCCTTTTAACAAACTTATAAATTATATTTTTAAATACACATAAAAAAAGTAAACATCTATTTAAAAATATAAAAGGTAGTGCTACAGGGACCAAGCTACCGGTGGTTAGGGATCCAGAGAAAGGAACTTCCTCACGAGGCGCTTATGCTGATGCGTGTATATCAATGCACTTGTGTTTTTAAGTTTGTACAATGGTCTTGTCTATTTTTAGAAATGTTCACGTTAGGGGCACTTATTACACTTTCCGGTAGGGAGTTCCACATTTGCACCACGCGGTTAGATAGGAAATGGTACCTAGGGTTGCTGGCACACCGAGGCTTGCTTAGTTTCATTGAGTGGCCTCTTAGATGTCTGTTGGAGTTCATGATGTAGATGTTTTCAATGTTTAATATGTTGTAATGTTTGTTCAAGATTTTGTACGTTTCTATGAGGTCTCCTCTCTTCCTTCTCTCTTCCAATGTTATTAGTTTTATTAGTTATTAGTTCCAGGAGACGTTCTTTCAAACCAGTGACCATTTTAGTCTACTCTCTTCTTCTTTTCGGTGGGTATTCAGTATACTTACTCGTATTCAGTAACAATATAAATTTTGTTATAATATTAAATATTTATGCTTTTGTTGATAACTTATAAGGACTACATATATTAATTAATTTTAGTATTGGAATTACATGTCTGATGGCTTCAAAAATGAGTTTTTCATGAGTAGAGTCAAAAATTGCCACGAAAGTTTACTTCGCACAATTTTAATATTGTCACTGCGGTTTTATTCGCAGTTCCCTAGATTAACTCTAAACGTGATAAATCTCACACCAAACTTAACCAATAAATACAACCCAACACATTTACCAACACTTAGAGCAACGTTGACAAACATTTCCATCCCAAAATGTAAATTGAAAAATGAGAACGAACACGCTTAACGTGCCGCATTAATCAGTGACTGGACATGTTGCATATCTAACAGGACCACTCAGTATACAACAGGACCATTCGGTACACAACAGGACAACAAGACACAAGAGGACAACACAGGACAAAGCGGTACATTGGTAGCGGTAAACAATTGCGGAAAAATACTGCCGTATGGACATTAAACACTGGTTTTTAGAGTTCTGTATGCGGGATTGAAATGTTATATTTGTGGGGATTTCCCGCACGTAAAAAAACCTATTAATTTCATCTTAGAGTTTGACTTCTGTGTACTTCGTTTCCTCCTTTATATTTAGCCTTTACGGTCTTTAAAGAAGCGAAGAGCCTCTTAATTTCAAAAGGATAGCCAGTACCCCTCTCGTCATACAGCAGTGAACTAACTTGCAGATTACATTAGCTTGGCTCCGAAGGTTTAGGTGGTACTCCATATGTCAAACGGCAGTGGCTCTCGTAAAAGCGAAAATAAACCACATAACAAGAAGAATAACAAAACAAAGTAGAAGCTCTACACGGATGTAAGGGGAATACCCTTGAAGCCGAAGGTCCCTGGTAGTACTCCGGGTACACTACATCATCATAATCAGTATATCAGCTACACACAGTCCATTGTTGAACATAGGCCTCTCACATAGACTTCCAGAATGACCACATATTGGCAGATATAAAATTAGTTTTTTAATATTTTTCTTTTTTCCATTTCATTAGCATTACAGAAAAAACAAATGGCGCCAAAAGTGTGCTTTTTCGTGATGTTTTTTTTTTAATGAAATTTCCGTTTCATTGAGCATTACTAATACGATGGAGAATAAATAATGCTAATTAAACGTATAAAAAATGTTAAAAAAAAAGAAATAATCAACTTTTTTTTCACCAAATCGAAATAAACATATATTATGCCAATATTAAGTGGCCTTCGGCTTCGGGAGCGTTCCCCTTACACCCAGTATACAACTGGGATAACCATTAGTATAATGACAACATACAAAAACTTCAACAAACATAAATTTTTTTTATAAATCAACGTCCCTAACAAGAAGGTAATCACACAGAGGTTCGCGCCCCCGGCGTTTGTTCGGCTAACACGCTGATCACGCCTGTATTTTCCACATGTTGGCAGCAAAAATTTGATTGGCACACAAAGAGCGTCGCGAGCGTGCAGCCGCTGCGTTTTGTTTGTGCAACGGTTTTAATGAAGTTGTCGCTCGAGTTACGAGCGGACGTGTTTTTGGTGTGGTGCAAGTTTGGAGCGATAGCGTAGTGGTTTTTTTTTTTTTTTCACTTTTAATTAAAGCCGTGTTGGTTCCCAATGGAATACAATAGGGCCACCCCATCCTATCTCTTCCCGTGGGTGTCATAGAAGGTGACTATGAAACCGCTTGACGGCAATTGGCCCCTTTTACGTGGACTGAAAATCATATATAGGTGTTAATTAACATCTCTGCCTACCCCCGCGGGAATTCACAGGCATGAGTATATGTATGTAAGTAACATTTTATATTTGAATCAACATATCTAAGGAAAGTTGTTCGAGTGCTACCTGTTTCGAGTGCTTTATTCAACTTTACAATTAGGTGGTAGAAGTTTAGTCTAGCATGTTCATCAATCAAATCAACAAAAAGGATTAATTAGTACTTACTTTAAGTTCGTTACATATTTTTATTAATAATGTTTTTTGTTATATGCCCCCAAAAAACCAACATTTTGATAATGCCGTAAGGTGAAACCGGTCAGGAATTTTATAAATATGTAATGTGGAATAGTACAAGTGTTTTCATTGAAGATGTCTAGCAAGTTCCACCAAGTGCCATCAATCAACAGTTTAAGCATGTTGACAGTATTGTTACACTTATTATATTATATTAATATTTATATATTATAATATTTAATCAATATTTTTATTAATTAAAAAAAAATATTGATTAAATATTGAAAATTCGAAATAAATTAAAATGTCTTGTCTGTGAAATTTAGATAAACCTACAAGAAAATATTATACTGTCTTAATTAGTAAATCGTCTTAATTAATAATCGTCGTAATTAATGATCGTTTCAATTAATAATCGTCTCAATTAATAAGAATTTTAAAACAATCAACTAACAATTAGTTACACATAATTTATACAGCATATTTATTTATTTTTATTTTATTAACAAGACGAACACAACAGTTTACAATCACATCAGGTGACTTAGAAATTATATTATTATATATATTCTTTCTAACACATTACACTTATCACTTGTTTGTTACTTATTTCATTTTCAAAAAAGACACCGTCAGCGTCTAATGCACTTCATAAAATAGACATGAGCAACAGCATAAGATCTTTATAAGTGTGTTAAATAAACCAGTTTCATTAAGACATAAATACACTTGAAAAACAAACATTAACAGTACCTTTGAAGTCATAAGATTTGTCTCGCGAGTCGCGAGAGCGTGCTAGTTGCATTTCGTTTTCTCTTAATTAGCTTGAAGTGTGACAAGACATAAATAGCTGTCAAGCTGAAATAGTGATTATGTTATGTATATAAAGGTGCTAATGGCTGCACATGTAAAATTTTACTCCCGTTGCAATATATTTACGAGGCACTTTTAATGAAGTTGTCGGGAGCGGACGCGGCAATGTAACAGTGTGAGTTATTAGTGACAGGCGGATATATTTGAAGTGTAATATTAAATGCCTGATTGGAGTATTCACTTTTATAATTGATTCGTTTATAAATAAAGGTAGTTTTTCTTATAATTTTGAATATAGGCGAACATTTAATTTGCTTATTGAGTTCATTGAAAAATGATTCAGTGGGAAAACGCGTCTTGTTTTTTTTTTCTTGCCTCAATTATATAAATTTCGTATTAATTATCTATAGCAATCGCATTTTACTAACCCAGATGGTTAACTGTAGTTTATGATTTCCAGTATTGTTAGGGATACTTGTATCAATTTTAATGATCTAAGTCTAAGTAATTAATAGTAATAGTAATTAATCTAAATAATTGATAGTATAGTAATTTCTTATAGTAATTTTATATTCGAAAGCTGCGGGTTTCAACCTCATTCCTAAAGCAGAATTAGGTTTATTATGTTATTCTGCTTCCTCAAATGTATGTCATCAAAAAAAAATATGAAAAAAAGCTAACTCGCTGCTTTCATAACTTGCACCACAGTCTAACCTAGACGAGTTTGCAACGAGGCTGCTGCAGAAAAGCAAGGGCTTAGAATTTGGGTCTCAAATTGGAACAGGGTTCACACGGAGTTCTAGTTAAACAAAATTTGAGTTTCGTCAGATTTTTTTTTTTTAATAATTAAAGTTTATTTGCTCACGTAAGTTTGTATAGGTAAAGTGTGCCTATTTTTTAATGTCATATATGTCATCTGTATAACAGTTACAAGGAGTTGCGCATTGTCGCTGGTCTAATAGTAGTCTTTGGTGGTATCGATATTTTAATTCATACATCTAGTCTGAATGTATGAGTACAGTGTATGAGTGGCGTACAAAAGGTAACTAAGGTATAAAGCAATTTCTCCATTAAAACTTTAAACCTGCCTATGCAAAAATGTTTAGGCGATGGCAATGGGTTCACCAAATACACCTTGAGTTACGAATAGCAGTGTTTTTGAAAGATAAAATTAATATACCTCTGCCTACTCCGGCAGTTACATACAGATGTTGTCACCTTGTCCCAGAACAATTGGCTTAAAACATATCAAAACCATTCACCCAACAATGCTGTTACAGTTCCTAAAAAGCTGCTCCACAAAACCAAACAAAACACCCGTGTTTTTATCCAACGATAAAAAAAAACAAAAAGAAAAATCTTATGTCATCCTTCATTCGAGGCTTCGGGTTAATCTCTAAAATGTTACGGTGTAAGCGTAATTCTGCAAAAACAACGGCGTGCGGCAGCCATATTCGTGATGACGTCATGCGCGGGACAAGGGGGTCGATTGAAAAACAATACAGCCCCGTTCCCATGCAAATAGATAGATAGGCTGGTTCACGATTTTATTGTGTTTACTGAAAGTGTACGCTTCGCTTTTTATTGGCCGTAGATTTGAAAGGATGGAGTTTAAATGACGCTTAAAGATATGTGCTAAAGTGTCACTCATCCAAAGATTTGTTTCGCGATGTAATATTGTAGGCTTGTTATTTTATCACTTTTAATTTTCGAGCTGATAGTAAGGATATAGATAGAATTTAATCAACAAAAATGGGTACCTTAGTTGCAACTTACTAAGGTGGGTAACGAAAAAAGAACAAAAATAAAAATATTATCTTTTTCTGAAGTAAAAAGCGCGGCAATACAATAAAAAGAATAATCCAAATTTCACACTAGCTGGAAATTATAAGCCAGAGCGTAATTTGAATTTTAAAAAAGAAACGTTCCAGCAAAGTGCTATGCAAATTCTTTTTGTCGTCTAGTTTGAATTTCGAACATGAAGCGCTCGCTACGAATATCTTTTTTTTTATTATTGTCATAATATTATTATGTTTGCTGCTTAAGTTGGTCAGCCATACATCGTCACTAGACTGCACTGACAAGTTATTAACAAAGGACCATAAACAATAAAAAAATCGAATGGGAGCCAACAAATTATGTACGGAGGTTAGTGACATGGATATTGATTTTCAGAGTCGTAAATTAAAAATCTACTGTATGAAATTTCCTTGGTGTGTAAGGTACGTTTAGACTATGACACTATATACGGTACACTCAGTTATGCATCGAAGTGTCTCTGTGTGAACATGATGCGACACTAATTATCGTGTCACAATAATTTTGCAAGGGTACTCGTGTTCATACAGAGACACTAACATAGTTTAAACGTAACATAACTCACTATGCATCCCCAAAGTACTCTACCCACATTACCTTAGCTATATTTTCTTATCCATAAACTCAACACATCCATTCTGTAAATTTCTCAACAAAAAACAACAGACATTAAAACTGTGCTTGATACTGAAAAAGAATCTAGAATCTCATCAAACACTCAATATAGCCGAAAACTTACCACAAGACCAAAGAGACTTCATTAAAATATCAGCAATGTCAAGCATCAAAGATCTAAGGAATGTTCTATCAATCTTTTGGTCACATAATATTTCAAGAAGCAATTTCTACCGGTTTACCCGTTTTGGAAATGTTGCTCTCCATAATTTGATTTACGAAAATGAATATTACAACATAATATTATTTTATTTTGGCAATGGAGCCCTTTTAACTTAAGTCTACGTACAAAGCGACCCAAAGGAAATTAAATTTATCAACCTCTGCGATTGTAGATAGACCTGTTTCACTTAATACCCGTCGAGTAGTTTGTAGATTCAAAAGGCCCTGGAACTATGAGATCGACAAATGAAGTTGATTAGTTTTGGAATTCGAGAGTATCACTAATTAAGTTCAAACTGATTTCGCGTTCAAATTTTGTACTAGTACTAGTAGTACTGTTAACGAGCACGACTACTCATGATAGTTTAAGAATATTATGTTGAATGTACCTAGTATCTTAGCGCATTTCTTTGTGTTATATTTAGTTTAGGTTAAGTTACTAGGTAAGATCCCATTGTTTGTAGCCGAGGGATGGGTCTCTATTGTACTAACAGATGTGGCCAACGCCAGCGCACCGTAATTAAGGCGGGGGTCCGCGCGCGGTGCGGGGGATTGTTCTGGTGCTAGCCTGAGACCCACTCCTCGGCAGTCCTGTTTGTAGTCTGAACCGAGCAAGGTTACGCGATCGCCACGCATAAGCACTCCCGACAGCGCGCACGTGGTTATTGTGTAACCATTGCACTGTGTTGTTCTGTAATTGTGTCTAGCTTAGTTGTTGAGCTCAAATATATTTTGAAGAGTATATTACTTGGTCTGTTGTTTCGCTGCTTACTTCATAAGAACCCCGCACCTCTCGTTTACAAGTACATTATGTATTTAATATTTATGATTTAGGAACTGTAATAATTAAATCGTTTGCCAAAGTGTTGAAAGCCGAAGATAATAAAACAAGAAACAGAAAAGATTTATGGAAGTTAGTTCAACTCGAATACACGACGGTAGTGCATAATGATACGGGTAGCATTCTACAACTTGGATATTTGTAACAAGAAATTCCTTTCTGACCGTTCTGATTTCAGTCTTTTTACACTATGTAGTAAAACACGCGTACCAGATAAAAAATAGGTATAAATGTATAATACGTTAACACCTGTAAAAAGAAGGAAGAGAGTAGAATAAAAAAAAAGAAAAGAATGTTGGTTCTAAAAACAGAGTATAGCGTAGTACTCTGGAAGCTGACAAATTCAAGGTCTTTTAACGGTTCTGTATCCGTGGTTAGATTGATCTAACAATACAATCGAACCCTAATACAACGAACAAGTGGCAATTCGTTGATGGGCGTTCGGTGGAATAGAATGACGAATGTATGTGATTTGACGTATGTGACATGCGTTAACGACTATCATATACGTCAAATCCAATACATTCGTCATTGTATTCCTTCAAATGCCGGCCAACGAATTGCCACTTGTCTAGAGGGGTTGATACAGAACCGGTCGTAGGTATCCATAAATTGCATTGATAGATCTATCTAACTACAGATATAGGGGGCCCATGACCTCCCTATAACATACCTACAAATTTTGAAGTTGTTGAAGATAATGTATAGATACTATACTTTCATCTTTCTTACACTAACGATGTTACACATTATACACAAGGTTAACAAGATTCAACTTGCAAAAAAAAAAAACAAATAAACAAAAAATTACTTGACGAAATCACATACATTTGGAACAGTATTTGTCTCTCTTTCTCCAATACAGATATCTTAAAAAGAGCAGGACAACACTTCGGTACGGATAATAAAGCATTTTCGCGTGTCTTTCATAATTTATTCGGAACAAGTGGTTGGCGGGCACACCGTAATGAGATGAATTCAAATTAATGCCTCTCCTTATCTTTAACAAGACGAGGATTATGCTTTGCTTAGAAATGAAATTTATTCAAAGGGAAATTTTCTGCGTCAATTTGTATATCTGTTAGTTACGGTTGCTCCTTGCGAAATGTGAAAAATTCAACGAAATTTTATATTTTGAAAGAGCACATTGGTCCTGGTACAGGTCATTACATTCTGTCATCACAGACGTTTGAAGAAATCGTTCGCTAATTTGAGTATCATAATTGTGTTTATATGTATTTAATTGACTTAAGTAAGTGATGCAAAGTGTGCCTCTCGGAATCGCAGTGGAGTATATTGGCAATAAGTAAAGGAAAAAAATAAAAGCTCACATTCGCTTCAGACATCTATTATACAAATATTTGGCGTACTTGAGGAAATGAAGAAAATAGATGCCGATCATAATAATAAACATACAATAGCTATGAAAATTTGAATTCCAAACAACCTCTTTTTTTACCCAATTATATTACATCCAAAACCCCGCTAAGTGTCCATTTTAGCTTCTTGCAAATAAACAACACAAAGAGACAGTCAGAGTTAAATGACCAAGTTCCGAAAAACACACAATAAGCAGTTTCACGGTGCTTTTATTTATTATTTCCGGAACTTGACTGAGTGCCCTTCCCTTCCCCTCCCTGTAAGTACCCTTTGTGGAGGGGGCTGGTATATAAATAGCCACCCCAGGTACTTTCCTCTAGGGATACAGATGAATTACGCCGTATCCTTTTCTGACAGTGTGAAGACAAAATTGTTTATTATTTTCATTACAAGAGGCTTCGTGTACCTCTTTTTGCTTTATAGTACTGTTACGTTTATATAATGTCTCTGGAAGTGACTCATATTATATTCAATGACACGTTTCACGACTTATAATTTATATTTCAACAAGATTTTCTTGATATTTTCTTTTCAATTTTAGTATTTCTTTTCTTTTCGCTCAGGGATGTGTCCAAATTAGTAAACAGGTTGTGTACTTTTATTTTATTTGAAATGTTTGTTTTTGAAGATCAAATCTTGGTAGTGTAAGAGTAATCTTATCGACTGGTTTTTTTAACTAGGTAACATTTTCATGTAGATTTGTACAGGGTCATACCAGCATCTTTGGGACCCAAGCTAAGGTCACGAGACTCTGGGATGCACCGACGATGCACCGACCAACACGTGAGGCTGAATTTGTCCCCATGGTTGTTAGCAAGGTCCTCTACAGCACCTTTTTTACTGATCTTAAGGATAGTAGTAGTTGAGTAGGGTAGTCAGAGCTCACTGGAGAGTTTTGGTGCTATCAGTAGGAAGACAAAAGGCTATTCCTGCTTTGTCTTCTACACTGACGGCACAGAAACTCTCTGTGTTTACAGGGTTGGCAGCAGGAGTGTGACTCCCCTGGTGCGCTACACGTCCATAGTCCACGGTAGCCAATTTTCATCAGGTGGACCATGTGCTGGTCTGCCACCTCAGTGGTACAAAAAAAAACTAGTCACCATTATTTTTTTAATAAACTGAATCAAATTTTTTTTGACTTTAGAAAACTATCCAATTTCCTAGAATATTACCCATTTCTGAGTTTTTATGCTTTGAGTTTGTCCCCGTTTACTATGCCTAAATATCTTGTAGATATATTGTGTGTAATATTGTGCGTATATTCGACTTGGTAGTATATTGCAGGTCAGATAGCATTGTTAGGAACCAGATGAACCAGTAAAGACAAATTAAAATCTTTATTAAGACTATGTTAGCTTTCTCATATACAACGTTGTATCTGAAAGGCTTTATGCGAGTGTTGTGTTTATTTGTATATATATTATAATATATATGTATTGTAAGGTTATTTACCATTTGTGTCAGTTGCTATGTGCCATTACTTGGTTACTGATCAAACAGGAACAATAGAACGATAGATCCATTGTTCGCGTTTCTGCTGCAGATTAGCGAGCTGGTATTGAGGGTGTATTACTTTTAAATTGTAACCGTCTTGTGTATTCTATGCAGCCTTAATATCAAACGCGTCAGAGTTGTGATACATTTATTTGTTAGGTACGAGCGGTTGTTTCAACTTGTTCGTTAACTGTGTGTTCCAATAACAAGATGTTAGGTTAGGATGTACAGAAAATATGTGAATATACCTATCACCAATGTTGGACCTACATGTGATATGTACATTAATAGATATATTTACCTAATGAGTAAACATATACAATTCTGTAACAATAGTGTCATGACAGAGTAAAAACAAACCAAATATAAATCAGAACATCGATAATGCACTTAATTTAATGAATGTCCACTGTTTCATTCGTGGCGACACGAATGTAATATTTTCTCGATGTAATTGAAAATTGTCATCTGATAATTGAGGATGAATTGAATGAATCAAATGGACAACGGCAAATATATTTATGGCTGTTACTTCTTGCGTTCATCTTTTTTTATTCGACCTATTAATATAGTACTTGTAGTATGGTATACAAAAAAATTACAACTATAGCCACTAAATATACCACTGAGTCAGTTAGACTTGCGGTTATAGTCATTGCAATCTCATACACACGTAAGTTTTACGATTTTCATAGTATAACAGTCATAATATTATTTCTTTTATCTGTATCATATCTCCTCTTCAGACAAGTGGGAATTCATTAACTAGCGTATTGTAGAATAATAAGTGTATGGGATCAGCAAAACGATATAAACGCCAGCCTTTTTTTTACATGCTGGAAATCCCCACGGATAACCCACCCCACCCCTCCGGAGCCGGAGGGGGAGGTTATGTCTGACTCGAACCGACTAAACCGCACGCCGTCTCTGGGTCGTAGTGCTAGGCCGAAGGTGAGGTTGTCATGCGACATATCCTTCGCACCCCGGCTGACCCAGAGCCATCCCTCTCGGTCTGGCCCTCCCCGGTAGGGGGGACCACGCGGTCCCCGACTCGTCCCCGGTGTGGGGTGGCGCGCATCGTCCTACGATGCGCGCCGCGGCCGTGGCCTGCTTCTGCTAGGATGACGGGTGGCTCCACCCGTCACCCTCAGGTCCATGCCAGCCAATGAATTCCCACTTATCTGAGAGGCAGATGTTATACAGAAGAAATAGAAATTTTTATCAATTTACACAAAAGTTATAATCGCTTTAATTTTAATCTGATTTTAAAGTTTGAGCTTCTTATTCATTAACACTTCTGCGCTCCCCGCTTCCCGCTCTGGCCGTCACCAAGGCGCAAGTTCGTGCAATAAATCATTTCATTTACTACACATTAATGATTGAAATATTATTTTGTATTCTCTCCGTCGTGTGTGACGTCATTATTCACTATGAGTAATTACTTTTAAATTTATTGTGCCACGAAATTATCATCTAAAAGTGATTTATGATTTTTATACGTCGACGATGTGTTTACTGGTGATCTTTTAGCTCTTTAGTTGCTTAAATTTTGTGCTGCAATATATGGATGGATGAATTATATAAGGGGACAAGGACACTGGAGAGTCGGTTATCAGTTCCTGTAAAGAAATGTAACACCAGGAGTCGATAGGATAGGATGGGGATTCTTTTGTCCGCACTTGGCCTCCTTTTTGGGCCATTGTTGCTTGTTAGGAGTAGATTTCCTGTCATGTAATATTATCTTTTAACCACCGTCTCTATTGTCTTGGGGATTACGTCACTACTATACGTATGATTCTGAACTGTAGAAGCACGCAGCACATTCGGGTGATTTCTTTGCGGTTTCTCAAGGTCCCCTTTATCCGTATTGGAGCTTAAAAAAATTACATGTGTCACGGTACGCTGTATCTGCTGCATACGTCTGCAGTTATCAAATGTGGTCGGCTTAGCAATAACGCATTTGATAATTTTGTTATGAACTCCCTTAGTTATATTGCTATTAAATTAGTCTAGGTTCATTATCGACTAAATTTTCTATTGAATATATTGCTTTCAAAGTACCTTTTATATCATTTACATTTTATTCAATGTGAGTATAATACAAATCTCATTTAATGTTTTGATAATCAACATCTACACCAAACATTCCGAAAAATTAATTATAGTTTTTTTCTTTTCTTTATTATTATGTTTAATTGTGTATTTATATGAACTTCATAGAGCTATAAGAAAATTTCCTAAAAAGTAACAAAAAGTACTTTTACTTGATCTGGGTATCGATCTAGGGGCTTTTTGAACAGCAATAATTCCTGTCACTTTTACTACACCTCTCAGGCTGATATCAATAAAGTTAAATACAAGTATTAAACATTACACGATATTAATAAATAGCTATCAGAATTCATAATAGTTCACGAACGATAATATCAAACACACCACACCCAAAATTGAATAAAAATCCAATAAAGCCTCTCGATATACACGCTATATGCCGATGGTTCTCGTAATAAGGACCTATTACCATAAATTTGTACCCGATACATATTTGAGTGGGACGTATTTCACGTCGCAGTAGTAATTAAGTTATAAAACACGATAATAATCGAAATCGTATGGGATTGCTCATTACGCAGATGAGCTACCATTCAATACGCCACTTGATTTCATTATTGGACAGCGAATACGAAATAGTACCAATACATGAATAAATAATATAAAATGTGAAAGAACATTTAGTTGCAGTTGGATGGATTGCGTGAAATGGAATATGGCATGAAAATGAGCAAACCGACAAATTGTTGCGTTGACCCTAAAAAATTGGGACAAATCGATGATTCTAGATTTATACTCTAGACCCAAGCTAGTTTAGGAATGCTGTTATATAAACGGTCAATACATATTTCTTTCCAAAAGCTAAAAAAAAAACATTCACAGTTCACAATCACTGTGTATACTTGTAGTAACTACTGTTCAACACGATCGTTTACTTCGAAAAGACGGGATTACACCACCCCCTAGTGAAATCCTGGTTAAAAGACTTTGTAGTGATAAAAATACCGCATGAGAACCAAGACCACTAACGGTTAGTGCATTTATTTGTGACATAATAGCATTTTGCTTCTGGTATGCCACATTTAATATTTATTACGGAAAATATAACAAAAATGTTTGTTCTCATAATTCAATTTCGTTTTTATCTCATTTCGCTAACTTTCAGAACGATGAGTAAGCTTTTTAAATGATTTTTACAACTCTCAATAGAAAACAATACTACTCATTTATTTTACCGGAGGATCGCAAGATTTTAAAATTAAGAATAACGAATAAAAACTAAGAGAAGGAGGCGAAAATTTAAAAGGAAATTGGAAGCTTTGTTTACATTTTCTTTTACGATCGTTATTATATTAAAGTCTCTCCCTTGAGAGTAACAGTGAATGATTATGATGACTTGTCCGAAACATTAAAAAAATCAAAATCCTGATTGCACTTCCCAAAAAATAAGAAAAGTAAATTACACCCTCTCCAAACTTTCACAACACATCAACACGAACATAAAAACAATTTACAATACTGTCAAAATACATCCCAACTGCCATTCATCTGCAAAAACTGTAGTCCCATAAAACGCCCTTTAAGTACTCCAAGCCCGAGATGCTCTTAAAATATATCCAACAATTTCTTTTTAATCTTTTGGTGGCATCATCGCACGATTCAATAGAAAAATAACGATACTGACTATTTTTATAGGCATTTGTATTTACATAATAATAACTAGCTTTTGCCCGCGGCTCCGCTCGCGTGGATGTCGGTTTTCCTGAATTTTCTTTGCTATAAACCTTACGGAGCCCGAGACCTTTACAACGAATGCAAAACCGTGGAAATCGGTTCTTGCGTTCTGGAGTTATAGCGTCAGGAAGAAAAACTCGACTTATTTTTATATAGTAGACAAGGAGCTATATTTATTTTTTATGCAGTTTGAAATGCCTTTCTGATGATTTGGAGGCTGCTTTTTGCAGCTCCGCTTGTGTCCTTATAAAGAAAGAAATTAGTGTCTATCTACTTCTTATCTATTTTAAATTGTATAGAAACTTACTATATTAGAAAATTTTTGTCTTAAAGTACAAGTAGGTATTCAAAAGTGTACATAATTATGTAGATAGCATGATAACAATATGGGTATTTCAGAAATCCCAATCTTTATTCCCAATTCCCAATCTATTATTCTGTAATATAAGTAATTTATGTATGAGCAGTATCTAAATCACATAATTACTTTTCGCTCTAAAATAAATTTGACCTGAAATTTACATAACAACATTAATATTACAAAACAACTTCGGATTTACAATATTCAACATAACAATGTTTTACAGGAGCATTTCAAATAAAATCAGAACAGGCAATTAAAACTTTAGATCAACTTCCTTCCATCCGCATGAAAGAGACCACACATATGGTCGTTTGTATGAGTACGATAAAGAGAAGGATATGTGGTTTGCCTTCATCGAGTTCAATGAGTTGAACTTCTAATGGCAATTAGGTGGAAAATTGAATTAATAAGTTGTATTATTATTAAGGTACGTTCACAAGGGTGTTTAAGCTGTTCAATTTCGTGATTTAATTTAATTTTGGTATAAATAATTTGCCTCTAAAGCGATATAATATAGTACCTATAATCGAAGAATGTAAGTAGCAGGGGGATTCTTCTAAGTTGACATTCTAATTTCAAAAATTTCATTTATATTTATTTACTAAAACCGACGTTCATCCCAATAAGTTAGCATAAACATAAACCAAAATAACTCTACAAATTTATCGGATAAATTTTCAGAAAATACTTTGCCAACGGTTTAACTCAGTATTTCCGCATTTTCTCAGTAAAACCGAGTTTTCTCAGAATTATCCCTCTTTAGTGCCAAGATCCGCTCTAGCATCCACTTTGTGCGGTTTTATATTTTGCATATTTGTCGAAAATAGTTTATTTGAAGGAAAATGTAGCGTGAGAAGTATTCAATACATCATTTAATTTTGAAGACGATCATACGTACGACCACAACATGTCTATAGGTGCAGTTGAATAGCATCTGAATCAACTGCATACCTACTAGCGTACGGATTCAAGTCATCTTCAATACTTTTGATTCTCCTTGAAAGCAGTTCTATTTCTTTCATTTTCAATGTAGATTTTTTTTCTACAGCTGACAAAAGAACGGAATACATATTTGATGGTTACACTCGTAGGGCCGATAAAAATATAAATTTACCGATTATTTTATTATCCTAAGCAAATCTAAATGAAGTACCCAATAATTTATCAATACCCGGAAACCTCCTACCAAACAGTCTAAATATAGAATTTCATCAAGCCGTGCGTATTGGCGCTCACGTCACAGATGGATTGGCAACACAAATTATATTTGGCCGTGGTTTGGACAAACGTTCCACCAAATTACCAACGATATGCGTTAATGCAATCCCTTTGTAGTGAGATGGTTGTGAGTATTATGTCGAAACAGAATATTATGTGCCTCTTCATCGTACTCCGAGCCATTTACCAACATAGGTTTATTTTCCAGTCTAACTGTGAAGCGGGTCAAATGTTATTAAAATGTTGTTTCTTCGTTCATTTGCTAATTATCTGATTTTGCTACAATAAATTAGTCATTTTCAACAAACATTATACTTGTGGCACGCTATGATGATAATATTAACTAAATTACGATATTGACCGAGTAAAAAGGTCTTGTCATCTGTAGTTGAGTTGATAAGGTAGAGAGCAAGCAAGCTCTGCCAAGTTCTCTTAGTACTTAACAGCCATCATACCGGCAGGTGGTGTAATTATTGTACTTTACTAGTTGTTATTTTACTTTCATAAACATCTATTTCTGTTTCAAAATGTAGATTTTTTATACCACTGGGGTGGCAGACCAGCACACAGTCCACCAGATGGAAAGTGGTTACCGTGGTCTATGTTGTGCAACACCTGGGGAGTTACACTCGTGCTGCCCACCCTGAAAACACAGAGAGTTTCTGTGCCATCAGTGAAAAAGACAAAACAGGAATAGCATAATTATGGTCTTCCCACTGACAGCACAAAAACTCCAATAAGCTCTGGCTACTGGGAACACAACACGAGGTTATTATAGCCGGGGTATCCTGTAGAGTATAGGTACTTCCCCAATCAAACAGCTTTTTTCCATTATGATGTTTATTTGTACTTTTCTTATAGTCCTCTTATGTAATTGAAAGATACTTAGTTCTTGTGTTGTTGTCTTTATCTACTATTAGTTTACAATTAAGAGTTATCTAACTATGTATCTACTTGTCAAATAAAATTATGTCCGTATATAAGAATATGTAAATGACTATTGGAATAATTCCTAGCAAGATAAACAGTATGACTATTCCTACTATATTTTTAAGTTTCAAACTCGTACCACAGCGCTGACTCGTTAGGTCATTCTTTTCTTTTGCTTCGTTAACCCTGTTTTACCGTTGTTCAAGCCACTCAACTCAGACTTTACTTAATTATTTAAATTAGGTCACCTTAATACTTAAAAGTTTCGCACAAAATTACTTTGTTTTTATCTTAACAAGGTTCGAGATAATTAATACCACAAACATCGTTATCCTTTCAAAAGATTTTTTATAACTAATCGTTATTTTAATCATTAAGGAAGGCTTCTTTTTTTTCGTGTGGATTATTTTTTGTGATGAAATAAATTGCTTTTTACCTCATAATATTTTTAAATTTTTTTAAATTGTTATGAAGTAAGATATTTCTGTTAACTTTTGTATCTGTTCAAGCTTAAAGGTGAAGTCTTACTTGATTTTAATAACATTGTACAGTCAGCGTCAAAGACACTTAAATTAAAAGACACAAGCAAAAACTCAATAATTTCGGTACAAGTAAAGTTTCCATATGGTTGACAACCATATAAGCGCTCAAAAGTCGAGACGTTCAAAATGCCATAAAGATAGGTTCAGTCAAACTGCCATAAATATGGTTATAGTCATCCCACCAGTCGTATCCAAGCATTCAAGTGTTCAAAAAATGTGTCACTTTAAATGCTGTCTAAACCCCCACGGGAACTTGCTGAGGTGGGATGTGCGGGTACTCTGGAAGGTTACTTAGCTCGACAACACGAATGAACTAATACTAAATCATTTTTGGCTCAAAAACTAGAGCTCTGGGTCTTTTCGACCCGGCGCGACTACTCGCGGGTTAATCATTTGCAGGAGGAAATACCTTAATAAACATGACGGTGAATACCCTTATGGATGTGCATTCGCTATATAGCGTTACTTTCACAGTTGCGCTCATTCCTCTTCAGCTTTTTATGTTCAAGATAATTTATGACTTTCTGCGAAGAGTAGTCGTCAATTACTGTTAAATTTAGATTATTCCATCCTGTCCAACTAGTAGTCATTTGTAGTCTTGATTTGCACGTTTGCAAATGCTGACTGCCACATTTATACATACATAAAATCACGCATTTATCCCCCGATTGTTGAGTCGAGCCATGCATCTGAGGCTGAGTCTGGGCTGTACACGTCTGTCTGATGTTAAAGTTAATCAGCCCTATCCCTTAGTCGCTTTGTACGACACCACATGGGAAGAGAAGGGGTGGCCTAAATTCTACTCTGCCATTATAAATGGGGAAGTGTGTGTGTGTGTCTGTTTGTCCGTCTTTCACACCTAAACCACTGAACAGATTTTGATGAAGTTTGGTAGAGGGGTAGATTAGACCTTGAGAAAGGACATAGGCTATGTTTGGTTGCGATAACCGACATCCACGCGGGCGGAGCCTCGGGCAAAAGCTAGTCTGAAATAAAGTTGATAATTAATGCACATGATCTACTTCAGGGTAGGCAGAGATACCAGCCCGCCATCTCCTTATATCCTTAGACATTTCACAAACTTGTTTATACTGGAGATCGATGGCACTTGGTGAAACCTACTACACATATTAAATAACAATAACACTTATACTTTTCCACACTTTATTTTTAATTTTATTTTTAACCCGACCGGTTTCACCTCACGGCATCATCAAAGGTGTTCATGTACAAGTGTTATTATATTTTTCAATTTCAAAAGCTTCGTTTACTGTATTTCTTTGTATTTCTTTCATGCCAACCAAATTGTTTTGTACCTCATATTTTTAAATGGTAAAAAACAATATTTATCATAATTTAACTCTCGAATTTGTACTCAAACTGCAAAAAATCTTGATAAAATTTAATAGATGGTATACAAATTTAATACACGAAATAACCTTTATTGTATATTGAAATCTTACGTTTGACCCGAGTATATTAACCTGTTAAGATTTCTCGAGTTCTGAGAGCCCCGTCTCAATTACATTGGAATATTAAAAGGTCAGATAAACCTTTAAATCTTACCTAACAACCCTCTTAAGAAGTTTCATAAAAATTCTTCTAAAATAAACATAAATTTGCTAACGTAATTTTGGCAGTAAATAAAAAATGTTTTTGTAATTGGCAGTCTAAACATCATTTTTCGTAAATAATGTATTCTCTCCTCCAATTAGTTTAATCAGTCGTCCAATTAACTGCCTAGGCAGTTAACTTAACGGTGCTATTCAATTAACGGCCTGAATGATATTCAGCCGTATTGTTTATTCCATCATTTAATAACCTGGCTGGTTAATGCTTAGGCCAATCGTAAGATGGAGCACTACCTCGAATTAAGATAGAAAATTACATACATACATATACTTACACCTGTAAATCCCCGAGGGGGTAGACAGAGGGTGTATTCACAGAAAATTAGTGATAGGTTTATTTTTTTATAACCATGCAGTATTAAGTAATTTTTTCTAACTATTTAATTAATTGGCTAGGCAACGTCCTCGCTATAAGCTATTTGCCTAGCCGTTTAATTAAATGGCTGACCACCATTCAGGCTGTTAATCTTCAAATTAGTGCTGGAACTAACTTCACTCTGATTTGCATTCACTGTCGTTATGGGATCGTTAACGTATGGAGATAACGGAGCATGGCGATTAGCCGCCTGCCTACTGTTAGTGCGTTTTCACACCTATCCGATAAATAATATCTGATATCGGTGTCGGACGCCGATAGCCGATATCCCATAACCGACACCAAGTGCTCTTTTCGCATGTCCGATAAAATTGGTCCGATACCGCCATGTGCTTGATAGTACAGATTATTTAGGGATGCTTGGGATGAAAAAAAAAGAAAAAAGTGCAAGGCATTTTTGACCTTATTGACATGACATCGTATCGAGTTCTTTTTCGTATATTCATGTTCAGCGTCATCAATTAACGCAAAAAGACACGTAACTAAGAAAATGTCATTAAGCTCGAAAATTGCTTGCAGTCGCTATTTTACTTTCTTTGTGATAAGATTTCGGACCAAAACAGTGGTGTTGGCTCCGATAACTAATATTAGGCCGGACAATTTGAAAGGGAGATACAATGTCATACATTTGACTTCCTCCGATATCGGATGTCGGATATTGGATATCGGACAATGTGAATACGCTCTTATCCTATGTTTGTGTGTAGCTGGCCAATTGCAATGCTCCGGTCTCTCGACACGTTCATGATACGATTACCAGAGTTTTTCTTTCTAGGGGTACTGATTGAGTTGAAGTCTTTCAACTACTCTATTTTTCTCATTCTCCTGTTACTCTTGTCCTTTTACATCTACAATTAGTAATTTGTGAGTATCTATATTGACCAAGGTAACTGCTAAACTAGCTCTATATTCGTTTATTACTTTATCATGGCTGAGATAATGATAAAATTAACTAACAAATTTAGAATACTACTATTACACACGATGTATATGGGTCATACAAGCTGTTCAAGATTTGTTTGTTAAACACGTCAATACTATTTATAAATGTCATCGAATTTGTTCCAAATACAAATAATAAAATCTAATGGTAATTTATTTATCATGTTCCCCATCTAGAATTACTCACATTTAGGATCGTAAAATACTGAAATATTACTTAAGAATTCCAACCAACCCTTCCAAAAATACAGTGAGTCTTAAACCGCAATTCACACGCCAGCTTCCGTACCTACTCCAATCTCTAGGGTATCGAAGAACAAGCTTGCTTTGAATAATGTAAGCGATCGATCCGCACTGTTCATAATTTACATTTGGTGAGGTATGCCCCAAGGCCGCATTCTTAAGCTGGTGTAGGCAGTAAAAGAAAAATTGATAAAATTACTTCTCTGTGCGGTACATTAACTACGACCTTTCTTTTGGAGAATAATTTCTTACTTCGTTTTTTTACAGTAAATATACGAGCTGATTTTGTAGACACAAGTCTGCCATCCTTCAAATTATTTAAAATTTTCTTATCATAATAATGTTTAACAATAATGGGCACACTGTTTCATTACATCTCTATTATAGGATACTTATATCTTTCACACAATGATATCTGAGTATATTATCATCATAGTCTATACTAATATTATAAAGCTGAAGAGTTTCTTTATTTTCGAATAAAAATTTTTAGCATGTTTCGTGCAAAATATTGATATAATGGAAAAAAATGGAATTAGTCTAGGCGGGGTTTGAACCTCGCCTCAAAAATAGATATAAAGGAAAAATTTGGATTGGTTAGGGCGAGGTCTGGTAGCTTAGTGGTCAAAGCATTACCCCTGTAAAGCAAAGATCGCGGGTTCAAACCCTGCCTAGACCGATTCAAGTTTTTCTGTTTAAATCAAGTTTGTTTATTTGTTCGGTTGGTTGAACGCGCTAATCTCAGGAACTACTAGTTCAAATTGAATAATTATTTTTGTGTTGGATAGTTTGTTTCTGACAAAGGTAATCACGCTACTACTTAAGAAAATGGAGCAGGGATCGTAAGTGTCAGAAAATTCAACAGATTTTCTTACATTATGTAAAGACTAAAAAATTACGAGCTCAAAGGGGTGATACGAGGTTTTAGAATATGCCATGGGGATCGACAAGGCATTCATAAATTACGATACTGCCTCGTTGGCTCCTCGGTATATAGGTTTATGCTTATATTTGCAAACGATCGTGTAGATCCTAGCCTCAAATACTGTTTCCAGCTGAATTGGGATCTTTGTAAGAAAATTCTTAGCAGCATGAGTCTGGAATGGCGTATAATAGTTTCAAAAATGTACGTGTTTAATACACTGCTTACTTTCGTTCGTTTCTCTGAAGGATAGAATCTGCAACGAATACATCCGACAGAGAACCAAAGTTATCGACATAGCTCAAAGAATCAGCAAGCTGAAGTGGCAATGGGCTGGCCATATCGCACGAAGAACCGACAATCGTTGGGGTAAACGTGTTCTTGAGTGGAGACCGCGACTCGGCAAGCGTAGTGTAGGACGCCCTCCGACCAGGTGGGATGAAGATCTAAGAAAGACTGCAGGCAGATGCTGGTTGCGGTAAGCTGAAGACAGGGCGCTATGGCGCTCATTGGGGGAGGGCTATGTCCAGCAGTGGACTAATATAGCCTGATGATGATGAATACACTGTTGCCTTCTTCTTCGAATAGGTACATAGACGAAAGTATATATTAATAAATAAATGTTAAAATAGAAATAGAAATTAAAAATGTTATCGTCAAAATAAAGTTAAAGGAAATAGTTACTCTTTTTTCAGACCCGAGCAATTCAGTTCCAAATATATTTTTAGAGAGAGTTAAATGAATACGAAACAGTACGTCGAGTATCTGCCAGATAAGTCGATTCAATTTGTCACCAAAGAACTTGGCAGTGTGCCGTACTGCCGTACTATCTACATCAGCTTTCTCTTCTATGTTAACCGAATGTAATCCACCACCTTCTCGCGTTACAACTACGTTTGAAACTCGATGTCACTCAGAATAATTCCCCTGTTGAGACTTCGCTGAAATAAGAATTTAGAGTGCAAAACTCTTGTTGAGATACTACGACGTATACTAGAACGACGCTCATTCTTGTATCTCGATTTTCATCTGAGGACATATTGTATTGACAGATAAATCGAAATTTTGAAATGTGCTATTCTAGTATACGGGCCTTAGGGAGATAACAAAGTCAGTGACTTCTTTGCATCGGAATAGACCGCGACATTATTTAAGTAGGTAATGAAAAATGGTTGTTTTATTTCCAATCACCTGTATTACAAATATTTCATTCATTAAAAAATTGTATTTGGGTATAAAATAGCTTAGTCTTTTTACATTATGCCTATCCTATTGCCGCCAAATGGGTACTTTGTGATGAGTTGTATTTTTAGGGAGAACAGCCCTTTATTAAACAACCCTGTTCCTTAGTCACATTCTAGGACACCCACGGGATGAGATTGGGTGGCACTATTCCACTCCACTGGGCTCCAACTGAATCCAATTAATATGTTATTTGTAGGTTACACTTGGAACAACTGTTTAAACTAACAATTTTTTTCTATCCAACTGTATCGGTTAGATTTTTTAATGTACACTGCGCTACTGCGCTTCTTGTTCATATTTTACACCATTTATCCAGTATCAAAAACATCGTACAAAAGTAAAGAAAATAACAATGTTTACCTGACGATGATTTATTCGAAACATGTCGTAAATATTAAACAGTGATAACACTAAATATGTAATATTAAAATTTGAATATTAAACAGTGATAAAACTAAATATGTAATATAATAATTTGAATAATAAACAGTGATTAAATTGAACATAATTGTGTGAAACTTGTAAAGTGTGTTTTTTATATAGATAAAGGTACAAAAAAAATAAGTTTCTCTTGTATCTGATGTATTCTGAATGCGTTGTGGGTATAACTTTGGATATAAACTAGATATTTATCGCTTACTTTTTAACTGAAAACTGTTTAAATGAAATTTTAAAGCATTTTGCATTCTAAATATTCTATAATAATAATATGCTTTAAAATTTCATTCAAATGATTTGGGCGGAGAAGTCAAATTTCATTTTTTTTTTAATATTTGAAAAATCATTCATTGCTTTTAATACTTCGTGAGAATATCGGTAGACTTCTCCACTGTCGCCTCAGAGACAGATATAAAGGAGAAATTTGGATTGTTTCGGGTAAGGTTTGGTAGCTTAGTGGTCAAATTACTGTAAGGCAAAGATCG
This sequence comes from Eilema caniola, assembly GCA_949126895.1. NCBI lineage: Eukaryota > Metazoa > Arthropoda > Insecta > Lepidoptera > Erebidae > Eilema > Eilema caniola. Next base: position 27,033,675 of record OX421466.1, on the reverse strand, counting down.
CGGGTTCGAACCCCGCCTAGACCGGCTCAATATTTTTCCTAACTTAATCGATTTGAAAACTATTTCATAATCTACTATCTCATATTTTTAAGCAATTCTAAATGGTAGCATGAAGACTGAAAATGTGTTGTTTACGATTTGAATGTTTGTTTTTCTGCGTTTTCTGATGATCTGGGTTTTCTCAGTGAATCTATCACTGACTTTTTATCCTGTTTCTGGGTCACCGTATCGTACGAATGCCTATCAATCACTTAGCCTATTGCCGATCCTTCACCTTCTGCATCCAGTCTGACCCAGTCACCTTTTTCAGTCAGTCCATCTGGGCGTACTATCTTCCGTTTGCCTTCTCACGGTCTTCAATCTAGGACTCGTTTGCCTGTAACAATAGGTACATCAAACTTTGATTATATTTATATTCTTCTTCAGGCTTTCACGGCCAGCGTTGCATGTAGGATATACTGCTTCCGGGCTGTTTGGCCGTGGTGTATGTGAAACTTGCGTTCCAGACGTTTCGTCGATCACTGCGGTCGACATCTTCAGTGGCGCAGGTCCGGGCGACGACGACTTCGGAGACCTTGCCTCGTCGGTGGCTGAGTTGCGACTGATGCGAAGTCTTGAATCACTGGCGTATTTATAGGCACTGTCGGAAGGGGGAATGGACTCACTCGATTCTGATTGGTTCATCGTCGTCGTCGCCCGGACCTGCGCCACTGAAGATGTTGACCGCAGTGATCGACGAAACGTCTGGAACGCGAGTTTCACATAGACCACGGCCAAACAGCCCGGAAGCAGTATGTTCTACATTTATATTCTTATTTATATCTCGTAACTTACAATGTCTAAGAGTTATTGTTATGTAAACGATATTACAGGACCTATTACTATAATATCATGTAAATTATGTTTTGTAGACGTCTAGCTCCAATTATATTAACTGTCTGAACTGGCATCCTTCGTCTTTAAGAGGAAAATTGGATTTTCATTTCACAAAAGCAATTTAGTTGTAAATATTTAAGGAAGTAAGTATAAGCAAGATATTGTATTATATACACTGAGATAGAATGATAAAAGAAGCGCTCGTATACTGGTGGTTCTGTAAGCGATCAATGGAATAAGCTTGTCGCGGTTGCCTTTTTTTTTTTTTACGTGCGGGAAATCCCCACGTATACCCACCCCTCCGGAGCCGGAGGGGGAGGTTATGTCGGACTCGAACCGACTAAACTGCACGCCGTCTCTGGGTCGTAGTGCTAGGCCGAAGGTGAGGTTGTCAAACGACTTTGCCAGTTGACCGGGTGAAGCGCTTAGTGGTATTTCATTCGTGCTTCAGTCCCGGCTGTTAATAGTAGTTAGGCCAAGATAAAAGCCTATATAGACGACCGGAATAACTGTAAGTGGATAACCATTAGGTACAATACAAGCTGGGAGGTCTGACACTACCACCAACACCTATGCCTTTCCGCATTTTATTATATTCCTCAGACAGAATTTAAGAAAAAACCACTTAATGATAAGTGGATACCCAAACCTATGAATGCTCACAATATTAAAGAAGAGGTGTACCTACTAGACAATGGACGAGGCTCGAACACAGACTTTTGCGACCGAATGATAGCAGTTGCTCCCAGAAAAACCGATATACCAATCAAAAACAATTATTAAACTTGGGCTCTAAACTGCAAATTTTAAATACCAATATGAAATCTCTATGTTCATGATGATGATCAAAGAAAAAGAATTTCTTGAATAGAATAAGAATAAGAATAATTAATTTGCCTTTATACATGGTAACATTGGTAACATGGATCTTACAAGAAGAGCACTCAAAAGAAAAAATACCATCGACAGACGATTATCAAATACAGTAGACTGCTTCTAGAAGTTGCTATGAACCCTACCATCTAAAGAATGTCACACCTGAAAACCACCTGTTCAAAATTAATATCTTTCGTGTATTAATATATTATATACCTACGTCTATACAGCCTGATCAATTCAACAATTTGGAAGCTAATCACGAAGCTAACTTTGTCGAACTAAATTTCTCTTCAAATAGTTGCCGAGCGCCGGTGTGTGCCGACGAGCTTCGCGAATATAGATAATGTATTTCGCCATTTGATTAGATTTTCAATTTTAGTAACTTTGTTTAAACAGAGATAGAAGGCGTGAATGAGTGCGATTTTAGTGCATTATGAAATTCTAGTTTTGATACCAAGACGGTAAAATGTTATTTGTTTTTTTATAGTGAGAAATTCCCATTAGTACAGGGAATTTAGAGGTAGCGCCCGATCGACAGTTTATAGAATTACTTCGTGTAACGTGGTAGAAAACGTATCTTTTGTGTGTGATATGTTCTGATTCATCAGTGTATTACGAGGCCCCACTAAAATAGTTTCAATGTCCTTACAATAGATCTATTGTGAGGCTCTGGAACACAACACGCTTGTTACCAAATGTACTGTAAGAGGTAAAAGTAATAAATAAAGGTTAAAGCAATTCAAACCTAAGCAATATATCTGGGAGTTAACTAGAATTAACTCCGGGATAATCATTCTATTCATCATCGCACAATAGTTCCATGATCCAAATCCAGAGAATCTACATCATCAGATCAACGTGGTGATGTCAAATAATTATATATTTTCTTCTTGATATTGTTACGAGCATGGGGGTCGGTTTAAATAGAAAATGCGAGGACAACCGTTGAAAACAGATTTTATTCAGCCGCACTTAAATTACAGCAAAGCGCGTAGAAATTCAAAACTCTTCCTTACACAATACACAGTCACTTGTATAAATCGTACTGTATCGCTTCGCACACTTTATCGCTTTGATCGCTTCGAATACTAGTCTTAGACTAACTTCAGCAGCGGCTGTTAGCTCGCCTTTTATATAAGGTGCGGCCGAGTAGCGAAAGATCGAGAAAAGACAGGTACGTTCTGAAAAAGACAGGAACTTTCTGGGAGGTTCTATTAGGTCTTGTGTCTCTTTCTATTCATTCCATTCCTTCTAGAACAGTGACGTCAAGGCATGCTGTCTCTTTCTAGCCTGACGTCTCGTTCTATTCATTCCATTCCTTCTAGAACAGTGACGTCAAGGCATGCTGTCTCTTTCTATAGTGCCGTCTCGCTCACTCCTATGGAAATTTGGCCATATATTGAAGTGGTCAAGCGCCGGGCGTAGCAATATTCTTACACATCACACGCACATGCACAGATTCCAATCCATGTGGCAGTTATAATTTGGGTAAATGATTTTATATTCAAAAATATATTTGCGGGTCTTTTTAAACACATAGCTTCTTAACATTATAAATTGAACAACAAAATTGTATCGAAATACCAACATCCTTTCTCGAATTGCATGAATACATCAAAAGTTTTGTCTTGATAGTCTTTTAATTGAAGAACTTATAAATTATGACGTCTCTCTTGTTATTGCAATATCTTGCAGAAAATCCAAAACTCAATAACAGTCTATAATTTCAACCATCCAACATAGAAACATCAGCAACATTCAGAGCTACAGTTGAAACAGAACTCAACTTGCTAGTTGGCCACCACGACAAAGACAGACGCTACTATAACCTGCAAGTTAACCCCCAAACCTCAAACTAAAATAATTAACCAAGTTGTCAAGTGAAGGGAGGTGTCGCAATCGGGAGGGGGTTACAGGTTAATTTATGTTGAGACTGTACAAATGTTCGTCTTGTTAGTCAAGCCCCAATTTATTATGGAAGCTGTATTTACCGCGGGTACATGGCTGGAATATTGTAATAAAGGTGTATTGATTAATGAACGAATTACATATACATTTCTTGTGTTGTATATAGGAAGCCGATTTAATTAGTAGGATAATTGAAGGGGTTGAAACATATCATGATACTTGATGGAATGCTATAGAATACATTTTATGTTTTCTTTCATACTACTGAGGTGGCAGACAAGCACACGGCCCACCTGATGGAAAGTGGTTACAGTGGCTTATGGACGTGTGCAACACCATTGGAGTCACACTCGTGCTACCGACCCTCTGAACACAGAGAGTTTCTGTGCCATCAGTGTAGAAGACAAAGCAGTAATAGCTTTTGGTCTTCCCACTGATAGCACAAATACTCTCCAGTGAGCCCACCATCAGGAACACAACACGAGGTTATTATGGCCGCGGTGTTCTGTAGAGCGGAGGTACATCCCCAGTCGGACTGCTCAATTGGACGGAAATGCCGTCGCGTCCTACCTACTTCTGAATATAGGGTGTCGTCAGTGGATCCTTGGGGTGCAAGACAACTTCATCTGCTAGCTAATACCAGCTAATTAACGAGCAAGGCCCCGATTCTGCTAATCTTATGACATAACAAAACCACTGTCTTACCGCTGACATTGCATCAAATGTCATTAAATTCTAGACTTTATGTCTGAAGATTAAAATCCAAAATGAAAAAAGAGTTTATTCAATTTTTCATTCAGTCTACAAGATTGTCATTTAATTTTAGACTTTAACATTATAAACGTAAAGTCTAAAGTTGAATCGCCTTGGTTACAGTGTCTGTGGTAACGCAGTGGCTTTGCCATGAAAGAATAATAGCAGAATTAGGACCCAGGGCTCTGGCTCTCAGAAATACGATCTTTGGAATATTTTTTTATGGATGTAGCTGCAAATCGCCGGATAATAATGACTATTAATTTGCGACTAAACGGTTACGAGTTCTTCACCAGGCACAACAAACATACGATAGACGTTGATTAAAATAGGAAAAGTGTGAATCGGTCTAGGCGGGGTTTGAACCCGCGATTTTTGCCTTACAGGGGCAATGCTTTAACTACCAAGCTACCAGACCTCTTTGAGGTGACAGTGGTGTGTTAATGTAAAAAAAATACGATTGACTCTCGAACTTTCGACGAAAAATGCGAGTAATGTTCCAGCATCATTCTGAGTGACGTCGAGTTTCAAAGACAGACGTAACGTGAGAGGACGGTGGATTAATGCTAATCTTAAACTGCCCCAATTTAATTGTGTAATTTTTCATAAACTCACAGTAAAAAACCGGTTTGTTACTCAGACTACGAATAATACCTGCAACTGTGTAACGCATTTCTATAAAGCTCAGTAATCAATAATCAATTTTATTTCATTTGCATGAGCGGTACAAAGGTGTTACATTAAATAACTTGGTCATCTACGTTCCAAAATAATTATATATTTTTAGATAGTAAATTTTTTTTTTACCATTTTTCTACCATTAATATTTTTATTTTATTGAACTAAATATGAATATTCAATAGAGAAAAAAGCAATTCGAGATACTCCTACGTAAATATTCAAAATGATAACTCCAAAACGACAGCGTGATTAAACCATTCGCGATAGCTGTTATTTTTACAACAAAAACTACGAATATACGTCCGGTCAATTTAACTCTCGTACATCTGACGGGGCACTCTCGAAACTCAGTCACTTCCATATCAAATCATTCGAATATTTTTAATTGTAGGCCAATTAAGCAACGGGTATGTAATAGTTACGATATATAGAAAACTACACTAGGTATTTATTGTTTTATATATAGGTATGTATGTGTGTGTGTGTGTATGTGTTTGTTTAGGAGGGTATATATTCTTCAGTCTGGTTATAGGTTAGATTCGAGAGAAAAATTCGCAGAGTCTTTTGCGTATTAAAGTGTGATAATCTGTAGATTGGGCATTCTGAATTTATTTCATTGCAGAGGTACGGTGCATGATACGAGTATAGCGAAAATTTCTTGAAGAAAGAAGTGCGTGAGGGTAGTTTGGTGAAGATTTTGTCTTTGTGACGTTTAGTAATAAGGTGGTATAATGTTCTAGAGTGTTGAAGAAGAATAGTATGTAGTATGTATTCTTGACGCGCATTTAGAACATTACAGGTTTTATGGAATGCGGCGGTTGGGAATAAGATTGGACGAAACGTGGCAACTTTAAGTATAGCTAAACAAAACGTAGTATCTATTCCCAGTACTCCCTAGCAATACCTCAGTATTTCTTCAATGAAAACACTTGTACTATTCCTTTTTTGATAATGCCGTAAGGCGAAACCGGTCAGGAAATCAATAAATAATGTGGAATAGTACAAGTGTTTTCATTGAAGATGTGTAGCAAGTTCCACCAAGTGCCATCAATCAACAGTATAAGCAACCTCAGTATTTCCAATACTTGCCCTCAAGTATCAGTAAGTACTTTCCTGTAATACCGAGTATACCCAGATATTTCTGACGCTTATTACTGAGCGTTATTATGCGCTATAGAGTTTGTGATTGCGATATGGAATACTTATCTTAGGCTGGCCTCACACTTCTGGATTGTTTCTCTGAATTCAGAATCTGATTTCAAATTCTTAAATTTTGGCACCATGCTTCACTTTAAAATTCAGATTACGTCAAAATTTTACAGTCTCGTAACTCGGAACAAAATGACTCTAAGGAGAAGAAATTTAGTACTAATATCAATCAAAATTCACAATATGATTTGACGAGATATGTGATCGCTCAGTGCCGCTCCGTTCTCCTCCGTTATAATCTGAAATATTAATATAAATAATAATATTATAAATATATAAAAAATAATTAATATAAATATTAATATTATTATCATATCTTTCTGTCAAAACGATCTGAGAATTTCATGACATGATTTCTGTAGAATATGTATGTAATTTTAAGCGATTTGAATTCTGCCCCTCTAGACAAGTGGCAATTCGTTAGTCAGCATTTGATGGAATAGAAAGTCGAATGTATGGGATTTGACGTATTTGACAGTCGTTAACGTATGTCATAAACGTCAAATCCCATACATTCGTCATTCTATACCATCGAACGCCGAAGAACGAATTGCCACTTGTCTAGAGGGGCAGAGAGACATTCCGCATGTGCGAGGCCAGCCTTAAGCTCATGGTAACTGCGAACTTATGTAAAAATATTTTATGTATGGAAAGAAAATGAATTAAATAACTTTCACCCTTAGACTCAAACGTTGTGGAAGATGCCCCAAGGAAATTTGAATATGGCTCACTAATCCCACTGCCACATACTGCCTCCTAATATTATAAATGTACATTCATGCAAAAATGACTAAATAGATCTGGATAAATTAAGGAAAGAGTAGATACTTGTAAAGGATACTTTTTATTCCAGGAATGAATTTCTGTGGATCACGGGAACGGAATTAATAGTAATTAAAATCTCATCCCTCTGGATAAGTAGAAGTTTTTTTTTAACCTAAATTTAAACCCAAATTGAACAAAGTACAGTATATCTTGTCGGTCTTACTCAAGTTTGTGAGTATTCATAGCACGATGCAGTCAACAAGAGAAAACTTGGCTTACAATAGGCACATAAAATATTTACAAAATGTATTTTCAGTAAATTTTATTTCAGACAAAGTTAATAAATTTCATGTTTTCTTTATTACTAGCTTTCGCCCGCGGGTCCGCCCGCTTGGACGTCGGCTATTTTGACCAAACATAGCCTATGTCCTTTCTGAAAGTCTAATCTACCCCTATACCAAATTACATCAAATTCAGTTCAGTTTCTTTCGCATTTATAATATTAGTATGGATTGTATGAAAGGAAACTACATCTGTTATCGACTGTACCAGCTTTCAGATGTCAATTTTTTCAACAGTACCAGTTATCATCTGTAAATTTTTCCGACATTATAAATAGCAGGCATAATAGGCTACATTCAAAATATTTGCTACCGACAGAAGCTGTAACACAATAGGCAACATTTTTCATAATGACGTAACAAAATCAGCCCTTACCGGTATTAATACGACCACAATTAATTACAACACCCCTACTGGTGACGAATGACGTCAGAGGTCTCGTTAATGCAACATACGCGAGTGTGACGTTAGAGCACAACCGCTAGATGACGTGGCATCCGCAGTAGATGGTCCAAATCATGAGCGGAAGCGATCTGCGACCCGCTGGTAGGTATTATAGGAATCGTAAATGTTCTCAACCTTTTAACTTGTGCCGCTTCTAATTCTTGTAGAAAATGGAGAATCTTAGTAAGCCTCTCATATACCCAATGATTCTCTTACATTCTTACATATATTCAGGCCTGTGAATTCCCGAAGGGGTTATCAGAGGATTCAAAAGAAGAAAGAAAATTATGAAAAAGAGAAAAATTATAGGCTAGATATATTTATTCATTGGTGTTTGAAAAACGTATGCAAGTTTCAAGGTCAGTGGTTCGTAAGTAACGCCGCTGGTGTTACATACGTCTATAGGCCACGGTAACTCCTCCATCAGATGAGCCATGAGCTTGTCTGGCCACCTAAGTGGTATAATAAAAACAAAAAAGTTTGAGCTTTTGTTTTGCCTGATTAAGGGATTGAGTTGAGAATTTTCTGGTAAGACATATACAAAGCTCGCACGTGGTAATTAATATACAGAATATCAGTGATTAATAACTGCTTTCATAAATGCCCTAGATGTTTTAAAAATAACATTATTAAGGTTCATCAGTGTACCACATAGAATATTGCCTGAATGACGTAGCAACCTCAATACAATGTCCTATATCTTCTAAGCTCACTTCCAATGTATTGTACTTTAAAGCTATTATTAACATAAAAATCATATGCATCCTATTTCCAATTCCATTCTACCCATTTGTAAAATTTAAGCCAAATTCGTGCCATTGTTTTTGCGTGATTGAATAACAAACGAACTCACTCTCGCATTTAATATGTATTATGCAAATCCATGGTCCAGGTTTTAATTATAATCCATTAAAATCACAAAGTACAATGTTCTATAGCGATGACCACGCAATGCAATAATTTTTGGTACATTTACAACAACAGCCGTAAATTGCAATATCAACAAACATTGGAATGATCCTTTTGATCGAAATGCCAATATCGCAGCACGAAACACATTATGGATTAAACTGAATATTTGTGACATTACAAACAGTCCATTTGGTGATACAGAGGCTAAATCATTTCCATTCAATCGTTGGATGTGACGCAGCGTGCGACTGAATTGCAACGTGGATATACTGACAATTTAGTAGATTATTTTGTGATAGACTTGCAAAATAGTTCGTTATTCACACGAAATCAAAACAGTTTATGATTCCCCACCAAATCTTGCCTCTTGTTCAACAATGAGATGATGAAGAAGGTCAAATGTCGACCATTCGTTATTGAAGAATTGAGGTTGACAAATTTAACAATAAAACTAACAGTTAACGTAAGTCATAATTAAAAGAGCTTAATTAGAGCAATCTGTAGCCTCAGACCCCGTGACTCGCTGAGAGAACTATTTAAAGAAATTAATATTTTAACAGTTGCTTGTCAATACATCTACGAAAATGTTTTATATGTACGCAAGAACCTAGATCTCTTTAAAAAAAACTCTGATGTACACAATTATAATACGAGAAATAAAAATAAACTTGTAGTGCCAAAACTGAGACTTCATAGGTTGGTAATTCATTTGTAAGTAACAGTTTTAAAATGTTTAATACTATTCCTCAAGATTTGGTTGTCATGCCACTAAATAAGTTTAAAATAGAAGTAAAAAAATCTTTAATGAAAAAAGGATATTACAAAGTAAACGAATACCTCAATGATAAAAATGCATGGTCATCCTAATCTTTTTGCTTGCTCGTACAATATAAATATATTTAAAAAAAATGTTTTAAAAAAGAAACGATCATATTTGTTCACAGAGTTTCTTGCTGGTCTCTTCTCAGTAGAACCAATTTACCGAACCAGCGAAAGAATCATTTTCAAATGATTTATTTACTTAATTTAATATTATATTAGTAATTTCTTGACATGACTGTAAAATTTTGACGTTCATATGTGCTCTTTATGTGCCTAAACTGAACAAACGAAATTGATTCTTTGATTCTGCATGTTTTTTTTTCGCATGAATTTCTTCGGCGACTGTAGAATGTAAAAGTTAAAACTAAGTAACTTGTGAATTGTATAGTAATGCTCCGCCCGTTCAGATGTTAAGTCGCGCGTTCAGTGGCAGCGGCTCAATCGTTCGGTGACGAAAACGCGAATTCCATTATTTTTGTTCACAGGTCAAATCTGGTAAAAAACTTTCTCTTTCTATAAAAATAGTGCATGAAATACTCCTAATTCTTCCAAGAATTATTAAAAATAACAGTCTTATAAGGACTTTCTTCGGTAAACAAGACTCTGTCAGTAAAGAAAACTTGACTCAATACGTCATGATCTTACCTCAGGCGATGTTATTCACGCTCAGATGCTCATAAGAGAGATTGTTGCCATGGCAACGGGAACTTTGATATAAAACTATATGAGGAAGAACACTATTGAATTAGAGATAAAAATGTGTTGCATAGTTTTGCGAATAGAGAGTATTTTGCACGTAAAATGTGAGGAATACAAAATGGGTCATCTAGATAATATACTTTCAGAGACATATTAATAAGCTTAGCTTTCAGAATTGAAAATTATATGGTTTGTGTATGTAGAACGAATGAGAACTGAGTGAATGACACAAACGAATTTTCCCAAAGAATCCGTGAAGCGGCTTAAATCGTAACTTCAGTTGTTATTATCAAATGCATGCATTTTTATATTTTTCTCCTTAATTCGATATATTTTTATAGTTTAACAACATGGGAAGGACGGTGGGGCCACACATCGTTTCACGGTAGTAGGCAATTTGGGTTCGTTCTTGTAGAACATACACTAACCAAATTAATAATGTAAAATATTTAAAAAAAAAAATAATAATAGGCACAAGAAACCGGCAGACTTCCATTAAAGATTTTATAACCGTAAAAATAATTTCAAGAACTGCTTATACTGTTGATTGATGGCACTTGGTGGAACTGGCTACACATCTTCAATGAAAATACTTGTACTATGCCACATTATTTATTAAAATCCTGACCGGTTTCGCCTTATGGCATTATCAAAGGTTGATACATGTTTTTTGGGTATCAGATGTGGAATAGTACAAGTATTTTCATTAAAGATAATTTCAAGAAGTGTATAAATATCGAATCGGATGTGAGAGATGACGGACTATTGTCTATACGTAATCCAAAGGGAAAATACCACGAGTATAAGCTACAGAACCGTTTTGTCATCAATATAAAAACGTAATATGTTGTTCAGGTTTCATACCATTTTATGCCTTATAAACTACGTCATCGCGTTATAACTTAGTGCGATATTTACATAACTTAACCCTATAATAGAACTGACCTATCTAAACGTCTTATTTCTAAAGTTCAGCTTACTGGAAATAAAGTGACGGTAAATAAAAAGCGATGTGACACCATTACGGTTAACGTTCTCGTCTACTACGCGACCGACGTGAACCCATTCTCATAATGCTGGGTACACATGAAGAAAACGTATACGAATGGTAGTCAACGAATAACCGCAGATAAATAAGTGAAAAAAATTACGATAGGAACTGAGTAAAATTCGATACATATTATTAAAGCATAGTGCAATCGACAGCTATATTTAGATCGTAGCAAATTCGAACACCGCCCAAGAAATATTCGTGTTAAATGTCAATTTATATTAGTCTAAGCTCTTCTTTATACTATCCATACATACCTATGAATAAAATTGGTATGTCTGTATGTAATATTTTAAAAAAAAAACGGTTTTTTCTACATGCATATATGGATATAACATACACCAAAATATTTTTTTTTACAATTTTTGTCTGTCTGTCTGTTTGTTCCAGTTAATCTCTGAAATGGCTGGACCGATTTTAATGGCAGGTAGCTGATGTAATAAGGAGTAAATTAGGCTACTTTTATTTTAGATTCATGCGACCTATATCTACGCGGGCGGAGTAGCTAGTAATATATATATTTACAAAGAATAGGTATATAATTATTTTCAAAAACATTCCTAAAATCTATTTTACAAGCGAATTTGTGCTTAAACTTGCACTGTGTAACATATTCTAGAATATTTATCAATGATTTCACTCACTTGCTTGCTCACTTTCTTTCTACTGATATGTACAGTCAATAAAGGACATATGGCCGCACTTTTATACCCTAAACTACCTCCTACTACCTGACTTGAGCAACCAAAGGGGGGATTCGCCACAATCGCGGCCGTCAGACCGGTCATGGACGAGTGGCTGGAGAGGAGACATGGTGCTCTCTCCTACCGGTTGTCACAGATACTTACCGGGCATGGTAGCTTCGGTAGATATCTGTGGCGAAGACACCGAAAAACCACGGCCGAGTGTCAGCACTGCGAGGACCGCAGCGACGACACATCGCTCCACACGCTGGTGGAGTGCACAGCGTGGGCGGAACAGCGCCAGGTCCTCGTGGTGGGTCTGGACGTGGACACTCTCTCGCTCGAGACCATGGTGCGAGCCATGGTCTCCAGCGGGAGTAAGTGGGACTGCGCCGTCTCTTTCTGCGAACAGGTCATGCTCGCGAAAGAGGCGGCGGGGCGGGAGCGGGAGCCCCCCAGAAACGGGGTTACACCCGATTCCCCCCCCCCCCCCCATAGACGCGGGATAACACCCGAACCACCCAGGTGAGGCCGCAGCCTTAGGTCTGTTGGTAGTCCTGGGACATCCTTCCGAGGGCTTACCCGGGGCTACCAACCGCAGGCCATAAGGCGGTACGTGAGGGTTTTTAGTCGGTAGGAGTCCGGCATAGCATCCATGAAGGACTTTCCCTCACGTTAAAAAAAAAAAAAACCTCCTACTACCTTACTACCACTATAATACCCTTTCTGAAATATAGCATTGGTTCAAAAGTAACAACTTGCTGCTCAATGCGAAGAAAACAAAATGTGTAAAGTTTAATATGCCTAATGTAAGACAGATAGATACTCATATTACAATGAACGATGAATCTGTTAAAATAGTCGATACCACAGTTTTTCTTGGAATAACTCTAGATAGTAAACTACAATGGGGTTATCATATCACAACCTTGGCAGGAAGACAAAAATATTCCTCAGGATTTTTTTCAATTTAACTAAATAAGTTTAAAATAGAAGTGAAAAATTGTTTATTGAAAAAAGGATATTATTAAGTAGACAAATATCTTCATGATAAAAATGCAGGGTTATCCTAATCTCTTGCTTTCTCGCAGAATATAAATTTTCTTTGAAATAAAACCAATTTTAAAAGAGGATAATCTTGTTCACTTAGTTTCTTGCTGGTATCTTCTCAGTAGAACCAACTTAACGAACCTGCGAACATAATTGTAAACTTTTGACGTTCATAAGTGCTCTTTATGTGCCTAAACTGAAGAAACCAAATTGATTCTTTGATTCATTTTCATATACAGTTATCTGTTAAGGTGAAACTATATCTCCTTTGAATACTGTACCTGACATCACGCACAAAGCTAGTACCTACTATACAGTACTTGCCTTTTTAAAGAAAAACCCAGGTACTTGCCCGCCGAATATAATTTTATTCACCATCCATATACTCCAGTTTAAACTGTATAGTTGATAGCGCTATATCGCGACCCATCAAGGATATAACCGCCTCAACAATTTGGGCATCGTCGTAACCCGGGCAAAGTGTTTATATGTCTACTTTATGTGCCCGCTATTATGGGCCAAAAGGATTTTTGAGCTAAATAAGCAGTTTGTCACTGGGCGTGTGTTTACGTGCCAATGGGTTTTCCGTGTTTTTTGTGAATATATTCCGTGAGTGTGATTATGGCTTTATATTTTTAATTTGGCTTATGGAATAGAATGACCAACAAATGGTAATATTTTATGCTCGTGGAATGTAACATTTACCAATTTAATAGAGGCCAAATAACGTAGAATTTGACCAGTTACAGCCAACTTCAAAGTTGGGCAATGTTTTCAATTTGCCTTATAATCAATATTTTGGTCAGGAATATACACAGTAAAACAATAAATATGAAATTAGTACTTTGAAATTAAAACTTTTGTAAAACAAAGGGAAAACATTATGATCGAATAAGGTAGGTAAAATAAGGTAAAACAAAGATGCAAAAGTAACTGAAAAAGTTTGTAACAGTGAAAAAAAATCCGACAATCGTCACCTAACTAAATGTTTACTTAACTGATTACCTCGCGAGCCCCGGCCAAGTCACGCCAAGTCGTACCAAGTGCGGGCCAAGTCCCAACCAACTTTGCCCATACACGTTTGAAGATTTCACAAAACTTTTTTTTTTTCAAAAGATATTCTCTACCGTTTCCGCAGTAGGCTACGGAAAGTTTCCAGTTGATCTGATTGGGTTTACACTCGGGAATTTTTCTTCTTGATTTTTCCTAAAGTCATCTTAAAAAAACTTAGTTAAACAGTAAGTATTCTGATTCTATTTTCCTCTTTTGATTTGTTTTTTTTTTTTCATTTGTTTGTTTGAGCTTTGTGCGAAACGGTAAATGTACCTGTCGTCGTATAATAAACTTTTGTTTTGTACACAAAGAATAGAAAAGGACTTAGTAAATGTTCGCAAAATATTATAATTCAAAACAGTATACTAGTCTAACAAGGCACGTATTCCTTTGTTTAATACAAGCTCAAGTATCTAATTAAGTGGCTAAAGAATCTAAAGAAAGTTTTATCTTTGCATACGATGGTCTCTTTTGTATTTATTGAGTTGTATTATCCTTCGTTTCAATTAGTGAGTACGGTCTTATCCTCTACTAATGAGTGGACAGTCAGTCGATAGTTGCTTACGTAAAAATCAGGCCCGTCTTAATTTTTAGAGGTAGAAAACGAGGTAGAAAATAAATAAGAGTGTTTGTGCTGTCAGTGGTAAGATCAATGGCTATTTGGGCTGCTTTGTCTTCTACAGTGACGGCACAGAATCTCTCAGTGTTTACAGGCTCAGCAGCACTAGTGCGACTCCCCTGGTGTTGCATAGGTCCATAGGCCACGGTAACCTCTTTCCATCAGGATTGTGTGCTTGTCTGGATGAAAGCCTCGAACTCAACCAGGAAAAACGCAAAAATTATGATTAGTAGGTACTGCACCTTGTTAAGTGCAGCGTACACGAAGTAACTGCTAACGGATGCGGCTCTGGTGCAACTTTTCCTTTCGGGAGTTTGAAGGTTTTATAACAATAACTGCCGAATAAACTGACATCTGAATGTACCTCAAACATTTGACTTATATTTTACGTATAACGAGACATTAGCACTACAAAATGATTGTAATCGTTACTGGCTACGCGATACTGGGTGCGACGCTTCACAACCAATCAATCAATCAAACAATTAGCCCACTGCAGTCCACTGCTGGACATAGGCCACTCCCAATGTGCGCCATTTCGTACGATCCTCCGCCTTCCGCATCCAGTCCGTCCCAGCCACCTTTTCCAGGTCATCGGTCCATCTGGCTAGGGGGCGTAACAGCCTTCGTTTGCCTTCTCGCGGTCTCCTCACTAGGACTCGACATGACTGCTCCAACGGCCATTGGTCCTACACTTCACAGTAACGACTATCATATTAATCCATACCTTACACGAAAAAATCATAAAGATACCGTATAAATTTCTACTTAAGTATATAAGAAAAGTAAATCCCTGATACCCTGCGCATAGTATCATTATTCACAAGACCACAAATGCTGCCGAAGCAAAAAAATATTCCATCTCGCTTCCACACGGGACGTATAATATGTTCATCTCATCAAGGGTATACATGTGGGAACGCACTCTCATTTAGTAGGACACACTGACATGAAGGTCGGACAACAAGTGTGCTTGAAAATTTAATAATTATTTTCAAGTTCAGCATCTGAAGTAGCGGATTTCTTTTTCTGAATGTGAGCTCTATTGCTACATAAATCTAGTCACACGTTGTCCTGTTAATTTGCTAGTTGTTGCACCTTTTTTCCTGCAGAAATCTCCATGGCGGCCATGGGGTGTTTATAGTTGTAACGTTGTCTTGTAACGTTGTAAAGGTACAACCATAACTTCATTGTCGATTTCACAGAATCAGGCAGTCAGACAACCGTCATTCCCGGTAAATCAACATACCAATCGAAAGCAATAAGTGAAGCTTGAACTCACTAGTACTTTGGAGGCTATAAGTCTTTAGGCTTTCACGGCCGGCGTTGCATGTAGAATATGCTTCCGGGCTGTTCGGCCGTGGTTCATATGAAACTTGCGTTCCAGAAGTTTCGTCGATCACTGCGATCGACATCTTCAGTGGCACAGGTCCGGGAGGAGAGGTCTGCGCACTCAGCGCCGCCCGTACCTGCGCCACTGGAGATGTCCGCTGCAGTGATCGACGAAACATCTGGAATGCAAGTTTCATATGGACAACGACCAAACAACCCGGAAGCAATATATTCTACATACTTTGAAGGCATTTAAATGGGATAATGCCATTTTCCAAGGCCCAGTTCGACCACATATCCAAACGAATGTAACAGGTCCAAACAGGCAGTAAACATTATATCGGTAGTGGCAGTGATAAGTTAAAGTGGATTTTATTGGCAGTAATTTATGTCCGTATGCAAATACGTTCTCATTTGTTTTAACGGTGAAGTAAAACATGGTAAGTAAATTTGCATAGCTTCGAGTTCTTTGAACTTTTAGAAATTGTTTTTATAATAAATGCCACCGATTTCAATCTGCCCCACCTATCTATGTAAACCTTTGATTAAAACTAAAAATAAGTGCTAAAAGCAAGTGATATTATTATTCAATATATTTAATATGTAGTTCCTTTTGACATTATTGACATTATCATCAGAGTATTATTAGACCCCTATCGATAAACAAATTATTATGACTATACATTATTGTGAAATTAAAAATGGTTAATTCGCTCGTCACAAAAATCGTCCGTAAGTCACACCACAGCTCCTACATTTTCTCATTAAAACCTTAAGGATTTGAACTCGCAATGTCTTGATTATCATATTAAGTGCTGACCTCAGCATAGGATTAACATTAATCTCTGGGCAGGCTCCTCCAGTTGAAGATATACCTATAAGAAAATCATTGTATTGTATCCGAGCACCCGCAACCTTTACAGGGCGATTGTGAATCGTTTGGTCGACGCTTTTCGTGACCAGAACAGCTAAATGGATCTGGCTGAAAATTTGGTAGAGGGCTAGATAATACTTTCAAATATGCTATCTACTCCTTCTTCTCGTGTCAATCCTTTATTTTTAAACCGAATGGTCATAGATTTCGGCCTTAATTGCGCTGTCAGTGGCTTTCTTTAGATCGTGTTTAGTGCAGGGGGTAGCACATACAGGACACGAAACTAAACGGGCCATGGACTGCATGATCCCTTTTATAAATGGACAACTTTTATTTTTGGATTAGGTTTCTATGGGTTGACCGTAGTTTCATCATCATCATCATTATATCAGCCACACATAGTCCACTGCTGAACTTAGACCTCTCCTATAGACTTCCAGAATGACCGATCTAAAACAGCCCACATCCAGCGCTTCCCGGCGACCTTGATGAGGTCGTCCTTCCACCTGGCCGTTGGGCGTCCTACACTACGTTTGCCCGTACGCGGTCGCCATTCTGGAACTTTTTTTGCTCCATCGGCCATCTGTTCTGCGCGCTATGTGTCCCGCCCACTGCCACTTCAACGAGCTAATCCGCTGGCCTACGTCGGTTACTTTTGTTCTCCTACGGATATCATCATTTCTGACGCGATTACGTAGGGAAATACCGAGCATAGCCCTTTACATAGCTCGTTGAGCGACTTTGAGGTTGTTTAAAAGACCGTAGTTTAAAATATGTTAATTTATCTATTATACGTTCTCTGATACGAATAGGTTAGTTTCCCGTAAAATAGGAGGTAAAAATTAAAAAAAATTGGAAGATAAATTCCACACAAGCGGAGCCGCCGACAACGACATATTTTCTAATAGATGCCATTATTGGCCTTTGAAAAAAAGCATGGCACATATATGAGGTACAACGAGTTCTCAAGTTCTAAGCAAAGAACCGTTGAAATCGGATAACCTGGCAAAAAATTGTTGATCGTTATTTATTATTTTGTCACATCTAAGTAAATCTTTGCATTATTATAATAAAGAGGCTGTTTCTGTGCCTTTGTATGTAGATATACTTAAGGTGAAACTTGAAAGGTACGTTATTTATGATGGGTATCCTACTATTATTAATAATGTGAAAGTTTGTGAAGATGTTTGCATGTACGCTTAAGCGGCTGAACATATTAGGCCGAATATAGATATTAAAACTGTCCTAACTCTCTAGACAAGTGGCTGTTCGTTGGCCGGTGTTTGGTGGAACAGAATGACAAATGTATGGGATTTAACGTTTATGACATGCGTTAACGACTGTCAGATATGTCAAATCCCATACATTCGACATTCTATACCATCAAACGTCAGCCAAGGAATAGCCACTCTGATGACTCACTTTACTATCAGAGCTATGGGGATATTTACTAGCGCCGAAATATACCCCAAAGCAACATAATGTTAAATATCCTATAAATATATTAATAAAAGTTGATAATATCAGGCCAAAATTTGGTGCATGTATAGAAAATAGTCTGAAATAATATATCCCTGGAATATATTTCCAAAGATTGCGGGATCAAAAATTCTCCTCTTTTTGTAAATGCAGCAATACCTTAGTTTATTTTTCTTGCTAGAATTAATTTTCTTAGAAAATAATGAAAGTCTGACTGTCCTGGAATCTTGTTCCATATATTGTTAAGTCAAAAAACGTATATATCGTAAAATTGGCACGACCTGAGTAATGATTCCCGATGCTTAATCTATTACAGTCACGAAATATATAAAATTCATCTTAAAACTTCAGCCGTACTTTCGTAGAAGTTTAGCTAAATTTAAAGTTACCTGCTGCAGTAAATCGTCCACATCTACTCCACAAATCGAAGACTAACACGTATAAGCTGAAATCGCCAGAAACCATTTCTAACGAGCATAAATTTACAGATCTAAACCTTATGCAACCTCCGGCGGTGGAAGAAAACGTGAAATATGTATGACAAGATAGCGGGGGCAAGGCATAAGTGATAGCGGATGTCAATAATAAATTTGTAGTCGCATTTTATAAGATAACTTTTGCCCTTCTTGTGCCCTTGGATGTCGTTTATCTCTATAATATCGGTTATCGTTATAAATTGTAGCCTATGTGTTATTCCGATTTATAAACTATATTATTGTAAAGTTTCATTAAAATCTAGTCAGTAGTTTTTACGTGAAAGTGTTTCAAACATTTTACCATCTATACTTACAAACTTTCGCGTTTTTTAATATTAGTGGGATTTCTAAAAGCATCTTGAAGTTATCTACTAAAATTTAAACTTAAGAACAAAGAATATGAAGGTCAAAGTACACATAAAAAGCATCTCTGCCTGCTTATCCCGTAGCATAAATCGCGTTTCAGTCTGTATACGTCTCAATGTAGTTTTAAGTCTAGAAAGTGCGAGTTGATGACACGAGCTAATCCTCTTAGGAAAAATATGTTACTGGAGGAATGTAAACAGAACGAGAAATAGTTCTACGCTCTACATCTACCTCGTTTTCATGACCAGTGGATGGCTAGATATTAGGAAAACTATTAATATCAAGCCCATTTATAATATTTAGTGCTGCAATAGTTAAATAGTGATCATCATATCCATCTGCTATGCTGATACTTATGTGTTTTCTCTACTTAGTTAACGTCATGTTTTCTCTACTTATTTAACGTCATGGCCTTTTTTATCGTGCGGTAAATCCCCACGGATACCACCCCCGCCGGAGTCGGAGGGTGGGGTTATATCGGACTCGAACCGACTAAACCGCACGCCGTCTGTAGGTCACATTGCAAGGCCGAAGGTGAGGTAGCTATATTGCATATCCCTAGCAACATCACGCCCTATGCACGTATAAACAGTAAATAAAAACCAATCTAAAATAAAAAGGAGACATAAAGAAAATTGGAGCAGACTTATACATTAAAAATAAAAAGTCTCAAATCGCTTATAACTAAGGGCATGATACTGAAACACCTACATTTAGATGTACAAGAAAAATAGGTTGTCGAAAATTGTTTACGGCAATGCGTGCACGACAGCCCGTAAAGCGAACGTTTTATTCTTTTCTTATTTTTACGCAGAATTATTCTGACGTTTGTGGAAATGGACTTAATAGTTACTAGGTGACGACAGCGGTGTGAAGCAAAACAATTATGTTAACAAGTGATGCGTTCATGAGATATCTATGTAGACTTGTAAGCGGTTTGAGGTTTTACATATCATTAATCGTGTTTCACGAAATTAAATGGGGTTTTTAGATCTTTTCAAATGTCATTTTGAGATTATTTCTATACACAATCACTAAAAAGGTGATAATCCTCCCATTCACAAACACCGTGATTGGCTGTTTAGGAGTTTTCAAAGTAAATTTAAAAAAATACTTTAGTCCCTAGACATTAATAAGGAACTTTGGTCCCGATATGCAGAGAAACATTTTAAGAGCATGAGAAGTGAAAAATATATTAATAAAACTTAGTGTGTGTGTGAGGGACTCTTCCTAAAAAGGAGACGGCGAATCGGGCCTGGATGAGACTCAATGAGACTCAGGTATCTCCACATCCCCAAAGCTCGCAATGCGTGCATGCTACTTAGATATCGAAGGGCGCCTAACAACCTCCGTCCTACGCGGGCCTGTAGATGACAGGTGTTGCTACCTGTCCCCCTAGCAGAAGCAGTCCGGGCGTGATGTACATTTCTAATAATACTAGCTGACCCAGCGAACTTCGTACCGCCAATATTTTTCCACCCACGTGGCGCCAGATCCCGTTCTCGCTGCACCATCTACTATATTAAACATGTATTATTCATATAAACCTTCCTCTTGAATCACTCTATCTATTAAAAAAACTGCATCGAAATCCGTTGTGTAGTGTTAAAGATTTAAGTAAACAAAGGGATATAGGGACAGAGAAAGCGACTTTGTTTTATACTATGTAGTGATTAGTAGGGGTAGGATAAACTTCCCTAAAAACCGGCCCATCAAATGAAAAAAGGCTTGTAGTGTTGTGTGTTCTAAAAATAGTATTCCAAACAATTCAAAAGCTTTTACTACGGTACCACTCATTATTTTTCCCTGACAGTGAATACGAAAGAACTATTATTAGATAGAACCTTTACAAAGCAAAGTACATTGCCATGAAATGAAGGCTCTTAACAAGCCTGTTGTGGGTTGAACGCTGCATGACGAGAGCGACATGGTTGTGTTTGATATGTGAACTGTAACATAATACTGTGACACAGTTCTCTTGTACGGCACATATGCGTACTCAAAGCCTTGGTAATATGACTGTTAGATTGTTTGCGGGAATAAAATCTATGATTAATGTAAGTATAAGTTAAAAAAAAAAATAGATGTTTATCAACATTCTAAACACAATATAATAGTGGCTATTTGGATCTAGGTAGCGTGTATTATGTATAAAAAATATTGTTGAATCTTCTTCCGAATAATATTTATCTAGCTTGTTGATAAAAGTACAGCTTATACTTTTACTAGCTTTTGCCCGCGGCTCTAACCGCGTGGATGTCGGTTATTGCGACCAAACAGCCTTTATTCTTTCTCAAGGTCTAATCTACCCCTAGACCAAATTTCATCTTACTCGGTTCAGTGGTTTAGACGTGAAAGCGTAACATACAGACATTAAAATATATAGCATGGATTTAGTAGATTAGGTTTTCATTACCCCTCTGCGTTCCTCTCCAGCTTGGAAGATAAGTCCGCAATCGTTCCCGTAAAATCAACCCAACCAAATCATAATAGAATTATTAGATACCATCCCTGGACTCCAAAGTGAAAGCTTTGGATCCACAGAAATAAATTAGGATAGAACGGTCATACGCAGTGTTCATCTGCATGTTGCGCGTAGTGACTTAATCACTGTAAATAAATACTAACGAGAGATTAGAATACCTTTATTTTTCAAATTTACTTCTCGATTTTTATTCTATAGTTGGAAATAACACAATATGGCATATTCACGGTATTTATAACGGTGTTATTACAAGCTAGTCTTAACAGTACTGAGTAAGCTTACATAAGTTTCTGTCTCATAGGGCAGGCATTGACCAAAAAGTTGCCACGCGTATCCTTGTATATTTCTGGGTTTGGATCCAACGGCTAGGATGGTCATAAATTAATTAATAAGTAGCCATTATAAGTTAATTATTCACAGTTGAAGCTATCAAAACCGTCTTAAAATCAACAATACTGTCGTCAATCACAGCCCTATTATTATCAAAGCAATACAGATAAACAAGGCCTGACAAACAGACAAACACGCACTATCACGGGACAACGATGTTGTTTGCGTACGGGATGCATGCAACGAAGCGTGATGTAGCTCTGTGGCTCACAGGAGTGTATTCCATGCAATACGACTATCTGATTTATATCTGTACGTTGTGTGGAAATAAAATCAGGGAGGACTTTGTTTACTCACTGCGAAGTTTTTAAACAATATGCTTTTTTAAATAATATTAACATTACTGACTAGTATTCATCCTAACCTCTCCATTTAGATTACTTGCGTTAGCAGTGGTTTGGCGTCGATAATGTAAAAATAGCCAGAAGATATTATTTAAGGGTGTTATTGGGACCCCACTAAAAACTTTGGGTAACAACTTAACCTCACTCTTAAGCACAGCAAGTGCACAATCAGCTGAATTATAGCAACTTTAAAAGAATGAGAAAGATTAAACAGACCCCGAGCTCTGAAGTGATACAACAACAAACAATATTTAAATGATGATTAGATTTACCCTTAAGCCAAAGCCTTAGTCGCCCCACTCAAGTTCTAAAAACTTAACTTGAAAATAAACGACCCCCCAATTATACTGAAATATACAACCTCATTACGGAAGGTCGGGGATGATGCATCCGAAATGCGGCCAACAGTGTACGAAATCTTCTATCCAGGGCATCTAGTTCCGTCTGAATCCATCTAAGTATGCCGAAGGAGTACATTAGGACTGGCATGACCCAACCATTGCAAGCGCGCACCTTGCTACCGCCCGATAAAAAGCTTTTTTAGATTTTTATTATTTTTATCATAGTTAATTACGGCCAATCATTATTATTATTAATGACTAATTTAAATCCGTGGCTAGCGCGAATATGTCGACATGTCGACTTGTATATTATTTTGTATCAGCGTTATGGTTTCATGCGTAAAGATTTTATGTAAAATTTTGACAGCTACATATTATACTTTTGAAGTAATTGTTTTAAAATAGACATTGGTACTATGTTGACAACTCGCATTTTAACGTGTCTATTTTGACAAAACATGTCAGTTTAGGTGTTGTTGATAACATTGTGACAAATATAGGTGTCAAGTTATAGCCCAACACTTAATTTTTTTATTTTAATTCCGATTCATATTGTGACGGTACGTCGTCTAACCAAAGCTGAGTGAACTTCGTTTTTACGTATTTGATTTGAATATTGAGTCAAAAATGCCAGCCCCCGCCCTTTGGCGGGAGATATGAGTGCTCCGCCAACCGCACAGATATTGTGGAATTCATCCAGAGACAATAATTCCCCCACTGGTCTCCGATGCACCGAGTAAATGTTAGGGTTTATTACTTTTCCCATTGTTGAGTAACTTGTGTACCATCACAATATGGTGAATAAGTTGATAACTGCTAGTGAACTGAACTGAACGAGTTGACAACGCGGTGAATAAGTTGTCAACTCGGTGAATAATCCTTGACTTACTTCAATGTTGCAGATCTTTTAGTAAGCGTGCAGTGACCTCTGAGCGACTGTACACTGGTAAAAATATGCTCTGTCAAAGTACATTACATTTTTCTGCATTTCTCCTAGCTTTAGCTTTTAGCGATTGGACACATTCACCGAAGCGCGTTTCACAGCTCACAGAATCCAATAGTTTCCTCATAGATTACGTTTACTATTCTGATAAAATGCTGTAGGTATTTCGTATTGCCAGAATTGTTAAAAATAAGTTGAAGGAAAAACAAATCCTCTTGTCGCTATGAGTGAACAGGACACATATAGACGTCTCTTTTCAACTATAGAGTTTCCATAATAGTAAAAAAGCATCAACAGTTTAATTCTGTGTTACTTCTCACAACATCATCTCCCTTCACTTATTATTTTCCATCTTAAAACTTCTATCTTGTTATTATTGCACGTTCATGCGAAATCGCTTCCCACAAATTGAACGGCCATGTTTGTGGCGGATAAATTAAAATACACAATGACTTCGAAAAGTTAGAAAGTTGTTAACGTGAGGGATCTCTTTCACAATGTTTATAATTATGATAATGTGTGTATGTATGAGATGTATGAGAGTATCTATACAAATGTTTGCAATGAAAGCTCACACTGTTTCGAAGCTTATTTCATTGATAAACATTAGCCTATATTTGTTACGTGTGTATAGTTAATTTCTCATGTAATCAGTTTGGAACTTCTTGAACGTGAAAAAGAAACAAGAATTATGATGATGACTTATAAAATACAATGGATAAATTTGTTAGTAAGCTTATTTATATATGTAGGACACGTTAATTTAACTTCACCTCGCCTGATGGTGAGCTGAAGGCAAAGTCTCAGGAAAGATGGTCACCATTACATACACATACTATGTTAACAATGGTATAACTCAGCTTGAAAGATATATTTAACTGTTATACTCTGTTTTTTTTTTTACGTGCTGGAAACCCCCACTTATCCCCTCTCTCCCCCCCGGAGCCGGAGGGGGAGGTTATGTCGGACTCGAACCGACTAAACCGCACGCCGCCTGTGGGTCGTAGCGCTAGGCCGAAGGTGAGGTTGTCGTGTGACATATCCCTCTCGGTCTGGCCCTCGGGAACTGTAATACTCTCTGCTAAAATTAGAAAATTACAAATTAAATCTCAAATCCAAGATGGCGTATAGTCCGATAATCAAGTACCTCGCTTCGCTGAATCATGATCGTTTGTTATTGGTTTTAATTGGATATTTCATTGCTAATATAATATTGATGGAGAATTTCGAGAAATTATTCAACTTTAATACAGAACAGTTTATTATATTCCAGCAATTTACTGAAAATAACTCGATGATAATAATGTTAAATTCCAAGGTAATAGAGCATATTCTGAAGGAGGAACTTCATGTTAAGGGAATGTTTCATCAAAGATTTAGCGATAATATAAGAAGCCCTTGAAGTGTATAAGAACAGAAATAGACGGTGGGTTGTTAGCTCTGCCTAACGTGGAAAGAGGAAAGCGTGAGTATATGAATGATTGGTAATAACTCACTTGAAGATTAAAAAAGAATGAAACTGAAATTTATACTTGGATTTAGAACGTTGATGAATGTGACAATTACAAATATCTATAATTTATATTATTTTAAATATAAATATAAAATTAGTGTTATTAATATGTCAAAAATTACTTTGAATGTCAAAAAGTAGCATTCATATTCAGTATCTAAAATGCAGTATCAAATTTCCCAAACTCAGAGAAAAACGAAACACCATTAACACCTAAATGGAAGACTTTCCTCTCGCAACAAAAACCGTGTACCGAAAGATTAAAACCATTATCGAAAAAGACATTTTCGTACTTCTATTAATGATAAATTTTCGGCAGGATTGTCGGGAGTTTTTGACTGATCACCCATCCTAAGACTGACCAGGCTAGAATTGTTTAATCTTACAATATATGAACCTGCTCTGTAACCACTTAGCTCAGAGGGTTGGAAAGTCAGGTAGCAGTAGTTCCTACCATACAAGCCAAATAATAAGGAATTAAAATGAGGAGGCGGACTTCAATATCAAGGCTTAAGCCTCGGGTGGAACCTAGAATAACGTTAACATGATGATGATTTTTTATTGTACAATATAAACATAATTAGTGAAAACTTTTCTTTCAAAGTCGAAGGTCTACAGATTTTATTAGCCGCTTAATAGTCTACAGATTTTGGTGTGCTGACTTGTTTGTCATTTCATTAGGTAAATTCTTGTATTAAAATGGTATTTCATTTTGTCCACAGGCAACTGCTAGCGCCCAATTTGAAGCAAATACAGTACTTGGCGAATGGTGCTGAGAGTGAGATTAGAAGTGTAAGTATGCTTGTTATAATTAGGTAGATATATACACAACATAGCAAATGGCTGAAGCCACCAATACCAATACCTGAAGATACCAATAGCCAGGCTTTCAGGTTTTCAACTGAAACATTAGCTATTTCCCGCGGTTTCGCCCGCGTATAGTTCTGTTCCTGTTCCCGTGAATAATAGACACTTTTTTAGACAAACATTTCGTGCAACTTAAGAAAATCACTTTGTCAAGTATTGCGCTTAGTAACATTCATTTTTATTTACGAGTATATCAGCACACGTTACAACCGGCAACGATGTGCCTAGTGAGATATAAAGGGACTTAGTTTCACAGATGATCAAGTTCTGGCATGATCTTCTTGCTGTAGTTCTTCTTCTTCTAAGCGACTATAATATGGAGTTCTCCACGAAAGGCATTGAAGGTTTTTACTGAATCGATAGCATGAGTATGAAGCACCTAGTGTTGCACACTTTCATAGGCCACGGTAATCACTTCCCATCACATGGACTGTGTGCTTATATGCCACCTAAATGATATAAAATAATTCAAATAATTAATAGTATTATTCTATTGTTAGTTGACACAGTTTATTGCTATTTTCTCTCTACAATACAAAAACTAAATTCTTACAATACTTTCATGAACTAAACTTTCAGCCAAATTGTATGTACCATCAAATATAAACACCAGTTATTTCGAACTACAAATAATGATTGAACAAACATTTGAACAAAATTCTAGTTTAGTTCGGCTCAATTCGAATTGAAAAATATATGAGCCTATACTTTGAACAAATATTTATATTGGAATAGGAGTTTTCGTTACTTTACACTCACATGTTGTTATAGTTTTATCGTTTATATCATAGGTATTATTTACCTTTCAGTTTGGGATATATGGAGTCCTGTCACGACTTTTGGAGCCTAGGTTAATGTTATCTGTAAGCTGGTTTTTTTTTAAACCACTGAGGTGGCAGACAAGCACACGGCCCACCTGATGGAAAATGGTTACCGTGGTCTATGGATGGGTGCAACACCAGGTGCGTCACTCTGCTGACCCTGAAGAAATCTTCTTATACCCTTCTTAAAGAACCGCATATTGCAGTCGCTTGGTAAAACCACAGCTGGAAGTTCATTATACAGCTTAAGCGTGCGTGGGATGACGTTTTCTTTTATACCGCCTAAACCTATTGATTGAAAGACGAGGCTCTGGTGCAGAATTGGAGGGCAGATGACAGTCATTCACGTTTGATGTGTCTTTTTAATATAGCGTCGGTAGCTTAGTGGTTAAGGAGTCGACCTTACGACCGAGAGGTCCCGGGTTCGAATCCTGGCCATTACACAACCGACGTGAACCGATTCCTAGCACAAGCAATTAGGCTTAGTTGGAGGGGTTATAGGGAATATTAGTCATTTCGATAATTTCGGTTGCTAATACTCTTTTAAAAGAATGTATTTAAAAACTAGTTTCATTAATATTTTTTATTTAGAAACTCATTAAAAACTGAAATCCGAAATTGTCATTGTAATAAAGTCAGTTAGCCAAGTTATTTTTATTTAATGTGACACGTCAATTTGACTTCAACTCGCCTGATGGTAAGTTGACGACAAAGTCTCGGACAAGAGGGTCACCATTACATACATTTTCCTAATTAACAATGGTGGCACTCAGATTTACGGCCTCATCAGATGCTTTTTCACGCCCCGTTTAAAGGAACCGGGACTGTAAGAAGAAGGAAACACGTGAGCTGGCAATTTGTTTAAGAGGTGCTGTTATAAAAAGTCGCTACAAGATTGTTTAGTACCTAAGCGAGTGGAGTATAGAAACTTGTTTTTTATCGTGCCTAAAGTTCCCACGGATAATCCCCTCCCCCCACCGCAGTGTATGTTGCCTGGGGTGAAATTGTCTTAGGCGTATCTCTCGCACCCCCGTAATCTATCGAGATACTATCTTTTTTGCGGCGTGTACATAACATTTATGTATACATATTTTTTTAACTACGCATAAAATATCGCAAGAATTTCGAACTGTCCGAACCAATGAATGATTTCCAATTATTCTTAAACATTGACTTTTGATTACTCCGCCCAAACAATTGAATGAAATTTTAAACCATTAAACATGCTCACAATTTAAATCAATAAACATTAATCGGTTTAAAAAATTTGTTATCTTAATCGTTGCTAAGTTTTACGTCAAAATTAAAACAGAGAGAATTCTAATAAAAATTAACACAGGTTTGTTACACAGAAAAAGAGTGTTCACGCAAATAATTTCATCCACTCAAGCACAGTCACCGTCAAAGCGCCTCGCCAGTTAAAAAGTCAAAAGGTTGAATTCCCAGTTATAACAATCACGACAGGTTCAAGTTGGAACAGAATACGATACATTCAAGTGCAAAAATGCTAAAGGTTACAGTTTCATTGGTCGGGTGTCGATGCATGCTGCCAATTCTCCTCTTTCAAGCGATACGAATACGCGTCTATTTTTACCAATACAAGCGTGTTGTGGAGATGTGTGGAATGTCGATTCAATCGGATCTCTAAAGGAATGAATTGATTTTACGTTTCAATTTTGTCACAATAATTAAATACATTTTCCTATTCTACTTATTTAACATTAACTTAATGTTAAAGTTTTGGGTGATTTTTACTCAGTCACACTCAAACGACCTGGGGCCCGTTTCATAAAACTACAATTTACAAATTAAAAGTACATTTCAATGTACACTGCGTAGTTAATTGGCCATATATTATAAAACCTATTTAAATGACCAATTACCTACGTAATGTACCTACATCGAATTGTACTTGTAATTTGTAAATTGTAGTTTTATGAAATGGGCCCCTGTCTGAAATTTGGTAATGGGATACATTATATAAGTATAGTCCGGAATTAACATAGGATACTTTTTATGTATGCAATATCTTCCCATGTGTTCATGGGTCCATGGTCCCGTTCCCGCAAAATAGGATTAGAATTTGAACCCCGCCTTCCTTATTCCCATTTCGTAGATTGTACATATTTCTTATTGTGTATGACTAACTAACTGTGTCTCACTGTTTCACCCCTATCATCGCCTGCCTGCTGAACAATAAGATTTTTTTTAATATTTCCTATTTCCTTATATTTATATATTTCGTACATTTTCAACTGCATCACCAGCAGTGTATCACTAAGTAAATATGACATCATAAAATATGTAAGCCGTGGCGCCAACGCCAGTATTTATTAAAAAACTTTTTTAAATAGTGCCGACGACTTGCAGACAGTTTCAACTCCAAGATTAAGAGCAGCGGATGAATTGTTTCCTGCAGTAAACTTGTAAGAAAACTGCACTTTAGATAAAATAGTGGAGTTGGTTGTAATTGCAAGTTCAGATACAAAGTTGGAGGAGAACGTTCAATCAAACGATGCGATAAAGCTAGAACCTTCGAGAAGAAACGAACAGTGTTAGAATGTTATTAATTGGATCATCCATCTTGTGCTTCATCAAAACTTACTTATGTTGGTTGTTAATTAGAAACTTAATGGACTATCTAGAGTCCTAAAATGTATTTAAACTATCGTGGTCACCGATATTAGAGTTCTCAAGATCAATATTTTGTTTTGATAAGCCGTTTCTTTTTTGGCATCGTCTTCCTGATGTTGCGTAGTACCAGTCAACCATGATTTCAGTAAATATCCTCGATGCACTACAGAATCCGGGCAGCGCCATCAACACCCAGAACGCGTTTTATGGAAGGGTGTTATAAGCTTGCCTTTTATAGTGAGCCCATAAGCTATACGTGGATGAAACAAAGTATCACAGACATTCTTACGAACTATCGAACGCTCCACTCTGTCGCCTCAAAGGCAGATATAGAAAGAGAAATTTAAATTGGTTAAGGCGAGGTCTGGTAGCTTAGTGGTAAAAGCATTCAAATTCATTTTATTTGCTTAAATGTGGTTATACAGGTGTTATTATTATCGTTTGTCCAGCACATTTACCATTTTATGGCATGCAAACATTATATTATACATTAGGTGTCAATATGAGTTTAGGTACACTATTATACAATATTTGTATTATTTCAGCACATGCAAGGAAATTCTACAGTCACAAAGAATACAATAAATTAAATAGAATGTCAGAACATAAAAAGCATAAAAACAAGTCATTAATAAACATTTGTGAAAATGATTAGCATGTCAATATTATTTATTATAAAATATTGTAAGGCAAAGATCGCGGGTTGAAACCCCGCCTAGACCGATTCAATTTTTTTTTCTTTATTCGATTTAATAATTTAGCATGAGAAATGCTTAAAGACTTGATTAAAAAAATAAAGTAACTGACATCTACAGAACACCATCGAGCTATCATAATTAACCATAACTGACATGGTATTCAAAATTCAAAATTAGTTTATTATCATTTTCTTACATGCTAGTATTTAAACAGTGTTTGAGGCACTCCTTTTAAGTAAACAATACCTGTGTTAGGAGGCCTCGCTCTCCACATTACATAAAAAGAAGCTAGTCAGGTAAGTACCTTTTTGATTTTATAAAATAACAATTTGAAGTGCATATGTGTGTGTGTGTGTGTGTGTTTGTTTGTGTGTGAGTTTTGTGATGAACATAGATATATATATATATATTTTATATATACACTTTATTATATACACGGTATTGGGAATCATTTAGATAAAAAGAACACAAAGTAATCGAGATTAAATCTGTTACCATTAGCTCTATCATCGTAACTTCGTTATTTAAATAACTGTGCAAAAGAAATGTGCATAATGTGTAAAATTTAAAAATATTTTACTTCATAAAGTTGAATTTACAGATACCTATCTATCTACTTGCAGACTTTTTACTTCTTGTACTTATGTTAGGTTAATTCCTCTTACATTATAGTACACATAAATTTAATTTCAACTCTAATTGCAAGTGGAAAGTTAGTTAATACTCAACTTACAGATACCTTCAAGAAACTTCTACACATTTTACAACTGCAGATGCACAAGATATTTCCAGTTTTGCATTTGCCATTTCTTCGGGGATTGCATGCAGAAGATTCGCAAACATAAATAATCTTAATATTTTATGGCTTCGGAAAGTGTTGCTGCAGTTTATTTCGTATTTGCATTCATACATTCATTGTTTTTTATTTTATTTGTTTGTTTCTGTTTTGAGTTGGAGACAAAATGTAATCCAAACATTATCGTTATCAGTTTAGTGTATGGTCTCAACTTCTCAGTTGCATTTCGAACTTTTCATTTTGCAATCCAGGGTCTTCTAACTCCTTATTCTCTCTTTGGGTTGACTTGTTAGCTTTTATGGGAGTTACTGACATTTGACTTCCAAATACTGAGAGGGAAACCTGCATCCCGTCAATCACAGGTGTAACTTACAAATGGTAGTCTTTCCCTGTTATACGTTACCAAGCGTTACGAAGAGGTTCAGAACTACCCACGGGAGGAGTAGCAGGTAACAATTTTATAGAAATTACGAATATCGAAAGTTATCGAGTTTGTTATGTAAGAAAACGATCGACAATTTCGGCTTTTTCCTTCGGCGGAATCAGAATCGGATAGTTTCACAAAACGATAACAATATCAGCAGAGGCTTTGTTGTATAGTGTTTTGTTTTAGTCAGTGTGTCTGCTCATGTATAAAAAATAATCTTTTTATAAAGGGAACGACGATGTCAACTAGAAACCTGGTACGGATACAAACCAGGTATAGATGCACCTTTACATACAATTTTGTATGAAAAAGTGCGACACTATCTCCTTTGTCGACCTAGTAGCTTTTTGCTAATATTATAAAGTGCTAAAGTTTGTGAAATTTGGAGATTTTTTTTACTTGATAATACACAGGCAGCCGACTCTCGGATGGGCTGAAATTCGGTACGGGGTGTCATTTTTGAAGTGAAAACTTCTTTAGCGGCGTTAGATGGGTGAAAAATGTTAAGGAAGCGTCAGGATCGTTTGACCTATGAACCGTAACCGACGACTGACGTCATACAACATTAGCTATAGACTGCCTATTTTGCACGATACGACAAAATAGCATCGTAGCCTAGTGGTTAGCGCTTCGAATGTAAGTCCTTATGGTTTCAGATAGTACCGGGTTCGAACCTGACTTCTGTGATACTTTTTGTGATTATTTTTTCTTTTTGTAATTTATTACTTTTTGTGATTATTTTTTCTTTTCATAATTTATTACTTTTTATGATTATTTTTTCTTTCTGTAATTTATTACTTTTGTGATTATTTTTTCTTTTCATAATTTATTAATTTCTTCTGACAGAAAATTAGCAGAAAATTAGTGATAGGTTCTATGATTAGCGCTATATTATAGGTATGGTATGGTATGTTCTTTTTATCTTTTTCTATGTATACATATAACGAAGAAAGAAAAAAGAAAATGTTTTCACTTCTGCCAGCACTCCCAGAGTGCAACCCGTCTTTTTTTTGTACAAGATCTCCATCTTCCTATCGGGGTCGAATGACTGTAGCGTAGTCGCTCCCTTATGGGAGCTCCCTTACGGTTTTATAACCGGAAAAATACAAACTAAATGGACGAGAGGTACCTCGACCTCTAACAGGATAGCATCGGATGTTGGACGTGTGGTAATATAACTGATCTGAACTCATCTTCATAATTAGTTCAAATCAGTTATATTACCGCACGTCGATGTATTTTGCTGCAATTATATCGTACCTACTCTCGTCCTAACATTTGTCGTATATTCTTTTGTCGCAAACTGTGATGTGAAGTTATCACGGTAACCGCTGACCGATTGGAGCATTATTTTTTATAGAAACTTGTCCAACCTTAGTCATATCGAGAATAATTCGGTAGATTTTAAAATGAAACGCACTTTGAGAGGCTTTAAGAGCGAATGGTTTTTATTTCAAAAAAATGAAAGAATGACTGGAAATCACAACATACAAAATAATGCACACAAGTGAAATACAGATGGCAGCACATAATCATTAATTACATAGGTAGCATAAGTTATTTTGATATATTACAACACTTCCCCTTATCAAAATAAAGTAATATTTGTAATGCCTAACTGTTTTAAGAAAAAATAATGTTTTACATTAGGCAAGCTTTTTGTAAGTAAATCTGCAGGCATGTTGTTAGTTTCTAAATACTGCAAGTTTACAACACTATCTTTAACACAGTCTCTGCAAAAATGATAACGAACATCAATGTGTTTCGTACGGTTATGAAACAAATTATTAACAGATAACTTTAGAGCACCCTGATTATCATTAAACAAATCTACTGTATACAATTCTCCAGTAATTTCACAAATTATTGATCTTAAATAAATTGCTTCTTTACATGCCTCTGTAATACTCATATATTCGGCCTCAGTGCTCGATAAAGCAACAGTATTCTGTTTCTTTGATGCCCATGAGATAGTACAACCTGACAATTTGAAACATATGCCTGTATACGACTTTCTATCAACAATGTTATTGCCCCAATCTGCATCAGCAAAGCCTTGTAATTTCTTATTCCCCTGCCTAGAATAGACTAAACCAAAATCTTTAGTTTTCTTTAAATATCTTAAAACTCTTTTAGCATACGACCAATGTTCTGATCCATGACAATTATTAAACTGGCTTAAATATACCACTGAAAACATAATATCAGGTCTGGTTAACACAGCAAGGTACATCAAACAACCAACAAGTTGTTGATAATAATCATTATGATTACCTTTTTCATCTTTCTTTAAATTCAGTCCTGTAACTAATGGAGTAGCTACAGTCTGACAATCCTCCATTCTAAACTTCTTTAAGAGTTGCTCAATGTACTTTTGCTGACTCAACTTTATAATACCATTAACCTTATCTATATATACATTCATTCCTAGACACTGTTTAACTTGTCCTAAATCTTTAAGTTTAAATTGAGAAGCTAACACCTTTTTTAACTTATCAGTTTCTGACACATCATTAGAAAATACAAAGAAATCGTCGACATACAGAGTTACAATAGTTGTAGAATTCTTACTTTTCTTAATATACAAACATGGTTCAATATCAGATCTCTTATAACCTATATCAATAAGACAATCATCAACCTTTCTGTACCAGGCTCTCGAAGATTGTTTTAGTCCATAAATTGCCTTTTTCAATCGCAAAACTTTACCATCGTTATAATCAGTATTTGGAAAACAATCTGGTTTTTGCATGTATATAACCTCTTCGAGATCCCCATTCAGAAATGCCGTTGTGATATCTAAATGAGTAATATCTAAATTTAATTGAACAGCAAATGCAAACAATAGTCTTAGTGTGGTATGACGCACCACAGGTGAAAAAGTTTCAACATAGTCCACACCTTCCTTCTGCATAAACCCTTTTGCTACCAGTCTTGCACGAAAACGAACATTATTATCACTGTCATATTTCTTTTTGAGCACCCACTTACACTTCACTATATTGCTATTGGGTGGGGCGTCTACCAGCTCCCATGCACTATTTTCATTAAAACACTTTATTTCCTCACTGATAGCATCTAGCCACTTTTGTTGTTCAGGACCGTTCAATGCAACATCCAGGGTTAAGTCACTGTTATCACCAATCATCTCTTCTTCACTATACATAGCGAAACCATACCTTTCTGGTGGCTTGATGACTCTCTTCGGTCTAGAGTCAGGTTCAATAGTTGACTCTTGACATTTATCTGAGTCACCATCACTCGGTATGTAAGCTTCATCATCATCACATGACGACCATGATGTAGTGGTGTCTTCCCCTTCTTTCAGTGTAGTGTTGTCTTCTTTAATAGTCTGCTCTTCAGAAATTGACATATCCTGTTTCGGTTCTTCTACTGTTATGGTGATTTCACAGTTTCTTTCATGCTCCATTATTATGACATCTCTGCTAGTAGTTACCTTCTTAGTCACAGGATTAAACACTCTATAACCTTTAACATTTTCGGGATATCCAACTAATATCTGCTCTTCGGACTTCTCATCCCATTTGTGTCTCTTCTCTTTTGGAACATGAACCATAACCTTACTGCCAAAGACTCTGAAATAGCTTACATCAGGTTTCTTTCCTGTCCATACTTCAAAAGGTGTTTTTCCATCCAAGCCTGATGACACAATACGATTCTGTAGATATACTGCTGTATTTGTTGCTTCAGCCCAAAATTCTTTACCAAGACCAGAATCAAACAACATACATCTTGCTTTTTCTACTAATGATCTATTACGACGTTCACAGAATCCATTTTGCTCTGGAGTGTACGGATTAGTTTTCTGATGAGCAATGCCTTCTTTCTGCAAATACAAATCAAACTGTCTGTTACAAAACTCCAAGCCATTGTCGCTTCGGATACACTTAATCTTCTTGTCAGTCTGTTTCTCTACTTTAGCTTTAAATTCTATAAAGCAATTAAGAGCTTCACTCTTATTCTTAAGGAAATACACAAAAGTCATTCTCGAGTAATCATCTATGAACAATATAAAATATCTGG
Organism: Eilema caniola; assembly: GCA_949126895.1. Lineage (NCBI taxonomy): Eukaryota > Metazoa > Arthropoda > Insecta > Lepidoptera > Erebidae > Eilema > Eilema caniola. Next base: position 26,998,099 of record OX421466.1, on the reverse strand, counting down.
AACCACCTATGGACTCTTCTTCCATTGGTCCACATATGTCTGTGTGAATCAATTTCAATTTCTCAGCACTTCTGTTGCCTGTATTATTGAATGGCAATCTGCACTGTTTGCCTTTACAACATACTATGCATGATGACTTAGAAATGTCAATCTTACCTTCTATGTTCATGCCTTCCACTGCTGATGGCATTTTATTTAGGTAATTACTGTTGACATGGCCCAATCTTCTATGCCACATATTTCCAGTGACAGCTGAAGCGACAATCATGTCTTGAGCAAGTCTTAATTTGTAAACTCCGTTGACTAGTACAGCAGTACCAACCAAATCATTGTTAGTATTGTATATTGAACACTTCTTTTCGCTAAAAGAAACCTTATTACCTCTGGCGATCAACTGACTCACCGATAGAAGATTTGTTGTGAGTTTTGGTATACAATAAACGTCTTCCACAGTAACGTCATAATTAACGTCAGTATCTGTTGTTGTTGTGATTTTAATGTCACCACGACTTATAACTTTGACTTTTTCGCCACTGGCCACAACAATTTCTTCACTTTGTTTCTTCGCATTTACAAGCCAACTTTCATTTGGCGTTAAATGTACGCTTGCGCCGGAGTCTATATACCATTCATCTTTGCTGAAATTTCCACTCAAAAAGACTGCACTAAAAGCATTTGTTTGCTTTTTTGAAGTATTATTCGGGCACTGATTCTTATAATGACCGGTTTGTTTACATCGATAGCATTTGACATTTGACTTTCCAGTTCCGGATGTTGTTCCGACTGAACCGCCGCCATTTTTATCATTGGCCTTTTTATTGTTATGTTGGTGCTTCCGGTAACTTACAAGTGCACTACTCGAATCATGACAATGATTTCCGTCATCCGCCATATCTAATAATTTGGTTTTAATGGCGTCCGTTGAGATGTTTATACCGGAATGTTCGATAGCCATGATCATAGGCATGTATTTTTCAGGTAATCCGGCCAACAGCAAACATCCAATCCATTCATCACTGATTTGAAACCCGGTTCCGCTTAACTTTTGTCCTGTTTCAATCAAATTGGTCACATATGACACCATCGATTCACTGTTTTCTAGACGAATCGAGGTTAAAGCACGAAGTAGACTGATTCTTCTCGTGAATCCTGAATCATCAAATAAACTTTTCAGTTTATTCCACAGCTCTTGAGTCGTTGCCACATGTTTAATATGCACGTATAACCTCGAGTCGATGGTCATGATGAGCTTGGCTTTTGTCTTTTCATCTTCATCAGCCTCTATTTCCTTTGATGGTTTTATGCAATGGCTCAGGCCTTCCAGGATCAAAAAGTTTTCCGCCGCAAAACACCATTCACTATAGTTTTCGCGTCCTTTTAGCTTAGGCACGCTCATTAAATAGTTCGTCGCCATCTTCGGTACAATCTTTTGAACCAACACACCAAAGTTTTAATTAACAGTTCATACTTCTTTGTACACCGTTTTTGAAATAGTCTTTTACACTTGCTAAACTGCAAAATTCTTGTAAATAACTGACTACTTTAAAACCGACCGACTAGGCCCATAACCTAAAATGAAACGCACTTTGAGAGGCTTTAAGAGCGAATGGTTTTTATTTCAAAAAAATGAAAGAATGACTGGAAATCACAACATACAAAATAATGCACACAAGTGAAATACAGATGGCAGCACATAATCATTAATTACATAGGTAGCATAAGTTATTTTGATATATTACAACAGATTTAAATAGGTTTTATATAACTAACATTAGTTCTTAAGTTAAATTGTTACTAACACTATGGATCAATGGTCTGAAAATAAATGAATTTTAATTTAATTTAATTTAAATAACTAAGAACTGACTCAAACATGAATCACCTTAAATGTGTTGGATAATACGATCGCATGTATCACTGTTTTACGGTTGGCCATCCGAATAAGGTTGCTGCTTCAGTCTAAAAAACTAACATAATGGAAGTTCCTTTTTTAGTTAAGTCAATTAAAAGAGACCGGGTTTTCGATATTTTGTCTCAGCGCTACGAAACGTTAAATCTAAATTAGGAGCTTGGAAACTGTTTTAAGCCCGGTCAGGAATTAAAAAAACCGTAATTATTTCTACGTTAACTGTAGGACACGTATGTCAGTAAAAAGAATTAGCAGTATAATTCTGAATCTAATATTTTTGTCTTTCTACGAATCCGAATTTTTTAAGTGGCGAATAAAAAAGCATCCAATGAACACCTCTTTAAATCATAAATTAGAAAATTAAAAATAAAATAAACATATAATTTTTTAAAAGCATCTTCTGAGTGAATTTTTTCAATAAAAAAAAACATCCAAAAGTCAGTCATAAACCAAACCAAAAGTCATACACCCGTCTTTTATTCAAAATACGAAAAGACAAAAAGTGTACTCCAAAAAAATTCTTATATCCGTTCGACACAATAGAAAGCTGCTAGCATTTTGTTACGATATCAAATGCAAAACCGCCCATTGAGGTGGTCTATTTATGACAAGTCCTTGCATTCCATTCAGGGGGCCGCAAAATATTACAGGAGTTTTCCTTTATACAAATTTCTCATTGTGGGCCGACCGCCGCCCATTAGGAAATTCATTGAATTAGATTTTCAGATAATATTTGCTGAAAAACAAATCTTTATTGATTTATTTATTCATTAAATAAGTACAACCACTTTAAAACGTATTACATAAATGGCACAAAATGCAATTGTTGGTAAAAAAGATATTCTGGGAATGAAATTCATTTATATACTAGATGTTTACCGCAACACAAAAAGTAGCACTACAGGTCCTGGAACAGACTCGTAAAAATAATGTGATCTATAATGCTGTCTGAAAGGAAAGGCTAAAAGCGAAAAATAGATTTAAAAATAAAATAGATTCATATAGATTTAGATAGGAAAAATATTGAAGCAGTCTAGGCGGGGTCAGAACCCGCGATCTTTGCCTTACAGGGGCAATGCCTTGACTGCTAAGCTACCAGACCTCACCCGAACCATCCAAATTTCTCCCTTACATCTGTCTTTAAGGCGACAGTGGAGGCGTCTACCGATTTTCTCATAAATCACAAAAAAAAACATATCTTTATCTGGTCAAAATATGATCTCCAGCTATGCGGAATTTTTCGTGGTTTTGGAGCGTACGCTATCTAAATTATCATTTCTATACATATAAATATGTCTATAACTATAATATATGTGTATTTAAAATTAAAATGGGAGACGTTGTTCGAGGAACAGTAATGGTAACGCTCTTAGACTTTGTTTTCACCTTACCATTAAGAGACGTTATATTAATGTGACCTATATAAAAATGATTTTGTGAGTGGTGGAGCCCTATAAATTCCAGAAGAGGTAAAAATATAGTTTTTATTTCTATGAAAAATCTAATGTAGGTTGCATCAGTTTGAAGTTGTTGTGCTACAAGGGAAAAGTTTTACAGCACTTTAGGTACGTTCCTGGACGTTGTGTTCAATTGACAAGTTTCGTGTTCAATGGCTTTAACCGTGTTAGGTGTTTTCCACATAGAGATTTTATAGTTTGCATTTATAAATAACTATATTTTGAATTGCATAGGTAGTTAGAACACTTTCTTGAGACATCATCTCAGCGTTGTGTCCTGGATGCACCCGAAGCTGTCACCTCAAAACCCGAGGTTCGAGTTCTGGTTTTTATTCCTCCACTAAGTACGGTTTTTGGCAATCATGGCAGTAAAACTAACAAAACATAAAATAAATTACTTACAGCTTTTTTATATAGAACTCGTCAATTTTACTTCATCTCGCCTCATGTTAAGCTAAAGGCAAAGTCTCGGAAAGAGTGTCACCATTACAAACACGTACCATATTAACAATGGCGGCATTCAGCTTGACAAGCTTAAAGGAACTGAAACGGTAGGAAGGAAACATCTGAGCTGGCAAGGAATTCCAGGTCTAAATGATGCGGCATAGGAAAGAGATATATAACACCTTTTCATAATCTTTTTTGCCTGCTATAACCCCCTCGAGCTTCACTTCATTTTAGCTAATGATGAAATGATGATGATTAAAACACCTGAATTTTTTTTATTACAAGACAAAGTCAACAGCTAATCGCATTTATGATCCACAACGGTGAGCCTTATTACTAAAAGCAATATAAAGTTTGATATCCTTCTTTAGTTGTATTAATTTAATAACGCAACAAAATATATTCACAAAACCTAAGTGCTTTGAAATTCTGATTCAACATGGTTGAATCTAAAATGTCAACTTTGCCGATATAATATTAATAAAACCAGACTCGCTGGAAACAAAGTCGGGTCGGAAGTAAATGTTGCTACAATGTCGAAAGTCTCATTAAAACATAACGGATTTTTAACTGGAGTATCACTAAGTATTACAAAGCTATTGTAAGGCTATAACATGGATGAAACGAAAGCGATTGGAAGAGGTTTTTAAAGTAATAATGATTATTGTGAGTTTAGTCGAAGATGGAATGGCAGCTATAACATTTGTAGTCTTATTTCACTATTACCGTCAATTGACGTCGTGACCTATGAAATTGCAATCGTTTTTTTTATACCACTTAGGTGGCAGACAAGCACACGGCTCACCTTATGGATGGTGGTTACCGTGACCTATGGACGTATGTAACACCAGGGGCGCCAGACTCGCGCTGCCAACCCCTGTTAGAACAGAAAGTTTCTGTGCGATCAGTGTCGAAAATAAAGCAGGACTAGCCTTAGGTCTTCCCACTGACAGCACAAAAACTCTTCTGTAAGCTCTGGCTACCCTAAGCACCACTAATATAATAAATATTATAAAAATAGAAACCAAAATTCTACAAATGCACCAAATGCAAAGACAACAATTCGAAGCCAACAAATACAAAGTAACCATTATCCAGTAAACCCAAGTTTGCAAACGTATAATTCAAACTTGGCAATTGCAACAGTGCGATCGCAAATGATATAAAAGCATTAGTTGCTCATAAATCCCAATTTCACTGCAAATAGTAAAGTTGACTTTATGTATTGACTCTGCGAGTTCCAACTTAGGAGACGCGGTGGCGATAAGGAAATTAACAGCACGAGATTGTTCCAAGAGAATATTCGTTTATGAACTAGCTGCGTTATACTTTGGAGACCAGAATACGAAGTTTGGGTTGGTTTCAGGACAAGAAGTGAATATTATACCAAATCAAGTGAATTGTAAATCCAACAAAATATGATAGAAGTATATTTTATAAGAGATCTAATGAACTATTGCAATCAGGCCCACCCTCTTCTTTCCGATCAAAACAACACGTGCGAGAGAACCTGAAATTGTAGGAAGAAGAAACAATATTTATTTGATCATGAAATCAATTCTAGAATATAGCATGGAATGAACAATGTTGTCCCACAAGATCAATATTTCGGTTACGAAGTCTTTTCGGACAAAATAATAAACACTGCTATTTGTTACAAACTAACTTATATTTAGAATATGTAATATTTCTATCTAGGCATTGTTCAAAATTTTGCCATCGCGGTGTTGTGGTATTTGTTTTAGAACTGTCTGCGTTCAATATTCTGACTTTCAATGGCTTTAAATTTCTATCAACTATCTTTTGTGTCTCATCTATCAAACTCGCTTCCGCTATCTGTGTGACCTGGGTCTCCATGAACGGCGACTATTCAAGTTAAGTGCCAAGTTATATCCAACTTGTAACAAGCTCTTTGTTTAACGATTCCAACTTGAAACAGTCACTGTTTAATTTCAATTGCTCCACGCCTTTTAGGAGCTCAAGTGTTGGTGTGGAAATTTTTAATTATGATGTCCGCTTTTGTAAACTTGTTCCAATTATTTGTTAGAGAACTGTTTATTTAGTAGATTGCAATTGATAGGTACTTTTGTTAATTATGTTAAGTTCATTTAAATCACATTCCATGTTATATTCATGAAAAATGGGTAGGAGTCTGGCTTATGGGACGCAACATCCGTCAATACCATTGCCCCTACCCATATAACTGGCACGGCTGGCTGTGCTGTTTATATTGAGTTCTATTGTTAATTTTATATTTTATACTTTCTTTTTCCTTAATATTTTTTTTTTTTTTTACGTGCGGGAAATCCCCACGGATACCCGCCCCTCCGGAGCCGGAGGGGTAGGTTATGTCGGACTCGAACCGACTAAACCGCACGCCGTCTGTGGGTCGTGGTGCTAGGCCGAAGGTGAGGTTGTCTTGCGACATATCCCTCGCACCCCGGCTGACCCAGGCACCCCGGCTGACCCAGTTTCCTTAATATTAATTATATACTAGGTAATAATGTTAAACCTAAAATAAATATTATCGATTGATGCATAAATCCAGCAAAAATATATTATACTACTAATTTAACTAAATACTATATTTATACTAATTTAACTAAATACTAGAGCTTAATAAAATACTTATAGCTGATTCGTTTTTCTAAAATGTGGAAATTTCGGAATTATCGAAAAACAATTGACAGACCCCTCTCAATCTTAATCCAACAGTACGTCTTAAAATTTCAAAACTCAATTAAAAGGCACTGGGATATTTTAATTGTCTACCTGATGAATGGACTAAGTTCGAACATAGACAGGTTGGATGGCTGTCGGAAGAATACGAAACGTTGGATTTATTTGATCATCTTCCATTTTGTTTTGTAGATTAAAATGTATTTCATTTATACCTGAGGTGTCTTCTGCCGTGAAATTTCTATGAATTAATTGTTGTGGATTATGTTTGAAAGTTGGTTTGAAGTTGATATTGCTAAGCGTTTTCTTGATATGAATACTTTTGTGGGTATTTTGATGTTCTACGTTTTGTAATGTCGATGCACATTTATTGCTCATAAAATGTTTGGTGCCGTAGGGCAATTGGTCGCTATATTACCACGTAATCGTAAGAAATGTCTAGTGTTTGATTGGCAGATCCGACAAAGTGAAAACAAATCCCTCTCTCTCTAAATTAGTAATCACCTCTTATCTACTAAGAAGTATTTTCAACAAATAAAGCCAATAAATTTATAGCCGTCTCATGATTCTAACCTAAGAACCAAATCCTTGTATCTCTCCCAACCACACCGATCTAGAAAGACAACAAATACCCCTAATATCACAACGCTTTAAAAATACTGCTAGCAATCCGATTCCGCAATTAAACGTAGACTATCCGAGCGACTTAGTCCTGGGTTTAATTAAAGCTTGGCTTGCCCCGGACAAGGTAGAGTAAATAGCCGGGGTTGTATAAATCGATGGCATAACACCGGGGTTGCTCGCTTAGCAGTTTTTCATAATGTACTGGATTAATCAGAGCAGCGAAGATATAATCTTTGACTCGTGAAAGAAACGGAGTTGATTGGTTTCGATCTATTTTGTATTCGTTTTGTTCTTCGGATTTAGAGATGATGAAGTCTCTTTGTCAGGCTGGAGTTCTCGGAAAAAGAATGTTTATATTTTTGTTTGTTGTAGCTGAAGTAATTTTACGGAATGGAATACGATCTTTGTCGATTTCTTAAAAGCAAATTCTGTTCGACCCGTGTTTATTATTCCAACAATTTCTCAAAAAGTTTGTAGTTTTTTAATACTTTCGCCAAAGTAATATATTCAGTTTAAAAAAAATTTCAAGGAATTGATATATACCTATTAGGTTTTTTATTTATTGATTTTCCCGCCTTGCAATGGGAACATAGTTACATCGTAGTTCCTACTTAAATTGATAGATGGAGCTACAGTGCTCGCCCCGGAACAATTTCTGATTAATTGACGCGATGACAGCTCCCGACAGTTCTTTAAAAGCTGCGCGAAGTTTTCTTTGTTAGGGAACTAGTGCAACTGTTCTATCAAAACTCTATTACAATTCATATTATGGGGTATAAAATAACCTAAAAGATATTTTGGCACAAGCAAACCTCACCTGAAATTTGGTGTAATTGCTAAACAATGGAGGAGGTTCTGGCATGAAGGTCAGGCGGTGGTCGCTCTTGAGAATCAACATACTATTAAAAAAAATTAAGCGAACTTTTGTTCTAAATTGCAATCTTTAGACTCAACTGAGAAATCGCGATAAGTTGCTCGCAACAAAATGTTGGAAACTGGAATCAATACAATGTGGTTAATATCCCAATACCTCTAATAATAATGTTAGTGACCATGACAATTTGAATACCTAAATCATCATGAAGATGATTATGATAAAGCTTTCATATACCATGAAAACTCTTAGGATACTAGGTTGATAGTATGCTAGATTGCTACACCCATTTTTATACCACCGAGGTGACAGATAAGCACATGGCCCACCTGATGGAAAGTGGTTACCGTGGCCTATGGACGTGTGCAACACCAGGGGAGTCACACTCGTGCTGTCAACCCTGTAAGCACAAAGAACTTCTGTGCCGTCAGCGTAGAAGACAAAGCAGGAAAGGGGTTTGGTCTTCCCACTGACAGCACAATACCTCTCCAGTTAGCTCTGGCTACCCTAATCAACGCCGGGAATACAACACTAGGTTATTATGGCCTCGGTATTATGTAAGGCAAAGGTACTTCCTACCTAGTCGGCCTGCTCAATTTAACGGAAAAACCGTCGTGTCCTACCTTCAACAAAACTCATCTCGTCAGCACTATAAAAAAAGCTATCTCACCACTTCTATTCGAATCCAGTTATACTATTTCCTTACAAATATTACAAACATCGGTTCTTCGACTGGTATGTTAAAAAACCTCTATTCAGATATATCGATTCGAATATCTGAGTATTACGTTCGGAGCGGGAACGACTCAGGAATCCCGTAGTTTCCCGATACCCTATGCAAACGGTGCTAGATAAGGTTGTCGTAAAACTGTGTGGGTGGGCCCCGACGTGGGCTATCGCGTGGAAATGATCTGATACATTGCTTTGGTGTTAATACTGTTTCTCAGTAACATGTTTCGTTTAGACTTATCAACTGTACAGTTGTTGCTGAAATATATATTTTATCTTTTAATAAATAAAAAAAAAGACGGGTTGCACTCTGGGAGTGCCGACAGAAGTGAAAACTTTTCTTTCTTCGTTATATACATAGAAAAAGATTAAAAAACATACCATACCATATCATACCTATAATACAGCGCCAATCATAGACCCTATCACTAATTTTCTGCTAATTTTCTATCAGAAGAAATTAATAAATTACAAAAAGATAAAATAATCACAAAAAGTAATAAATTACAAAAAGATAAAATAATCACAAAAAGTGTCAGAAAGCCAGGTTTGAACCCGGTACTATCTGAAACCATAAGGACTTACAGTCGAAGCGTTTACCGCTATGCTACGAAGCTATTTATCGTATATTGCAAAATGGACAGTCTATAGCTAATATTGTATGACGTCAGTGTGTCCTGACGCGCGAGTTTAACAATTTTTACCCATCCAACACCGCTAAAGAAGTTTTCACTTCAAAAATATTCCTTAATATCAAACATATTGCTAATCTATTTAAATTGATGTTTTTAGTTCTAAAATAATAGTCATTACAAAAAAAAAACTAAAAATGCCTATCTAAATTCAAGTCTTTCTTTAAAACATAAAACACCACTATAGTGGAGTAAAAAACAGTTGAAAGATTTAGATTTCTTATGGAAGTAATTGAAACAAAACATTATCAAAATGGAAACTCAAACCAAAAGAGTTTTAATAACAATTTTTAATAACAGTAACAATACGCCGCCTAATTAACATTCCACTCATCTGCATAAAACAAAATGGGCGAAGTTCTAAATTCAAAAATAAAATCCGTTAAAATGACTGCAATATTTTTTTAGAAAGCAAAATTGAATAGCCCTGCCCGATCTCTCACGATAGATTGTACAAAACGATTGCAGCTATCCCATTTCCCATAGGTTCCTATCGCTGGGAAACTCGTTACAAAACTTCATGTGTGTGTCACTTTCCCCTTACTATGGCCCAACTTTGAGCAATATCCACTAAAGTGAATGTGACTGCGTTGATTTGATGGCCCACGAACTTTTATCTCAATTTCAATCAACAGCAGTCACAGTGATAATATAATTGTACTCCGACGTATTAGCCTGGGAATGTTTTGGGCCCCACTTATATCTTTGGAGCCCTAGTCATGTCAATTTCACCTTTAAATCAGTACACCTATTTAGTAGTTTGGTATAGTAGGACACGACGGTATTTCTGTCCCATTGAGCACTTTGAGCAGTCCGACTGGAGAAGTACCTCCACCCTACAGAATACCGCGACCATAATAACCTCGGGTTGTGTTTCCGGTGATGAGTAGGGTAGCCAGAGCTCACTGTAGAGTTTTTGTGCTGTCAGTGGGAAGACCAAAGGCTATTTCTGCTTTGTCTTCTACACTGACGGCACAGAAACTCTTTGTGTTTATAGGGTCGGCAGCACGAGTTTACCTCAGTTGTATAAAAAAATAATTAACGAACGAGGTTCTGGTGCAGGTTTGACTACACGAGTTGAGTGATCAGCACGTTGAAGAAAGGATACCGTTTACATTTTTTTATATATAGGAAACGTCAATTCGCCTTCACCTCGCCTGATGGTAAGCTGAAGGCAAAATCTCAGGAAAGGGGTCACCATTACATACACGTACCATGTTAACAATGGTGACACTCAGGTTAAAGGCCTCTTTGGATGCTTTTTCACACCCTGCTTGAAGGACCCAGGCTTGTAGGAAGAAGGAAACACTAGGAGTTCTAGGTCCTAAAAAGTAATTAAATCAAAATTTATATCAAGTTAGATCCAATCATGAAATACCAATGATGTTTCAATGGTACCTAGTTGAATTATAAATATTCAACCAAAAGTGGGCGTCTTCATATATATGCGCTATTTGAGCCTCGGCGTAACGTTATATTATGGATTCGTCCGACACTATACTAAAAAATATAAAGATATTATGTTACCAGCCGTATCTCACGGCTTTTTTATTTTATACTTATTTTACTAAATTGGGTCATGAACGTTGATAACACCCATCCACGCATAGGAAAGTGAATGGATAAAGTACAAGCAAATACACATTTACATATATTTGCCGGTCCCCTTTTATAGGACGAACCTAGTGCCGTTAATCAGGCACAATTTCATATTGGTTTACTCTCTTTTAGTCACTGTGGTCACACATAAAGGAAGACATGGAATGGTTTGCCTTTTGCCTCGCCAGGTAGCACGTAGCAAGAATAATTTATTGTTATAAAAACACTACATAGATACTAAAATGACTATTTCATAGTATGACAGCAACAATTGAAAAGAAACTCAGTCAAAACTCACAGTTAAACTGGAAAAAATCGACCTTCCAGATGAAAGCTTGTGTTTTTCATCATCATCTACACTACTATTATAAAGAGGAAAGATTTGTATTTTTGTATGTTTGTAATAAATAAACTCAAAAAGTACTGTGCCGATTTCAAAAATTCTTTCACAATTGGAAAGCTACATTCACCCTGAGTAACATAGGCTATATTGGATTTCCACGGGAACGTTTTTACCAACCGTGCGAAGCCGGGGCGGATCGCTATTATATTATAGGTTTAATATTTATGTTAATCTGTATTGTGTGATGCACTAAGCCGAAATGAACGTATTTTTCTTTTTTCTTTTTGTTTCAAGGCTTCGGATGCGCTCGTGATTAGCGCAAGGATTAACAAGAAAAAGTTCAAAAGCGACAAGCAACTAAAAAGTGTGTGGTACAATAAAATTAAAATTATATTGCACCGAAGGCCCAATAAATAATATCGAAAGACCACGACAAAAGCTTCATTTACTTCATACCAACACGAATGCGTTTAACACCCCATATAATTTATGTTCGCGTAAAAATCGTACCTTCTGATAAATCTTTTTCACGAGAATTGAAATGCTGGGGCAAGTGTGGCTTCCCATAGACCAATACTATTGTCCCAGTTTATTTTCATAGCCTTTTTATGGCATACCACTAACTTCCAACACCATGATTTTCCAACGAAGTATATTAGACTGTATACATTACAATGTTATATCTTTGGTCACACACATATATTTTGACAGTATTTTTAGACTCATGTTGCTAAGTGCAAAAGAATGTTGACGCTTACTTTACATTTTGTAATTAAAAAAATGGGAGTTGCACGAGAAAACACTCGTTTTTAATGTTATTTAAAAATAACTTAATAGATACATCTACTCATGCCTGTAAATCCCCGGAAGAATAGGCAGAAGTGTATTAATACCCATCTTTCGCCTACAATGATTTTCGGTCACACGCTGGGGGCGAGCTTATTGCGTCTAGCGGGTAGTTTGTCTTGAGCTACAGCCATACATACATGTTTACTGTTGAATGGAGAACATCCTATCCTTTAGTCGCCTTTTAAGACACCCATGGTGGTCCTATTTCTACGCCACCGCGAACCAACACGACAACAAAAAATCTATACTAAAATTATAATAAAAACTAAATTCTAAAAACTAAAAAAAGTTCTATATTCCATTATTACGTAATGCGCTTCTGGTTTTGTAACTATGCATGCAAAATCAAATTGAACCAAAGTTTTCCCATCTCAACGGCTCATTCATGCGATCGTCCCAATGGTATCTGTTTACTTCAAGTATGGAATTCACCTTGAAGTCAGAGTGCACGAATTGACAGCGGAGACTAGGATAAATTGCATGGAGGTCCATTGAAGGACGATGTAGGGATGGGGAAGGAGGGGCGCAAGGTGAGGAAATTCAAATTGGATTGAAGGAAGTTTAGATTAGATTGAATTTTCCCTCCCACCTTGTTTAATTTAGTATAAAGTGTGCGATACTGTCTGTTTTGGTGCGCCATTTTTTTTTCATTAATTCTAAGTCGGAGTCTATCTGAGGCGTTTGTGAAGGTATTGCATTGTTGAATTACAGACGAATTGCACTAATATTGGGCTGTTATGTGTTTTGGATCAGAGATACCTGGATGTGGTCCTATTTTTTATTTTATTTAGGACACATCAATTTGACTTCACCTCACCTGATGATAAGCTGAACGCAAAATCTCAGGAATATATTTATTGGATTTAGAAGAGTTATTGGTTTAATCTTTTGTTCAAGGGGACACTTATAGAGCGAGTGCGGATTGAGAAACCTTGTATTTACTAGGCAACATTTGACACATAACTTGTAATGCTCAACAAGTTCGGCGCAACAAAAACAAAGTTTGTTGAGCGATTGATCATGTATGAACAAATTACATAGTTTCACGCTTTTTTGTGCAACGTCCAGCAAAAATGCTGAGCTTTGCAAAAAAATTGCGCTTGCGTAGCGCACAATGTTGCCTAATATATTATATACTAGGCTAAATTCACCTAACGCAATAAATTATTAACTTTCAAAAAATACTTGAAACATATTTGACAGAACTACACATGTTCATATAAACTTATTCCCAATTCCCCATGCTCGAACAAAAGTTCCATTTTCGCAATAAATGCGATGTCCAAAACCACATTAAAAGAAGTTGTCTCAACATCACACCTCCGTGAAAAATGAAACACTGGGTGGCGAACGAAATTCATCTTGTCTAACAAAAGGTGGGGGAGGGGAAGAATAATTACCCCCTGTATTTACACGATGAAATATGGAACTAGTGGCGCCCCTTCAAAAATGTTCTCTAACTGTTGGGCTGACAGCGTGATATTCTTGTTGATAAGTAGACAGTGAGGCAATTAAATAAGAAGTAAAACTGATGATAGTGCCATCTAGGAACAAGAACTACGTTAACGCTTCATGAATTGAGAAGTTTATCAAGCTATTGTGGGCTATATAGTTTTAATCATAACCTTCGTCTGTAGTTTACTGGTGGTAGAAAATACAATGTCCATCTGTGCCTCAGAAATGCCCAGATAAAGCATATTACAAGATTGCTCTAATAAATCAAAACTAGAATTATGTTGATTTTAAATCATAATATGAAGCACTGGATAAAAAAATTAAAAAAAGACGTTCTTGTTGACATTGCAGTACGAATCATCGTTTTAATCATTAATTCATGCTTTATTTATTACGTTCTGGAATCACGTCCTTTGGCCCATGTATATATTCATTCTTTGAGATAGTTTTGTTACCAATAATTTCAGGATACAACTTTTAGGTGCCCCGGTTTGCACGTGTTTGCCAATAACTGTATCATATCACCAGAAACCAATACAGCAACAAACGGTAAACAATGTATTATATCTACAATATGTTTATAAATTAATTGTAAATAAGTACTTACTTAAAAGACAACACAATTGTTCGATTTTATATTCGTTTTTGAGTCAAGCAGTTAATTGATGTCAATTAAATATAAAAACACATGAAAAGATAGTTTAATACAACCCATGCTATTTTATTGCTGTGTGCTTTTATAATCTCATTAGAAACACCGGCTTGCCATGAGTACATATTTGGTCTCTTTCCCTATTATTATTTACTCGAGTACTTAAAGCTTTTCATCTAACCAAATTGTTTTCACGTACATGTTGACACATGGAGACAGACTAGGTAATTCCAAATAACTGACATGTTTATCTGATAACATACAGATAAGTATATAAAAGAACACTGATCTGGCTTAGCTTATGTGTTGATCATGAAGTTCCTAGTGAAAAACTAATAGCAATGCTGTCTGTAAACGATAAAATGAATAAAATCCAGTAGGAATTTATCATGTTTAATGTCCAATATCTTTTGAACCGGTGCTTTATACGACATTAAATCTAGATATCATATAAATACTGTTACCAATTTATCATTTGACATAGAGTTGTAATTTGGGCAATTGGTCACAAATTTCGGCCGAGTGGGTACCATCGTGCACAATTGCAAAAATCCTCCATAATAATCTAATCTCAGTTGGATTGCGTTTAGGGGTCATCAAGTGCATAGCCAGGCAGGGGGATTGTGGTCGCAGCACTAGTGGGACCTGTGTGTGTCACGCGGTGTTGCGACGATAATCCTCTTATGATAAGGCCGTCAAGCTGAGTGCCACCATTGTTAACAAGGTACGAGTATGTAATGGTGACGCTCTTTTCTGAGACTTTACCTTCAGCTTACCATCAGGCGAGGTGAAGTCAAATTGAGGTGTCGTATAAAAAAATCCTATGTGGCGTGATAGTTAACCCATTTTAAATCATACTAAGTTTTTGATTTGATTAAAATATGCGGATACATTCAATACTGTCAGGAGCTACGTGCTATGTCGGTGGACGCAGGTTTAAGACTCAATCAGAATTTAAACTGAGCGGGAATTGAACCCATGACCCGTATCACATCTAAGTAGCCTAGTTGATACTAGACTTACACCTTCCTACGCCTATTTCCCAATGGGGTAAGCAAAGATGACAAATTTCCACCCTGATTTATGAACCTGATACACATCTTAACTTCTTCTAGTCCGGTATGGGGTACTTGTACCAAATTACAGCTGTCTGTCCAATATTCGTTCAGCCATTTGAGCGTGATTGAGTAAAAAGCTCCCAAAAATCTAAACATCTTCAAGTACTTGCACTTGTTTTTAAAATTTAAGATGATATTAATATTATATTGAATCTTTTTTGTATATTTATATCTTAAACATACGTGTAAAATAATATATAATAAAAATATCCATATTTCCTTTAATATAAATGGCTATAATTAAAAATATGTGAGAAATAAGAGTACCTACGTACATTCGAGTATACCATTCACATTGAATGAATGGAAACCTTTTCGATTTCTTGTGAACGCGCGGTCCGGTCTTTCATTCGTTCCGTTCACCACAGAGCGAAAAAACGTGGCCTAATTGCTAGCGAGGTTTTTAGGTAGTGGCTATAAGATTAGCGGATTGATGTTTGGGATAGCAGTTACTGTTTTTTGTAGAATATACTGCTTCCGGGCTGTTTGGCCGTGGTCGATGTGAAACTTGCGTTCCAGACGTTTCGTCGATCACTGCGGTCGACATCTTCAGTGGCGCAGGGCGGGGCGACGACAACTTCGGAGACCTTGCCTCGCCGGCGGCTGACTTGCCCTGCGCCACTGAAGATGTCGACCGCAGTGATCGACGAAACGTCTGGAACGCAAGTTTCACATCGACCTCGGCCAAACAGCCCGGAAGCAGTATATTCTACATGCATCGCCGGCCGTGAAAGCCTGAAGACTTATAGTTACTGTTTTGTTTTGATTAATCCGTTCAAATTCCTTTATTGAAGCATTTTTAGTATAAATAGCAAATTAACTCTTTTTTTTATACCACTGAGGCGGCAGACAAGCACACAGCAAACCTGATGGAAAGAGGTTACCGTGGCCAATAGACGTGTGCAACACCAGAGGAGTCACACTCGTACTGCGGACCCTGTAAACAAACACAGAAAGTTTCTGTACCGTCAGTGTAGAAGACAAAGCAGAAATAGGCTTTGGTCTTCCTACTGACAGCAAAAAAACTCTCCAGTGAGCTCTGGCTACCCTACTCACCACCGGGAATACAACACGAGGTTATTATGGCCACGGTATATATATATATAGGGCGTAGGTACTTCCCCAGTCGGACTGCTCAATTGGAAGGAAATACCGCCGTGTCCTGCCTACTTAAATAAAAAAACTATTCTGTTTTACGAGTGTAGGAACTATATGCAATATAGTATAGTATAGGAACTATACGAGTACAGGATTTCTAATCGGAACTTTTAATTTCTAATCGAAAACTCGCTGTCATGCGATAGCCATTACGGGAGCTGAGTCACTTCTTCGCATTACAAATGGGATGGTTGGACCGAGAAAATAATCGTTAGGTGACATAAACTTACCGTGGCCTCAGAAATATATTTCCACAATGATGATAATGATGACACTTTTTTCTTCTTGTGGTGTCAATAAACATTTCATGTAAGCCTGCTGATTGCTTATATCTCCTAACTTGTTTGATTGATTGACACAGAATATAATATATATAATGTTTATCGCTGTTTTCATAGCCCACACTCTTACATAGCATCTTTTTTTTCCTTTCTGTTAAAGGACGATACTTGTGAATGACAAATTAGGAGATCCCCTGGCGCACGAAATTGGTCCCGAGAATATTTTATTGAATTCTCCACCACGTTTTATCGATAGCGTAGAATATAGACTGTTTAGTGAATTATTATTTGGTTACATTCATTTATTTACAATCAATAGTGGTGGATTTGTCTTAGCGTTAGTAGCTTAGTGGTTAAGAAGTCGACCTTCGACTCGGGAGGTCCCGGGTACTAGTCTTGGTTATTACACTACCTACGTGAACCTGCCTCTAATGTCTTGATTGATGGCACTTGGTGGAATCTACTACACACATTGAATAATGATAGCACTTGTTATGTAGTACCATTAAGCATATGTCCATTTGACATCTTTAATTTGACAAATTTAATTTATAAAAAGGTAATTTAATTCAATTATAATTTTGACATTTAATCAACTAACATTTAACTTTAATACAACTAGCGTTGTACCTATAATGTACTTATTAATTTTTAAACCAATAACTTTTAAGAAATCAAAAATTATTTCCCCAAATATTGGGAAAAAAATTGAACCTGGTATACACATTTTTAAAACTACCCACATATAAAAAATGTAGTATTTAGAAATATAATTGCTTAAAACCATTATTATGTATTTAGTAAGCCTTTGATAATGCCGTGAGGTGAAACCGGTCAGGTTAAAAAATAAATAAAATAAAGTGTGGAAAAGTACAAGTGCTATCATTATTCAATATGTTAGATTAACCTTCTTGCGCAACACCAACGAGAGGCGACTATTTTCCACTTTACTGAGAATTATTTTCTGTTAGAATTTCCTAACCACAGGTTTAGGCTTAATTATAGCCGAAGTATGCTCTTCAGAGCCCCAGATCCGCTTTATTTTCTTGATTGAGATTATCTCCACTTTTTTACCGGCGATGGCCATGTGGCTTCCCGCCCCCACCCCGAGAGGACTGCCTTTAAAGGAGGTAGGACACAACGGTATTTCCGTCCAAATGAGTACTTTTTTTTACGTGCGGGAAATCCCCACAGATACCCCGGAGCCGGAGGGGGAGGTTATATCGGACTCGAACTGACTAAACCGCACGCCGTCTGGGGGTCGTTGTGCTAGGCTGAAGGTGAGGTTGTCTCGCGACATATCCCTCGCACTCCGGCTGACCCCGGACCATTCCTCTCGGTCTGGCCCTCCTCGGGACCGGGGAAGTACCTCCGTTCTACAATATACCGCGGCCATAATAACCTCGTGTTGTGATCCCGGCGGTGAGTATGGTAGCCAGAGTTCACTGGAGAGATTTTGTGCTGTCAGTGCGAAGACCAAAGGCTATTCCTACTTTGTCTTCTACACTGACGGCACAGAAACTCTCTGTGCACAGGTTCGGCAGCACGAGTGTGATTCCCCTGGTGACGTACACGTCCATAGGGCACAGTAACCACTTTTTATCAGGTGAGCCGTGTGCTAGTCATGCCACCTATGTATACCTATTTGTAGGTGAGGTTGTCTTGGAACCTGGAAGATTTCCATGTGGCCAAATGCACCAATATTTCATACGATATCTTTAAATCTAATATTGTTTGTCTCCAGGAAATCGAACACTGCTACTACCACGGCACAGTAAAGGACTACCCGGGTGCGTCGGCGGCGTTCCACACATGCAACGGAGTGTCAGGCGTCATCCACATCGGCAACGAAACCTTCGTGATTCATCCTTTCTATGGCGGGGATCTTTCGGTCAGTGTCGCATGCTCCTGTATACAGGCCGGCAAACATCTTGACACAATACTCCACCTGTGGAGGAAGCTTTTTTTAAATCTGCAGGCCTTACGCCTTAAAACGGGTCAATAACTGAACGGCTGTTACACTACCGGCTGCAAATGTAACTTTGTAATCCTATATAATTATTTTTGATTACAAAGTTATTTATGCAGTTGGTATAATGATAGCTGTTATATACAACTTTATAATATACTAGCTGTCGCCCGCGGCTCCGCCCGCGTGGATGTCGGTTATCGCGAATCGGGGTATGAAAAATAGATGTTGGCCGATTCTCAGACCTACCCGATATGCCCACAAAATTTCATCAAAATCGGTCAAGCCGTTTCGGAGGAGTATGGCAACGAAAACTGTGACACGAGAATTTTATATATAAGATGTATTGTACCTTTCCCCCCGCTATGCTGACTTTTTTCGAGATGTTTGTTGGTGTGTATTTTATTTTCCAGAATAACTTTGTTATCTTAAAAAAAACGTCGGTTATGGAACTAATTTACCATTTAAAAGAAGATAAATGTAACTGTGAAGCGTTAGCTAATTCAGCGATTGTATACTTTCAGATGTGAACAGATTAAACGGCTGAACGGTAGGCTTTATGTAAACTTGTATATAATTAAGTTATCTGACGTCATACTTGATTGTTCTTGAATAATTTACTTACAGCGTTTTCACACTCATCCGATATCCGATATCCGACATCCGATATCCGACATCCGACATACAATATCCGACATCCGATATCCGATATCCGATATCCGATATCCGATATCGGAGGAAGTCAAATGTATGAGAAATGTATCTTTCTTTCACAGCGGTTATCGAGCCGGACAATGTGAAAGAAAGATACATATCACATACATTTAATTTCCTCCGATATCGGATGTCGGATATTGGATATCGTATGTCGGAAATCGGGTGTCGGATATCGGATATCAGATGAGTGTGAAAACGCTCTTATTCTTGGTAAATATCGGATAGGACCGGTCTTCTCTAAAAATATTGAAATCCACTACTTCGTAGTTAAAGAAGTAGAAAAGTCAATAGTCGACTCCAACTGAGTTACTTTTGGATCATTTTAACACTCAACACTACTATTAAAATTTCAAAATAAACATTCAATTCAATAACAAAGGACCTTGCAGCTATCACAAGTTTAGTAAATAGAAGAAAATAAAAGCACAAATATAATGCACGGTATCTCAGAAGTATCTTTATTCATTATAATTAATATTACCTCATCTCTGCAAGTTTTTAAAAGTAATCTCGTTAGGAGAGGGAAACTTTTGCTCGCGTCGTAGCCAGTCGTAGCTAATGCTACGCCACTGCTACGGCGTAGATGACTGATGACGGAATATATTCGAAGTTAGAAGTTTATACATTGTGCACATCACGCCTGTACATCTTGACAAGGTAGGTACAGATTTATTATTTTACACACAAATTTCATCAGCTCCTTTTGTTTTTATTTCTTGCTATATTTGCTTTGGAGTTCCTGCTGAGATGTTTTTAACAAATAATCCAACAGTGTAATTCCTCTTATAGAGTACTAGCTTTTGCCCGCGGCTCCGCCCGCGTGGATGTCGGTGATCGGGATGAAACATACCCTATGTGCTCTCTCAATGTCTAATCTATTCCTATTCCAAATTTCATCAATATCGGTTCAGTGGTTATCCGTTAAAGACAGACAAACAAACACACACACACTTTCTCATTTATAATACTAGTATGGATCCATATTCACTCGGTCTTCTGGGTATACAACACAGCGTTATCTATGTTCAGAATCTGTCTACTTTTTAATACGCGTTATAGAACCCGGATAAACCTACCTAAATTGTAAAATATTATAACATAACATAAACTCACGCCTATATCCCCGAAGCGGTAGGAAGAGGTGCTAGCACCCACATTTCGCCAGTTTATGTTTCGGTCGCAATGTAATAGGTGGCGAGCCTATTGCCATTAACCGGGCACTAATAAACCTGCGATAAATACACACATAACTTCGAAAAGCATCGAAAAGTCATTGGTGTGTGCAATGGTAATACCTGGGATCGAACCCGAGACCTCGTCTCAGCAGTACATTACCCATACACTAGACTAAAATATTATACATAAATCAATTAACCAATCGAAGTCTGCTGGACACAGGCCTCTCCCAATGTGCGCCATTTCAAGCGCTCCTCCGTCTCCACCAAAAAAAACATATATAGACGTACATATGTAATTATTTAGATACCTTTATACGCCGATATATTGTATATAGAAAAAGAGAGACTACAAATATTCCTGTTTCATAACCGCACAAAGCTGAAGTATAAACCATGAAAATTTCTATTTAAAACTATATAATTTGCAGATGCTATTTACTCTTTTGTAATACTATCGAGCATTAATCAAAGCCGTGACTGTGACATAGTAGTCTGACTGATAAAATATTTCTCTTCTATAATTACCAGTAGTTTAACCCTTAGCAGAAATTAAGTCCACGCCATAAAATATTTTACGATAAAAGATGTTAAAAACTTATTATGGACGCCGTAAATTTTTATGTTTATTGAATTTGAAAAGTTTGCGAAACTGTCGCAAGAAAGTAACGAAGGGAATAAAGAAAGGAACGCATTTATTAGAATAATATTTCAACTCATCCAATCTCGGCCGCCAACTGCAGTATATTACTGACAACTTTGTTCCTTTGCTTTCTTAGCAGCAACAAAAATTCCTGGTTTTCTTTACAAGCTCACAGAAAGAAAAAAAATTAAAAAATACTTTGTGAACATAATATAAGTTGCACAAACTTATATTATGTTTTTTATACCACTGAGATGGCAGACAAGTACACGATCCATCGATGGAAAGTAATTACCGTGGCCTATGGACGTGTGCAACACTAGGGGAGTCACATTTGTGCTGCCGACCCTGTAAACACAGAGAGATTCTGTACCGTCAATATAGAAGACAAAGCAGGAATAGCCTTTGGTCTTCCCACTGACAGCACAAAAACTCTCCAGTGAGCTCTGGCTACCCTACTCACCCACGGGAATAAAACACGAGGTTATTATGGCCACGGTATTCTGTAGGGCGGAGGTACTTCCCCAGTCGGACTGCTCAATTGGATGGAAATAGCGTCGTATCCTTGGTTTCTTTTCTTACAATTCTGGGTCCTTTAAGTGAGGTGTAAAAAAGGATCAGATAAGGCCGTCAAGCTTAGGGCCATGTAACATGTAACGCTCCCATAGGGTGAGGTCTGGTAGCTTAGTGGTCAAAGCATTGTCCTTGTAAGGCAAAGATCGCGGGTTCAGACCCCGCCTAGACTGATTCAACTTTTTCTTTTTAATTCGATTTGAATATTTACCATGAAAAATGGTTAAAGATTTAATTCAAACTTATATAAGCTAAAATAATATAAGACATATACCGTATTTAATTTTTCCTTACATTAAATAGGTTAGGTTAGAAGGCTAATGCGGGAGCGGAGCGGAGCGTAGCTCCCGCATTAAGCCTTCGTGGTTATTTTTTTTAACCATGTAGAAATCCATGCAGTAAAGGACATTATGAGAAAGGACATTTCGAGAAAAGGACATTATGCGATGAGACGGTTCTCTAAATGTCTATGGTATAGTTACTGGTGTGGTGCGGCATCCAAATATCCCTTCGATAGCAAATATCACGGTGTCATCAGCTACAAGAATACAGGATATGATTTTTGGCATGGTTCTAGCACTCACCTGAGACCTTTTCAATTGCTCGAATGGACGCACGCAATTACGCTGGTGAGGGCCCTCCACCAAAATGTTCTCCCGTTAATGTCCGTGCAGGTTTGACGACACCCGTAACACGATATCGCACTAGCACCACTTGAAACTGCGGGTTTAAGCTAAAAGGAACAGGAATCGACGCTCCTATATCCTATACAGTATAGTTCCACCTCCGACCAGTTACTGTATATATCTCATCGAAATCTCAAATATCATGAAAAATTTCATTTCTGTATAAAAATATCAATTAATAAATTTTTACACTCTATATAAGTCTTCAGGCTTTACACTCTGTTTACTACGAATAAAACGTTCAAGTTTTATCCTCTTAGCTTCTTGTAGTAATTAATATAATTATAATTTTAGATTACCCCCACTTGCCCGCCCCTAGCCCACTTAAGTTGAGGAAATTAAACAAATATTTTTTACCACTAGCCTCTCAAATAGACCACTTAAACTGTGGCAGATTAGGTTTTTCATTAGAGCTAGATTAATTTGCTGGTATATTACTAGGGAGATTTCTTAGTAAATAGAATTTTAAGAGGCTTCATATAGAATAACGTGGTAAAGTACGCCATCCCAGCACGACGCAAGCAGTACGACATTTTCACTATACATTTCTGTGTTAAGATATTGCAGAGGTTGAAAATTATTGCATCTTGAGTAAATGCCCCGTGACCTTTAGATAGGGCAAAAGGGATCTATAATGTAGCGCTATTGCTACCAGGTGCAGTCAAAAGAGAGAAATAGACAAACTCCATACAAAAAATAAGAAAGGCACTATAAACTTTTGCATCCAAGTGTAATCTGCAGAATACCGGGGGAATGATAACATCTTGTTGTGTTTCCCGCGGTGATATTTTGTGCTGTCAGTGTGAAGACCAAAGGCTATTCCTACTTTGTCTTCTACGCTGACGGCACAGAAAATCTCTGTGTTTATAGAGTCGTACACCAGTGCTGTTGCACACGTCCATAGGCCACGGTATCTACTTTCCATCAGGTGGACCGTGTGCTTGTCTGTCACCTCAATGGTGTAAAAATATCTTTAATTTAGAATCTGATATAGGATTCTCATAACAGATATACCTCGGCAATTCTTACTTGTAAATTCGTCTACATACATCTCCAATAAGATAAACCCTCCTGGTAAACCCCAAGGGGGCTTCCGCATTCATTAACAAAAAGGGGTTAGCTATTTGACGGATAGATTTCAACAATTTTGTTATTCTTCAAGTGCTTGAAATACATCATTATACTAGTTGAATAGCACAGCAATCCTAAAGTAAAACATATTTTTCTCAAAACAATCTTAATAAGCGTCGGTAGCTTAGTGGTTAAGGAGTCGACCTTACGATCGAGAGGTCTCGGGTTCGAATCTTGGCCATTACACTACCGACGTGAACCCACTCCTAGCACAAGCAATTTAGCTTAGTTGGAGGGGTTAGAGGGAATATTAGTAATTTCGATAATTTCGGTTGCTAAAATTCTTTTTATAAAAAAAAACCTAACCTGAAATCGATTGGGATAGAAAAAAATCGGTGGAAGCGGGATTCAAACCCGCGATCAGTACCTCACAGGGGCATATATTATTCGTCTTGGGGCAATCGAGAGTTTGAATCACACCAGCGAGTTTGATTCAATGACAAATGTATGGGATTTGACGCACTTGACAGCGTTAACGACTGTCATATACGTCAAATCCCATACATTCATTATTCCCGGCAGAGTAAAATTTGGGCCACACCATCTCTTCCCATGTGGTGTCGTACAAGGCGACTAAGGGATAGGGCTGTTTAACTTTAACATTAGACAGATATGTACAGCCCAGACTCAGCCTCAGATGCATGGCTCGAGTCAACAATAGTGCCCGGAATACGGCAATAGGCTCACCCCCTATTACGTGGGAACGAAAACAAATTGGTGAAATGTGGGTGTTAATTCACCTCTGCCTAACCCTCCGGGGATAAAGGCGTGATTATATAAAAAATAATATTCCATTAAATGCCTGCCAACAAACTGCCACTTGTCTAGAGGGGTTGAACTGATTTATTTTTCCTACCTTAATCAATTTGAATGTTTAGCATACTACATACTATAAAACTTCATTCCATGCAAAAAAATGTATACCCCCATGTTATTTATATGAACAGTTTAGTATCTCACACAAAACAAACTATATAATAAAAGCCAGTCTATCATTGTCCCACTTTGCATCAATCAAAGCCAACCGAGTTGAATTTCGTAGATCTTTATAGCCTCCGCATAATCCGGTGATCAATCTTATCAGTTTGGTATTTTGTTAGCTTAAAAAGAAACTTTTCATCGTACAGGTATAGGGTACAAACATGATGTACTACATAACATTGTTATGTAACTTTTATAACTTTTTTCAACAAGTCTAATTAAAATCTAAACTCTAACTCAACGTCTCGATATAAATTGAAATTAACAATCTTTGCAATTGTATAAAAAATCTTACTGTCAGAAAATTTCTATTCTGCGAATTTGGCTGTTAACCAAATCGAAAAAAAGCTTATGTAAAGTATATATAATACTCGTGGTAATTGAATTTGAATATTAAAATATGTACAGTACTAGTGTACTGCCTTCTGTAGGTCAACAGCTTGCCTACTCTATAACCACTTACTAAACAGAGATCTCACTACCCACTCGACTATAGATGTAGACCATTTTTGCTACACACACTTGACAGTGAAAGACCTAAACAATTACTCGTATACGAACGAAATACAACACAAGAATATCAATAGCTAAAAAGGGGTACTTCCCCCGTTGAACCAACTCAATCGTGCAAAAAACAGAAAGGTGCTCGTTGCATACCTATATATCTATACCTCCCAGTAAATAGAGCCACTATAGCTCGTACGAAAGGGCAATAGAATCGACAACGAAGCAAAAAAAACACAACCCAAGTAAGCCATGCGCGAGTGTCGAAAACTTTTATTTTACATAGCTCATAATAAGAAATATGTTTATTTTCAAAAGAATGTACCGTTAATACTGTGCCCTGTACCCCAAATTTGTGTAGCCCTGCAATCACAGAGACGAGGTATGAATGTGTTGGGCTTGTCAACGACAAATTTGTTTGCGGCCTTAATAAATTGTGCTGTGGTACAAGTTTAACAGAGTGTCACAGCGGTGAAATACTAGCGGTAACGTAAATTGGTACTATGCAGTTTCTTTTATGAAGTGCGATAGCAATGTGGGATACGTCAGGGGCGGTTATGTTATACTCGAAACGACTAAAATCGTACGCCATCTTGGGTCATCAGTTGCTGGAAATGAGATTACCACTGGTGGTAATCTGATATGCCAGTGGTAATCCTATCTCACCCTGGCTGACCTAAGGCCATCTCATCTCCAGTTTCGGGATAGTCCCCTCGAACAGTTGGCGTAGTGTTTATAAAAAAAAAATCATAATTATCAATACAAACCTCTGAGGATGCTGTAAAGCGAAACCGGTCAGGTTCAATAATAAATATTGTGGAAAAATTACAAGTGTTCTCAATATTGAAGGGTCGGTAACTTAGTGGTTAAGGAATCGGCCTTAAGATCGAGAGGTTCCAGGTTCAAGTCCTGGCCATTATACTACCGACGTGAACACCCTCCTAGCACAAGCTATTTAGCTTAGTTGAAGAGGTTAGAGGGAATATTAGTAATTTCGGTTGCTTATATTATTATTTTTTAAAGTAGAACTAGTTTTAACGAATTCTGACGTGATTTAGTTGGTTTATTATCTTAATAAATAAAATTACATCTAATGAATTTTAATAGAATCCGTTGCAAATACTTTTATTTCAAAATCTCAACACGTTACAATGTGTGAAAGACGTGCTTATGAACCCGCTCACCGCTATCGCTTCCTCCTATGCTTTATACCAACGAACCGCAGACGCTTAATACTTACAAATGTAAAACATTTTTTATCGAAAGTAGGCACATGAAAGAAATTCGTGTCGTTAACGAAATGGTTGTGAATATATAAAATGGGCTTTTGACATGTGTCGCCTTCGCTGCGAAATCTTAAAACCACGCGTGTATTTGAAACGTTACCTGTAAGGGCAGGCTTTCACTAACATAATAAGGATCGTTCTCCATGAAATCACCTTAGAAACGTTATTTTACACGTTTGGATTTCACCTAGTGTTTGTATGTTAGTTTGCGTAATTGCAAAATTTGATCAAGAAGATAAAATTTTAGAAGTACTACGCTACGCATACTTTTTGCATCGTGCACGTTCATCGATTTATTAAGTGAACAGTACCCCGAATACGAAAAACATTCGAATACGTAACGTAAACGTATCAAAAGAACGAAGCACTGCGATTGGTTCACAGTCGGCAGGCGGCCAATCACATTGCTCCGTTTTCTGGATACTTGTCTGATATTATTCGTGCTCGGGCACAGGTCACAAAGTATACTATAAAGTGTTAAGGTATATTACCTTGTATATGTCACCGACTCGAAGGACCAAACTTAAATATGTAGATGTAACGTAATTGTGTATAAGATATTCCAAACGAAATTAAATAGATAATTCAGTTACGCTCGAACGGCTAAACAAATCATGCTGAAATTTGGCACAGGGATAGATTACAGTCCGGAATAACAGATTATTTATCTCTGGTATGGGATTTCATGGGTTAGGGTAAATTGAGATAAACAGTGCTGAATATTCCTTTAAGAACCAAGCGGTTCGGTGATTATTTTCTTTGTCGCACCATTAACACCTGGAACTTCTTGCCAGCTCACGTGTTTCCTTCTGCCTACAGTCCCGGGTCGTATAAACGGGGAGTGAAAAAGCATCTAATGAGGCCGTCAAGCTGAGTGCCAAGATTGTTAACATGGTACGTGTATGTACTGGTGACCCTCTTTCCTGAGACTTTACCTTCAGCTTACCATCGGTGAAGTCAAATTGAAGTAAAAATAATAGAATTTGGCATGGGCGAATGTTAGTATAAAATATTACATACTTGAAGTTATTAGTACAAATAAGTGACATAACGATTATATCCATTGACCATAACGTAGGTAAAGCGCGTACCCTTATCAACTGCGACTCCAAAATAATATAAATTGGACCTAGAAGTCGTATTACAGTACCTCGAGGGACGGACAGCCGAGTTCGATCATCTAGCTCCGTGTCATCAATCTTTGTGACGTAGGTGATCTTGTTTACTACATATTTGTTCACGCCTGAAATACCATGAAGAGCAATCCGCAAGGTTGCAAGTTGGAAACGTCAGTGTATCCTTCAAGATGTTACAATTCAAATTGACAACTTTATATAAAGACTTGCACTTTTGTCGTTGTGGCGTCTGACCAGCTCTTGAATATTTTATTTAAAACTAGCTGACCCGGCAAAAGAAAGTAAATTTGCTCATCGTTTAAACCTTCCCTAGACCTCCACGAACATTTTAAGACCAAGATAAGATAAATCTGTTCAGCCGTTCTCGAGTTTTAGCTAGACTAACGAACAGCAATTGATTTTTATATATATAGATAAAGCTTTCTCCTAACCGGTAACCAGTGGTTCTCGTTCTAAACAATATTTACCTATATGTTATCATATTTAAAAATACTATTACGGTTAATCTGAAAATACTGATAAGCTGATCCATATTTACTAGACTCATTTTAAAATGTATATTTTTTAGTTCTGCTTTTTAGGGTTTCGCATATTGAAATGAAAAACCCTTAATTTCTTTGCCAGTCTACCTGTCTTCTTCGTCCTAGCGTCAATCCCAGATACATTCGAAACTTACAACTTGGAGTCTGGGGTCTGCTTTGCCAGTCTAACTATGGATTCGGCTAAGCTGTTATATTTTCCGTGAAGCGCAGGTTGTTGAGGTCATATGGCAGTCCATCTGACCTCCACAACCCAAAGGCGATATCGAAGCATTGCAGTTAGACCAGTTGTTGGAGGGCTCCATAGATGTTTGTATGGCAACAGAGACCGACGGCTTAACGTGCTCTCCGAGCCATATTCATGCATACAAATATTTGCATTGAGCAGGAATCGAACCCGCGCCTCCTGCGTACCGGCCGCGTTCACAACCGCTTCGCCGCAGAGGCTGTTACCTGTCTGTCAAGTCCTTTTTTTTAGGCATACGTGAAAGTATCAAGTTGAAATTCATACCCATACACAGGCCTATTCATAATTATTGTACTAAGGTTTGTAACTTTTCGAAGATGTGAAAAAACATCAGCTAGTATTAAAATTAATAAATTAATATATAATTAATATTTTAAAGAGATTTTTCACAATGTTAAAGCCGATTAGATAATAGACAAACAGATTGAAACAAAAAATAAAAAAAAACACTAAAAATTCAAAAATTCTACGATACTTTCCACAGCGCTATTATGCAGGTATACATTGATAAAACAATGCCAAAATGAATTAAACTTAAAATGTAATGAATACATTATAATTACCACCGCCAGCTGAGAATTTTCTAGTGATTGAACACATTACATATACCTACATATAAAGGCATATGCTAGATCTTATTTAGCTAAATCTGACACTGCAGGTGAACCCACTAAATCTAAGTCTAAGAAATACAGAGTGTTTCTCGTACAGGCACACGCCTAGACGATGCACTACGGATTTATATCGCATGACTCAGCGGCTAGGAGAATCACGATATATCTTGTATGTTTAAAGCCGTAGGGAGATTAAGATTTATGTTTCGTTGAATAATGTTAGAATAAAAGATATACTGACTGTACATTTTGTGCAATGGTTTATGCAATTATCTTATTGAATAATAAAGGTTTACGCAAACCTCTGATAATGCCATTAGGTGAAACCGGTCAAGTTAAAAATAAAATGAACTGTGGAAATTTTTGCATTTGGGTTTCCGATATTTCGGCGCTGTTGGTGAGTTCCTCCGTGATCTTGGTGCTTGCAACAGCGCCGTAATATCACAAACTCCAAACAACACATGGTAAATATCCCCTTAGCTCTAATAGTTGTCATTCCATCTACTGGTATTTCGTCACATTTATTATATTTCTAAAATAAAGTCGTGTTAATTACATTATTTATAACTCAAGAACCGCTGTACCTGAACCGCTGTACCTATTTGGCTGAAAATTGGTGGGGATCTAGCTTAGAGCCAGTAGACGTACAAAGGATACTTTTCGTCCCGTTTAACTTTTAGTTTATCCCGGATATATCCTGTGACCCTGGTACATCTGCATAATTATACCAAGCTCACAGAAACTTCAAGAAACTTTTTCTGGATCGCGGGTACAGAAAAAGTGTGTCATGCGGGCAAATCCATGGGAAACGACTACTTTTTATTTAAGGAACAAGCATAGGATTGATTGTATTGGAACCGTGTCAACAGTGCGTGAAAAAAAGAAACTATCTTTCAGACCCCTTGTTTACATATATTTATGTTATTCTTTTGCATGTGACATGCGCTCACAAATCATTTTAACATTCTCGTCGTAAAATTAAAGTCTAATAACAATAGTCTTTTCGATCTCATCTTCATCTTCTCAAATCAAATCAAATCAAATCAATCGTTTATTTGCTTCGAATATGGTTACAGAGATATCTTAGAACTAGTAGGTACAGCAATAGACTTATGAACATCAAAACAAATGTTCCTACTTTTAAATTTACAGGCAGAATCTCAAGGCCATTATTAAATCCTATACAAGAAGGACTAGACAAAATATGAACTAACAGCCAGGTTTATGGGTGGCAGGTGCCCAAAGCTCTCACAAAATTCAATTTCTTGTTTAATACCAATTAATAATAAATATACTGCTTACTTAGTGAGCGTTAATTACAGTTCAATTACATAAAATATTCTCGTAATTAAATTCCACACAACATGTGAAAATAATTAAATACGATTCTGATATCAAATTACGCTCTGGACCTGGTCGCCAGTAATTTCAACTTAATAACGAAACCTTTAGTAAAAGTGTTAGTGTAATTTCTGTTATATAAGTATCGAGAACATTAATTTTGTAAATGATAAAACCGAGGCAGCCACCTACTATCTGTTTTCTTCATTTCAATCTAAGTAGCAGCAAGGTACCTTTTATAGTCCACTCTCCATAAGAGAGCAGCGGCTAGAGTCCTTTGCAGTATTTGCTATAAGGTTCGTGCAGCCTTGTGGCGTTTATATTGCTTTCAAAAGACTATGAACTTTTTAATCACTATACTAAAATTCAAAATGGTTTATAAGAGTTTCCTCCCAGAACCCACAACCAACAACTGCTCTATTCGTAGTAGGAATTAACTATCATACGTTTTTGATAATACCATTTGCCATAATTTCCCATTCTATTTATTGTATAACGATTTTGACGTTTATTAAATGACCTATTTTACATTCCTTTGCTAAATTTACCGAACCAACCATCGACTTGATGAAATCTAACTTTGACACGTATTCCTTACAAAATATTATCCAAAACATTTACCAAGTCACCTATGCAGGATGCCTTCCAAAATTTATAGCATCCGCGCGATAAGGGTCCCGGTAATCCCGTCCCACACGTGGCAAGATGTCGACCCCGTAGCGAACTGACGGATACTTATTACGACGCGTGACAATGAGTGAACGTTTACCCTGGTCCCTGGGTATAAATCAGCTGCCCAGGGTTCGAATGCCGCCCTGAATCCTCAAAGCACAATAAACGTTTTCTTAATCTTGATGTATTGTTGGCAACGAAAACGGCTGTTCAATTTTAGGTTAGTAGAACGCCCGGGGATTAAAATTTAATCTGTAGTTTTATTGTGGCTATTAATCATCAATTTACCTTGGTATGTTTCTATATTGTTCTATATAGAGTTCAATATTGCTTCTTAAATTTATCATAATAATCTCAATTAATTGAATTATTATATAGAAATAAGGAAACTGAGTTAAACAATAACAGCTTATTGAATTTGGTTAAATTTTGCAAATTGGTAAAGTATAACTGGGCATATGGTATCGGCTTGTGTTTATCCCTAGAATAATGTGACCATGTACTTGCCTGCCGCCTAAGTAGTAAATAGAAATGTTCCTGTAGATCACGCTAAAAACATTGTTCCCCATGGCTAGAGGAACAGTGTTTTTTTATTGTAATATTAATCGAAATTAACCAATATTAAAAAGAAATATCCTCAAACTAAAATCAGCATTATTACAATATTCACAGTAATTGAGCAAAAACTCAGCACAACACCCCCTGTCTCTCTAAAAACGCCGCCGATCTAGAACCAATTAATATTAATTCAATGAACGTTATCAATTACTCAAAGCCAAAATAATACATTACTTGAGAAGAAATATGAGCACCAAGACATTTGAGGAATGGGTTTTAATAGATTTATCACGTTCGTTCTTAATGATCGATCTGCGAGAGCGAGAGAGTAAGAACTACGCAGACTGTTTGCTACTTAAAATAGGTCCTCCATGCGGTTTTTGCGTCCAAAGCTTGCACTTTGGAGTACGGGACCGCTTATTATTTTTGATTGGCTGTTGCCGACGGCTCCGATTGCTTATAATTTTAATCCTGTTTTCGTAACCTATGAAAATCTATTCCAAGGCTAAAAGTAGCCAGACTATAGTTTAATCTAGTCCAGATTAATTGTAATCTTGTGTAGGGGATTTGCTTGTCGACTTTAACGGGAGCGACTTAACTCTGTTTAATGTCCGTTGTTTAGCAAGTGCACCATATGAATGATGAACAAGCTTAGAAATGAGCTGTTCGCTCAACTATGCTACTCAAGCAAACTATTGTATTTAGGCAAAGTAGACGAAGCAAATTTTTGTAAATAGATTTAAAAAATACCCATTGAGTTTCTTGTCGGAGTCTTCTCAGGTCGGGGCCGCATTTCGAACCAGTAGTGGTCCATTTGCTTAACTAGTCTATATTTTTTTTAATGTGGCGTTTTAAATGCTGTTTAAATGGTCTATACAGAATAAATTATTTTTGACTTTGATTTGGACCAACTAATAACTGTAATCTCGAAGTTATGGTGAGGCTCTATCAACACAAGTAACGTATCATAAACCCTTATGCACACGAAGTAATTAATATCCTTCCGCGAGTCTAAGCTCCAAATGTCATGTCATGGAGATAAAGACGCCATTTTCTGTAACTGCCCTTATTGGGAATATATAGTCCGATGAATTGGTTTAGCTGACTCGCGTTTCGCGTTCAACGTTTTTTTAATGTTCTTCAAGGACATCTTGATCATATGGCAGACTCACTAACCACTAAACTACCGAAGGACATTCAAGACATGAGTACAATATCACTACATAGTATAAAACAAAGTCGCTTTCTCTGTCCCTATATCCCTTTGTATGCTTAAATCTTTAAAACTACGCAACAGATTTTGATGCGGTTTTTTTTAATAGATAGAGTGATTCAAGAGGAAGGTTTATATGTATAATACATGTTTAATATAGTAGGAGGCGCAGCGGGAACGGGATCTGACGCCACGCGGGTAGAAAAATATTGACGGTACGAAGTTCGCCGGGTCAGCTAGTAATGTATAATACAAAAAATGAGTAGAGTATACTTATATACTAAGTTTTTATAGGCATAAAGTTACTTTGGTATACGCATAACTTCATATTAGCGCAAAGTTGTACGCAGTCATAAAAAGTAAATTACCGAAATTATGAAAAATACGCTACAAGCTAAATTACAATAGGCCATTCATTCACATTTTGTAATTCGCGAGGTGGCTTTGCCTTAATTTACGAGTTTACGAGTTTAAAACTGGAAAATAAATAGGCCTTAACGACTTGCGGCTTGCCGGCTTGCGACAGGCGGCTGGCGGGCTTGCAACTTCAGAGTTACGACGACAAAAAATTATGTTTTCATGGAGGAGTTTAATGTTATATTAAAAGGCACCGTGTTTCTGAGAACACGTGTATCAATCATTATTAAGTAGCGCTTGAGACGTAATCCTAACTAATGTCATGAATGTCAAAGTATGTTTGCTTGTCATTCAATCAAGTGATACAAATTTCCTCGAAATTTGTACGCCCCCTAAAATCCAACCACACGTCCTGATCGTCCATCTGAATCTCGTGGGGGGCGGACACACGGAAACAAATTTACTGGCGTGGCTAACGTGGCTCTGTGACACTTGCTATTGGCGTTTCGCCATTAAAATTTTTATAATACATTTTACTTTGACATTGGCAAAATTTTGGCGATTGCTGTAGAAGCCATTTTGAAGTTGAAGTTGAAGAATATGATAGTCATCAAGTTAGCGTGGATCCCGGTTGCTTTCGAGGAATTTACCTGGAAACCCAAGATGTACTTCTATATTTTTTATTTATTTTTTTTGGAAACTTAGCAGCTATTTTACATAAATCATGCGTAAACTTAAGAATTATGTAGGACTTTAAGCCATTAACAAAGTCTCTCGACAAGTAAAATATTACATTCACAACTTAGTAACTAGGTACAAAATACTTAATCTATGCAAACATTAGTGTTCCATTTATGTTATGTTATGTCACTTGATTAACTTATCAATCACACCTACACGTGGGCAAGTATGATTTTAATTTACTGTTAATTTGTTTTTTAAATACGCTTTTGGAGAAGTGGAAGATGTTGACATCGTCGAAATTATCATTGTAACAGCTGGACTGACAACAGCATTTTTGCCATAATTAGGGCGATGCGGAGGAACTCTGAACAGGCGTTACAACATCTACTTTTGATCCTTTGGATTTGGTTTATGGAAGCGACTGATAACCAGGCCGTGAGACGTAACGCTCTGTGCCAGAGCTTGCAGGTTTGGTTGGCTTGGTTCTCAAATAACTAAAGCTTTTTGTGTTTCCTTAATCTCGTTTTTCTTTTTTTTATAGTAGCCCTCGCCAATCATGCAACCATAGTAAATACATTGCCTTTCCCCGCTATTGAGAGTCTTATGAATTGTCTTTTGTCAGTTTATAATAGCCTAGAATTACCACTTACCATCAGGCGGACCTCAATATTCCAGCATTGCATCAATATTCTAGCGACTGTGACCCAAAACAAGCTTCTTAACCTAAAATTAGAGCGAAGACAAGGCAAGAAAATTTCTCCGGCCGCCTCGACTAAAACATAATAAAAAATAGCCGACAATCCCGTTTCGGTAGGCTGACAGCGTCATAAATAATAAACGGGGGATCCTTAGCAATTTGTTAGAATATTAGGGAGGAGAGCGTCACGTCAATTAGGACGCGGATTACACCCGTGACAAAGTCGTGACGGGTTAGGTCAAGAGCTCGCTGACGTTATTGACGAGGAGAGAATTCAAATAGAATTTAATTCGTGTATCTATCTATATGTGTAAAAATGTTATGTTCGTTTGTGTACACTACAAAATCCGAAGAAGTTCTTCATCGATTGAGTTCCAAATTTTGATACCATATACAACCCGCTTCAAAGATGGTTTTATCTGTTTGTTAGTTCTTTCCGACTCTATTTAAATTTATTTTCATGTACCAACAATTTACTTCCTCTATTATTTTTAATTTTATAAAGAATAAAACACTAGGCGCCATCTGTTTGTAATAAATACAAATATAAGTAATCTCTAAGAGCATTCTTGTGTTATCAAAATTTAAGTAAATACACATTTAGTATAACATGGTGTTTTTCATTCAGAGGGTAAAAAGGTTCCTGAGGTACTAAACTACAAAAGCAAATTGGACTATCGTTTCAGTCTGACTCAAAGGGAAACTTGGTAAAATGTATTCTGTGAACAACCTTAAGTTATACAATTTTTACATATTATTACAGATATATTAATGCCTTGGAAAATCGGTAGGAGTCTGGTGTGGGACGCAACATGCGTCGACACCATTGTCCCTACCCATATACCTGGCACGGCTGGCTGTGCCGGTGCTGCTGCAGCTTCTGCAGAGGCTCTTAAGCGGCGCAAATACTCCAATCTCATTGGAGATTATGAATTTGTGCCGTTTGGAGTCGAAACGTTTGGGCCTTGGGGTCCGAGCGCCCGCAATCTCTTCAGAGAGATTGCGAAGCGTATGGTCGACGCTTCTCGTGACCAGAAGGCTGGCCTCTTTTTATTATTGCCATACAACGTGGCAATGCTGCCAGTCTTCTGGGAACGCTACCACAAGAGGCATGCGATGCGGATGAATTCCACGACGCCTTTTAACTTTTAGTTTTAGTTTGTATTTTATTTTATTTAGTAGTTTGTGTATATATAGTAGGTAACTTTATTAATTTAATTTAATTTTTGCCAATACTCACAGTTGATTTAATTTATAAGTATATTATATTCAGATCAAGAAAAGTCCTTAGAATAACTACTAAGATATTTTCGTACCTAAATTGCCAGCGAAAATATCCCACGTTTCTAGGACAAGCGACATTTAATAAGAATGTTTCACATGAAGATCCTCCATTATTGTGTGCTCAGTGAGACTCGGACAGAACAATACCCTGTGCTCAGGGCTAACGAGGAGTAATACCCCCAATTATCCCACAGGACGTTTCACAAGAAATAATGTAATGGACCTTTTGATGTTTTCGTGATAACGTTATAGCCCGCTTTGTGGAACAGTTTTTTTAATAAATCAGCTACTTTCAACAGCTTTAAGGATATTAGCTGTTCTATCGCCTTTATAAATCTTAATAAAAATAAAGTTTAATGTATATAAATCCATAATTATAGTTAAGGACGATGAGGGAAAAAGTATCACCAACCATGTTCAATGAAAATACTTGTACTATTCCACATTACATATTTATTAAATTCCTGACCGGTTTCGCCTTACGGTATTATCAAAGGTTGATACATGTTTTTTGGGTATCAGATGTCAATTAGAGTGAATCTCTAATTGACATCTGATACCCAAAAAACATGTAAGTGTTTTCATTGAAGATGTGTAGCAAGTTCCACCAAGTGCCATCAATCAACAGTATAAGTAGTATCATTAACCAGTTTAAATTATGCTACTAGGTAGTGTCTAAATAGCAATGTAAATTTATATAATACGGAATTGCGGGACATGCCTACTTGTTATGGTGGATTTAAACAAACCCACCATAGAGCTAGATCAAGAGCATTTTAAGAGCATTCTTTCTTAATGATTTAGTGTATAAGAAACCTTATTTTCATAGAAAGAACAACAAGCGAATATTCTGTCCCTGTTTACATTCAAAGAAATTGACGGAGAGCGGATAGAATTAGCATTCGCTCCTTTGGTGTAAATTCACCTTTAGATGAACCAGCTAATTGAATTGAATTTAATCATTTTCTTCCCTCGAATTTAAGTCTCGTTTATTTTCAAGAAGATATTAGCATGAAGTGTAATGTTATTTTGACATTACATACTGTATTTTTTGTACTTACATGGCAAAAACTTATAGTCCCAGTTAACTTTCAATGCCATTTCCAATAGTAAGTTATATGCATATACCTTCTTTAGCATAGTAATACGATCACTAACAAAAAACTTTAACAATTAAGTAGAATAAAGTATATCCGAAAGTGAGGTACGTCTAGATAAATTATTCGTTAGCAATAGAACAGCTCTGAACATTAATCACGAGCATAAGAAACTGGTGGCTGCAGTGAGTCAGCAGTTAGCAACTGTGAGATGAGTCGTCTGTAGCGCCTACCGGAGTACTGCGTGACTGCGCACTTTGCCAAGTGTTGCTACTTGTGATTTTCTTTGAGCATTTTCGCTAAAAAGAACCCCAATGTTTAGCTTGATATACTTAGAGACGTCTGAATTTTGTTTACTTTTTTGTTACAGTCAAATTTTTCGATGTTGGTCGTGTAATATCCTCCTAGGAGCGTTAAATGTTAGTAAGTTATTCGTGTCTTGACTCGTGACTTACTCTAATCTACTGATGTCATAATTTACTGGCAACTGGCATAGTTTATTTAGAATTTCCATCGAACTGAGAACTGAATGTATAAAAATTTTTTGATTGACTTTACTACCATTAACATATTAATTGTGGATCGCACATAACACGACAAGTGTTCCGATAACTAGTCATACCGTGTTCGTTCCTATCTTTATGGATCAATACCATCTCGTACGGTTTGGTACTTTGTTTCTTTGCCTTTGTGGCGTGGCGGTAGTGAACGCGGCTGCTATGCAGCAGGCGCGGCTTCGATCCCCGCTCAGTGCAAATTTTTTTTTTTTTTTTTTTTTTTTTTTTTTTTTTTTTTTTTTAGAATTTAGAATTTATTTTTTTATGTCACTATACATCAAACACAGTTTTGATACAAATTTGAATACATGTTAAAATGGTATACCAATTAAAAGGTACAATAAATATAAACCCTGCTACCTAAACTAGGCTCAGGGCCTGTATCTTAGGCAACAGTGTTCGGCCAAGTAGTGTCTTAATTGTAAACAAAAGTAGACTTAGTAGTGTCGCATTGATAAGTCGATCTGTAGATTGGTCACTACTCATTAGTGATCAGCATTAGCTTAAATAAAAATTGATAATAATACTATGATGTCTGTGTGTGTGTGTGTGTGTGTGTGTGTGTGTGTGTGTGTGTGTGTGTGTGTGTGTGTGTGCGTGGGTATTATTTCATGAAAGTGAGCAGAGATTCTGTAAAATCATAATCCTTAAGTAGGAGCCATTCGGTAATTTTGGTCTTAAGTTTAAAGTTGTTGAGATCCATGATATTAAGTTCTTTATGAATATTTTTATATATATGTGTGCTTAGTACAAAATTTTGGTGTTCAGAGAAAGTGGTGTTATGTTTTATTGCTGGTATAATATTTACACGTTTGTTGGGGTTAGAGGGAAGAACAAATGTGTGTGTCCTAAGCACCGCTTTTAGTATATACAATTGTCGTACAGTAAGGACTCCGCAATCACCGTATAGACTACTTGTAGCATACAAGTATGGCTTACGGATCATGGTTTTGAGTACAGCTCTTTGTGCTCTCTCTGCGTTTAAGAAGATTGTCTTGCCCGCGCCACCCCAAACAGTTATACTATAACCAATAATAGATTGACATAATGAGAGGTAAACTAGTTTTAATGTATTAAAGTTTGATGACCCTCTGAGAGATCTGAAAATGTGCATAAGGCGTACCACTCTCAACGACAGGGTATTGATCTGTTCCCTCCATTTTAGAGCGTTATCAATGTGTACTCCCAAATACTTAACACAATTTGTTCTGGCTATCGACATACATGAACATGGAGAGATGGAACCCCTGCAGGAATGAGCAACGATAGTGAAGGTATTTGGAGGCTCGGTGACTCGACTAATGGCAAAGGGCATGAAGGAAGTTTTGTCCAAGTTTAGCGATAATAAATTATTGTTAAGCCAATTCATGACTGCTGATAGAGCGAATTCAGCCCTCACCTTAACAGCTTGCCAAGTGCTACCACTAGCAATAATTGCGGTGTCATCGGCGTAGGAGTAGATTCTACACTCAGGGATTATCATTTTGCAGAGATCATTTATATAGATCAGAAAGAGTGTAGGACCTAAAACACTGCCTTGCGGTACTCCGTAAGACACAACTTGCTCCTCGCTGTGTGTGGAGGCTATCTTAACTCGTTGGGAACGATTTCTAAGATAGTCCCTAAAAATCTCCAAGGTTATCCCCCTTACACCAATGGATTCTAATTTAGCCAAAAGTTTTGGAACAGAGACTGTGTCAAAGGCCTTGGATAAATCCAGGAATATACCAAGGCATCTGGTTCTATTGTCAAGAGCTCTGGTGACAGTTTGTGTCAGATCCAGAAGAGCGTCCTCGGTGGATAAGCCGTTTCTGAAGCCGTACTGGTTGTCGGCTAGGATGTCGAAACTGTGAAGAAAGCTCTTAAGATTTCTGTTTAGTATCTTTTCCAGAACCTTTGAAAGTGATGGTAGCACAGAAATGGGTCTATAATTGTTGACACAGTTTCTGTCCCCACCCTTATGAACGGGATGAACTACAGCCTTTTTAAGAGCATCGGGGAAGACACCCTTCTGGACACAGAGATTGAAGATGAAAGTCAATATAGGCACTAGTACATGACAAGACATTTTGAGTACTGTGGATGATATACCGTCCCAGCCAACAGCAGAATCATTATGAAGTTGCTGAATGATAGTATAGACCTCACTTTCGTCAATATGCTCTATGACGAGGGAATTTAAAGGTGGCCAGAGTGACGTTTTACCCTCGGTGGAGATGATATTACTAGGAGTTGAACCTTTACTTGAATTTTTCTCTATAACATCGTCCATGTTTTTACCTATATTAGTAAAGAAGGAGCAAACCTGATTCGCAGCGGTAAGTGGACTTTTTGATAATTTGAGCAGCTCAACGGGACAGGAGCGTTTCTTACTAGTACTAGTAATTTCCTTTATGGTTTTCCACAAGGCTTTAGGGTTGTTTTTGTATTTTGCCAACTCCCTTTGTTCAAATTCTGTTTTCAATTTGCGCAATAAAGCATTGCAAAAGTTTCTGTATCTTTTGTAGGTTAAGTTTAGTATCAGGTCATCCGGTGACCTTTTAGCTCGTTTATGCAGCCTGTCACGATGCCGGATACATTTTAAGAGGCCAGGCGTGATCCATTTCTTAAGGGTTCGGCGTTTACGCGGAATGTAAACTTGCTTCGTGTGCCTTGCTATAATGTTTGATATTAGGGATATAAGCATGTTCATAGCCGCGTTGGGGTCATCAAAACTATATAAATTCGAGAAATCTGCAGCTGCTATATCCGATGTAATGGATTCTAAATCTTGACGCAACATAGTGGAACCAACTTTAGCCCGATCTAGGTTTGCGTTTGATATGCAGAGGATAATAGGTCTATGGTCCGTAATATTCGAGTTTAGTACTAAGGTTGTGGAGTTCAATTTAGTTTTAATAAAAAAATGATCCAGACATCTATCTACCCTTGTGGGAAGTCGATGCGTAGGTAGAAGGCCATGGGATGCGTTCAGAAAGAGATAGTCCAAGGCGCGGTCATCCTCTACGCCCTGCCGGATATTGATATTGATATCTCCAACAAGGATAATGTTCGAGTAATTTGATAGCTCGTTATATACGTTGTCGAGGCCAGAAGAGAATCCGTCTAGATGATGATTAGAGGAAAACGATGGAGAACGATAAATCGCAATCACCGCGAACCTCCCATCAACTTCGCAAATTAGGCAGGAGGCATAGGTGAATAGAGGTTCCCGAACCGAAACAGTCAATCCTTCCTTAGTATATATAATTACACCATCATTTTGGTTATATATATTCTGTGTAGCATGCGATTGATAACCAGAGAGGATTGGTAAATTATTTACTTTACTCAACCAACATTCAGTGAGCACAATAATATCAAAGTCAATTTTAGTTGAGCACATTAATACTTGGAGGCTATCAAAATGACAGTTTACACTACAGATGTTCATGTGAAGAAGAACTAGGCCAGATTCAGAAACCTCAACATACCTCCGGCAGCCCTCAGGATCACAGGAGACAGAGTGCATGAAATCACAGTCGTCCAGTTCATTATTTATAGCAGTTATGGAAGCCATTAAAATTTATAGTAATTTTCATAAGCAAAGAGCAAACAGTTGCGAGTTGAAAGGTAAGGAACCATCAAAAGGACAACTGTTGTTGCCTTATTGAAAAACATGAATTCAAGGAAGACATTGATTTCAAATGAGTTCATGGAAAGTGTGAAAGTATATGGATAAACCAAGTATAGAATTTGAAAATGTAGTGTATAT
Source organism: Eilema caniola (assembly GCA_949126895.1). Taxonomy (NCBI): domain Eukaryota; kingdom Metazoa; phylum Arthropoda; class Insecta; order Lepidoptera; family Erebidae; genus Eilema; species Eilema caniola. The sequence continues at coordinate 26,956,818 of OX421466.1, read as the reverse complement.
GAAATTTGTGTAAAAATAATACCAGTGAGGTGTATATTTGTAGTGTATGAATACATTAAGAATAATATTTTAAACAAAACAAAAACAACCCGTACTATACAATCATGAAGTGAGACCCCAACAAGCCCAAGTCTCAGTCACAAGGACTTATTTAAGAGTTCCTGTAGATATTTCTCAGAGTCCACAAGAACCTGCTTATCACCCACCTTCTTGCGAAGAAAGATGTTTCAATTTTTTATCCAGCAGAAAGTGTATTGGTTATTTTTGGCAAATTCCCGGGCCAGGTAAAATAGCTTCTTGGTGCTTTGGGGTAGTTGTTCTGCAACGTACACGGCCTGACATTTTCCAGGTATTCCTATTTTTTTAGTGTTCAACTTTTCATCCCTAGATTCTATATTGTTATTAAAGGTCCGTATAGCCGATAATACATTTTGTTTGGCCCGTACTGTAGAGAATTCTGCTATGATTGGGCGTGCGCTGGCAGAAGTAGATTTGCCAGGAAGGCGATAAACATCCCGGAGCTCTGATTCGGCCATGGGGACACCAACCAAACTGGTCAAATTGCAGACAGTTCTAATTAGTTCGGATGTAGTCTCATTATCTGACAGTGGTATGTTGCGTATTTCTATCCCTGATGAGCGGGATTTGTGCTGTAGATCAAGTATCTTTTTTTCCAGATGTTCTATATAAACTCGCTGTTCTAGGCGATCCTTCCGTAAGGCTTCTACCTCCTTTTTTAAGTCCTCAAATTTCTGATTAATAAAAGACATAGATCGTTCAATGTCACAGCTGGCTTTACGTATCTCTGTTTTGGAATCTTGTATTTTAATATTTAGAGCTTTAATCTCGGCCACATCCGCCACTAATTTCGCAATCAGTCTAGTCTGCTTCTGCAGTGTTATTGTTGTCTGAGTGTCCAGTTCTTCATCTTCCTCATCATCCAGCTCCTGATGGCGTAAAGCGCCTTTCGGTGACGATCCCGATCTTTCTTTTTATCAGTTAACACAACCGCCGTACTTATATCCGGTACAGACTGGGTTTGTGACAACGATGGAAGCTTCTTTTGTGATTTCTTTGGAGAACGCTCAACACAAGACATAGTTGTTATATATAATATTATATTTTATATGAAGTAGACTACAGCGAAAATTTCAAAATCCTGCAGTATGTGGATTATTCTTCACTATATAGCTATATATGCCCAACTGTGTTGAAAAGAATAACAAACAATTCACTAAACAGTTTGTTCCGTATGTTCCAATAGATTGCAATGCGTAGCAAGATAGCAAAAATAGTGCACTCCTGTCGTAGCCAATGCATGCAATGTTCGAGTATTCGTAACGTATCTCGTAGCTTCCGTAGCACTCACTGATGACATGAGACGCACGTAGCGGTCAGTTATTTCAACATATGCTGCAACTTACTTGGTGGCCGAGTGCAATATGCAGTCCGGTCGCCCCTCTTCGGCCGCTTCGAGTGTCGTCGGTTCAAATCCCCACTCAACACTTTCACTTTTTCAAATTAAAATTTGGATGAGAGCTATAAAAATATTACTATCCCTTTCTAGGACCGCCCAGTGGGTGTGCCAATTTCCTTAAATCACCACGAGAGTAACAAGGAATTAATATTACGAGAATAGGCCAATCACAGAATTTAGCGCAAAGAAACTACGAAATAAGCGAACACACGTCTACTCGCAACTGTTTCAACGGTTGAAGTCTAGTCTATTTGTATGCATGTATATGTATATTTGCATTGGTATGGGTATTTCTATGTATACTATGTAAGTATTTATAAAAAATCGCCGGCTCTTTCACA